>OY282560.1:312348036-312973263 GCA_958295665.1 Tipula vernalis | reverse complement strand
TTTCCATGCTCTCCAGACATCGTAACGCCAAATTGAATGTGTTTGACAAGTCTTTAGTGCTTTCTTTGAGCGGAAGCCGAGTGAGAAATCTGCCTTCCTGCGTTCGAGTTGTAGTTTGTTCGTAATATCGAACACAAGTTTGCTCTTCAGGAGTCATACAAGTTTCTGATACGCCAGTGACTTCCTCTATCTCCCAAAATTTTCTCAAGGCTGCGTCAATATCAATTGTTGTTGTGTATGTTGAGACCGTTTCACTCGACCCTATCAGCGCCCCTCCTCCAACGACCCATCCAAATTTGGTTTTCTGCGCTACGAGATGGCCATCAGGAGACCTCATTTTGCTATCCTCGAGAATATGGAAAAACACATCAACTCCTAGAAGTAGTTCGATGTTACTTGAGTCATTAAAATGCGGATCTGACAGAGGAATATCTTCTAACCATTGTTGATCCCCAGCCTTGATAGTTAAATCTGGCAAACTTGATGAAATTATTGGCAATATCAACGCCTCTGTAAGTTTATCGATTTGTGGATATATGCCATGACGAGGTCTGATACATACGGTGACTACTCCCTTCGAACTTCCTGCACTGATAACACCTATTCCTTTGTACACAGTCATTGATTATATATTCCCGTTCTACCCCATCTTCATCCGTGACTCGAACTATGGCTGTCAGTAAGATTCAACGATCAAACCATGTTTATCGTACCGGTTCTCGCCCGATCACCGACGTCAAACAACATTGAGTATAGTTAGTACTTGGGACTGAGTACTAAATGGGATGACTGCTCGGGAATACTATGTGTTGTTGGTAAGATTCGTATACTAGCATTATTGGATATTGCTGCGTTGTTGTTGACCCTTGATTGGCTTAGTACAGACGTCACTGTAACGTCTTTGTTCTCCGTTTGTTTCGTTGTGTTCGTGAATCACTGTAAGGTCAAGGCGATGACAAATTTGACACCTAATCTTCAATCTGCATTCGCGTACTTGATGCCCGATGTTTAAACAGTTGAAACAGCGATGAACCAAAATCAGACGTCGACAAAAAGCTTTTGGCTTTGGCGGTTACATCTTGATTTCTTTTTGAAGGGCCAGATGATGAAAAAGTTCTCGTTGACTCGAAGGTATCTGCCCGACATTGCACGGCACATTTATATATGTACATAGATGATGTATTGGTAAATGGACGAAGTGAGAACGAACATGATTTCAATTTAGATCAAGTCATAAAAAGGGCTAAACAATTAAGCATAACCTTTAATCCAGATAATAAGGTTCAATTCAAAGTGAATGAGGTCAAATTTGTGGGACATGTAATAGAGTAAATGAATAATCCTCCATCTAAACAAGAACTACAGATGTTTGTGGGTACGATCAATTATACGCGGTTACATTCTTAATTTGGGTGGGAGAACTGAACCTCTCCGACAATTATTTAAAAAAAAAATGTAGAATTTTGTTGGGTTCAATCGCAAAAGAACTTATTACTCAGGCACAGATTTTGCAATCATTTGATGTGGAAAAAAATATAGTAATACAAATGGATGCAAGTAAGAATGGAATAGGGTGCGTTCTACTTCAGGAGCAATAGCCTGTAGCATATGTGCCCAGAAGCTTAAATGACACGGAAAAAGAGTATGCTCAGGTAGAAAGAGAATTCTTGACAATAATATATGTTTGCGTGAAGTTTTAAGTATTAGTTTAGTGGATAATTATATATTTGGAAGATGTGTTCAATTTACACATTATGCAAGTTGGACTCATTCTCACGAACCCTATTGGTTTTCGAAAAAAACCATATACGTTGCCAATATTTCAATCAAAATTCAGGCTAAAAATTTCGCTACTACACCTACTATTATTATTAGAGGTAGCATTACTAATTGCCGCATAGCACAAAGGATAAAAATTCAAAGAATCCGCAGAAATAAAATAAAAGAACCCGATAGTTTGCAAGCTAAAAAATATACCCGAAAACTTAAAATACGTTGAAGGGGGAATTATTTATCCTAATAATGGGGACGGCGGTTTAATCGTTAGCGTTACTAGCGGAATCGAGTTGCTGGATCATATGGATGGAACTTTCGACATATAGTTCCATCCATCATGCGGCAACTCTTTTCAATTCACGGGTATGTTGGGGGGGGGGAAGGGCAAATTGTACCTTTAATATTTTGTTTAATGAGCAAAAAATCTCTGAAGGTTTACGACAGAATTTTTTTTAACTTAAGGAAAGTCAGCTTAAAGCTAGAAATTCAAGATAAAGAATCAGAACAAATTATATTTGGAGTATAATCAAGTAGCAAAAGCACCGGAGAATTGGTAAGTTACCTAATCCCAAATAGCACTAATCTGGAAGTGTAAACTACATATTTTTAACAATATAGGATATTATTGAAATTACTAATAAAGAAATTAAATCATCTTTGTTCGGAAAAAGTTAATAAACTGTCACATAATATACAGGAACTAATCCAGGAAAAGCGCAAGATTCGCCGTCAATGGCAGCAAACAAAATCACCGTTATTGAAGTGGAAATTAAATCGAGCTATTAAGGCCCTAAGATTTGCTTTGAGCGAAGAAGAAAACCAGCGCGTAAAGAACTACTTAAGTGATCTCTCGGCAACCGAGAGGACAGATTATTCCTTGTGGAAGGCAACAAAAAATTTAAAAAGGCCAACAAATTCGAATCCACCGATTAGACTACCAACTGGAAATTGGGCGAGAAGTGATGAAGAAAAAGCCAATGCTTTTGCTGCTCATCTAGCAACAGTATTCGTCCCACACGAAGAAGATAATTATTTTGTGCTACCCCAGCCAACGGATGATGGTTTATCCTACAAACCTATAAAGTATAACTGGAAGAAAGTTAAGAATACAATTAAAACTTGCATAAGCCCGAAAAAGGCACCAGGACATGATCTTATTACTGGAAAAATGATAAGGGAATTGCCGGATAAATGCATAAAACTAATAACATTTGTATTCAACGCGGTCATGCGAACCAGTTATATTCCTCAAAAATGGAAGATATCTTTGATCACAATGATACATAAGCCAGGGAAAAAAGAAACGCAAATCTCATCATATCGTCCAATAAGCATGCTGCCCACAATCTCAAAGCTATTTGAAAAAATGTTACTAATGAAATTGAAACCAATATTAGAAGAACGGCGCGTTATTCCAGACCATCAATTTGAGTTCCGAAACCAACATGGTACTACAGAGCAAGTACACAGGATTGTAAATGCAATCAAAATCACCTTCGAGGAAAAGAAATATTGTGCTGCTGCCTTTTTGGATATCGCCCAAGCTTTTGATAAAGTTTGGCACGATGGACTAATTTACAAAATTAAGGAGCTTCTACCGAAAAAATTTCACTCAGTTCTGGGAAACTATCTTCTTCAAAGGCAATACATGGTCAAACAAAACAGTGCAACTACTTGCTTAAATGATATTAATGCAGGTGTCCCGCAAGGTAGCGTTCTAGGACCAATATTATACTTATTGTACACAGCTGATATACCTGTAACCAACAAAGTGATAATATCAACATTTGCCGATGACACTGCCATCCTGGTGTCTCACACTAATCCTGAAATTGCCTCAAAGGAATTACAGAATCATTTAAACAAGGTCGCGGACTGGCTAAAGGCATGGCGAATAAAAGTGAACGAAAACAAATCAACTCACGTCACATTCACGCTAAACAAACGCACCTGCCCACCAGTGAAATTAAACGATAAAAATATTCCTCAACAAACGAAGGTAAAATACTTAGGTTTGCATCTGGATAGAAGGTTAACGTGGAAAAATCATATTGAAACAAAGCGCAACCAAATGAAAATTACATTTTCCAAAATGTATTGGCTGATGGGAAGAAAATCTCAGTTGTCATTAGCCAATAAAGTTTTACTGTACAAATCAATAATTAAACCCATATGGACTTATGGTATTCAGTTATGGGGATCCACCAGCGCTTCAAACAGAGAACTCCTGCAACGAACCCAAGCGAAAATACTTCGCAGTATCACTAATGCTCCTTGGTACATTCGAAATAGTAATATACATCACGACCTTGGGATTAAAACCGTTAAAGAAACAATTAAAGAATTCAGTTCGAAATATTATTCAAAACTAGAAGCACATCCCAACGAATTGGCCAGGGAGATACTAAAACAGCCGCGATTTAGACGTCTGAGAAGAACAGATCCACTCGAACTAATGAACCTGTGAACCTGTAAATTTAATTCGACATATACATATAAGTGTAGTCTAAATTAATTAAATTGTGAGCCCTAACAATAAGTATTAACATTGGTTAAGACTTAAAATATGTAATAATTTTTAGCTTAAGATTTGATTACTTCTTGTTAGTTTCTTATGTTGAAAGATTCAAGAATAAAGCCATTGGCAACATTTAAAAAAAAAAAAAAAAAAAAAAATTATCTTTAGTGTTACGCCTTATGAACAAAACGAACTATCTTCAACTATCATTAAACAAAAAATTGAACTCTAAGCCATCTGAATCCTAAGCGATTGAAACAAAATAATATTCCAATTGCTATAGGTTAAACAGGGAGGACTTTATTCAACTATCACAACAAATTGTTGGTGTGTTTCCACAAGCAGTTCCAGAAACATATTGTGACGGTGACATCTAGGGTGTGATAGAATAAGTTAAATTAATAGCTCAATGTTTTACTGTACTAAAATGGAATTTTCCATGATAAAATTGTTCTAAATGTTTCTACACTATTCGTACTGGAAAAGTCATGAGCTTTCTAGAAGTTTGGTTTGTGTATATAAAAAGGCGAACGAAATCGAATTAGATTATTAGAATTTGGAATGCGATAGTGTAAAGTTGTAAATTATTAATATTTGGTAAGCGATAGTGTGAATATTTAAAAGGAATTAAAAAGTGATTTAAAAAATGTTTTAGATACCAGTCAGTCATCGACGCAGCTATTAGACTAGGAAAAACTGTTGGTTACTCAGTTATTCTTCCATCGTCGCTTCAAGGTTCGCCATGAAACATTAGAGAAAAGTACCATGATGCAATGGCGATTGTGGCAAAATTTGGAAATTGGCCTGAAATTCGTAACAATCTTTTTGAAGTCCAACAACCAAGCGACAGGCCGGATCTAATAGTGCTTGTATTCAGCATCAAGTTAAAAGCACTTAATGAAGACATCACCAAAAAAGGGAGTTTTCGGAAATGTAAAAGCATTTGTTTATACAATAGAATTCCAAAAACGTGGACTAATACACGCACACATGCTTTTCATTCTAACTGATGAATGGAAAATGGTACAGCTGAAAAGATTGATTGATTCATCTGCGCTGAAATTTCTGATTATCATCGTGAGCCAGAATTGCATGAAACAATCATTCGTAAAATGATTCATGGTCCGTGCTGTAATCAAAATGCTAATGCACCATCCATGGAAAACAATGAATGCATATCCAACAGATTCCCAAAGCAGTTTTCTCAGAATACTATCACAGAAGTAAATAGTTATCTTATTTATCGAAGGCGTCAAGATATAGAAGTTTAATTGGAAGATCGGATTGTCGATAATCATTTTGTTGTGCCATACAACAAATTCCTCACACGCAAATGCAACTTCCATATCAACGTAGAATCACTGCGCTTCAATCAAAAGGAAATTTCGACAAAGAGGAGGAGATAAAGTCATTACCCGTATTTATGCCGTTAGTCCCAAAGACCAAGAACATTTCTATCTTAGATTACTTTTGCAACATATTCGAGGTGCGCAAAGCTTTGCCGACCTAAAAACAGTAAACGGAATTGTTGAAGAAACATTTAAAGCTGCTGCTATAAATCCATGCTACCACAAATCTGTTTGTCATTTGCACTTATATATATGTGTTTTCAATTCGACGCAACATCCAGTTGATCTATTTGAAAAGTATAAGGAGTTCTTATTAGCCGGTTACATCAGACACTCTGATAGTGTTACAGCAGAAAAGAAAGCGTGACTTCAATTTGCCCGAACCTGGTCCGATCCACAATGTCTAATGTGTGTTCGATGTTGCCGAACAAGCAGAGAGAGCAAATCGTCTAATCGCTACACTCAATTCTCTACAATGACAAATATTTGGTGAGATAACAGCTTCGTTTGATGATTAAAACGCTGAATCACGCTTCTTTTTTATTGATGGTCCCGGAGGCTCAGCAAAAACTTACCTATATAATGCACTAATGTTCTATGTAAGAGGACAAGGACAAAAAGTTTAAGCATTTGCAACGATATGAATTGCAGCGGATTTGTTGGTAGGCGGACGAACAGCACATAGTTGCTTCAAAATTCAACTTTCGGCAAATGAAACTTTTGTTTCAAATATGAACGTTCCATCACTTGAGTCTAACAAATTGAAGGATACATCACTGCTGATAATCGACGAAGCATCTATGCTTTCCACTCACTCGCTTCGAGTAATAGGCCTGTTACTTAGAGAAATTATGAACGACGTTCGACCATTTGGAGGAAAAGTACTGATATTGGGAGGTGACTTTCGTCAAACATCAAATGTAGTGCCAAGTGGTACTGTAACTGACATAATTGGATTATGCATCAACAATTCTCCACTGTGGCGTTATGTCAAACATCACAGTTTAATTACCAACATTGTCTAACCAGGACAAGATGAATTTAATGAATGGGTGTTAACATGGCAGCTCAATAAGAACATCAAGTCCCGATGAAGTTTCTGAAACTGGCAACAAAATCATTCTAACACCAAAAATCATTGATGCTACAGAACACAATTTCAAAATGCTGGAACTAATTGCAGGAAATGAAACTATCTATATGAACATTGATTCTATGATTTCAGATGATGGGAATGATTTCATCGATTTTCCAGTTGAATTTTGATACACGCAAAGTCCGTCGAGAATGCCACCACATATCCTGAAATTTAAAGTTAGTTCATTTATCATGCTTCTTCGAAATATTAGCGTAAAAAAGGGTTTAATAAGGAAGAAGAAGGTGGGGGGAGGGGACCAAAGTTTAGTAGATTAATCTACCAGCTCCGTAACCTTCCAGTAGGGTACGCATCACGTGAGCTGTTCTGGTCATGTATTAGGCAGCTGCGTGATGGGTACAATTGTGTAAGGGGTAACATGTTCATAATTCGCAAGTGTACGTGCTGCCTCCTCATGCCAACCACTGGTAATTAAGGCCATTGTGGCCATTTGTCACAGGCTAAAGTATGGCGCTAAAGGAGAAAAGCTTGACAAGAAACCCTAATCTAAGGTGGAACAGCATATGTTAATCAGTCGATGCGGACTCTGGATACCAGGCACCCTCTAGTTTTATTTAGCCTTCCTATGGCTAAAGCGATTTGCAATTCCCAGCAACTCGTAAGAGTAAAATGGCTGGCAGTATTATCAAGTTCATTCAGAACCTGAATATTGACTGGACGGATAAATAAGCTGGGTACAATACATCTTTTAGATCGCAGTGCGAGGTGGCTTATCGCTCACAAGGCCCTTCAATAATAATAATAATAAGGGAGAAGAAATTTGCATTCCTAGAGTTAATCTGGAGCCAAGCGAGAGTACTTTGCCATTTAAAATGAAGCGTCGACAGTTCCCAGTGACATTGGCTTTTGCAATGATAATCAACAAGAGTCAAGCCAGTGAAAACCAACAAGGCCAAAAACTCAAAGCCCAGTCAAGTTAATAAGCTTCAATCGGTCCACATTTCGAGACGAGATTGACAATATTTGGTGGTAATGACAACTTAAGAATCAAAACCGATCAGCACCAAGGGTTGGTCGCATAGTTTGTAGATGAATTCATCTTGAACATGAACGACAAGAGAAAAAGTATTTTTCGGGTGAGGTAATGTTAGCCAGGTACCAATGAAGAGTGGTACAACGGAAGCCTTTAAAATATTCGGGACACTGTCGGTTGGATAGCAAATATTCGACCTGCAGCGAACGCGAACGCGTATACATATTTCTAATGTTTAATAAAAATGTCAAGTCACCTTAGAAATTAGGAAAAACAAATTTTTGACCATTAGTGAATAACACTACCTAAATTATACTTCGTTTGGTGTTTTTTTTTTTTTTTTTTGGCATATTTATTTAAATTAAAAGTTTAACCGTATTTATTTATTTAGGAAAATGGCTCAAAATAATGGTAATCAGCCAGCACAGGTTGATCCTCAACAGTATCTTTGCCCAAGAGTAAGAAATGTCCCTTCTACTGAAGATTTTAATGTGTGTCCTATATCTGGTTCCTGCAATTTAAACGATCCAGTTTGCTTGAATCGCAGGGGTTCCGATGATCTTTTGGTATTGTCGTCAAGCGACCATCAAATTTGATATTTGTTAAACCGCCATTTTATTTTTAGCAGGAATATGCTCCACAAGACGAAGGAAGCTCTCTATCATACGAATCATGGTTTGCGGGTGTAAAACCATTCTTAAACTTGTTTCATTAAACTTGATGAATTAATGATATTTTTGATTTTACAGTTAACTGGAGACCAGCCACTCAAAAATAAGAATGCCCCGGAAATTTTCCTCACTGTAACTATATTATTCATAAAAGTCCTTTCACAGTTGATCGCACAATTAACATTCACATTTTACAGAAAGCAGCCATTTCAGAAGACCAAAGACAGGATCGCAAATCGTCTAGAATTAGTGTAACATCATTCTGAAAATTGTTTTATTCAACTTTAAATATTAACGATAATTTTTATTTTACAGAGATCAAGTAACCAGCGAAACCAATATTTGGATGCCCCGGAAGTTCTTGTCAATACCGTAACTATATTATTCACTAATTACCTTTCACAGTTGATTGCATAATGAAAATTTTCATCTTACAGAAAGCAAAATGTTTACCAAACCAAAGACGCGATAACTTATTACCAAAGGTAAATTTCGTTTTTTCTTTTATTTGTAAAATGTGAACTGTTTATTTGTCATTCATGTTTTTTAGGGGTCTGCTATTCGACAAGGCCAACACAATCAGAGTTTACCACAATTACAAGTAAAATTCTCCTTTTTCTTTTAACTAATTTGATCATTGTTAAACCGCCATTTTATTTTTAGCAGTCAAATTCTCCACAAGACGAAGAAAGCTCTCTATTATCATACGAATCATGGATTACGGGTGTAAAAATATTCTTAAACTTGTTTCAGTCAATATTATGAACTAACGATATTTTTGATTTTACAGCTACCTAAAAAGCAGGCACTCCAAAATAAGGGTGCACCGAAAATTAACGCGCCCATAACTAAAGTATTTACTAATTTCCTTTCACAGTTGATCGCGATTATTAACATTTTCATTTTACAGGAAGTAATTGACCTAAGATACCCAAAGGGTCCACAACGCCAAAATCAAGGTAGAAGCTTTACTGATAACCTGCTAAGTCAATATACTGAGAAACCAAAAGTTCCGAAACAACGTGTTACTTATAAACTAGGCAATAAAACATATTATTATTGCCCATATGCTGGTCTGTATACAGATAAAGAGTCAGCTTCTAAGCCTAGTTCAAATGTAATTGCACAATCCGGTAGCGCATATATACACTAATTGCTGTTTTGTACATTTACCATTTTATTTTGTAGGAATCAGCTATTCCACAAAGCCAACAAAGCTCTCGACCAGTCACAGATGTCCCGAAAGCTAATGTGAACGTAACTAAATTATTCATTAATTTCCTTTTACAATTCTGATTGTTTATTTAACATTTACATCTTATAGAAAGCAACCCGTTCACAAAATCAAAGACAGGATGGCAGTTTTAGACCAGTCATATCGCATCGTGTGAGTATATAAAAGATTCGAAAATTTAACGTTATATGCACTAACGCTAATTTTGATTTTGCAGGGAACAAAAAATGTGCGATTCCAAAATAAAGATGTAACTGGTGAAGTTCCGAGTGAAGCTCGAAAACAGAACGTAACCATGCGAAACGAACAGGTAAATTTATTTTAATATGATTATTTTATAAAATTTTTTTTGCTGAAGGCGTGAATGTAACTCTGGACAAGTTAAACTTTTAATTTTGATGAAATTGATTGAATTGGGTGACCAGTTCGAAACACTGATAATTGGACAGGTATAGACGGAGAGAAAAATATGCTTTTACTACACTTATTTTGAGCAAATGTGCTATCGGAATCGGTCTTATTTTTAATTTGCTTAAATTGAGTATATTAAACTAAATTTCGAGGATTAAAAATAATATTTATTGCCGTTATTAGTTTCAATAATGAGGCGCATGTCCGCTACACACTAAAAATCGGTTAATAGCCTAGTTATATTCTTATTGATCATATTGCAGAACTTTATCCAAAAATCGTTTAAGAATCCTATTTCCAATGCACATGTCAATTTTAATCACAATCGGTTAAGAATTAGCCAAGCACGATACTAATTGGTCATTCATATAATTGGTTAAGGGTTTAAATTGAAACGTAAAAAGTTCAGTTTTAAGTGTAAAAGGATCAATTTGAAGTGTAAAACCTGTATGATGGTATGATCGTATGATAGTAAGATGGTATGATGGTATGACAGTAAGATGGTATGATGGTATCATGATATAGTGGTATGAAGGATTGATATTATTGTATGATGGTGTGATGGTATGATGATATCATGGCCTGACTGTATGTTGGTATGATTATATGATGGTACGATGGTATGATGGTATGATTATAGGGACGGTATAGTTGTATGATGGTATGTTGGTATGATTATATGAATTTTTGATGGTACGATGGTACGATTTTAAGATGATATAATGGTATAATGGTATGAAGGTGTGGTGGATTGATGGCAAGATATACATCATGGTGTGATGGTTTGACGTCACTATGGTACAATGGTACGATTGTACGATGATTTATTGGTATAGTGTTATGATGGTATGATGGTATAATGGAATAATGGTATGGTGGAATGATTGGTACGTCGGTACATATGCAGGTATGATGGTAAATACGGTTTGAGTTGGATTTGAAAGAAAAGTTCGGTTAAGGATTAATTTGAGATCGAGTTTAAGGTCTAGTGGGAGATTAGATTGAGTTGACTTCATACACGCATGTAGCTTTAGAATCGAGTTAATTTTGGGATTAAGTTGAAATAAGTGTAGAGTTGAGCAAAGGGTTGAAATTTGGGTCGAGCTATGTTGAATTGGCATAGAATAAGGATTTTGTTAGCTTGCATTGGGGTTTGAGTTGTTCGGTTGGGGAATTATTTAGGGGCTGATTTGAAAGTGAAAGTGGATTAAGGGTTGATTTGGTGACTTAATTAATGGCTGGGTTGGCCGTTAATTTAGTGATTGAGTGATTGTGTTGGAGGTTAACTATAATGATGATTGTCTACTAAAATTGTGGGTTGTTCTTTTTTACAATTCTGTTTTATCATTCTATTTTTTGCTATTTCTAAATTATTATGTACACCAAATAGTACTGTTAAAATTAGCCGAAAATGAAAAATCGATAATGCGATTTTGTTAGTCCAGCCGAAAGTAAAGACATGGGAATACAGATTGTGTAATCCCATCCGAAAATGCAGATTATGATATTAACATTCCAACCGAAAATAAATAGGATATATGGATTGAAATAAAAACTTTTGTAAATACGTAGTCTTATACGGAAAACTTTGTTTAACCTAGTCGTGGAAAATATCGGTAAATCAGAAGTGGACCCTTGGAAATAAATCATCCTCTAGAGTATTATGTCGAGATATATGGCATTGATGTGACTTGTCAATAGCTATCGCAGGAAACAAATTTCAAAGGCTGATTTTACACAAATTTTGTAATGATTTTTGGAAAATAGAATTTTCCGAGATTTTCCACGGCAAACTTGAAATAAATTTTTTTCTTGCGATAGCTATTGACAAGTCACATCAATGCAATCCATCTCCAGACATAACACTCTAGAGGCTGATTTTATTCATCCATTTCTTGCTTTCGGCTGGAAACTTTTTTGAATTTTCCGAGATTCCCCACAAGAAACTTGACCTGAATTTTTTTCCTGCGATAGCTATTGGCAAGTCACATCAATGCAATCTATTTTCAGAAATAACACTTTAGAGGCTGATTTTATACAAATTTTCTAATGACTTTTGGAAAAACGAATTTTCCGAGATTTCCCACGGCAAACTTGAACTGAATATTTTTCTGCTATAGCTATTGACAAGTCACATCAATGCAACCCTTCTCCAGACATAACACTCTAGAGACTGATTTTGTTCATCCATTTCTTACTTTTGGCTGGAAACATTTTTGAATTGTCCGAGATTTCCCACGGGAAACTTGAACTAAATTTTTGCCTGCGATAGCTATTGACAAGTCACATCAATGCAACCCATCTCCAGACATAACACTCTAGAGGCTGATATTATTCATCCATTTCTTACTTTCGGCTGGAAACTTTTATGAATTTTCCGAGATTTCCCACGGGAAAATTGACCTGAATTTTTTTCTGCGATAGCTATTGACAAATCACATAAAAACCATTCAACTTCTGATATACACTCTAGAGGCTGTAGTGGATTCTTCTGATTTTCCGATATTTTCCACGACTAAGTTAAGAAATGTTTTCCACGTAGGACTATTTACAAAAGTTTTCATTGTAATCTATGTATCCTATTTACTTTTGGCTCTCAACCACCAAATTGTTTATTTTCGGCTGGAATGTTAATAACATAATCTGCATTATCGACCTTTTACTTTCGGCTAACTTTAACAGGGTCACCAAATACGTTATTTGCTTGTGCCTGAATTTTTTGGGGGTTTGTTACATTGTTTTGGTTAAATATAAACTCATTTGGCGTGAGGCCGGTAGAAGAATGCACAGAATTATTATATAATGCCACTGATAATTCTATGGCATGTACAGTATTAGTGTCGAATATTTCAACAATGGTTGCGTGAGTGTTTTCGACTTGACCTTCTGACTCAGACGAAGATGCGTAATATAATTTGATATTCAAAATACTTAAATACTCTTTGAATTACATGTATTGGAAGGTTGTCTCATAGTCTGAGACAATGGTGCTAGGAATTCTGAAAAGTGTGAAGTATCATATCTATGTGTACATTGTGACGTCTTCGACCATTCCAGTGACGAAAACCAAATGGTCATTTTGTATTTTTCCATATAAGCTTTCTGGTGCGAGAATTGTAGGCTGCTTACCGTTATGATAGTTTTTGATGATATCCTTAATGTCTTCCACCGTGAATGATTTTTTTGAAAATATAATTCTTTTGAATTTTGAGAAGATTTCTTCCGAAATGACGACATTGATTTCTGAGATTTTAAAAATTAGTTGAAATGAATAAAATAGTCGTCTGATGTGCGGTGTCTAACTCACTATCACCGTCTAGTAAGCATTCCTCAACTCCGTCGGATTCACGTGTAGTGTTACCCGTACTTTCGTTAGTGTTTATTTCATTGGCCATTGTTGCCGTAGGCATTCTGCTGAGCGCATCCGCTACAATATTAGCTTTGCTCTCTTTATATAAAACGTCATAGCCGCAGTTTTCCAATTCGGGTCTCCACCTCTATATTTTGGAATTTTTATCAGATGTTTTGATAAATGTTAAGGGTTTATGATCCGTTACTAACGTGAACTTGTTACCGTATAGGTACACTCCGTTTTGTTTAAGGTTCTTGAAGCAAATGCGATTGGTATTTCAACACCATCCTGAATTTTGAAAAGGTGATTTATACCTTTTAATTATCTGGCCATCATTGTAGTCGTACAAGTACATTCTTGGTCCCAGAACACATTTGAAAATGGCGTATTACCCGTCGTAACATGCTCTATAGTCGAACAAATTTTTTTTTACTATTTGATCTTCGTTAGTCGGTGCATAACCTGGTACAGTCAGAGAATGTTTAATTCTCAAATCACTCATTAATTTTTTAGAAATGCGCGCTATAAACGTAGTCCCGTTGTCACTTACAATGTGACCTGGAAGTCCAAACCTTACAAAACCTTCTAATTTACTCATCGTAAACAAAGCCGTCGCGTTTTGCGTTTTAAAAACCTCTATCCCGTCCCTATATTTGTGCAGCCCGATCCAAGGCCTGGTTGGTGTTTCCCATGGAATGGTTTTTGCTTTCGGAGAGTTTGGCAGAACTGTCAAGCACAGATCGCAACTTCCAATACAATTTTCGACATCTTCATCCATTCGTATTAATGCGTGCTTCGTATTAAATTTCTCTCAAATATTTTCTATATTTCACCTCCGTCAGTCTTTGAAATCACCACTTGAAACCTCTATGCAATAAATCAAAATCTACCAATATATTATTGTTCGTCTTTATTAAATAAAGATATGACGTTTTTTCCTTGTTCGAAGATCAGCACAATTCTTCTCGGATTTTACGTGTTCAATTTTAAAATTAAACCCCGACATATGAAATGACCATCTTGCTGACCAAAGGCTTGTGTACAGTTTTTAAGGTAAATTCTCGTCCAATTAGGTACTGATATAATTTTTTTGTCCAAAAATGCATTTTGTTTTGTTCAGCCGTAAATTAGCCTTTTTTTTGCCTCTGAAAAAGTTGTTCCAACCGTCGGTTATCTTCTTCTAATGTTGGTGCATATGAAAATTATGTCATCGAAAAAATTACTCACGCCCGAAAGCCAGCCCAGATGAGAATTAAAACTACTTTATTCTATGCTTTTTCTTGTAACTAATTATGCTTCTCGTAAGTAGTACAAATTGTCTTGAAAATTTAGGTCGTTTAAACGTTTCCTTGTAATCTGAGCACGTTGGCACATTTTTGTGTAACGTGCTAAGGTTGTTGCCTTAACTTACGTACGTATATATACCACTATTTCAATAATGTTTATTCATTAATTACCATTTTGCAATAATTACCATGTTTCAATTAAATTTTTTGTATTTTGATGATGTTTTCTTTCAGCCACCTGCTCGAAGGCAAAGTGAAAGACGTCGAAGCATATTTGAAGTGAAAATAGGTAACATTGTGTACGACCATTTTCAAAAGGAACAAAAGCAGGGTCGATCCCGTTCACAGATTGACATTGAACGTCAAAACATAAATGAAGCAGAAATAGCAAAAATTGTGTACGACTATTTTCAAAATAGACAAAATAAGCGTCGAAGCGAAAATGAAGCGTTATTAGCTGACATTGTGTACGACTATTTTAAAAACGAACAAAGCCAGCGTCAATTTAGTTTACAGAATGGTGATCAACGTCGAAACATAAATGTTCCGGAAGGCAAACAAGCTGATTCAGGATCTTTGGGCCGGCAACCGGAAGTACGATATTTAAAACTGTCAATTAGTGAAATTGTTTTACTTTTTTTTCTTTTTTTTTCTACATAGAGACGAAATAGCGATATGGCACAAGGGAATCGTCTTCCCAGTGGTCCTCCAACATCATGTTCATTAGCTGGTGCAGGGTGCAACCGACGGCGGAACCAAGCGGCTTGCCAAAACCAAAAACAACCGCCACGTGTTTGGATGCCAACCAATAAACCCCAGAAAAAAAGTGCGTTTACCCTTACTGACGAGCAAAAAGCTCTAGTTTTGGATAACTACTATCCCGGATTAATTCATGATGCCGTAAATCAACAAGCGGATTTTAACGAAATTGCAAAAAAATACGTTACACCTGAGACGGCGGTCGATGGTAATAAAGCTGAAAAGGGCATGTCATTGATTGAGGCGTTTGATATGCGTGTCAAATATGAACAAATCAATTTGACTAAACTATTAGGTAGAAACCTTGAAACGGCGAGTAAGGCAAGGAGGGGAGCCAAGCCTTATAAAATTATACACGGACCATTAGCACATCCCGTTGTTTCCGACATTATACTCGAAGATAATGTTCGATCATCAGCAATACCAATTGATTTGCAACATTATGTGCGTGCCACGCCAGAAAGTGATCCTGTTCGTGCAATCGCTTGCTTAACTAGGGCCCAACAGTTGAATGATTATTACAAAGAATATAAAGCGGCTCAGATGGCAGCACATTTAGCTCCATCCAGCAAAATTGAAGAGGCTGCTTTACAAGGGGTTAAATCATTTAGAATTGACAGTTTATCGGAAGAAACGGGAACGGTCGATACGGGATCCTATAAATCGTTGGAGTTGGTCAGTTATATTGGAGTTACGAAGCCAGACTAAATTATTTGTTAATTATTGTAAAATTGTTTTTCATGTTAATTACTAAATTTTTAAATTAAAATTATTATTATAAATATGTTTTTGATTTCATGATTTTTTCCGTCTTGCGTTATTTCAAGTGCAAAAGGGCCAACAAACGATGCGTTGGATAATGGCGAACAGAAAAACGATTTATCGGAACAGATTTAGGTGGGGGTTCATAGATTTAATGAAGGATATACATATGTATGTACCAGTGAAGAATTGAAATATTCGGGACACTGTCGGTTGGATAGCAAATATTCGACCTGCAGCGAACGCGAACGCGTATACATATTTCTAATGTTTAATAAAAATGTCAAGTCACCTTAGAAATTAGGAAAAAAAAACAAATTTTTGGTCATTAGTAAATAACACTACCTAAATTAAACTTCATTTGGAAATTTTTTTTTTGGCATATTTATTTAAATTAAAAGTTTAATCGTATTTATTTATTTCGGAAAATGGCTCAAAATAATAGTACTCCGCAGCTGTCGGCTTTGGATGCATCTATTCTTGCAGATCTTCATGATTTGTCAATCAGACCGGTAATGAAAAACTCATCCCAACATAAAAGCGCGAAAGTAGCTCATTATTAATTTTTTTTACAGTGCTTTGTGCTTTTTGCTTACTTTCCATTTTTATTGTAGGGTGTAACCGGTTTACAAAAATAACCGAGCGTCCTAAATACGGATAACCAACTGTAATTTTTATGTTTATTTTTATTTTTTTTGTAGAACCCTGAAGTTCCACAAGGCCTTCAAAATAAAGGTAGAAGCGCTCTTTATAACAAACTATATCCACATGAAAAGAATCCAATATGTCCAAGACAACGTGATAATTATAAACCTGGCAAACATTTTTATTATTGCCCATATTCTGAATCAGGTTTATGTAAAGATTCTTCACCACCTTGCAGGAGGCCTATTTTAAATGTAATATCACCATCTGGTAGCGCGTATATTCACTTATTGCTGTTTTGCATAATTACCTTTTTTTTTATAGGGATCAGCTGTTCCAAAGGGTGAACGGGAACCGTCGGATCTGCAGTTCGGGTCAGGCAGTTTGGATCTGTTATCAAACAGTACTAGATCAGATCTTTTGAATCTGTCACCTTTGGATCCGTCTATTCTTGCAGAACTTAAATATGTGCCTTCAATCATTTCGGAAACGGAAAATTCATCCCAATATAAAAATGCGAATGTAACTATACATATATTTTCATTATTCATTTTTTTACAATGCTTTGTGCTCTTTGCTTAATTGCCGTTTTTATTGTAGGGTGTAACTGGTATACAAAAAGGCAAGGTAAGTTTTAACTAGTACCGCAAAAGTAAAATTATTTAGTTTGCAGACATTTATTGTATTGATTTTAGAAGTCAAATGGCGGGCCAAGACAGGAGTTTGGTCATAAACCTACATCAAGAATTAACACGGTACCTAATCCATGTGAAGGTGATCACGCAATTTGTGGAGCTGGAAACCAGAATGTAACCAAACGAAGTAATCAGGTAAATTTATTTTAATCTTTATTTTAAATTTGATCCTGAAAGGTCCTTAAATTGTTTATGGTAAATCTCTGTTGCGGTTTTTATACCAGAAGGCGTATGATTAACAACAACGAATACACACAAAGAGTCATTATATTGTATTACTTGCACATTTAGTTTTTATTGTTTATAAAATAGTATTTCAGAAATACCAACAAATTTAAAGGTCTTAAAATTTCCAGCAACAGAAAAAGCTCGTCCACTTTCTGTGTATATTGGTCTTATGGTAATTATCGCCTCTAATATTTTGGTGGTATTCATTTTTTTTTTAATTGAAGCAATTGTTGCATTTAATTGCGTTTGCAAGGACCCTCCCACCATGAACGTGGACTCGCCATGGCTTTCCCTTCCTCTGTTTAAATATGTCAGAACATTTTTTTTGCACTCGAATTGATTTCGGTATCTTACCAGTTTTCAACTTAACCCGTTAGTGCAAGACTTCTCAATTTTCTGAATAAATTGTTTTTATTGATGTAGGTATTTTTACTCACTAGTGATTACTAAAATGAAAACTAATAGTTGCGCGAAAATTTTTATTTTCCACATAAATATGAGTTTTTTATGCGTATATATATATATATATATATATATATATATATATATATATATATATATATATATATATATATATATATATATATATGAGGGGTCTAATTGCAAAAACCGATATCTTACAATTTCACAATTTTTCAGGAGGAAGCAAAAACTAATATATAGCAAATTTTTGAGTTTGTGTACTGATATTATATTTTTTAACGTTTTATAGGCAATTATAAAGAAGTTTTATCCAATTGGGCTGTTATAGGGTCATCCCATTTTTTTAAAATCTCTGTTTTAGATTGTAGTTATCGGTTTTTGAAATTTACCGTGTAAGATATAGTCTTTTGCATTTTAAAATAAAATTAAATTTATAGAACATAACAGAATAATATATTTCTTTAATAAAAATCAAGAATAAAACATTTCTTAAGTCATCCTTTGAGTTAAGACAGTAAAAACATAACAAAATAATAATAATATTAAAAATTCTGCTTAGACTGGAAATTCTTCAGGTGCTAAACGGCAACATTCGTCGGCTTCATCATGTTCGGGCTCAGTTCGAAAATGGTGGCGATCTATTACAGTTTTATAATATACGAGTTGATTAAAATCCCGCCATTTCTCACCATAGTGTGCTTTCAATAAAGCAGCGACGTCTACATATTTTTCAGGTTTCACAAAATTGCCTAGCGGTATTGCTTTTGGATTTATTAAAGATATTATACTGGATTTTTTTAAAACTGATTTGCCAATATTCATATTGGCAATGTAGTTAAGCTCCCCCCTGATCAGAATAATACCAGGTTTTTCACCCCTTGTTAGGATCATCCTTTTGGCGGGATTAAATTGAAAGTGCCATTGGCCTGGTAGTTTGATATGTTTCTTAGCTTGTTCGCGCCAGTTATTTACATTACATTCGGTTGCCATGTTTATTACTTTTCCAAATTGTTGAAAAATGTCAAAGTATTCGCTGGTAAGGTAAAGTATTCGTCAGGTGGCATAAAGCTATGGCCGACCACCGGAAAAATTAGTTCAACCGTCTTCACAGTGGCTGGAGCAGTGCTTAACCATTTAACTAGCATAGTTAACATAGTTGAATTTTTATTTTGCCCGCCGCATCCGTCAGCGATAAGCCTTACTACTTTCACCGATGGAAGAAATTCTGTTTCATTTAATCGATGAAAAACCGCAGATGCTATTTCGTTGGAAGATTTTGGTCGGTCTACTTCAGACCAGGCATAAATAAAAACGTTAAATTTAGTAAGGCGGCTTTTTGATGTCCCCTGCACGATGGTAAAATTATAAATATAAAACTGGCGTGAATAATACGCTATTTGATCCGGGATCTTAGGCATCGGCAAGTTTTTTTCACAGTCAAATGAGAATACTATTACTTCCGGGTCTGTATTTTTCAGCATACTCTGTTATAAATTTTAACCTTTCCTTAAACCGTAAGTACGTGGAACATGCATCAGTCAACGGTGAACCAAATCCAATATTGTATTCGGTGTTAAAAATTGTTCGAAAGAAAGGTTCCTTGATTTTATCTGGCTCACTCAAATTTGTATTATACATTCGCCATAATTTCTTTAGGGAAAGGTCACACGAAAGATACTTTCTTTTCGTTTGGGAACGGCAGTAATGACTTTCAATACAAGTCAGAGACTCAATAAAATTTCTCACTGAAACTTTTTTCTCCAAAAGCTTGTGGGACGTACGGTCTCCCCCACGTCTCTCTGCTGGAAGAGCGCCATCAACCAGAAATCTTTTCGCAAGGTTACAGACGCGATCCTTTTTGATACCCAAAATCTGCAAGAACGCTGTTTGGCAGATTTGTTTTTTTTTCTTATCGTGGCAAATTATTGAGTATTTCATACTCATAGCACGGTTTGTTTTAAAATTTTCTAAAACGGTTCGCCTTTGCGGCGCTTGTAACTTCAAACTTTTAAGGATGAATGTATCTTGATCTTTTTTCGTTGTATGTTTGTAGTAATTTGAATGATATTGCTTGATGTCCCTCATGCTTAGTTCGCGACACTTAAAAACGTTACTAAATTTACCTTCGTGTTTACAAGTCGGAAACTCTGGTAGAGATGTAGGAATGTACCTATTAAGTAATAATATAAAAATAATAAACAATGAACACGTTGAATTTGGGTGTATTACCCGTTATATTCTCAAAGTATGTAAATCATTATCGGATAATAAACACTAACCTATTCCGTTTTTCTACATTACGCTTCCATGCGGCAGGATTTCTTGCTTTTTTCCTTGCTTTTCCTGAGTCCACATGTGTTATATTTTCTTTAACAGTTTCCATATTAAATTATTTTGTCAAATTATTCTCGGACAAATTAAAACCGTTACATTACATTCAATAGCACCAGCACATTACAATAACAATACTGCACTATACTGAAACTATTGAGAGAATAATCCTTTAAACAACAAACAAAACTAAAAATGTAATGACACGTGATCGATCACCAATGGCTAGGATTGGTTATCATAGATATCGTTTTTTGCATTTCATATGGTTACTAAGTTATCGGTTTTTGCATTTAATCGTAAATTTTGAATTTAAATAACGCGGGAAATATCGCCTTTTGCAAGTTTTTCGTTTTGAAGTCTTATTCTACTGGAAGAGATGAGTTCAGTGATATGCATAACTCGTTTTTGAAAAATTTGAAGATATCGGTTTTTGCAATTAGACCCCTATATACAGTGCTGCGCAAAAAAAAATGGTCAACATGCGTTGCAATGTTGCGCATTTTCTTACATTACGTTTTCCCACATTTTTGCGTACTAACCACCCTCCAATGCATGCATGTTTTTCGAGCTAACAAATTCAGACTATCTTGAAATTGTGTTGAAAAGGGTGAATTTCAAGTTAAAAATTAATTTTGAGGCCAATTGCTCCACCCATATGTCAGAAATGAAAGTCCGCGTGCAGGCGGCCTTATGTAGTAAAACAAATATATTCACGGGACAAAGTAAAACAATAAAATTCATTAAAAAATAAATTTAGGACAGTTAACAATTTCTCAATTTAAATTGTCATACTTTTCTTTATTTATTGTGGAACTTACAGAAATATGTTTCATTCGGTGAGTTACACAAACTAAGATTGCATTTTACACAAAATGCTTGTGTGTCAGACGTGCATTTTTGAAATTTATGCTGGCGTTTACCTGATCGGTCACGAAAAATGCACCAATGATCTACTTGATCGTAACGGACCTGCCCATAGGATCCGTTTCCTGGTTACGATATCCTCTGTGAACACTGACAGTGATTCCCGATGATTGCTACGCACCAACAGGTCTTCAAAGCTCCTTGGGAAGTGTGTCTCGAAGAGAAGCTCCAGAGATTCTCCACTAGCAGCTGTCCAAGATATGTCCGGTTTTATCAAAAAACTGGGACTAGCTGTACTTTTGGAAAGATTTTTCCTAAGGCGGGAGGTTTCGGATACCTCTTCCGTTTTATCACAGAAGATTCTCCAAGACCTCCTTTGTGCCTTTCTTAATTCTTTCTTATAAATTCTTTATAAATCCAGACCGAGGTCGCCGGATTCACTCTCCCTCCTACCCTCAGCTTCTCCCACCATGCTGCTGATACTCCCTTCAGGCCTGGGTGGGTTGCCACCATCCTCCGGTTGACCTCCCGTATGCCCTTCCGCCCCATCCTTTTTATAAACGTTGAGAGTAATTGACCCGAATCCAAAGTCAATTACTCCCTTCGTTTTGTGCAGGATGGCAAGGGACCCCTTATTTATTACCATAATTGATAATTTCGAGCCCCCCTTCGCCTCCTCCTGCTTCACGATCTTCCAATTTCCGGTCGGAAGATTCGGGTTACTGGCCTGAATGATTTTCAAAGCTTCGTCAGGGCTAGCCGGTTCGGATGGCAGCCAGACACGTGCCCTCGGCCTGCTGGGAATTTCCGCCCGGCTAACTGCTATAAGCTTTGCGCCTGGCCAAACCTTCTTTAGAGATCTCGAGAATTTGAAATGCCGAGCGGTGATTTCTATACCGCCATTTCGCCGGAGGAATGCCTCTCGTCCCACTCCCCTGTGCTGCGTTAGTACCGCTAACTCCCGGGACTGGTGCCCTAGAGGCAACCACCTTTGCAACCTTAGAGGCCCCATCCGTCTGGTTCGTGGTACCTTCCTTCGCTGATACCGGCTTTTGAGGAGAGCCGGTGCCCTTAGTTTTCTTATTGTTTGATCTGTCCATTATGATTCCCACGAGTATCGGATAAATAAAGGTCCGCCTGCGCAGAGATCCGTATACGCAGGTAAGGCTAATTACAACTTGAGGTCGCCAGGTATCCAGACAGCTCCATTCACGACTGGGCTTTGTTAAACGGGCCCCCAGCCTGGCAGATCGTCAGCACAGGTCTCAATGAGCGTGGACCCGGAGGCGACGGCAATTATAAGGCCAGTAATCCTCAAATAAAACGAGATTAGCTAATCTTCAATTTGACACACTTCAGCTAGTCTCGAAAAAATCTAATCACTAATCACTCTTAGCTAGTTCCTAGTCTGTCAAGGGTATAAGTCTACAGTTAAATATAATGAGGGTATAATGATAATTGTGAAGACAAAATATTCCGTGTTGAAATATTCTGGAAAACAGACATTTCCTTTCTAATTTTAATATTAAATTTCTATTAAACAGAAATGAAAATTTAAATTCTGGAAAATGACGATTTAATTTCCTTGTTCAGAATTTTGTGTTGAAATGTTTTGGAAAAGGGGGAATTTACCTCTATTTTATGGTTATTTTTGTATCCAAGAAAAGAAATAACCAAGTGACCTCCCGATTTTCTATATTCTAGAACTTTACCGAAAAATATTTTAGTAACTGTCAAAACTCACCATTATCGGGTAACAAATAGCCAACCATGACCATCATCATCATTATCAACCACCACCATCATCACTATCTCAATGATAATCACTATCAGAACAATCAGCATCATGTTGATAGAATCACTGGTTTCCACCATGAACCCTTTGTGGCATTGAGCGCGGAACATCAGTTTGTTCCAACCTATTTTAATAATGATATTTTAAAAGGGAAGCAGCATCGGAATTTTGAGAAAGGCAGTAATTTTGATTAAGAAGCAACGAAATTATGTATTGGTTGGCCACAGCCACGAAAATTATAGCTAAAATTCCCTCTTCAACTATGCTGACCACTCTGCTTAAAAAATATTTTTAAAGCCTTATAAGCATACAAATGGGTAAAATATTGATCCTGTTAAAACTAGCCGAAAGTAAAAAGTCGATAATGCAGATTTCGTTATTACCGTTCCAGCCGAAAATAAACGGGATACGTGGATTGCTATAACAACTTTTTGAACTGTCTTAAGGGCTAACCAGCGAATCAGTAAGAATCCTTAAAGAATTTGACGAAATTATTTCCTTACAGAATATTTGACATATCGGCCACCGAATCCGTAAACACTGACAAATACAGTATTAAAATTCTAATGTGAATAGCAAAATTTATTATTTTTAAGAAAAGTATGCTTTGAAAATTTTGATGTATTCTGACATATCCTTCAGTTTGCGCGTTAATTTTCGCTCTCTTAAGTGACGGCTGAACTGAACGAAAAGTTCTTAAAGATTCGCTGGTCAGTAACATGCACTTTCTGTATATCGCGTTCTTACTTAAAGTTGTTACTGACTCGCTGGTTCACCCATAACATGGAAAACTTTGTTCGACCTAATCGTGGAAAATATTGGAAAATCGGCCTCTACGTATAAAAAACAGTGTAAATTACACAGTGTAATTTACCTAACAAACTGTGCACCTTAGCACAATTTCTCATGGAGCGTAAAAAGTAGGATTTTCTTTGTTTCCCATACATAAATCGTCTGTTTTCTTCTTACCCCCAAATAAACGCTTTTCCATATTGTTGACTTCGTAGTCGCACGTCTCCCTTAGCGACGTGAGACCAACTGATTTTAAGTGTTAGTTTTTTTTCGACTCAAACAAGACGACCAGTTTTGTTTTCCGGAATGTAACATGACGGCAAAGTATAGTTGGTCGCGCTTGAAAGGATGCTGACAAAGCGCATTTCAATAACAACAAAATTTGGTGAGAATGTACTGGCCAGAGCTAGTATTTTTGATTGGTATAAATTGTTCAATGATGGTAGGGAACGCGATGAAGATGATAAACGTGCCGATAAACACCACGTCAAGGAAGTCAATGATTGATTTGGTGCTCACAAATCGTCGATTGAGTGTTAGAGATCTTGTTGAGTGTTGGGTTACACTACATTGATTGATGGTTTAGCTCCGTCTGACTTCTGTCTATTTTCAAACCTCAGAACACCGCTCCGGGAATATCGTTTTCACTTGATTAAAGAGATACAAGCCGAATCGAAGAAGTTTTTGAAGGCCATTCCGAAAATCAACTTTAACAACTGTTTCGAAGGCTGGGCAAAATGTTCGCGTAAGTGTTTTCTATCCTAATAAGCCTAATAAACCGTTTTTGTCCGATTAACGTTTTTAGCTAACAGAAAAACGTAAATCACCAAGTTAGAAGCGTATATTATATTTGAGCACAAAATTTAGCCACCTTAAGCCAGCCCTGATTAGAAGTACAACTACTTTATTCTGTGTTTTTAATGTAACTAATTATGCTTCTAGTAAATAGTCCAAATTGTATTGAAAATTTCCACAATTGTTATGTAAGATCGGGGTGTAATATTTAAGTTGTAAATGTTCATGGAATTTCGTGTCAACACTCTCAAGAAATGTTTCCTCTTAATCAGAGCGAGTTGGTACATTTTTGTGTAACGTGCTCAGGTTGTTGTTAACTTACATATATACCCATACATATATATGTATATATACATCACTATTTCACTAATGTTTATTCACTAATTACCATTTTGCAATAATTACCATGTTTTCTTTCAGTCATCTGCTCGAAGGCAACGTGAACAACATCAAAACAAAAATGAAGCAGAAATAGCAAAAGCTGTGTACGACTATTTTAAAAACAAACAAAACCAACCTCGAATCATTGCACAGAATGGCGATCAATGTCGAAACACAAATAAAGCGGAAATAGCTAACATTGTGCACGACTATTTTCATAACGAACAAAACCAGCGTCAATCCAGTTCACAGAATGGTGATCAACGTCGAAACATAAATGTTCCGGAAATGCTAAACACTGTGCGCCAAATTTCTCAAGGCAAACAAGCTAATCCAGGATCTTTGGGCCGGCAACCGGAGGTATTTTAAAACTGTTAATTAGTCAAATTGTTTTACTTTTATTATTTTTTTTCTACATAGAGACGAAATAGCGATATGGGACAAGGGAATCGTCCTCCCAGTGGTCCTCCAACATCATGTTCATTAGCTGGTGCAGGGTGCAACCGACGGCGGAACCAAGCGGCTTGCCAAAACCAAAAACAACCGCCACGTGTTTGGATGCCAACCAATAAACCCCAGAAAAAAAGTGCATTTACCCTTACTGACGAGCAAAAAGCTTTAGTTTTGGATAACTACTTTCCCGGATTAATTCATGATGCCGTTAATCAACAAGCGGATTTTAACGAAATTGCAAAAAAATACGTTACACCTGAGACGGCGGTCGATGGTGATAAAGCAGAAAAGGGCATGTCATTGATTGAGGCGTTTGATATGCGTGTCAAATATGAACAAATCAATTTGACTAAACTATTAGGTAGAAACCTTGAAACGGCGAGTAAGGCCAAAAGGGGTGCCAAGCCTTATAAAATTGTACACGGGCCATTAGCATATCCCGTTGTTTCCGACATTGTACTCGAAGATAATGTTCGAGCATCAGCAATTCCAATTGATTTGCAACATTATGTGCGTGCCACGCCAGAAAGTGATCCTGTTCGTGCAATCGCTTGTTTAACTAGGGCCCAACAGTTGAATGATTATTACAAAGAATATAAAGCGGCTCAGATGGCAGCACATTTAGCTCCATCCAGCAAAATTGAAGAGGCTGCTTTACAAGGGGTGAATTCATTTAGAATTCAGAGTTTATCGGCAGACACGAAAATAGTCGAAACGGAACCCTATAAATCGTTGGAGTTGGTCAGTTATATTGGAGTTACGAAGCCAGATTAAATTATTTGTTAATTATTGTAAAATTGTTTTTCGTGAATGTATAAATTTCTAAATTTTTAAATTATAATTATTATTCTAAATAAGTTTTGATTTCATGATTTTTTCGATTGATGAATTGCCCCAATTATTTAGCACAATTCCACTTGACACAATTCGACTGCACTGAGAGAAAAAACAATTAAGTGGTAACAATTCTCATTGAAACACATGCAGATTATTTTTACAATCGAATCAGTAAAGTCGCTGCCTGTCAAGTTCACAACGATCCATTAAACGTGGTTGGCCATATGACCGAATTACGCGCTTTCGTTGGTGGAAGAATGTGTTTCTATAGTGAACGGATTGGAATACCATTTAAACTACGTGATAATATTCCGGATGAACTGCATTTGGGCCATCCAGGTACAGCACACATAATGCTGATAGCACGAAGTAAGGTTTACTGGGGCGGAATTGACAGCGACAGCGAGACCCACGTTAGAAGATGCGGCATTTGTGAAACCAGTTCAAAGGCACTCAGGAAATGCACGCTGCAAGCGTGTCCGATGCAGAAGGGCGACGAACCCGCAATCCACATCGATTATGCCGGCCCTGTTCCGGGTTATCGATGCTAGCAATTGGCCAGAAGTTTTCAAGATGAGTCGGAAAAAACCATTGAAAACTTGCAGGAAACATTCGCTCGCCACGGACTTTGTCACAGATTGACCACAGATCATTTCCGACTGTTTCAAGAAGATGTGTAATGAAAATGACATTGAACATATTACTACAGTAGCATATAACCCATAATCGAATGGCCGGACCAAGCGTTTCGTCAACCTGTTAAAGACAGGCTTCGAGAAGTTGAAGGGGGAAGTGAACGTTGATAGTATTTTACGGGAATTCCTGTTGTGCTATCGATACACGCCTTCATATGCACTATAGGAATGAAGTCGCCGTACTAACTGATAACAGGACATGAGATAAAGACGAAGTTGGATCTGATCAAGGCATCCGTAGATCCGGAACAACAGTTCAACGATAATCACGGGACCATGTGGAAGGAGTTCAATATAGGAGACGCCATTTATTACAAATTCCTGCGTCACAACAATAGATTTGAATAGCTGCCGTTACGTTGTAACAGTCGAATGACAAAACCTTGAACCATTACAACAGCGATGACGACTGGAAATGGTCAGGTAGAATGAGTTAAAAGGATAATTAAACCTTCTCTTAAAAAAATATCGATTGAGGCTCCGGAATAATGGTACAAACATGTCGTAGATTTACAAAGATTTGTGAACAACAGTTTTCAGAGCAGTTCCGCTATGATGCCTTTTGAATTATTAATGGGCGTACGAATTTGGGTCCTTATAAAGATGAAAGAGAGAAATAGATACAACGTGAAGAAAATACGAGATCACTACGTGCCAAATATGACATCAACGAGTGCCGAATTTTTGAAGTTCTGGTACTACGACTGCGAAATTATCAGTGATGAAGAAGAAATAATAATTTCATCCATTATAATGAAATGATTTTTATTCATAACATGTTTCGAGGAATAGCAAGCTAAATTGTTTAATAATCTCAATAGTTCAGCAATAGACATGATGACATGCCAATGATTTAATTGAACCGCTTTCACTGAATTCATACAATGGCTCATCTCGCCGTAAATAGACTCCATTTTCCCTAGATCCTTGAAGTTGGATTGAGTTGCTAATGAATCGGCGGACATCACACTTGATTTTCTGTAACTTGGGCAATGCAGAATATCGGCAAAGTAATTCATCATATCATGCAAACGGCTCTGTACATGTAAGCATAAAGGTACTTGATTTGATTGCTTTTTCTTCGAGGTGGCTGTAGGTAGTGGTCAATAGTTTGCAGTATGCTTCAACCAGTCTGGGCCGTTCCACCAATGCTTATATGCTCTAACCTTATTAGATGACACACAACGTGAGGCGCCGTTTGCTGGATTATCTACAGTGGGGACCTATCGCCAATTTTTCGAAGTTAAATTGGAGAGATTGGTATAGGGCCGATTACCAATAAATACACTCCAACATAGTTTGAAATATTTTTTCTGTGAAAGCGGATCATCGATAATGGGGCTTGTGGTTTTAAGCAAGCCACGATGTGGTAGATTAATTCGCTTTTGTTATGTATGCCGCGGCAGAAGAGATTTCCATCATATAAAGATACAACTTTGTAAAAGTTGGAGCACGTATAAAACTGCGTTCGACTCCTCAGAGCCTTTGGATCTTTGACAATAAGTGACTCTCCTAAATTATCGACCGACTCTTTAGACGGCAATTTCACTATGAATCGGCCATAAGGATTTCGTTTCAATTTCTCAATGAAATAGTTCCCACAAGACGGTTCTTCTGATGAGAAAAGCTTTTCTGAAGTGTTGACCGATCAAAAATTCCGGATTTATCTAAATTTTATTACGTTACAGTTCACAATTTTATGAATATAACTAAACACAAAGAGGATTTTGGAGTTGATTGTGAGTGGCATTTTCACGCAACTGCTGACGGAAAGAGACCATGCGATGGAGTAGGAGGTACTATTAAGAGAATGGCATCCAGAGCCAGTCTAACCAAAGAATATGATGGTGACATAACCAATGCGGAGGAACTTTTCAAATGGACTAAAACGTTGAAAACTGATATGGTTTTTGAATTTTGTTCAGATACTGAATATAAATTGAAACAAATCGAACTAGGTAGTAGATTAGAGAACTTGAAAACAACAAAAAAAAATGGACGATCATTGAGAAAATTCAAAAATAAAATTTTGGCAGGAAATTTGAAAATGAAGAAATTAAAGAACTTACCATTTTTATATTAATCCGTATTAACTTACCTTTAAAACGAGCCCTATATCATAAATATTGGATATTTATTTTTCCTTTTATAGCCATAAACACAATATCATGTTTATCATTTTGCTCAAAATTTGATACCCTGTATTTTAAACAACAACAACAAAAATCACGTTCTACAAATTTTTTTTTTTAATCAAGACTACAAACTCAAAACATAAAAATCATAAAATTAAAACATGACTTCCAAAAATTTGTGATTTGACGTATTTTTCACCATATATATATATATAGGGTGTCCGGGTTTGGGATGCTGATCCGTCATGGGGTGATTCCTTGGTTCATTCTGAGAAACAAATCGTATGTGGACGGGGGATCCATTTTTGATATCCTTTGAGAGACAGGGTGTTTAAAAAATTTGGTTCAGAAAAAAAGTACACCCAAATATTAAACTGTAACTTCCAAAATATTTATCGGAGAGCAACCAACTTAGTCTTATTTGGTTGGTAATCGTATAGGCTATTATTAAGGTTTAAGTGGTTATCTTGTATCTGCATCCGTTTGAGAGCTATGGTGATTTAAAGTAAAAAAAAAAAATATTTGTTTTTTATAAAATCGAGTTTTTCTCAAAAAAAACCGTTATAATTTTTTCTTTTGTTTATTTAATTTTAATTATATCATAATATGGCATATTCGATGGCTTAGATTTCGTTAGCGTAGGGTAAGGTTTCGATTTCTGTCACTAGACGTCCAATTTCGTCTTTTTCTAATAAGTTGGAATTGATTATCCCACCTTTAGCAAGTTGCGTAGCTCTTACAATTCCTTTTACTTCTTCTTTAACTATTTGTAGTCGAATGAACATCATTTGTTAAAAAACCTCGTTTGTATGGTCATCCAGATGTAGCAATATTTCGTTATGTTGACCGAGAAGCTTTTGAATCTTGTTCGTTATGGCAGTGTTTATTCTATACTGCTCGTTGTTGTTCTCAATGATCTGGTCCTGGCTTTTAAGGATCTCGTCCCAATCAGTTGCATCTGGAGAGCCGGCGATCCACTTCCAAGCAGAGCCAATCCAGTTGATTGCTCGTTTCGCCCACGAAGGTTGACCTTGAAGTTCTTCCAGTAGTTTTTCTGTTTCATTGATTTGGTATGTTAGTTGAGATTTCATGATGTTTGTTGAATCGATTCCTTTTAATTCCGATTTGATGTTTGCCAATATTTCCACATAATTCTGCAGGTCAATCTGATGTATGATCTTGAAGTTCCCGCTTATTATATTTCCATTTCCTTGTTTTACAGACACTATTGGAGTGTCATACTTGTGTATGCTCAAAGATGTCGTTATTGTCCATAGGCATGAGCTGGAAAGATATACGTAAAGTGATTTAAGTTGGTCAGTTTTTGATATGAGTTTTATGGATTCTTTTTCTCGAGAGTGTGGTCACGGTGACCCTATTATCCTTCGCCCGATTTCTTTTCGAAATTTAGGTTTAGTTTTTTCCTGAATTTGTTTAACAGCTGTGTATATTGGTGCTCCTACTTTGTATGTTCTTGGCACGTTCTTTTTCAAGTTCTCTCTTTGTAATTTAAGCCTCTGATTATTTCTGATCCTTTGTATTACATTTTAATTTTCTTTCTCTTTGAAGTTTAATAAATTTTGATAATTGACACGTTGTGTCCGTCCAAAAAATATGTCACTAGGCTTCCTTCCGGTTAAAGAGTGTATTGAGTTGTTGTACCTATCAACCGCTATATTGACCAATTCTTTAGTCGTGAAATCCTTGAATTCATTTTGCAGACATCGGATTATTTCGATTATGGTGGAGTGAACCCTTTCCACTGTTCCGTTTACTTTGCTTTTTTTTTGTAGGAGTTAAGTAAATTTGAATCCCTAGTGTTCTTAGGTAATCCGCAATGATGGGGCTGATGAAGCTTGCTTCGTTGTCCATAACCATTATTCTGGGTGTTGTGAAATAATGCAGGATTTGATAATTTTGTCTCTCATATGTACTGATGTTCGGTCCTTGACGCGAAATAATTTGACGAATTTCGAAAATTTATCAATGCATGTTATAAACTTCTCGCCTTTCATGACGATTAGGTCGATGTGTAGAATTTCTGCAGGATACGTTGGTATTGGTGTTTATTGGAGTTGCGGTTTATTAGGGTGACGGTCGTATTTATTTTGGTTGCATATGTCGCAGTTCTGCGTATATTTTTTTATTAAACTGGTCATCTGAGGGAAATAATACTTTTCTAGTATTTGTTCCTTATTTTCCCTTGCATTTCGGTCCGCTCCTCTGTGTTCTTCTTGTAAAATGCGGTATTTATTGTCTTCATTGCGGATATCCTCTACTATCCTCTGTGTTATCCACAATTTGTAATTGTGTAGATGTTCTGCGTAAATTTCCTGAAGTAGCTGGAGATATCCTTCCGAAATTTTGATTCCATTTACAGATGTCGGGTCTAGTCTTTCTTTCAGATGTTTGATGAGTTTTCCCCTTGTCTGATCTTCTGACAGGGAGATGTAATGCCTATGATAGTTCTGGTGTGGTTCCTCATAAGCGTAAATTCCGTTTCCCTCGGATATTATTAATTGATTTTTAAAGACATTTATTGGGGCTTCGCAATGCGGAATTAGTTGTGTGCCATTTTCTTCTGCACTATGTACGGTCTAATCGCTTGATGACGAAAGTGTGTTGACCTCCAACTTCAGTCTTGATAGTGCGTCCGCTACTTTATTTGTAATTCCGGGTTTGTAGACAATCTCGTAGTTGTACTCCTCTAGCCTGGCTTTCCATCTTTTCAGCTTGCTGTTGCTATTCCGATTGCTGAGAGCGAAGGTCAATGGCTGATGGTCAGTAAGAATCTGATTTTCTTCGCTCCATGAAGGTAATTCCTTAGGTTATCTAGAGCCCAAACGATCGCCAACATTTCTTTCTCGTTCGTAGCGTAGTTCTCCTCGGTTTTATTGAGGGATCTAGATATATACGTTATATGATGCTGCGGTTCGACGCGTCCGTTGTTAGTATAAACGGTTTGTCGAAGTCCGGAAATATTAATAGGTCCGCCGATGGCAGTAGTGATTTTAGATGTTCGAATGCTTTCAATTCGACGTCTGTTAAGTTTATGTCCACTTTTTTTGACTGGCTAGCTTTTATTTGCGCATTCTCCCCTCTTGTAAGATTCGTCAAAGGTTTTGCTACCTTTGCGAAGTCTTTGATGAATCGCCAATAGTATGATGTTAATCCAAGGAATCTTTTCAATTCCGTAAGATTTTCAGATGGTTTTAGTTTCTGCACAGCCATTACTCTTTTTGGATCCGTTCTTATTCCTTTGTTCGTTATTATATATCCTAGGAATTCGGTTTTCTCTTTTAAAAATTCGGTCTTGTCTAAATTGACTCGTAGATTGGCTTCCCATAGTCTGTCTAGAATTTTGTTGACATTTTTCAGGTGTTCCTCTTGGTTTTCTCCTCCAAATATGATAATATCATCGATGTATACATAACATATTTTACCGATGTATTCCTTTAAGACGTCATCGATTATTCTCTGAAAAATCGCTTGCGCGTTTTTCAGTCCAAACGGTAGCCTGGTGAATTCGTATTTCCCGTTCATTGTCGAGAATGCCGTCTTAGGTATATCCTTTTCCATCATCTTAATGTTGTGGAATCCGGATGTAAGGTCTATCGTTGTGAAGAGCTTGGAGTTTCCCAGATTTGCGATGGTATTAGATATGTCTGGTATTGGATAAGTGTCCGACACGGTGACTGCGTTTAATCGTTTTAAATCTATGACCATTCGATACTTTTTTACTCCCGATGCATTCATTTTCTTCTCTACAATCCAAATGGGTGAATTATACGGACTTTTCGATGGTCTTATAACGCCGTCATTGAGTAGTTGTTTTATTTGTTGGTCCACTTCGGCCCTCATGTTGATCAGGTATGGATACGAGTTTGTGTAGATCGGGTCATTCGTAGTAGTTTTGATCTCCGCCCTCACGTTCGTTTCAATGGTCGGTTGGTCTCCAATGGCTCCGAAGAGTGGTAGATATTTATTGATCATGGTTTTTAATTTTAGCTTTGTTTCTTCGTCCAAATGGTTCTCTCTCATTTCAAAGTTGTTGACTTGGGTTGAAATCTTCTCTTTCTCTCTAGGTTCGGTAATATAAAGAAGTCTACTTGTATATTATTTCCAAATTTTTTGAATATAGGTGCGGTTATTTTCTGTTTTATTTGTATATCATATCCAGCTGATTTAACGGTGAATGGTTTATTTACGGGCTGAGCACCCTTAGTGAGTTCCTTTTTTACAAAGTTTTTATTTGCGCCCGTATCTATGAGGAACTTAAATATTTTATTATTGCGGCACTGGTATTCTATGTAAGGTAGGATAGAGAGGCCTCCTCTATAAAATTTATTTCATCGTTTACATCTGAGTCTTCTTTCTCGTTATCGTCGTAATTACTAATATATTCTTCATACGGGTCTTCGTCGTTTTCCTGTTCCAGGTGAAATACTCTTTGTTGTTTCTGAGCTTTTTCATTGATATCCGACTTTTGTTCTCTCTTGAAGGTTGGGTTCGGATAATTATTTGGTCAGTTCATTCCCTGAGTTAGGCTGCCCAATTGATATTCGAGTGTCCTCACATCTCTTTTGTCGGCAAAATGTAACAATTCGAGCTGCGTCCGCCGTTCCTCTTATTTTCTGTCTTATACTTTGTAATATGGCTCTATATACAGGTTTATCCTTCACTATCTCGTAGTCTTTTCGGATACTTTTTACACTGTATATCCATGACACATAATGTGATGGATTTCCATCAAAGACTTGTAGTTCTTTGACGCAGTCTGGTAGTTTGCCGATGTCTTTAAGCTCCTGTTCTGTTCTGGGTGCCACGAGTGTTGTATTGTTTGGTGTGTTGTTTTCCACTTGATTATCTAACTGGCCAATTCTTCTTTCCAATTTTTTATTTAATTCGATTTGGGCGTTGAGTGCCCCCGTCAACTATCTTATTTTTGCCTGAATTTCTTTCATGAGTGTAAAACTCTTTGCAATTTTGTTTTTAAATAAGTTTTGAATTTCGAATGAATATTTATTATTTTATTATTACTTGAATATTATTATTCTTTATAAATTTTCACTTTTTCTGTATTAATTTGTTAATTGATTATTAATTGAATATTATACTCTTTATAAATTTTCTCTTTTTTTTTTTATTTTTCTTAATTATTATGCGTTTTTATTACGATTTTATTACTTGTACTTACAAGATTATTATTTTCATTATTTTTGGGGAATTTCTCCTGGGTAATTCTTGATCTGAGGATTAGAGTTTCCTCAGAGGTTTTTTAAGTGCACTCCGGGTGTTGTACACTTGAGTCAGCTACTTGTGTCCGGATGATCCGTAATTTCCCTTTTTTAGCTGCTAGCGTTTATGCTTGCTGGCGGCCTACTGCGGTACGATATTCACTCACGGTGCATGCAATGTTGCGATTTTACTACACATGTTGACTTATGTTAATATTGATGACGATGGTTGTCTTAACTTATATATATGCGGGGCGAACACCTATATTACGTTATGTGCGATCAAATCTTATTAACTTGGGTTTTTCCAATTAAATAATAATCAATAACTTTCATACATTTATGAACCCTTAGAACGAATTATGCAATATGCACGAAATGTTGGTTTCAATTTAAGACAATTTCACTGAACTATGGGATCTTTTTGCTAAAGGCTAAAAATCATGATTAAGAACATCATCCAAAATGAAGTCGAAATCGCTATCGAGAAGCCCTATTCTCAAATTCCACAACCATTTTCCACATGTGGACATCTGTCAAAATTCATAAAAATTGAATTTTTTCGGTACTAAGGGAATATTTCCGAATGGGTATAAGAAGGTGGAAGAAATTCCCCATATAGGAAAATGTCTATATCCCATGTGTTTTATACACGAATTACAATTTCCGAACGGTTTGATGAATTTTGAAAGTTTATAATAAATAACTTTATTTAAAATATTATTATTTTATAACATTAAAAATATTAAATTTGGAAATATATTTTTCGCTACATTCGTAACTTTACAGTGTAACTTTACTGTGCAAACTCTAAAACCAGATTTTTTACAAGTATAGATTCATCTACAAATTTATTTATTTATTTATTACCAACTTATACATAACTGGTTACATCACTTAAATAAGAAATTTAATAAAATTATATAATGTAAAGATTACAAAGATTACCAATAATTCAAAAGAAGCTTCGACATCAATTCCTTAAATGCATTTCTAGACAGATTAAAGTCAAAAGCCGGCCGTACTTTATTAAAGAAAGCAGAAGAATGATAAACCGGCTCACATTTACCGTAGTTTTGCCTACAAAACGGCAACTTAATTTGGAAATCTTTATCGCGCAGCACACGTAATGGAGTATATATATCAAGCAAACACAAAATTTCCGAACAATCGATTTTAGACAACCAATTTTAATTATACGAATAAATAGCGGCTCCATATTTATTAATTTACATCTACCTCGATACGCTGGGAGTATGAAAGCAGGTACATTCGCATCTCTAGGCAACCTTCGTAGTGCGTACATTAAAAATCGCTTCTGAACCCTTTCTATGCGATCTGAATAGTTAATATAAAACGGATTCCATATTACAACACCATATTCCAACAATGAACGAACAAAAGAGACATATAAAGTTTTAATCACGTAAGGATCATGAAAATCCTTAGCAAACCTTTTAACAAATCCAAGCATAGAATTCGCTTTAGAAATGCAACCCTCAACATGTCTATGGAACGATAAATTCGAAGTAAAGGTTATACCTAAATCTTTAAAAGTATCAACAGTTTCAATACTACAACCATCAAAGAAGTAATCGTAACTAGTGGGTAAGACTACGCGGGTGAAACACATTGTTTTGCATTTGGAGATGTTTAGAATCAAATTATGCGATGTACACCAAGCCTTGAAGTTTGTCAGGTCAGACTGAAAGTCAAGTGCATCATTGGCGCAAGAAATAGTTTTGAAGATTTTTATATCGTCCGCATAAATGAGAATGTCGGAATGACTTAGACAGTTGACCACATCGTTTACGAAAAGAATGAAGAGCATGGGACCCAAATGGCTGCCTTGAGGGACTCCAGAAGAAACATCAATCACTCTTGAAGTGAAGCTACCAATTTTCACAAATTGAGTTCTGGATTTTAGATAAGATCTAATCCAATCAACTGGCAAGTAGTTACAATTCAATGAAATAAGTTTCCGCAACAGCAAGTCATGATCGATCTTGTCAAAAGCCTTACAAAAATCAGTGTAAACGACCTGCACAATATTACCATTTAATAGATCCCTTGAAATACAATTAGTAAACAAAACTAAATTAGTAATAGTTGACCTACCAGAGAAAAATCCATGCTGTTTGGAAGAAATGAAAGTCTTAACATGAAAGAATAATTGATCTTTAACTAGTTTCTCAAAAAGCTTTGGTAAAACTGAAAGAATACAAATACCTCTATAGTTCTCGACATCACTTCGAGATCCAGATTTGAAAATCGGCTTAATAAGTGAGCGTTTCCATGCAATAGGAAAGCAACCCTCAGCGAGACTTTTATTAAATAGTACGGAGATATGGGAAGAAATTACCTTACCGGTTAATTTTAGAAAAATGGGTGGAATAGAATCGAAACCGGCACTTTGGTTAATATCAATATTAGACAATTCGGATAAAATAGTATCCACTTCCAGACGAAACATTGAAAACTTAGAATTACTTGCAACATTACTGAAATTACCAAGATTTGATTTCGAACTATATACACTCTGAAAGAAATCAGCAAATAAATTACAAGTATCCTGTATGTTATCACAGGAACGGTCGTTCAAATACATCGTAGAAGGGTAACCATTAGACTTACTTTTGTAGTTAACAAAATGCCAAAAATTATTTGGCTTCGATTTAATTAATGATTCAATTTCCAGAATATAACAGCTGTAAAGAAATCGGGGGCCCTATTATGAAATTTTCGATAGCGTTTTTTTTTCGATAGTATCGAAAATGAGCTATCATGAAATTTTTCGATAGTGTATTTTTTCGATAGTATCGAAAATGAGCTATTACGAAATTTTTCGATTTCGATTTTTTTTCGATATTCTCGAAAATGAGCTATCACGAAATTTTTCGATAGTATTTTTTTTTCGAAAATATCGAAAATTTTCGACTGCTCTTGAGGTGACGACCATATTATTTCATCAAGGTAGTTTAATAGAATTAAATTGCAATATTTAATAAATAAAAATATTTTTTTCAAAAATGTGAGTTGCAAATAAATTTTTATTTTATATTAATATTATATTTGTGTTATATTAATATTATATTACAGAGAAACCTCTCTACAACGGACATCGATGGGACCAAAAAGGTTGTCCATTGTAATGGGGTGTTGAACTGAGCATTTATGATTTTTTTTATTAAAATTTTCTTGGGATTCTAAAGAGTGTTTTTTTAAGCCCGATAGAACTTGAAATTGTAAAAAATAACACAAAAAATTAAATTGTAATGAAAATTTTTTTTTTATTCGAAAGATCAATATGTACATGGCATTAATATTTGAAAATGATTTCGGGCAGCGGCTGTTCTTGACGAAAATGCATTCTCGACGTCCAATTTTGGACCACTTTTTCGAGCACTGCTGGCCGTATGTCACGAATAACACGAACAATGCTGGCCTCCAAGGCGTCAATTGTTGCTGGTTTATCAACGTAAACCAGTGACTTCACGTAGCCCCACAGGAAATAATCGAGAGGCGTCTAATCGCACGACCTTGGAGGCCAATTGACAGGTCCATTTCACGACATCAACTTATCGCCAAATTTTGATTTTAATGAGTCGATGGTTGCGGTCGCCGTATGGCATTTAGCGCCATACTGTTGAAACCAAATCTCGTTCGGATTAATGTCATCCATATTTGTAGTGGACGGACAGAGCCCCAATTCCTGCGAATGACGACGAATCGCTAAATTTGGATCTTCTTCCACACTTTTGTTTACAGCGGCGATATTCTCTTCAGTACGCACATTCCTTCCACGTGTTGATGTTATTGCATCCTCTAGAGAGTATGTGGTACGAAACCTATCCACAGTTTGACGGATAGCTTGCTCAGATGAACGATTATGTGCGCCATAAAAATCACGAATTCGTCTAGTTGCGAGAATTGACGACTGATTTTCAAAGTAAATTTTAATAATTTCGTAGCGTTCTTCAAGCGTGAGTCTATTCATGATGATTTGCCAGAGTATACTGAGATCTGCCTTTATTTCTTATTCGATTTTGGTGAAATTCAGCACGCACTATAGAAATGGGATTCTAAAATGATTTTTAGATAAAGTTCTGGAATATGGCCAATTAGGGGATAAATGGGATTCTAAAATGATCCTTAAATGGGATTCTAAAATGATTTTTAGAGGCAGTTCTGGAATATGGCCATTAGGAAGGAACTTGGCCATTTCTTATCCGATTTTGGTTAAATTCAGCATACACGATGGAAATGGGATTCTAAATTGATTTTTAGAGGAAGTTCTGCAATATGCCCATTAGGAGGAAACTTGGCCATTTCTTATCTGATTTTGGTGAAATTCAACATGCACGATAGAAATGGGATTATAAAATGATTTTTAGGTAAAGTTCTGGAATATGGCCAATTAGCAAGGAACTTGGCCATTTCTTATCCGATTTTGATGAAATTCAACAAGCACGATAGAAATGGCATTCTAAAATGATTTTTAGATAAAGTTCTGGAATATGGCCAATTAGCAAAGAACTTGGCCATTTCTTATCCGATGTTGATGAAATTCAGCATGTACGATGCAAATGGGATTCTAAAATGTTTTTTGGATGAAGTTCTGGAATATGGCCAAGTATAATGGAACTTGCCTAGTTCTCAACCAAATATGATGTAATTTGACATGTGCGTTGCAAATGGGATTCTAAAACGATTTGTAGATGCAGTTCTGGAATTTCACCAAGTATGATCGAACTTGCCTAGTTCTCAACCGATTATGATTAAATTAGACATTTGCGTTGCAAATGGGATTCTCAAATGATTTTTGTTTGAAGTTCTGTAATATTTCCAAGTATGACGGAACTTGCATATTTCCCAACCGATTATTATGAAATTCGACATGTGCGTTGAAAATGGGATTCTTAAATGATTTATAGAAAAGTCATTGAATACATCAAATAACCATTTTTGTATACCACTTCCAACGCACATATCCTAATCGTTTAAGGAATTGGCAAGTTCCATCATACTTGGCCATATTCCAGAACTTCATCCAAAAAGCATGTTAGAATCCCATTTCAATCGCAAGTGTCAAATTTCACTAAAACCGATTAAGGAATAGCCAAGTTCCATGATAATTGGCCATATTCCAAAACTTCATCTAAAAGTCATTTTAGAATTCCATTTCAATCGTGCATGCTGAATTTCATCAATATCGGATAAGAAATTACTAAGTTCCTTCCTAAGTGGCCATATTCCAGAACTTTCTCTAAAAATCATTTTAGAATCCCATTTCCATCGTGCATTCTGAATTTCATCAATATCGGATAAGAAATGGCCAAGTTCCTTCCTAATTGGCCATATTCCAGAACTTTATCTAAATATCATTTTAGAATCCCATTTCAATCGTGCTTGCTGAATTTCATCAATATCGGATAAGAAATTACCAAGTTCCTTCCTAATTGGCTATATTCCAGAACTTTATCTAAAAATCATTTTAGAATCCCATTTCTATCGTGCATTCTGAATTTCATCGAAATCGGATAAGAAATGGCCAAGTTTCCTCCTAATTGGCCATATACCAGAACTTCCTCTAAAAATCATTTAAGAATCCCATTTCCATCGTGCATGCTGTATTTTACCAAAATCGGATAACAAATCTCCAAGTTCCATCCCAATTGGCAATATTCCAGTATTTTATCTAAAAATCATTTTAGAATCCCATTTCCATTGTGCATGCTGAATTTCATCAAAATCGGATAAGAAATGGCCAAGTTCCAAACAAATGTCTTATATTTACATATCTGCCAAGTAAATGTCTTATGTATACATATGAATACATATATGCCAAGTAAATACATATCTCTATAATGTCACATTCAAATTGAAGTGATTTCGATATCGATTATTTCATAATAGATATTTTCGATGCCATCGAAACTCTCGAGATTATCGGAAAAAAACTCTATCGAAAATTTCATAATAGGGCCCCGGTTTAGACATATATGTATACTTCTTACGTAATACATCAAACGAGTTGTAATTAACAACATTAGGATGCAATTTATATTTTTTGTGAGCCTTGTCCTTTCTATTAGATTTATCAACTCATTATTATACCACGGTTCCTTCTTAACGCTAAAAGCTTTCAGTCTAGGGATAAATTTCTCAATACCTAGATTAATAATTCTATAAAATTCGATTAACATGTCATCAATACTATTACAAGCATGAAAAAACGACCAATCATACGTATCCAGAAATGCATTTACAGAATTGTAATCGCCCTTTATAAAGTTGTAAGTCCATGAATTAACATTTTCTTCGACTAACTCGCAACATTCAAACATAACTGAAATATTCAGTGGCGAGTGGAAAATACTAGACGATCCAGCCAAATCCTCACACGTCGATACGGTCACCTCATGATCAAATGGTACAAATGCCAGATCCAACACATTACCACTATTATTCGTAACACTGTTACATTGCTTTAACCCCAACGGAAATATTTCCGAGATGAAGTTATCCATTTCATCGTTCATGTTAATAGGAGTCAAATTGTGATCAACATACTCCAAATGTTCACTAATGTAAATATTCTTTAAATGGTTTGTAATCATAATATTTACGAAATGTTACTTCAATACTTTAGAGTATTTATTGCTAGTATCGATACTTCAGAGATTACAGTGCTCCTGTACGGATTATAACGTATAAAGCTACCTGTTAACTAGGCATCATTCCACTCCACAGTCTAATGGTCAGGTGGAGCGGGTGAACAGAAGATTGATACCAATGTTGGATAAACTCCGCAGTATCGATAAGAATTGCAATTGAGATGTTGTTCTCGGTAAGGCCGATTTTGTATTTAACAATACAGTAAACCGTTCCATAAACACAACTTCATCTATGTGTATGCTTCCTTTCGGGGTTAACCAGAAAATTGAATTCGATGACATAGGTACATATTTCTAATGTATAATAACAAAATCTAGTCACCTTAGAAATTATGAAAAACAAATTTTTGGTCATTAGTGTATAACGCTACCTAAATTATTCTTCATTTGTAAATTTTTTTTTGGCATATTTATTTAAATTAAAAGTTTAATCGTATTTATTTATTTCGGAAAATGGCTCAAAATAATAGTACTCCGCACCTGTCGGCTTTGCATGCATCTATTCTTGCAGATCTTCATGATTTGTCAATCAGACCGGTAATGAAAAACTCATCCGAACATAAAAGCGCGAAAGTAGCTCATTATTAATTTTTTTTATAGTGCTTTGTGCTTTTTGCTTACTATCCATTTTTATTGTAGGGTGCAATCGGTTCACAAAACTAACCGAGCATCCTAAATACGGATAACCAACTGTAATTTTTATTTTTTTGTAGAACCCTGAAGTTCCACAAGACCGTCAAAATAAAGGTAGAAGCGCTCTTTATAACAAACTACATCCACATGAAAAGAATCCAATATGTCCAAGACAACGTGATAATCATCAACCTGGCAAACATTTTCACTATTGCCCATATTCTGAATCAGGTTTATGTAAAGATGATGCTCCACCTTGCAGGAGGCCTATTTTAAATGTAATTGCACCGATCCGATAGCGCGTATATTCATTAATTGCTGTTTTACACATTTACCATTTTATTTTATAGGGACCAGCTACTCCACAAGGGCAACACAATAATAGTTCCCCGAAAATTGTCCTCACCGTAACTATATTACTCAATAAATTCTTTTCATAGTTGATCGCATAATTAATATTTACATCTTACAGGCAGCAACCATTCCAAATGACCAAAGCCAGGATGGCAGCTCTCCTAGAGTGAGTGTAACATCATTTTGAAAAATTGTTTTATTCAACTTTATGTATTTAACGATAATTTTGATTTTACAGAGATCAAGAAACCAGCGAAACCAATATTTGGATGTTCCGAACCAAAGAAACAATCAGGTAAATTTCGTTTCATTTTTTATTTGTAAATTGTGAACTATTTAATTGTCATTAATGCTTTTTATACAGAATAAAATCAGTCCAAGGCAAGGTGTAGCTCAAAACCAGAACGTAACCGAACGGAGCCAACAGGTAAATTTATTTTAATATAATTATTGTACAAATTTTATTTGCTGTAGGCGTGAATGTAAATCTGCAAAAGTTAAAGTTTTAAGTTTGGTGAAATTGATATAAAAAAAAATATTTGTATTATTCACAACTAATTTGCGGATACGTAAGTTTTAGAAACACCGCACAACAAACTTTTTTAATGTTGCGCATGCAAAAAAAATCAGTTTGCAACCTGAGCCTATTTATTCTGATTTTGTTAAAATAAATTCGATTAGTTTTTATAGCTCTTGCTAAATCTAAAGTCTAAGCAGAGTACGATCATGTGCTTCAAGTGCTTTTTATGTGTCATGGTACATTCATGCTATGGCAATTCTTGAATTTCTACACTGATGTTGCAAGTAGGATTATCTGAATCAAATTCAATGCCTGTTTGAGAGCTGAATGTGCTGTGTGGCCTCCAGATGATGCTACAGCGATTCCAATCTCATTATGCTGTCTAATTTCAACGAGTATCAAATTAAGAAGAAATGTTTTCCAGTGCCGCCTGGTGCATCAAGAAAAATAATTCCCGTGGATATTTTTTCGTACATTTTCCATCTTTCATGAAAGGTGAATTTGGATTCAATGCTCCACATGGATCAATTTTATCTTTTAGCCAAATTAAGATGTCAGTGTGTGGTAGACCTCTTTTTGGCCATTCTATGGAATACATCCAGCAACGAGTTTCTCCGTAAATGTTATATGGTATTTGGTTATGACATCCATGGCGGTAAGATCATGCCGATGGGACGATGATTGCCCATTACATGATTGATTACATGTAAACGTTATAAAAAGATCTGGAGCTCTAAATTTTCGAACATATGTCATGGCTTCCTGGATGTATTCGTGCATGTGCACGAAATCCGGTATACGTAGCTGGTAATATGATCAATTTTCATAATCAGAAAGGTTGACGGCACTTCAGGATCTTGTTTGATTGTTTGGCTCTAATCATGATACGATACGCATAAAAATTCATACAGGAAACCTTTTTTGTTGTGACTGGATTAGATTGCATCACGTTAAAATGATATCCGTCTTCTCCTTGCCAAAACATTTGTAGACTATCATTTCGTTTGTGGATAATAATATCCCTTCATTTATCGTTGGAGCATTAAAACTCCTTTCATGTTCACGCCTTTAATGTTTTGTCTGCTCTGATGACGATTCTGTGATCATCCGATAGCATTTGCTCCAATGCAGTTTTGAATAAATTCAACAGATGATTACTATCGTGGAATAAATTCTATATTCCAAACGTCGATTAGTTTCCATCTCCTCATTGGCCAGGAGGTAAATTTGTAAGTCTTTATTAGTTAAAGGTAGATGTGAACCGAATTTATGCTAAACTTGTCCTTGTACCTTAAACGTGGCCATATAATCTCTACCGCTATCAACATGTATTGCTCCAAAAGATGTCATTTGAAAGCTTGAGTTGTTTTGGATAACACAGTAGTTCCAGAGACCTAAGTTAAAAGAGGTTCAGGCGCCTCATCAGAACAATAGCTGGAATGGCATAAAATTTGTCGATGAGTGTGGCGTAGAATTATATGAAAACATTGCATACGGTATCCATTTATCCCAATTCATAGGGTCTTTTTCGATATAATTCCGTAGGTATTCAACGAGCGTTCGATTACTTCTTTCAAGCGCTCCATTAGATTCAGGATGGTATGCTGTCATTTTCACAAAAAGTTCACTAATTAAATTTTATCCCATGTCAGTAAGGATTGATTCGGGATATCCGAATAAACATACTAAATTTTCGATTACTGCGTGAGCTACGGTCTCCGCGTGAGCTTATATCTCCGATGCCTACAAGGTTTTGCACATATCCTCGGATAAACCATATTGGCTGATAACTTGGCCATATACCAGCCTACGTGGTCAACCTTATCCAATTGTGATGAACTATTTCAAAATTATGTTGCGGAACGCAATGTAGCTAAGCGGTGAGGAGCCACAAGGTGCAGATACTTGGGATCTCTTTTACTTAATGATCAAAGGAAAATAAGAAAAAATTGGTAAGAGCACGGCGCAGCATCATTAAAACTTGTAAAGTTAGCGTAGGGTCCCGGAATTAGAAATATTATTTTAGAATCTCATTTCCATAGTTCACGTAAAATTTAATCCAAATCAGTTGAGGAATAGCTGAGTTCTAACCAAACAGGCCATATTACACAACTTTATCTAAAAATAATTTTAAGATCCCATTTCCATAGCAAATCTCACTGAAATCGGTTCCAAAATAGATAGGTTCCATCATAGTTAGACTTATTCAAGAATTTCATCTTAAAATCATTTTAGATTCACAATAACAATCGGTTAAGGAATAGCTAAGTTCCATCCTAATTGGCAATATTCCAAACATAATAAAAATTCTAAATTCTGTGAAGTATAGTGTAGTTCATCACATTTCGATAAGGTTGACCACGTAGATTCTTACATGGCCAATTTATCCGAAAATATGGGCAAGCTCTTGTGGACATCACTGTGATCGGAGATACAACAATTTTAAAACCATCAAAATTATTAGAAATTCTAAATTTTGTGAAGTAAAGTATAGTTCATAATAATCGGATGAGGCTTATCACGTAGACCCTAATATTGCATATTTATCCGAAAATATGGGCAAGATCTTGTGGACATCTCTTTGATCGGAGATACAACAATTTTTAGAACCATCCATAATTATTAAAGATTCTAAATTCTGTGAAGTATAGTATAGTTCATCACATTTTGATAAGGTTGACCACGTAGACTCTCACATGGCCAATTTATCCGAAAATATTTGCAAGATCTTGTGGACATCTCTATGATCGGAGATACACAAATTTTTAAAACCATCAAAATTATTAGAAATTCTAAATACTATGAAGTATAGTATAGTTCATCAAATTTCAATAAGGTTGACCATGTATCAATTTGTCCTCTCTTCATAAATTCTATGAAGTATGGTATAGTTCATCGCATTTCGATAAGGTTGACCACGTAGACTCTCACATGGCCAATTTATCCGAAAATATGGGCAAGATCTTGTGGACATCTCTGTGATCGGAGATTTAACAATTTTTATAACCATCAAAATTATTAGAAATTCTAAATTCTGTGAAGTATAGTATAGTTCATCACATATCGATAAGGTTGACCAAGTAGACTCTCACATGGCCAATTTATCCGAAAATATGGGCAAGATCTTGTGGACATCTTTGTGATCGGAGATACAAAAATTTTTAAAACCATCAAAATTATTAGAAATTCTAAATTCTGTGAGGTATAGTATAATTCATCACATTTCGATAAGTTTGACCATGTAGACTTTCACATGATCAATTTATCCGAAAATATGGGCAAGATCTTGTGGACATCTCTGTGAGCGGAGATACAACAATTTTAAAACCATCAAAATTATTAGAAATTCTAAATTTTGTGAAGTAAAGTACAGTTCTTCATAATCGGATGAGGTTTATCACGTAGCCCCCTTATATTGCCAATTTATCTGAAAATATTGGCAAGATCTTGTGGACATTTCTTTGATCGGAGATACAACAATTTTTAGAACCATCCATAATCATTAAAGATTCTAAATTCTGTGAAGTATAGTATAGTTCATCACATTTCGATAAGGTTGACCACGTAGATTCTCACATGGCCAATTTATCCGAAAATATGGGCAAGATCTTGTGGACATCTCTGTGATCGGAGGTACAACAATTTTAAAACCATCAAAATTATTAGAAATTCTAAATTCTGTGAAGTATAGTATAGTTCATCACAATTGGATAAGGTTAACCCACTAGTCTGGTACATTTCCAATTTATCCGAAAATATGGGCAAGACCTTGTGGATATTTCTGTGATCGGAGATACAACAATTTTTAAAACCATCAAAATTATTAGAAATTCTAAATTCTATGAAGTATGGTATAGTTCATCGCATTTCGATAAGGTTGACCACGTAGACTCTCACATGGCCAATTTATCCGAAAATATGGGCAAGATCTTGTGGACATCTCTGTGATCGGAGATTTAACAATTTTTATAACCATCAAAATTATTAGAAATTCTAAATTCTGTGAAGTATAGTATAGTTCATCACATATCGATAAGGTTGACCAAGTAGACTCTCACATGGCCAATTTATCCGAAAATATGGGCAAGATCTTGTGGACATCTTTGTGATCGGAGATACAAAAATTTTTAAAACCATCAAAATTATTAGAAATTCTAAATTCTGTGAGGTATAGTATAATTCATCACATTTCGATAAGTTTGACCATGTAGACTTTCACATGATCAATTTATCCGAAAATATGGGCAAGATCTTGTGGACATCTCTGTGATCGGAGATACAACAATTTTAAAACCATCAAAATTATTAGAAATTCTAAATTTTGTGAAGTAAAGTACAGTTCTTCATAATCGGATGAGGTTTATCACGTAGCCCCTTATATTGCCAATTTATCCGAAAATATTGGCAAGATCTTGTGGACATTTCTTTGATCGGAGATACAACAATTTTTAGAACCATCCATAATTATTAAAGATTCTCAATTCTGTGAAGTATAGTATAGTTCATCACATTTCGATAAGGTTGACCACGTAGATTCTCACATGGCCAATTTATCCGAAAATATGGGCAAGATCTTGTGGACATCTCTGTGATCGGAGATTTAACAATTTTTAAAACCATTAAAATTATTAGAAATTCTAAATTCTGTGAAGTATAGTATAGTTCATCACATTTGGATAAGGTTGAGCAAGTAGACTCTCACATGGCCAATTTATCCGAAAATATGGGCAAGATCTTGTGGACATCTTTGTGATCGGAGATACAAACATTTTTAAAACCATCAAAATTATTAGAAATTCTAAATTCTGTGAGGTATAGTATAATTCATCACATTTCAAAAAGGTTGACCACGTAGACTCTCACATGGCCAATTTATCTGAAAATATGGGCAAGATCTTGTGGACATCTCTGTGATCGGAGACACAAAAATTTTTAAAGCCATCAAAATTATTAGAAATTCTAAATTCTGTGAAGTATAGTATAGTTCATCAAATTTCGATAAGTTTGACCATGTAGACTCTCACATGATCAATTTATCCGAAAATATGGACAAGATCTTGTGGACATCTCTGTGATCGGAGATACAACAATTTTAAAACCATCAAAATTATTAGAAATTCAAAATTCTATGAAGTATAGTATAGTTCATCACAATTGGATGAGGTAAACTTTCTAGTCTGGTACATTTCCAATTTATCCGAAAATATGGGCAAGACCTTGTGGATATTTCTGTGATCGGAGATCCAACAATTTTTAAAACCATCAAAATTATTAGAAATTCTAAATTCTGTGAAGTATAGTATAGATCATCACATTTTGATAAGATTGACCTAGTAGACCCTCACATGGCCAATTTATCCGAAAATATTTGCAAGATCTTATGGACATCTCTGTGATCGGAGATACAACAATTTTTAAAACCATCAAAATTATTAGAAATTCTAAATTCTGTGAAGTATAGTATAGTTCATGACATTTCGATAAGGTTGACCACGTAGACTCTCACATGGCCAATTTATCCGAAAATATGAGCAAGATCTTGTGGACATCTCTGTGATCGGAGATACAACAATTTTTAAAACCATCTATAATTATTAAAGATTCTATATTCTGCGAAATATAGGAGAGTTCATCACAATTAAATCTTTAGCCATGTAGAGTTGTATATGGCCAAGTTTTCTGACAATATGGTCTATCCGAAGATATGTGAAATACCTTGTAGACATTTCTGAGGTCAGCGATATAAAACTGCGCGCACTGTAAAATGACTGTGAACTAGTGGTTTAGAATAGGCTTCACTTGATCTACCGCCTTAAACTAATTTTTCCAAACTAATATTTGAAATCTTGGTAAATTATTGTGGAAGCGTGTGCTGCGGGTACCTAGTTATGCCACAAGGTTGCTTAGGTTAACTTTTTGTCAGGATCGACGAAAAGTTTAGGGTATTTCTTTATAATGGAATAGAATTTTTTCACTGAGTTATCAGCTCATGAGTTCAATGAGCCATTTCCTATTATTCCATTTAATGATTTGTAAGGAGAACGTTAATGCTTCCTCCAGCGGAAATAGCAAAAAATTGATTTTCATTTAAAATTCTTAGACCGTCTTACTTAAAATTAGGAACGAACAGGCTTGAATTCTAATTTTTTTTCGTATCATAGTAAGGCGGTAAGTCCAATGTATAACTTTCTTGTTCTGTTTTTAATGTAGGGACCGTTTGGTAATTGTTTACTTTTATTGCCAGCAATGTAAAAAGTCGTAGTCAATATCTGTACTTAACGTCAATTTTCAAATGACGCAACCGACAAAAAAACGCAAAGAAATCCTTAGATCAAAATCTTTCTGTCGGAATGCAAATTTCAGGTGTAGATTGTCATAGGATTTGGAGTGTGAATGCTCCTAACAAATATTTTTGTGTAACGTGCTAAAGTTGTTGACTTAACTTATGTACATTTTTCACTATTTCACTAATTACTGTTTTGCATTAATTACCAAATTTTCAATCTTTTATTTTGATGATGCTTTCTTTTAGTTACCTGCTTTTCGAAGGCAAAGTGTACAACGTCGAAACATAAATGTTGCGGAAATGTTAAACACTGTGCGCCAAACAGGCGAACAATTTTCATCCAGTTCACGGAATGACGTTCAACATCGAAACATAAATGTTGCGAAAATGCTAGAAACTGTAAACCGATTAACTCAAGGCGAACAGTTGTGCCAAGCGGGATGCCCGAATTTGAATCAAAGGGTATCAAGCAGCGGAGTGGTACGTTTTATATCCCTGCGAATTAATTTAATTAATAAGAATTTATTTTATCTTTTAGGGAAATGCACATCGAGGGTCGCAACCTAACTCAAACTCAGGATCTTTGGGTCGCCAAGCGAAAGTACTAGATTTTAAACTGTCAATTAGTCAAATTGTTTTACTTTTATTTTTTATTTTTCTACATAGAGACGAAATAGTGATATGGTACAAGGGAATCGTCCTCCCAGTGGTCCTCCAACATCATGTTCATTAGGTGGTGCAGCGTGTAACCGATGGCGGAACCAAACTGCTGCCCAAAACCAAAAACAACCGTTACGTATTTGGAGGCCAACCAATAAACCCCAGAAAAAAAATGCATTTACCCTTACTGACGAGCAAAAAGCTTTAGTTTTGGATAACTACTATCCCGGATTAATTCATGATGCCGTAAATCAAAATGCAGATTTTAACGAAATTGCAAAAAAATACGTTACCCCTGAGACGGCGGTTGATGGTGATAAAGCTGAAAAGGGAATGTCATTGATTGAGGCATTTGATATGCGTATCAAATATGAACAAATCAATTTGACTAAACTATTAGGTAAAAACCCTGAAAAGGCGAATAAGACGAAAAGGGGTGCCAAGCCTTATACACCTGTATATGGGCCATTAGCACATCCCGTTGTTTCCGACATTGTACTTGAAGAAAATGTTCGAGCATCAGCAATTCCAATTGATTTGCAACATTATGTACGTGCGACACCAGAGAACGATCCTGTTCGGGCAATTGCTTGTTTAACTAGGGCCCAACAGTTAAATGATTATTACAAAGAATATAAAGCAGCTCAGGCGGCAGCACATTTAGCTCCATCCAGCAAAATTGAAGAGGCTGCTTTAGAAGGGGTGAAATCATTTGTAATTGACAGTTTATCGACTGAAACGAAAACGGTCGATACGGGATACTATAAATCATTGGAATTGGTCAGTTATATTGGAGTTACGAAGCCAGACTAAATTATTTCTAAATTAAAGTCTAAATTCTTTTTCGTGAATGTATAAATTTTAAAATAAAATTATTTTTCTTAAAAAAGTTTTTGATTTCTTAATTGTTTCGGTTCTAAGATTACCGCGGAACGCAGCAAGTTCCATTAAACGTGGCAGAGTGCTACAAGCATAAGTACTTGTATGTAGATGGTAAATGGAGTGCACAAAAGACCCTCAAAACAATTCTCAACAAAACCGCAAACTAGCATGTACAGATAAATTCTCTTGGCGTATAGCTTTGAAGAGATTTTCAATTCTCCCCTTTAACCTTACATATAGATTAACGAAAAAATTTTAAATCGGACAAGCCGTTCTCGAGATACCAAAAGGACTCAAGTTATTGAAAACCAAAAATTTGGTTGATCCAAAACCACTTTTCTCGACGTTTTGAGAGTCCCTCAGTCTGAATAAGCAACAAAAAAAAAAATGTCCGTCCGTCTGTCTGGATGTCTGTACCGATGGTATCTCGAAAACGGCTTGCCTTATTTGGAATTTTTTTCACCAATCTGTTTCTATGGTCATTCTATGGTTTCTGTAAGTCAATAGGGTCAATTTGCGGGTTGAGTTGGACTCACATTTATTTGATTTCACGATTGAGTTGGGTCCTTAGTTGAGGGTTGCGATGATGATTGAGTTGTTGTCAATTACGCTGTTGAGTCGGAGATGAGCGATGAGTTTCAGTTGGCGATTTATTTAGAGATTCGGTCAAGGGTTGAGATGAGGATAATGAACTGGAATTCGGAACGTTTTGATTTAGGGTTTGAGTAAAACGTTCAACTTGGGGTTAAGTTAAGGATTGAGATGTATTTATAACTAAGTTGAATTGAAGTTAAATTAGAATTAAGTTAGCTTGAGTTGGGATTAAGTGAGGGGTTCGGTTGGAGAATTATTTGGGTGTAGTTAGGTTACGAGTTGATTTGAAATTAAATTGGTCATTGACTTGAGGGTTGGGTTAGCGGTTGATTTCACGATTCTGTTGTAAATTGAGTTGGAGGTTGAGCTGAAGAACGAAATTCGGTTAGTTATTGTATATTTTATTTGTTATATTTTCGGGCGCAGGGGCTTTCAGAACGTCGAGGAAAGTGGTTTTGGACCAACACCATTTTTGATAATTTTTTACAGGATTTCAATACTTGGTTGTTTTGGACCGAAGTTAAATGTCGGCTAATCCGATTTGGACTTTTTTTTCACCAATTTGCTTTTATGGTCAAGACCTCAAGACGGAGAATTGAATAGCTTTTGAAAGCTGTACGTCAAGAGGATTGGGAACCTACCCTACAAATTAGCTGAAAACCACGTGATGATATTGTAACTTGGACGAGGCCGATTACATTGAAGAATTAAATACCATAGCACACATAGCAAAACAAAATGGATTCAATAGCAACATAGTTTACAAACTCAACATGAAAATAAATTATAAAATCCAACAACAACTATTTTCTACACTATACACAATAGAAGACGTCAACAAAAGATACATCACGATTGAATACAATAAAAACACAAGCCATTTTTTGAGAAAAACATTCGGAAAACAAAATTACAATATTGCACACAAAACATCACAGAAACTACAGAACAAGTTGTCATTGAAATGTAATAGTAGATGTGACAGCGGTGTTTACAAATTGACGTGTAATGACTGTCCGATGTTTTATTTCGGGCAAACGGGGAGATCATTTGCACAAAGATTTGGAGAACACACACAAGAAATCAAAAATTCACGCATAAACTCTATTTTCAAATCGAATTACGCTCACCACTTAGTCACAAAGCAACACACATACACTGACTTAAACCAAAATTTGCATGTAATTCATAATATTAGAAAGGGGAATATGTTAGACCGATTGGAAGAAATCCAAATATATAAACATAGAAATAACCCATACATGCTCAACGAAAAATTGAATACAAAAACAAATAAGCTATACGACTTAATTTTATACAGTGGATGAAAAATAAGGTTTTTTCTGGTGGTTTTTACAATAAGACGAATGCCTCTATAAAAGGCAGTATTTTTCAAAATTATTTTAGTAGTTAAAATTGGGACTGAAGAAGGATGAAATCCGAAACCGGTCTTCCAAAAAGTAAAAATGAATTATTACAATTTTAAAGAAAGTATTTAACTATTTGTTATTAAATAAAGTAAAATAAAGTTAAATATCTTGGTTTTTGATTTTGTTTTTGTTTTGTTTAAAAAACTTGCAATATACAATATAATTCTGTTAACTAGTGGCCGCAAGGTTACGTCATTACAACACCTCTAACAATAGGCATTGAGTCCTGATATTATTGTGCCAACGGGCAATGGATCGTTCGAATATTTCTACACATTTTGGAGAAAATTGTATTTTATTGAAAATTACCTGAACTATAGATCACTAAATCAGGGGTGCTATTCTTACAAAACCATTACAAAAATTTTCGTATTGCGAATCAGTGTAAAAGTATTAGGAAAACTAGTATTTTTTAATTCATTTACACTAACTCCCGATACGAAAATTATCGTAATGGTTGAAGAATAATAACCCAGAGCTCCAAAATTGAAAATCGGCAATTGTGCTCCGATTCTGATGATTGATACCTTTATCAATAGGCGTTGAGCCCTGTAATTATCGTGCCAACGGGCATTTGGATCGTTCGAATATTTCTACACAATTTGGAGAAAATTTAAATTTATTGAAAATCACCTGAACTATAGACCAAAAAGTCAGAGCTCCAAAGAGCGAACTCCGGCAATTGTGCTCCGATTCCGATGATTGATACCTCTGTCAATAGGCGTTGAGCCCTGTAATTATCGTGCCAACGGGCATTTGGATCGTTCGAATATTTCTACACAATTTGGAGAAAATTTAAATTTATTGAAAATCACCTGAACTATAGACCAAAAAGTCAGAGCTCCAAAGAGCGAACTCCGGCAATTGTGCTCCGATTCCGATGATTGATACCTCTATCAATAGGCGTTGAGCCCTGTAATTATCGTGCCAACGGACATTTGGATCGTTCGAATATTTCTACACATTTTGGAGAAAATTCAAATTTATTGAAAATCACCTGAACTATAGACCAAAAAGTCAGAGCTCCAAAGAGCGAACTCCGGCAATTGTGCTCCGATTCCGATGATTGATACCTCTATCAATAGGCGTTGAGCCCTGTAATTATCGTGCCAACGGGCATTTGGATCGTTCGAATATTTCTACACAATTTCGAGAAAATTTAAATTTATTGAAAATCACCTGAACTATAGACCAAAAAGTCAGGGCTCCAAAGAGCGAACTCCGGCAATTGTGCTCCGATTCCGATGATTGATACCTCTATCAATAGGCGTTGAGCCCTGTAATTATCGTGCCAACGGGCATTTGGATCGTTCGAATATTTCTACACAATTTGGAGAAAATTTAAATTTATTGAAAATCACCTGAACTATAGACCAAAAAGTCAGAGCTCCAAAGAGCGAACTCCGGCAATTGTGCTCCGATTCCGATGATTGATACCTCTATCAATAGGCGTTGAGCCCTGTAATTATCGTGCCAACGGGCATTTGGATCGTTCGAATATTTCTACACAAATTGGAGAAAATTTAAATTTATTGAAAATCACCTGAACTATAGACCAAAAAGTCAGAGCTCCAAAGAGCGAACTCCGGCAATTGTGCTCCGATTCCGATGATTGATACCTCTATCAATAGGCGTTGAGCCCTGTAATTATCGTGCCATCGGGCATTTGGATCGTTCGAATTTTTCTACACAAATTGGAGAAAATTCAAATTTATTGAAAATCACCTGAACTATAGACCAAAAAGTCAGAGCTCCAAAGAGCGAACTACGGCAATTGTGCTCCGATTCCGATGATTGATACCTCTATCAATAGGCGTTGAGCCCTGTAATTATCGTGCCAACGGACATTTGGATCGTTCGAATATTTCTACACATTTTGGAGAAAATTCAAATTTATTGAAAATCACCTGAACTATAGACCAAAAAGTCAGAGCTCCAAAAAGCGAACTCCGGCAATTTTGCTCCGATTCCGATGATTGATACCTCTATCAATAGGCGTTGAGCCCTGTAATTATCGTGCCAACGGACATTTGGATCGTTCGAATATTTCTACACATTTTGGAGAAAATTTAAATTTATTGAAAATCACCTGAACTATAGACCAAAAAGTCAGAGCTCCAAAGAGCGAACTCCGGCAATTGTGCTCCGATGCCGATGATTGATACCTCTATCAATAGGCGTTGAGCCCTGTAATTATCGTGCCAACGGACATTTGGATCGTTCGAATATTTCTACACATTTTGGAGAAAATTCAAATTAATTGAAAATCACCTGAACTATATACCAAAAAGTCAGAGCTCCAAAGAGCGAACTCCGGCAATTGTGCTCCGATGCCGATGATTGATACCTCTATCAATAGGCGTTGAGCCCTGTAATTATCGTGCCAACGGACATTTGGATCGTTCGAATATTTCTACACATTTTGGAGAAAATTCAAATTTATTGAAAATTTATTGAAAATCACCTGAACTATAGACCAAAAAGTCTGAGCTCCAAAGAGCGAACTCCGGCAATTGTGCTCCGATTCCGATGATTGATACCTCTATCAATAGGCGTTGAGCCCTGTAATTATCGTGCCAACGGGCATTTGGATCGTTCGAATATTTCTACACATTTTGGAGAAAATTCAAATTTATTGAAAATCACCTGAACTATAGACCAAAAAGTCAGGGCTCCAAAGACCGAACTCCGGCAATTGTGCTCCGATGCCGATGATTGATACCTCTATCAATAGGCGTTGAGCCCTGTAATTATCGTGCCAACGGACATTTGGATCGTTCGAATATTTCTACACATTTTGGAGAAAATTCAAATTTATTGAAAATCACCTGAACTATAGACCAAAAAGTCAGAGCTCCAAAAAGCGAACTCCGGCAATTTTGCTCCGATTCCGATGATTGATACCTCTATCAATAGGCGTTGAGCCCTGTAATTATCGTGCCAACGGACATTTGGATCGTTCGAATATTTCTACACATTTTGGAGCAAATTTAAATTTATTGAAAATCACCTGAACTATAGACCAAAAAGTCAGAGCTCCAAGGAGCGAACTCCGGCAATTGTGCTCCGATTCCGATGATTGATACCTCTATCAATAGGCGTTGAGCCCTGTAATTATCGTGCCAACGGACATTTGGATCGTTCGAATATTTCTACACATTTTGGGAAAAATTCAAATTTATTGAAAATCACCTGAACTATAGACCAAAAAGTCAGAGGTCCAAAGAGCGAACTCCGGCAATTGTGCTCCGATGCCGATGATTGATACCTCTATCAATAGGCGTTGAGCCCTGTAATTATCGTGCCAACGGACATTTGGATCGTTCGAATATTTCTACACATTTTGGAGAAAATTCAAATTTATTGAAAATCACCTGAACTATAGACCAAAAAGTCAGAGCTCCAAAGAGCGAACTCCGGCAATTGTGCTCCGATTCCGATGATTGATACCTCTATCAATAGGCGTTGAGCCCTGTAATTTTCGTGCCAACGGACATTTGGATCGTTGGAATATTTCTACACATTTTGGAGAAAATTCAAATTTATTGAAAATCACCTGAACTTTTTTTTTTTTTTTTTTTTTTGTTTTTTTTCATTACCAATTTTATTAAAACGTTTAAAAACAAAGTTACAATAAATAATAAGTAATTGGTAAGATAATTGCACCTTTAGTTTCAAAGAAACGTGTGTCAGGTACAATGGTTCTCTCTAATAATATTACAAAAAATTTAACAAAAAAGTCAAAGTTAACACAATAATAATTTACAAAATTTAAAAAGTAAAAGTAATACAAATAAAATAAAAGATAAAACTATAATAATACAAAAAATAGATGCTCAATTGCTTTGTTTAGTTTCAACCAATTTTTGAGAGCTTTGGAGAAAGCGGAGAAGCTGCTGCACACTCGAATTTCCAATGATAAGTTGTTAAATATTATTGCTGAAGCCACACTGAAGTAACGTTTACGAAACTCTAAATTAACATTCGGAACAAACATTATAAATTTGAAATTTAAACGAAGATTATAAACTGAATAGTTGACAAAGTTGTTCCCGCTGATGATGTAAAAAAGCTTTAAGACCTTGAAAACATACATGTGTTGTAAAGGAATTATATCCAGCTCCTGAAATATAGGCCATGATGGTGTCTGCAATGATTTAAACGTCATTAGCCGCAAAACATGCTTCTGTCGAACGTACAGAGGATGTAAAAGAGTTTTACAAGCACCACCCCAACATGCTAAACCATACAGGAGGTATGTGTAACCTATACAGGAGGAACTATAGACCAAAAAGTCAGAGCTCCAAAGAGCGAACTCCGGCAATTGTGCTCCGATGCCGATGATTGATACCTCTATCAATAGGCGTTGAGCCCTGTAATTATCGTGCCAACGGACATTTGGATCGTTCGAATATTTCTACACATTTTGGAGAAAATTCAAATTAATTGAAAATCACCTGAACTATATACCAAAAAGTCAGAGCTCCAAAGAGCGAACTCCGGCAATTGTGCTCCGATGCCGATGATTGATACCTCTATCAATAGGCGTTGAGCCCTGTAATTATCGTGCCAACGGACATTTGGATCGTTCGAATATTTCTACACATTTTGGAGAAAATTCAAATTTATTGAAAATCACCTGAACTATAGACCAAAAAGTCAGAGCTCCAAAGAGCGAACTTCGGCAATTGTGCTCCGATGCCGATGATTGATACCTCTATCAATAGGCGTTGAGCCCTGTAATTATCGTGCCAACGGACATTTGGATCGTTCGAATATTTCTACACATTTTGGAGAAAATTCAAATTTATTGAAAATCACCTGAACTATAGACCAAAAAGTCAGAGCTCCAAAGAGCGAACTCCGGCAATTGTGCTCCGATTCCGATGATTGATACCTCTATCAATAGGCGTTGAGCCCTGTAATTATCGTGCCAACGGACATTTGGATCGTTCGAATATTTCTACACATTTTGGAGAAAATTCAAATTTATTGAAAATCACCTGAACTATAGACCAAAAAGTCAGAGCTCCAAAGAGCGAACTCCGGCAATTGTGCTCCGATGCCGATGATTGATACCTCTATCAATAGGCGTTGAGCCCTGTAATTATCGTGCCAACGGACATTTGGATCGTTCGAATATTTCTACACATTTTGGAGAAAATTCAAATTTATTGAAAATCACCTGAACTATAGACCAAAAAGCCAGAGCTCCAAAGAGCGAACTCCGGCAATTGTGCTCCGATTCCGATGATTGATACCTCTATCAATAGGCGTTGAGCCCTGTAATTATCGTGCCAACGGACATTTGGATCGTTCGAATATTTCTACACATTTTGGAGAAAATTCAAATTTATTGAAAATCACCTGAACTATAGACCAAAAAGTCAGAGCTCCAAAAAGCGAACTCCGGCAATTGTGCTCCGATTCCGATGATTGATACCTCTATCAATAGGCATTGAGCCCTGTAATTATCGTGCCAACGGACATTTGGATCGTTCGAATATTTCTACACATTTTGGAGAAAATTCAAATTTATTGAAAATCACCTGAACTATAGACCAAAAAGTCAGAGCTCCAAAGCGCGAACTCCGGCAATTGTGCTCCGATGCCGATGATTGATAGCTCTATCAATAGGCGTTGAGCCCTGTAATTATCGTGCCAACGGACATTTGGATCGTTCGAATATTTCTACACATTTTGGAGAAAATTCAAATTTATTGAAAATCACTTGAACTATAGACCAAAAAGTCAGAGCTCTAAAGAGCGAACTCCGGCAATTGTGCTCCGATTCCGAAGATTGATACCTCTATCAATAGGCGTTGAGCCCTGTAATTATCGTGCCAACGGACATTTGGATCGTTCGAATATTTCTACACATTTTGGAGAAAATTCAAATTTATTGAAAATCACCTGAACTATAGACCAAAAAGTCAGAGCTCCAAAGAGCGAACTCCGGCAATTGTGCTCCGATGCCGATGATTGATACCTCTATCAATAGGCGTTGAGCCCTGTAATTATCGTGCCAACGGACATTTGGATCGTTCGAATATTTCTACACATTTTGGAGAAAATTCATATTTATTGAAAATCACCTGAACTATAGACCAAAAAGTCAGAGCTCCAAAGAGCGAACTCCGGCAATTGTGCTCCGATTCCGATGATTGATACCTCTATCAATAGGCATTGAGCCCTGTAATTATCGTGCCAACGGACATTTGGATCGTTCGAATATTTCTACACATTTTGGAGAAAATTCAAATTTATTGAAAATCACCTGAACTATAGACCAAAAAGTCAGAGCTCCAAAGAGCGAACTTCGGCAATTGTGCTCCGATGCCGATGATTGATACCTCTATCAATAGGCGTTGAGCCCTGTAATTATCGTGCCAACGGACATTTGGATCGTTCGAATATTTCTACACATTTTGGAGAAAATTCAAATTTATTGAAAATCACCTGAACTATAGACCAAAAAGTCAGAGCTCCAAAGAGCGAACTCCGGCAATTGTGCTCCGATTCCGATGATTGATACCTCTATCAATAGGCGTTGAGCCCTGTAATTATCGTGCCAACGGACATTTGGATCGTTCGAATATTTCTACACATTTTGGAGAAAATTCAAATTTATTGAAAATCACCTGAACTATAGACCAAAAAGTCAGAGCTCCAAAGAGCGAACTCCGGCAATTGTGCTCCGATGCCGATGATTGATACCTCTATCAATAGGCGTTGAGCCCTGTAATTATCGTGCCAACGGACATTTGGATCGTTCGAATATTTCTACACATTTTGGAGAAAATTCAAATTTATTGAAAATCACCTGAACTATAGACCAAAAAGCCAGAGCTCCAAAGAGCGAACTCCGGCAATTGTGCTCCGATTCCGATGATTGATACCTCTATCAATAGGCGTTGAGCCCTGTAATTATCGTGCCAACGGACATTTGGATCGTTCGAATATTTCTACACATTTTGGAGAAAATTCAAATTTATTGAAAATCACCTGAACTATAGACCAAAAAGTCAGAGCTCCAAAAAGCGAACTCCGGCAATTGTGCTCCGATTCCGATGATTGATACCTCTATCAATAGGCATTGAGCCCTGTAATTATCGTGCCAACGGACATTTGGATCGTTCGAATATTTCTACACATTTTGGAGAAAATTCAAATTTATTGAAAATCACCTGAACTATAGACCAAAAAGTCAGAGCTCCAAAGCGCGAACTCCGGCAATTGTGCTCCGATGCCGATGATTGATAGCTCTATCAATAGGCGTTGAGCCCTGTAATTATCGTGCCAACGGACATTTGGATCGTTCGAATATTTCTACACATTTTGGAGAAAATTCAAATTTATTGAAAATCACTTGAACTATAGACCAAAAAGTCAGAGCTCTAAAGAGCGAACTCCGGCAATTGTGCTCCGATTCCGAAGATTGATACCTCTATCAATAGGCGTTGAGCCCTGTAATTATCGTGCCAACGGACATTTGGATCGTTCGAATATTTCTACACATTTTGGAGAAAATTCAAATTTATTGAAAATCACCTGAACTATAGACCAAAAAGTCAGAGCTCCAAAGAGCGAACTCCGGCAATTGTGCTCCGATGCCGATGATTGATACCTCTATCAATAGGCGTTGAGCCCTGTAATTATCGTGCCAACGGACATTTGGATCGTTCGAATATTTCTACACATTTTGGAGAAAATTCATATTTATTGAAAATCACCTGAACTATAGACCAAAAAGTCAGAGCTCCAAAGAGCGAACTCCGGCAATTGTGCTCCGATTCCGATGATTGATACCTCTATCAATAGGCATTGAGCCCTGTAATTATCGTGCCAACGGGCATTTGGATCGTTCGAATATTTCTACACATTTTGGAGAAAATTCAAATTTATTGAAAATCACCTGAACTATAGACCAAAAAGTCAGGGCTCCAAAGACCGAACTCCGGCAATTGTGCTCCGATGCCGATGATTGATACCTCTATCAATAGGCGTTGAGCCCTGTAATTATCGTGCCAACGGACATTTGGATCGTTCGAATATTTCTACACATTTTGGAGAAAATTCAAATTTATTGAAAATCACCTGAACTATAGACCAAAAAGTCAGAGCTCTAAAAAGCGAACTCCGGCAATTGTGCTCCGATTCCGATGGTTGATACCTCTATCAATAGGCGTTGAGCCCTGTAATTATCGTGCCAACGGACATTTGGATCGTTCAAATATTTCTACACATTTTGGAGAAATTCAAATAACGGACATTTGGATCGTTCGAATATTTCTACACATTTTGGAGAAAATTCAAATTTATTGAAAATCACCTGAACTATAGGCCAAAAAGTCAGAGCTCCAAAGAGCGAACTCCGGCAATTGTGCTCCGATGCCGATGATTGATACCTCTATCAATAGGCGTTGAGCCCTGTAATTATCGTGCCAACGGACATTTGGATCGTTCGAATATTTCTACACATTTTGGAGCAAATTAAAATTTATTGAAAATCACCTGAACTATAGACCAAAAAGTCAGAACTCCAAGAAGCGAACTCCGGCAATTGTGCTCCGATTCCGATGATTGATACCTCTATCAATAGGCGTTGAGCCCTGTAATTATCGTGCCAACGGACATTTGGATCGTTCGAATATTTCTACACATTTTGGAGAAAATTCAAATTTATTGAAAATCACCTGAACTATAGACCAAAAAGTCAGAGCTCCAAAGAGCGAACTCCGGCAATTGTGCTCCGATGCCGATGATTGATAGCTCTATCAATAGGCGTTGAGCCCTGTAATTATCGTGCCAACGGACATTTGGATCGTTCGAATATTTCTACACATTTTGGAGAAAATTCAAATTTATTGAAAATCACCTGAACTATAGACCAAAAAGTCAGAGCTCTAAAAAGCGAACTCCGGCAATTGTGCTCCGATTCCGATGATTGATACCTCTATCAATAGGCGTTGAGCCCTGTAATTATCGTGCCAACGGACATTTGGATCGTTCGAATATTTCTACACATTTTGGAGAAAATTCAAATTTATTGAAAATCACCTGAACTATAGACCAAAAAGTCAGAGCTCCAAAGAGCGAACTCCGGCAATTGTGCTCCGATTCCGATGATTGATACCTCTATCAATAGGCGTTGAGCCCTGTAATTATCGTGCCAACGGACATTTGGATCGTTCGAATATTTCTACACATTTTGGAGAAAATTCAAATTTATTGAAAATCACCTGAACTATAGACCAAACAGTCAGAGCTCCAAAGAGCGAACTCCGGCAATTGTGCTCCGATTCCGATGATTGATACCTCTATCAATAGGCGTTGAGCCCTGTAATTATCGTGCCAACGGACATTTGGATCGTTCGAATATTTCTACACATTTTGGAGAAAATTCAAATTTATTGAAAATCACCTGAACTATAGACCAAAAAGTCAGAGCTCCAAAGAGCGAACTCCGGCAATTGTGCTCCGATGCCGATGATTGATACCTCTATCAATAGGCGTTGAGCCCTGTAACGTGCCAACGGACATTTGGATCGTTCGAATATTTCTACACAATTTCGAGAAAATTCAAATTTATTGAAAATCACCTGAACTATAGACCAAAAAGTCAGAGCTCCAAAGAGCGAACTCCGGCAATTTTGCTCCGATTCCGATGATTGATACCTCTATCAATAGGCGTTGAGCCCTGTAATTATCGTGCCAACGGACATTTGGATCGTTCGAATATTTCTACACATTTTGGAGAAAATTCAAATTTATTGAAAATCACCTGAACTATAGACCAAAAAGTCAGAGCTCCAAAAAGCGAACTCCGGCAATTGTGCTCCGCTTCCGATGATTGATACCTCTATCAATAGGCGTTGAACCCTGTAATTATCGTGCCAACGGACATTTGGATCGTTCGAATATTTCTACACATTTTGGAGAAAATTCAAATTTATTGAAAATCACCTGAACTATAGACCAAAAGTCAGAGCTCCAAAGAGCGAACTCCGGCAATTGTGCTCCGATGCCGATGATTGATACCTCTATCAATAGGCGTTGAGCCCTGTAATTATCGTGCCAACGGACATTTGGATCGTTCGAATATTTCTACACATTTTGGAGAAAATTCAAATTTATTGAAAATCACTTGAACTATAGACCAAAAAGTCAGAGCTGTAAAGAGCGAACTCCGTCAATTGTGCTCCGATTCCGAAGATTGATACCTCTATCAATAGGCGTTGAGCCCTGTAATTATCGTGCCAACGGACATTTGGATCGTTCGAATATTTCTACACATCTTGGAGAAAATTCAAATTTATTGAAAATCACCTGAACTATAGACCAAAAAGTCAGAGCTCCAAAGAGCGAACTCCGGCAATTGTGCTCCGATGCCGATGATTGATACCTCTATCAATAGGCGTTGAGCCCTGTAATTATCGTGCCAACGGACATTTGGATCGTTCGAATATTTCTACACATTTTGGAGAAAATTCAAATTTATTGAAAATCACCTGAACTATAGACCAAAAAGTCAGAGGTCCAAAGAGCGAACTCCGGCAATTGTGCTCCGATTCCGATGATTGATACCTCTATCAATAGGCGTTGAGCCCTGTAATTATCGTGCCAACGGGCATTTGGATCGTTCGAATATTTCTACACATTTTGGAGAAAATTCAAATTTATTGAAAATCACCTGAACTATAGACCAAAAAGTCAAGGCTCCAAAGACAGAACTCCGGCAATTGTGCTCCGATGCCGATGATTGATACCTCTATCAATAGGCGTTGAGCCCTGTAATTATCGTGCCAACGGACATTTGGATCGTTCGAATATTTCTACACATTTTGGAGAAAATTCAAATTTATTGAAAATCACCTGAACTATAGACCAAAAAGTCAGAGCTCCAAAAAGCGAACTCGATGAAGTGAACTATAGACCAAAAAGTCAGGGCTCCAAAGACAGAACTCCGGCAATTGTGCTCCGATGCCGATGATTGATACCTCTATCAATAGGCGTTGAGCCCTGTAATTATCGTGCCAACGGACATTTGGATCGTTCGAATATTTCTACACATTTTGGAGAAAATTCAAATTTATTGAAAATCACCTGAACTATAGACCAAAAAGTCAGAGCTCCAAAAAGCGAACTCCGGCAATTGTGCTCCGATTCCGATGATTGATACCTCTATCAATAAGCGTTGAGCCCTGTAATTATCGTGCCAACGGACATTTGGATCGTTCGAATATTTCTACACATTTTGGAGAAAATTCAAATTTATTGAAAATCACCTGAATTATAGACCAAAAAGTCAGAGCTCCAAAAAGCGAACTCCGGCAATTGAGCTCCGATGCCGATGATTGATACCTCTATCAATAGGCGATGAACCCTGTAATTATCGTGCCAATGGACATTTGGATCGTTCGAATATTTCTACACATTTTGGAGAAAATTCAAATTTATTGGAAATCACCTGAACTATAGACCAAAAAGTCAGAGCTCCAAATAGCGAACTCCGGCAATTGTGCTCCGATTCCGATGATTGATACCTCTATCAATAGGCGTTGAGCCCTGTAATTATCGTGCCAACGGACATTTGGATCGTTCGAATATTTCTACACATTTTGGAGAAAATTCAAATTTATTGAAAATCACCTGAACTATAGACCAAAAAGTCAGAGCTCCAAAGAGCGAACTCCGGCAATTGTGCTCCGATTCCGATGATTGATACCTCTATCAATAGGCGTTGAGCCCTGTAATTATCGTGCCAACGGACATTTGGATCGTTCGAATATTTCTACACATTTTGGAGAAAATTCAAATTTATTGAAAATCACCTGAACTATAGACCAAAAAGTCAGAGCTCCAAAAAGCGAACTCCGGCAATTGTGCTCCGATTCCGATGATTGATACCTCTATCAATAGGCGTTGAGCCCTGTAATTATCGTGCCAACGGACATTTGGATCGTTCGAATATTTCTACACATTTTGGAGAAAATTCAAATTTATTGAAAATCACCTGAACTATAGACCAAAATGTCAGAGCTCCAAAAAGCGAACTCCGGCAATTGTGCTCCGATTCCGATGATTGATACCTCTATCAATAGGCGTTGAGCCCTGTAATTATCGTGCCAACGGACATTTGGATCGTTCGAATATTTCTACACATTTTGGAGAAAATTCAAATTTATTGAAAATCACCTGAACTATAGACCAAAAAGTCAGAGCTCCAAAGAGCGAACTCCGGCAATTGTGCTCCGATGCCGATGATTGATAGCTCTATCAATAGGCGTTGAGCCCTGTAATTATCGTGCCAACGGACATTTGGATCGTTCGAATATTTCTACACATTTTGGAGAAAATTCAAATTTATTGAAAATCACCTGAACTATAGACCAAAAAGTCAGAGCTCCAAAGAGCGAACTCCGGCAATTGTGCTCCGATTCCGATGATTGATACCTCTATCAATAGGCGTTGAGCCCTGTAATTATCGTGCCAACGGACATTTGGATCGTTCGAATATTTCTACACATTTTGGAAAAAATTCAAATTTATTGAAAATCACTTGAACTATAGACCAAAAAGTCAGAGCTCTAAAGAGCGAACTCCGTCAATTGTGCTCCGATTCCGAAGATTGATACCTCTATCAATAGGCGTTGAGCCCTGTAATTATCGTGCCAACGGACATTTGGATCGTTCGAATATTTCTACACATTTTGGAGAAAATTCAAATTTATTGAAAATCACCTGAACTATAGACCAAAAAGTCAGAGCTCCAAAGAGCGAACTCCGGCAATTGTGCTCCGATGCCGATGATTGATACCTCTATCAATAGGCGTTGAGCCCTGTAATTATCGTGCCAACGGACATTTGGATCGTTCGAATATTTCTACACATTTTGGAGAAAATTCAAATTTATTGAAAATCACCTGAACTATAGACCAAAAAGTCAGAGCTCCAAAGAGCGAACTCCGGCAATTGTGCTCCGATTCCGATGATTGATACCTTTATCAATAGGCGTTGAGCCCTGTAATTATCGTGCCAACGGGCATTTGGATCGTTCGAATATTTCTACACAATTTGGAGAAAATTTAAATTTATTGAAAATCACCTGAACTATAGACCAAAAAGTCAGAGCTCCAAAGAGCGAACTCCGGCAATTGTGCTCCGATTCCGATGATTGATACCTCTATCAATAGGCGTTGAGCCCTGTAATTATCGTGCCAACGGACATTTGGATCGTTCGAATATTTCTACACATTTTGGAGAAAATTCAAATTTATTGAAAATCACCTGAACTATAGACCAAAAAGTCAGAGCTCCAAAGAGCGAACTCCGGCAATTGTGCTCCGATTCCGATGATTGATACCTCTATCAATAGGCGTTGAGCCCTGTAATTATCGTGCCAACGGGCATTTGGATCGTTCGAATATTTCTACACATTTTGGAGAAAATTCAAATTTATTGAAAATCACCTGAACTATAGACCAAAAAGTCAGGGCTCCAAAGACCGAACTCCGGCAATTGTGCTCCGATGCCGATGATTGATACCTCTATCAATAGGCGTTGAGCCCTGTAATTATCGTGCCAACGGACATTTGGATCGTTCGAATATTTCTACACATTTTGGAGAAAATTCAAATTTATTGAAAATTACCTGAACTATAGACCAAAAAGTCAGAGCTCCAAAAAGCGAACTCCGGCAATTGAGCTCCGATGCCGATGATTGATACCTCTATCAATAGGCGATGAACCCTGTAATTATCGTACCAATGGACATTTGGATCGTTCGAATATTTCTACACATTTTGGAGAAAATTCAAATTTATTGAAAATCACCTGAACTATAGACCAAAAAGTCAGAGCTCCAAATAGCGAACTCCGGCAATTGTGCTCCGATTCCGATGATTGATACCTCTATCAATAGGCGTTGAGCCCTGTAATTATCGTGCCAACGGACATTTGGATCGTTCGAATATTTCTACACATTTTGGAGAAAATTCAAATTTATTGAAAATCACCTGAACTATAGACCAAAAAGTCAGAGCTCCAAAGAGCGAACTCCGGCAATTGTGCTCCGATTCCGATGATTGATACCTCTATCAATAGGCGTTGAGCCCTGTAATTATCGTGCCAACGGACATTTGGATCGTTCGAATATTTCTACACATTTTGGAGAAAATTCAAATTTATTGAAAATCACCTGAATTATAGACCAAAAAGTCAGAGCTCCAAAAAGCGAACTCCGGCAATTGTGCTCCGATGCCGATGATTGATTCCTCTATCAATAGGCGTTGAGCCCTGTAATTATCGTGCCAACGGACATTTGGATCGTTCGAATATTTCTACACATTTTGGGGAAAATTCAAATTTATTGAAAATCACCTGAACCATAGACCAAAAAGTCAGAGCTCCAAAAAGCGAACTCCGGCAATTGTGCTCCGATTCCGATGATTGATACCTCTATCAATAGGCGTTGAGCCCTGTAATTATCGTGCCAACGGACATTTGGATGGTTCGAATATTTCTACACATTTTGGAGAAAATTCAAATTTATTGAAAATCACCTGAACTATAGACCAAAAAGTCAGAGCTCCAAAGAGCGAACTCCGGCAATTGTGCTCCGATTCCGATGATTGATAGCTCAATCAATAGGCGTTGAGCCCTGTAATTATCGTGCCAACGGACATTTGGATCGTTCGAATATTTCTACACATTTTGGAGAAAATTCAAATTTATTGAAAATCACCTGAACTATAGACCAAAAAGTCAGAGCTCTAAAGAGCGAACTCCGGCAATTGTGCTTCGATTCCGAAGATTGATACCTCTATCAATAGGCGTTGAGCCCTGTAATTATCGTGCCAACGGACATTTGGATCGTTCGAATATTTCAACACATTTTGGAGAAAATTCAAATTTATTGAAAATCACCTGAACTATAGACCAAAAAGTCAGAGCTCCAAAGAGCGAACTCCGGCATTGTGCTCCGATGCCGATGATTGATAGCTCTATCAATAGGCGTTGAGCCCTGTAATTATCGTGCCAACGGACATTTGGATCGTTCGAATATTTCTACACATTTTGGAGAAAATTCAAATTTATTGAAAATCACCTGAACTATAGACCAAAAAGTCAGAGCTCCAAAGAGCGAACTCCGGCAATTGTGCTCCGATTCCGATGATTGATACCTCTATCAATAGGCGTTGAGCCCTGTAATTATCGTGCCAACGGGCATTTGGATCGTTCGAATATTTCTACACATTTTGGAGAAAATTCAAATTTATTGAAAATCACCTGAACTATAGACCAAAAAGTCAGGGCTCCAAAGACCGAACTCCGGCAATTGTGCTCCGATGCCGATGATTGATACCTCTATCAATAGGCGTTGAGCCCTGTAATTATCGTGCCAACGGACATTTGGATCGTTCGAATATTTCTACACATTTTGGAGAAAATTCAAATTTATTGAAAATCACCTGAACTATAGACCAAAAAGTCAGAGCTCCAAAAAGCGAACTCCGGCAATTGTGCTCCGATTCCGATGATTGATACCTCTATCAATAGGCGTTGAGCCCTGTAATTATCGTGCCAACGGACATTTGGATCGTTCGAATATTTCTACACATTTTGGAGAAAATTCAAATTTATTGAAAATCACCTGAACTATAGACCAAAAAGTCAAAGCTCCAAAGAGCGAACTCCGGCAATTGTGCTCCGATTCCGATGATTGATACCTCTATCAATAGGCGTTGAGCCCTGTAATTATCGTGCCAACGGACATTTGGATCGTTCGAATATTTCTACACATTTTGAAGAAAATTCAAATTTATTGAAAATCACCTGAACTATAGGCCAAAAAGTCAGAGCTCCAAAAAGCGAACTCCGGCAATTTTGCTCCGATTCCGATGATTGATACCTCTATCAATAGGCGTTGAGCCCTGTAATTATCGTGCCAACGGACATTTGGATCGTTCGAATATTTCTACACATTTTGGAGAAAATTCAAATTTATTGAAAATCACCTGAACTATAGACCAAAAAGTCAGAGCTCCAAGGACCGAACTCCGGCAATTGTGCTCCGATTCCGATGATTGATACCTCTATCAATAGGCGTTGAGCCCTGTAATTATCGTGCCAACGGACATTTGGATGGTTCGAATATTTCTACACATTTTGGAGAAAATTCAAATTTATTGAAAATCACCTGAACTATAGACCAAAAAGTCAGAGCTCTAAAGAGCGAACTCCGGCAATTGTGCTCCAAATCCGATGATTGATACCTCTATCAATAGGCGTTGAGCCCTGTAATTATCGTGCCAACGGACATTTGGATCGTTCGAATATTTCTACACATTTTGGAGAAAATTCAAATTTATTGAAAATCACCTGAACTATAGACCAAAAAGTCAGAGGTCCAAAGAGCGAACCCCGGCAATTGTGCTCCGATGCCGATGATTGATACCTCTATCAATAGGCGTTGAGCCCTGTAATTATCGTGCCAACGGACATTTGGATCGTTCGAATATTTCTACACATTTTGGAGAAAATTCAAATTTATTGAAAATCACCTGAACTATAGACCAAAAAGTCAGAGCTCTAAAGAGCGAACTCCGGCAATTGTGCTCCAAATCCGATGATTGATACCTCTATCAATAGGCGTTGAGCCCTGTAATTATCGTGCCAACGGACATTTGGATCGTTCGAATATTTCTACACATTTTGGAGAAAATTCAAATTTATTGAAAATCACCTGAACTATAGACCAAAAAGTCAGAGCTCCAAAGAGCGAACTCCGGCAATTGTGCTCCGATTCCGATGATTGATACCTCTATCAATAGGCGTTGAGCCCTGTAATTATCGTGCCAACGGACATTTGGATCGTTCGAATATTTCTACACATTTTGGAGAAAATTCAAATTTATTGAAAATCACCTGAACTATAGACCAAAAAGTCAGAGCTCCAAAGAGCGAACTCCGGCAATTGTGCTCCGATTCCGATGATTGATACCTCTATCAATAGGCGTTGAGCCCTGTAATTATCGTGCCAACGGACATTTGGATCGTTCGAATATTTCTACACATTTTGGAGAAAATTCAAATTTATTGAAAATCACCTGAACTATAGACCAAAAAGTCAGAGCTCCAAAGAGCGAACTCCGGCAATTGTGCTCCGATGCCGATGATTGATACCTCTATCAATAGGCGTTGAGCCCTGTAATTATCGTGCCAACGGACATTTAGATCGTTCGAATATTTCTACACATTTTGGAGAAAATTCAAATTTATTGAAAATCACCTGAACTATAGACCAAAAAGTCAGAGCTCCAAAGAGCGAACTCCGGCAATTGTGCTCCGATTCCGATGATTGATACCTCTATCAATAGGCGTTGAGCCCTGTAATTATCGTGCCAACGGACATTTGGATCGTTCGAATATTTCTACACATTTTGGAGAAAATTCAAATTTATTGAAAATCACCTGAACTATAGACCAAAAAGTCAGGGCTCCAAAGAGCGAACTCCGGCAATTGTGCTCCGATGCCGATGATTGATACCTCTATCAATAGGCGATGAACCCTGTAATTATCGTGCCAATGGACATTTGGATCGTTCGAATATTTCTACACATTTTGGAGAAAATTCAAATTTATTGAAAATCACCTGAACTATAGACCAAAAAGTCAGAGCTCCAAGGACCGAACTCCGGCAATTGTGCTCCGATTCCGATGATTGATACCTCTATCAATAGGCGTTGAGCCCTGTAATTATCGTGCCAACGGACATTTGGATGGTTCGAATATTTCTACACATTTTGGAGAAAATTCAAATTTATTGAAAATCACCTGAACTATAGACCAAAAAGTCAGAGCTCTAAAGAGCGAACTCCGGCAATTGTGCTCCAAATCCGATGATTGATACCTCTATCAATAGGCGTTGAGCCCTGTAATTATCGTGCCAACGGACATTTGGATCGTTCGAATATTTCTACACATTTTGGAGAAAATTCAAATTTATTGAAAATCACCTGAACTATAGACCAAAAAGTCAGAGGTCCAAAGAGCGAACTCCGGCAATTGTGCTCCGATGCCGATGATTGATACCTCTATCAATAGGCGTTGAGCCCTGTAATTATCGTGCCAACGGACATTTGGATCGTTCGAATATTTCTACACATTTTGGAGAAAATTCAAATTTATTGAAAATCACCTGAACTATAGACCAAAAAGTCAGAGCTCTAAAGAGCGAACTCCGGCAATTGTGCTCCAAATCCGATGATTGATACCTCTATCAATAGGCGTTGAGCCCTGTAATTATCGTGCCAACGGACATTTGGATCGTTCGAATATTTCTACACATTTTGGAGAAAATTCAAATTTATTGAAAATCACCTGAACTATAGACCAAAAAGTCAGAGCTCCAAAGAGCGAACTCCGGCAATTGTGCTCCGATTCCGATGATTGATACCTCTATCAATAGGCGTTGAGCCCTGTAATTATCGTGCCAACGGACATTTGGATCGTTCGAATATTTCTACACATTTTGGAGAAAATTCAAATTTATTGAAAATCACCTGAACTATAGACCAAAAAGTCAGAGCTCCAAAGAGCGAACTCCGGCAATTGTGCTCCGATTCCGATGATTGATACCTCTATCAATAGGCGTTGAGCCCTGTAATTATCGTGCCAACGGACATTTGGATCGTTCGAATATTTCTACACATTTTGGAGAAAATTCAAATTTATTGAAAATCACCTGAACTATATAGACCAAAAAGTCAGAGCTCCAAAGAGCGAACTCCGGCAATTGTGCTCCGATGCCGATGATTGATACCTCTATCAATAGGCGTTGAGCCCTGTAATTATCGTGCCAACGGACATTTAGATCGTTCGAATATTTCTACACATTTTGGAGAAAATTCAAATTTATTGAAAATCACCTGAACTATAGACCAAAAAGTCAGAGCTCCAAAGAGCGAACTCCGGCAATTGTGCTCCGATTCCGATGATTGATACCTCTATCAATAGGCGTTGAGCCCTGTAATTATCGTGCCAACGGACATTTGGATCGTTCGAATATTTCTACACATTTTGGAGAAAATTCAAATTTATTGAAAATCACCTGAACTATAGACCAAAAAGTCAGGGCTCCAAAGAGCGAACTCCGGCAATTGTGCTCCGATGCCGATGATTGATACCTCTATCAATAGGCGATGAACCCTGTAATTATCGTGCCAATGGACATTTGGATCGTTCGAATATTTCTACACATTTTGGAGAAAATTCAAATTTATTGAAAATCACCTGAACTATAGACCAAAAAGTCAGAGCTCCAAAAAGCGAACTCCGGCAATTGTGCTCCGATTCCGATGATTGATACCTCTATCAATAGGCGTTGAGCCCTGTAATTATCGTGCCAACGGACATTTGGATCGTTCAAATATTTCTACACATTTTGGAGAAAATTCAAATTTATTGAAAATCACCTGAACTATAGACCAAAAAGTCAGAGCTCCAAAGAGCGAACTCCGGCAATTGTGCTCCGATTCCGATGATTGATACCTCTATCAATAGGCGTTGAGCCCTGTAATTATCGTGCCAACGGACATTTGGATCGTTCAAATATTTCTACACATTTTGGAGAAAATTCAAATTTATTGAAAATCACCTGAACTATAGACCAAAAAGTCAGAGCTCCAAAGAGCGAACTCCGGCAATTGTGCTCCGATGCCGATGATTGATACCTCTATCAATAGGCGTTGAGCCCTGTAATTATCGTGCCAACGGACATTTGGATCGTTCGAATATTTCTACACATTTTGGAGAAAATTCAAATTTATTGAAAATCACCTGAACTATAGACCAAAAAGTCAGAGCTCCAAAGAGCGAACTCCGGCAATTGTGCTCCGATGCCGATGATTGATACCTCTATCAATAGGCGTTGAGCCCTGTAATTATCGTGCCAACGGACATTTGGATCGTTCGAATATTTCTACACATTTTGGAGAAAATTCAAATTTATTGAAAATCACCTGAACTATAGACCAAAAAGTCAGAGCTCCAAAGAGCGAACTCCGGCAATTGTACTCCGATTCCGATGATTGATACCTCTATCAATAGGCGATGAACCCTGTAATTATCGTGCCAACGGACATTTGGATCGTTCGAATATTTCTACACATTTTGGAGAAAATTCAAATTTATTGAAAATCACCTGAACTATAGACCAAAAAGTCAGAGCTCCAAAGAGCGAACTCCGGCAATTGTGCTCCGATTCCGATGATTGATACCTATATCAATAGGCGTTGAGCCCTGTAATTATCGTGCCAACGGACATTTGGATCGTTCGAATATTTCTACACATTTTGGAGAAAATTCAAATTTATTGAAAATCACCTGAACTATAGACCAAAAAGTCAGAGCTCCAAAGAGCGAACTCCGGCAATTGTGCTCCGATTCCGATGATTGATACCTCTATCAATAGGCGTTGAGCCCTGTAATTATCGTGCCAACGGACATGTGGATCGTTCGAATATTTCTACACATATTGGAGAAAATTCAAATTTATTGAAAATCACCTGAACTATAGACCAAAAAGTCAGAGCTCCAAAGAGCGAACTCCGGCAATTGTGCTCCGATGCCGATGATTGATACCTCTATCAATAGGCGTTGAGCCCTGTAATTATCGGGCCAACGGACATTTGGATCGTTCGGATATTTCTACATATTTTGGAGAAAATTCAAATTTATTGAAAATCACCTGAACTATAGACCAAAAAGTCAGAGCTCCAAAGAGCGAACTCCGGCAATTGTGCTCCGATTCCGATGATTGATACCTCTATCAATAGGCGTTGAGCCCTGTAATTATCGTGCCAACGGACATTTGGATCGTTCGAATATTTCTACACATTTTGGAGAAAATTCAAATTTATTGAAAATCACCTGAACTATAGACCAAAAAGTCAGAGCTCTAAAGAGCGAACTCCGGCAATTGTGCTCCGATTCCGATGATTGATACCTCTATCAATAGGCGTTGAGCCCTGTAATTATCGTGCCAACGGACATTTGGATCGTTGGAATATTTCTACACATTTTGGAGAAAATTCAAATTTATTGAAAATCACCTGAACTATAGACCAAAAAGTCAGAGCTCTAAAGAGCGAACTCCGGCAATTGTGCTCCGATTCCGATGATTGATACCTCTATCAATAGCCGTTGAGCCCTGCAATTATCGTGCCAACGGACATTTGGATCGTTCGAATATTTCTACACATTTTGGAGAAAATTCAAATTTATTGAAAATCACCTGAACTATAGACCAAAAAGTCAGAGCTCCAAAGAGCGAACTCCGGCAATTGTGCTCCGATTCCGATGATTGATACCTCTATCAATAGGCGTTGAGCCCTGTAATTATCGTGCCAACGGACATTTGGATCGTTCGAATATTTCTACACATTTTGGAGAAAATTCACATTTATTGAAAATCACCTGAACTATAGACCAAAAAGTCAGAGCTCAAAAGAGCGAACTCCGGCAATTGTGCTCCGATTCCGATGATTGATACCTCTATCAATAGGCGTTGAGCCCTGTAATTATTGTGCCAACGGACATTTGGATCGTTCGAATATTTCTACACATTTTGGAGAAAATTCAAATTTATTGAAAATCACCTGAACTATAGACCAAAAAGTCAGAGCTCCAAAGAGCGAACTCCGGCAATTGCGCTCCGATTCCGATGATTGATACCTCTATCAATAGGCGTTGAGCCCTGTAATTATCGTGCCAACGGACATTTGGATCGTTCGAATATTTCTACACATTTTGGAGAAAATTCAAATTTATTGAAAATCACCTGAACTATAGACCAAAAAGTCAGAGCTCCAAAAAGCGAACTCCGGCAATTGTGCTCCGATTCCGATGATTGATACCTCTATCAATAGGCGTTGAGCCCTGTAATTATCGTGCCAACGGACATTTGGATCGTTCGAATATTTCTACACATTTTGGAGAAAATTCAAATTTATTGAAAATCACCTGAACTATAGACCAAAAAGTCAGAGCTCCAAAAAGCGAACTCCGGCAATTGTGCTCCGATTCCGATGATTGATACCTCTATCAATAGGCGTTGAGCCCTGTAATTATCGTGCCAACGGACATTTGGATCGTTCAAATATTTCTACACATTTTGGAGAAAATTCAAATTTATTGAAAATCACCTGAACTATAGACCAAAAAGTCAGAGCTCCAAAGAGCGAACTCCGGCAATTGTGCTCCGATGCCGATGATTGATACCTCTATCAATAGGCGTTGAGCCCTGTAATTATCGTGCCAACGGACATTTGGATCGTTCGAATATTTCTACACATTTTGGAGAAAATTCAAATTTATTGAAAATCACCTGAACTATAGACCAAAAAGTCAGAGCTCCAAAGAGCTAACTCCGGCAATTGTGCTCCGATTCCGATGATTGATACCTCTATCAATAGGCGTTGAGCCCTGTAATTATCGTGCCAACGGACATTTGGATCGTTCGAATATTTCTACACATTTTGGAGAAAATTCAAATTTATTGAAAATCACCTGAACTATAGACCAAAAAGTCAGAGCTCCAAAAAGCGAACTCCGGCAATTGTGCTCCGATTCCGATGATTGTTACCTCTATCAATAGGCGTTGAGCCCTGTAATTATCGTGCCAACGGACATTTGGATCGTTCGAATATTTCTACACATTTTGGAGAAAATTCAAATTTATTGAAAATCACCTGAACTATAGACCAAAAAGTCAGAGCTCCAAAGAGCGAACTCCGGCAATTGTGCTCCGATTCCGATGATTGATACCTCTATCAATAGGCGTTGAGCCCTGTAATTATCGTGCCAACGGACATTTGGATCGTTCGAATATTTCTACACATTTTGGAGAAAATTCAAATTTATTGAAAATCACCTGAACTATAGACCAAAAAGTCAGAGCTCCAAAGAGCTAACTCCGGCAATTGTGCTCCGATTCCGATGATTGATACCTCTATCAATAGGCGTTGAGCCCTGTAATTATCGTGCCAACGGACATTTGGATCGTTCAAATATTTCTACACATTTTGGAGAAAATTCAAATTTATTGAAAATAGACCAAAAAGTCAGAGCTCCAAAAAGCGAACTCCGGCAATTGTGCTCCGATTCCGATGATTGATACCTCTATCAATAGGCGTTGAGCCCTCTAATTATCGTGCCAACGGACATTTGGATCGTTCGAATATTTCTACACATTTTGGAGAAAATTCAAATTTATTGAAAATCACCTGAACTATAGACCAAAAAGTCAGAGCTCCAAAAAGCGAACTCCGGCAATTGTGCTCCGATTCCGATGATTGATACCTCTATCAATAGGCGTTGAGCCCTGTAATTATCGTGCCAACGGACATTTGGATCGTTCGAATATTTCTACACATTTTGGAGAAAATTCAAATTTATTGAAAATCACCTGAACTATAGACCAAAAAGTCAGAGCTCCAAAAAGCGAACTCCGGCAATTGTACTCCGATTCCGATGATTGATACCTCTATCAATAGGCGTTGAGCCCTGTAATTATCGTGCCAACGGACATTTGGATCGTTCGAATATTTCTACACATTTTGGAGAAAATTCAAATTTATTGAAAATCACCTGAACTATAGACCAAAAAGTCAGAGCTCCAAAAAGCGAACTCCGGCAATTGTGCTCCGATTCCGATGATTGATACCTCTATCAATAGGCGTTGAGCCCTGTAATTATCGTGCCAACGGACATTTGGATCGTTCGAATATTTCTACACATTTTGGAGAAAATTCAAATTTATTGAAAATCACCTGAACTATAGACCAAAAAGTCAGAGCTCCAAAAAGCGAACTCCGGCAATTGTGCTCCGATTCCGATGATTGATACCTCTATCAATAGGCGTTGAGCCCTGTAATTATCGTGCCAACGGACATTTGGATCGTTCGAATATTTCTACACATTTTGGAGAAAATTCAAATTTATTGAAAATCACCTGAACTATAGACCAAAAAGTCAGAGCTCCAAAAAGCGAACTCCGGCAATTGTGCTCCGATTCCGATGATTGATACCTCTATCAATAGGCGTTGAGCCCTGTAATTATCGTGCCAACGGACATTTGGATCGTTCGAATATTTCTACACATTTTGGAGAAAATTCAAATTTATTGAAAATCACCTGAACTATAGACCAAAAAGTCAGAGCTCCAAAGAGCGAACTCCGGCAATTGTGCTCCGATGCCGATGATTGATACATCTATCAATAGGCGTTGAGCCCTGTAATTATCGTGCCAACGGACATTTGGATCGTTCGAATATTTCTACACATTTTGGAGAAAATTCAAATTTATTGAAAATCACCTGAACTATAGACCAAAAAGTCAGAGCTCCAAAGAGCGAACTCCGGCAATTGTGCTACGATGCCGATGATTGATACCTCTATCAATAGGCGTTGAGCCCTGTAATTATCGTGCCAACGGACATTTGGATCGTTCGAATATTTCTACACATTTTGGAGAAAATTCAAATTTATTGAAAATCACCTGAACTATAGACCAAAAAGTCAGAGCTCCAAAAAGCGAACTCCGGCAATTGTGCTCCGATTCCGATGATTGATACCTCTATCAATAGGCGTTGAGCCCTGTAATTATCGTGCCAACGGACATTTGGGTCGTTCGAATATTTCTACACATTTTGGAGAAAATTCAAATTTATTGAAAATCACCTGAACTATAGACCAAAAAGTCAGAGCTCCAAAAAGCGAACTCCGGCAATTGTGCTCCGATTCCGATGATTGATACCTCTATCAATAGGCGTTGAGCCCTGTAATTATCGTGCCAACGGACATTTGGATCGTTCGAATATTTCTACACATTTTGGAGAAAATTCAAATTTATTGAAAATCACCTGAACTATAGACCAAAAAGTCAGAGCTCCAAAGAGCGAACTCCGGCAATTGTGCTCCGATGCCGATGATTGATACCTCTATCAATGGGTGTTGAGCCCTGTAATTATCGTGCCAACGGACATTTGGATCGTTCGAATATTTCTACACATTTTGGAGAAAATTCAAATTTATTGAAAATCACCTGAACTATAGACCAAAAAGTCAGAGCTCCAAAAAGCGAACTCCGGCAATTGTGCTCCGATTCCGATGATTGATACCTCTATCAATAGGCGTTGAGCCCTGTAATTATCGTGCCAACGGACATTTGGATCGTTCGAATATTTCTACACATTTTGGAGAAAATTCAAATTTATTGAAAATCACCTGAACTATAGACCAAAAAGTCAGAGCTCCAAAAAGCGAACTTCGGCAATTGTGCTCCGATTCCGATGATTGATACCTCTATCAATAGGCGTTGAGCCCTGTAATTATCGTGCCAACGGACATTTGGATCGTTCGAATATTTCTACACATTTTGGAGAAAATTCAAATTTATTGAAAATCACCTGAACTATAGACCAAAAAGTCAGAGCTCCAAAAAGCGAACTCCGGCAATTGTGCTCCGATTCCGATGATTGATACCTCTATCAATAGGCGTTGAGCCCTGTAATTATCGTGCCAACGGACATTTGGATCGTTCGAATATTTCTACACATTTTGGAGAAAATTCAAATTTATTGAAAATCACCTGAACTATAGACCAAAAAGTCAGAGCTCCAAAAAGCGAACTCCGGCAATTGTGCTCCGATTCCGATGATTGATACCTCTATCAATAGGCGTTGAGCCCTGTAATTATCGTGCCAACGGACATTTGGATCGTTCGAATATTTCTACACATTTTGGAGAAAATTCAAATTTATTGAAAATCACCTGAACTATAGACCAAAAAGTCAGAGCTCCAAAAAGCGAACTCCGGCAATTGTGCTCCGATTCCGATGATTGATACCTCTATCAATAGGCGTTGAGCCCTGTAATTATCGTGCCAACGGACATTTGGATCGTTCGAATATTTCTACACATTTTGGAGAAAATTCAAATTTATTGAAAATCACCTGAACTATAGACCAAAAAGTCAGAGCTCCAAAAAGCGAACTCCGGCAATTGTGCTCCGATTCCGATGATTGATACCTCTATCAATAGGCGTTGAGCCCTGTAATTATCGTGCCAACGGACATTTGGATCGTTCGAATATTTCTACACATTTTGGAGAAAATTCAAATTTATTGAAAATCACCTGAACTATAGACCAAAAAGTCAGAGCTCCAAAAAGCGAACTCCGGCAATTGTGCTCCGATTCCGATGATTGATACCTCTATCAATAGGCGTTGAGCCCTGTAATTATCGTGCCAACGGACATTTGGATCGTTCGAATATTTCTACACATTTTGAAGAAAATTCAAATTTATTGAAAATCACCTGAACTATAGACCAAAAGTCAGAGCTCCAAAAAGCGAACTCCGGCAATTGGTGCTCCGATTCCGATGATTGATACTTCTATCAATAGGCGTTGAGCCCTGTAATTATCGTGCCGACGGACATTTGGATCGTTCGAATATTTCTACACATTTTGGAGAAAATTCAAATTTATTGAAAATCACCTGAACTATAGACCAAAAAGTCAGAGCTCCAAAGAGCGAACTCCGGCAATTGTGCTCCGATTCCGATGATTGATACCTCTATCAATAGGCGTTGAGCCCTGTAATTATCGTGCCAACGGACATTTCGATCGTTCGAATATTTCTACACATTTTGGAGAAAATTCAAATTTATTGAAAATCACCTGAACTATAGGCCAAAAAGTCAGAGCTCCAAAAAGCGAACTCCGGCAATTGTGCTCCGATTCCGATGATTGATACCTCTATCAATAGGCGTTGAGCCCTGTAATTATCGTGCCGACGGACATTTGGATCGTTCGAATATTTCTACACATTTTGGAGAAAATTCAAATTTATTGAAAATCACCTGAACTATAGACCAAAAAGTCAGAGCTCCAAAGAGCGAACTCCGGCAATTGTGCTCCGATGCCGATGATTGATACCTCTATCAATAGGCGTTGAGCCCTGTAATTATCGTGCCAACGGACATTTGGATCGTTCGAATATTTCTACACATTTTGGAGAAAATTCAAATTTATTGAAAATCACCTGAACTATAGACCAAAAAGTCAGAGCTCCAAAAAGCGAACTCCGGCAATTGTGCTCCGATTCCGATGATTGATACCTCTATCAATAGGCGTTGAGCCCTGTAATTATCGTGCCAACGGACATTTGGATCGTTCGAATATTTCTACACATTTTGGAGAAAATTCAAATTTATTGAAAATCACCTGAACTATAGACCAAAAAGTCAGAGCTCCAAAGAGCAAACTCCGGCAATTGTGCTCCGATGCCGATGATTGATACCTCTATCAATGGGCGTTGAGCCCTGTAATTATCGTGCCAACGGACATTTGGATCGTTCGAATATTTCTACACATTTTGGAGAAAATTCAAATTTATTGAAAATCACCTGAACTATAGACCAAAAAGTCAGAGCTCCAAAAAGCGAACTCCGGCAATTGTGCTCCGATTCCGATGATTGATACCTCTATCAATAGGCGTTGAGCCCTGTAATTATCGTGCCAACGGACATTTGGATCGTTCGAATATTTCTACACATTTTGGAGAAAATTCAAATTTATTGAAAATCACCTGAACTATAGACCAAAAAGTCAGAGCTCCAAAAAGCGAACTCCGGCAATTGTGCTCCGATTCCGATGATTGATACCTCTATCAATAGGCGTTGAGCCCTGTAATTATCGTGCCAACGGACATTTGGATCGTTCGAATATTTCTACACATTTTGGAGAAAATTCAAATTTATTGAAAATCACCTGAACTATAGACCAAAAAGTCAGAGCTCCAAAAAGCGAACTCCGGCAATTGTGCTCCGATTCCGATGATTGATACCTCTATCAATAGGCGTTGAGCCCTGTAATTATCGTGCCAACGGACATTTGGATCGTTCGAATATTTCTACACATTTTGGAGAAAATTCAAATTTATTGAAAATCACCTGAACTATAGACCAAAAAGTCAGAGCTCCAAAAAGCGATGATTGATACCTCTATCAATAGGCGTTGAGCCCTGTAATTATCGTGCCGACGGACATTTGGATCGTTCGAATATTTCTACACATTTTGGAGAAAATTCAAATTTATTGAAAATCACCTGAACTATAGACCAAAAAGTCAGAGCTCCAAAGAGCGAACTCCGGCAATTGTGCTCCGATTCCGATGATTGATACCTCTATCAATAGGCGTTGAGCCCTGTAATTATCGTGCCAACGGACATTTGGATCGTTCGAATATTTCTACACATTTTGGAGAAAATTCAAATTTATTGAAAATCACCTGAACTATAGATCAAAAAGTCAGAGCTCCAAAAAGCGAACTCCGGCAATTGTGCTCCGATTCCGATGATTGATACCTCTATCAATAGGCGTTGAGCCCTGTAATTATCGTGCCAACGGACATTTGGATCGTTCGAATATTTCTACACATTTTGGAGAAAATTCAAATTTATTGAAAATCACCTGAACTATAGACCAAAAAGTCAGAGCTCCAAAAAGCGAACTCCGGCAATTGTGCTCCGATTCCGATGATTGATACCTCTATCAATAGGCGTTGAGCCCTGTAATTATCGTGCCAACGGACATTTGGATCGTTCGAATATTTCTACACATTTTGGAGAAAATTCAAATTTATTGAAAATCACCTGAACTATAGACCAAAAAGTCAGAGCTCCAAAGAGCGAACTCCGGCAATTGTGCTCCGATGCCGATGATTGATACCTCTATCAATGGGCGTTGAGCCCTGTAATTATCGTGCCAACGGACATTTGGATCGTTCGAATATTTCTACACATTTTGGAGAAAATTCAAATTTATTGAAAATCACCTGAACTATAGACCAAAAAGTCAGAGCTCCAAAATGCGAACTCCGGCAATTGTGCTCCGATTCCGATGATTGATACCTCTATCAATAGGCGTTGAGCCCTGTAATTATCGTGCCAACGGACATTTGGATCGTTAGAATATTTCTACACATTTTGGAGAAAATTCAAATTTATTGAAAATCACCTGAACTATAGACCAAAAAGTCAGAGCTCCAAAAAGCGAACTCCGGCAATTGTGCTCCGATTCCGATGATTGATACCTCTATCAATAGGCGTTGAGCCCTGTAATTATCGTGCCAACGGACATTTGGATCGTTCGAATATTTCTACACATTTTGGAGAAAATTCAAATTTATTGAAAATCACCTGAACTATAGACCAAAAAGTCAGAGCTCCAAAAAGCGAACTCCGGCAATTGTGCTCCGATTCCGATGATTGATACCTCTATCAATAGGCGTTGAGCCCTGTAATTATCGTGCCAACGGACATTTGGATCGTTCAAATATTTCTACACATTTTGGAGAAAATTCAAATTTATTGAAAATCACCTGAACTATAGACCAAAAAGTCAGAGCTCCAAAAAGCGAACTCCGGCAATTGTGCTCCGATTCCGATGATTGATACCTCTATCAATAGGCGTTGAGCCCTGTAATTATCGTGCCGACGGACATTTGGATCGTTCGAATATTTCTACACATTTTGGAGAAAATTCAAATTTATTGAAAATCACCTGAACTATAGACCAAAAAGTCAGAGCTCCAAAGAGCGAACTCCGGCAATTGTGCTCCGATGCCGATGATTGATACCTCTATCAATAGGCGTTGAGCCCTGTAATTATCGTGCCAACGGACATTTGGATCGTTCGAATATTTCTACACATTTTGGAGAAAATTCAAATTTATTGAAAATCACCTGAACTATAGACCAAAAAGTCAGAGCTCCAAAGAGCGAACTCCGGCAATTGTGCTCCGATTCCGATGATTGATACCTCTATCAATAGGCGTTGAGCCCTGTAATTATCGTGCCAACGGACATTTGGATCGTTCGAATATTTCTACACATTTTGGAGAAAATTCAAATTTATTGAAAATCACCTGAACTATAGACCAAAAAGTCAGAGCTCCAAAAAGCGAACTCCGGCAATTGTGCTCCGATTCCGATGATTGATACCTCTATCAATAGGCGTTGAGCCCTGTAATTATCGTGCCAACGGACATTTGGATCGTTCGAATATTTCTACACATTTTGGAGAAAATTCAAATTTATTGAAAATCACCTGAACTATAGACCAAAAAGTCAGAGCTCCAAAAAGCGAACTCCGGCAATTGTGCTCCGATTCCGATGATTGATACCTCTATCAATAGGCGTTGAGCCCTGTAATTATCGTGCCGACAGACATTTGAATCGTTCGAATATTTCTACACATTTTGGAGAAAATTCAAATTTATTGAAAATCACCTGAACTATAGACCAAAAAGTCAGAGCTCCAAAGAGCGAACTCCGGCAATTGTGCTCCGATGCCGATGATTGATACCTCTATCAATAGGCGTTGAGCCCTGTAATTATCGTGCCAACGGACATTTGGATCGTTCGAATATTTCTACACATTTTGGAGAAAATTCAAATTTATTGAAAATCACCTGAACTATAGACCAAAAAGTCAGAGCTCCAAAAAGCGAACTCCGGCAATTGTGCTCCGATTCCGATGATTGATACCTCTATCAATAGGCGTTGAGCCCTGTAATTATCGTGCCAACGGACATTTGGATCGTTCGAATATTTCTACACATTTTGGAGAAAATTCAAATTTATTGAAAATCACCTGAACTATAGACCAAAAAGTCAGAGCTCCAAAATGCGAACTCCGGCAATTGTGCTCCGATTCCGATGATTGATACCTCTATCAATAGGCGTTGAGCCCTGTAATTATCGTGCCGACGGACATTTGGATCGTTCGAATATTTCTACACATTTTGGAGAAAATTCAAATTTATTGAAAATCACCTGAACTATAGACCAAAAAGTCAGAGGTCCAAAAAGCGAACTCCGGCAATTGTGCTCCGATTCCGATGATTGATACCTCTATCAATAGGCGTTGAGCCCTGTAATTATCGTGCCAACGGACATTTGGATCGTTCGAATATTTCTACACATTTTGGAGAAAATTCAAATTTATTGAAAATCACCTGAACTATAGACCAAAAAGTCAGAGCTCCAAAAAGCGAACTCCGGCAATTGTGCTCCGATTCCGATGATTGATACCTCTATCAATAGGCGTTGAGCCCTGTAATTATCGTGCCAACGGACATTTGGATCGTTCGAATATTTCTACACATTTTGGAGAAAATTCAAATTTATTGAAAATCACCTGAACTATAGACCAAAAAGTCAGAGCTCCAAAAAGCGAACTCCGGCAATTGTGCTCCGATTCTAATGATTGATACCTCTATCAATAGGCGTTGAGCCCTGTAATTATCGTGCCAACGGACATTTGGATCGTTCGAATATTTCTACACATTTTGGAGAAAATTCAAATTTATTGAAAATCACCTGAACTATAGACCAAAAAGTCAGAGCTCCAAAAAGCGAACTCCGGCAATTGTGCTCCGATTCCGATTATTGATACCTCTATCAATAGGCGTTGAGCCCTGTAATTATCGTGCCAACGGACATTTGGATCGTTCGAATATTTCTACACATTTTGGAGAAAATTCAAATTTATTGAAAATCACCTGAACTATAGACCAAAAAGTCAGAGCTCCAAAGAGCGAACTCCGGAAATTGTGCTCCGATGCCGATGATTGATACCTCTATCAATGGGTGTTGAGCCCTGTAATTATCGTGCCAACGGACATTTGGATCGTTCGAATATTTCTACACATTTTGAAGAAAATTCAAATTTATTGAAAATCACCTGAACTATAGACCAAAAAGTCAGAGCTCCAAAGAGCAAACTCCGGCAATTGTGCTCCGATGCCGATGATTGATACCTCTATCAATAGGCGTTGAGCCCTGTAATTATCGTGCCAACGGACATTTGGATCGTTCGAATATTTCTACACATTTTGGAGAAAATTCAAATTTATTGAAAATCACCTGAACTATAGACCAAAAAGTCAGAGCTCCAAAAAGCGAACTCCGGCAATTGTGCTCCGATTCCGATGATTGATACCTCTATCAATAGGCGTTGAGCCCTGTAATTATCGTGCCAACGGACATTTGGATCGTTCGAATATTTCTACACATTTTGGAGAAAATTCAAATTTATTGAAAATCACCTGAACTATAGACCAAAAAGTCAGAGCTCCAAAAAGCGAACTCCGGCAATTGTGCTCCGATTCCGATGATTGATACCTCTATCAATAGGCGTTGAGCCCTGTAATTATCGTGCCGACGGACATTTGGATCGTTCGAATATTTCTACACATTTTGGAGAAAATTCAAATTTATTGAAAATCACCTGAACTATAGACCAAAAAGTCAGAGCTCCAAAGAGCGAACTCCGGCAATTGTGCTCCGATTCCGATGATTGATACCTCTATCAATAGGCGTTGAGCCCTGTAATTATCGTGCCAACGGACATTTGGATCGTTCGAATATTTCTACACATTTTGGAGAAAATTCAAATTTATTGAAAATCACCTGAACTATAGACCAAAAAGTCAGAGCTCCAAAAAGCGAACTCCGGCAATTGTGCTCCGATTCCGATGATTGATACCTCTATCAATAGGCGTTGAGCCCTGTAATTATCGTGCCAACGGACATTTGGATCGTTCGAATATTTCTACACATTTTGGAGAAAATTCAAATTTATTGAAAATCACCTGAACTATAGACCAAAAAGTCAGAGCTCCAAAAAGCGAACTCCGGCAATTGTGCTCCGATTCCGATGATTGATACCTCTATCAATAGGCGTTGAGCCCTGTAATTATCGTGCCGACGGACATTTGGATCGTTCGAATATTTCTACACATTTTGGAGAAAATTCAAATTTATTGAAAATCACCTGAACTATAGACCAAAAAGTCAGAGCTCCAAAGAGCGAACTCCGGCAATTGTGCTCCGATGCCGATGATTGATACCTCTATCAATAGGCGTTGAGCCCTGTAATTATCGTGCCAACGGACATTTGGATCGTTCGAATATTTCTACACATTTTGGAGAAAATTCAAATTTATTGAAAATCACCTGAACTATAGACCTAAAAGTCAGAGCTCCAAAGAGCGAACTCCGGCAATTGTGCTCCGATGCCGATGATTGATACCTCTATCAATAGGCGTTGAGCCCTGTAATTATCGTGCCAACGGACATTTGGATCGTTCGAATATTTCTACACATTTTGGAGAAAATTCAAATTTATTGAAAATCACCTGAACTATAGACCAAAAAGTCAGAGCTTCAAAAAGCGAACTCCGGCAATTGTGCTCCGATTCCGATGATTGATACCTCTATCAATAGGCGTTGAGCCCTGTAATTATCGTGCCAACGGACATTTGGATCGTTCGAATATTTCTACACATTTTGGAGAAAATTCAAATTTATTGAAAATCACCTGAACTATAGACCAAAAAGTCAGAGCTCCAAAAAGCGAACTCCGGCAATTGTGCTCCGATTCCGATGATTGATACCTCTATCAATAGGCGTTGAGCCCTGTAATTATCGTGCCAACGGACATTTGGATCGTTCGAATATTTCTACACATTTTGGAGAAAATTCAAATTTATTGAAAATCACCTGAACTATAGACCAAAAAGTCAGAGCTCCAAAAAGCGAACTCCAGCAATTGTGCTCCGATTCCGATGATTGATACCTCAATCAATAGGCGTTGAGCCCTGTAATTATCGTGCCAACGGACATTTGGATCGTTCGAATATTTCTACACATTTTGGAGAAAATTCAAATTTATTGAAAATCACCTGAACTATAGACCAAAAAGTCAGAGCTCCAAAAAGCGAACTCCGGCAATTGTGCTCCGATTCCGATGATTGATACCTCTATCAATAGGCGTTGAGCCCTGTAATTATCGTGCCAACGGACATTTGGATCGTTCGAATATTTCTACACATTTTGGAGAAAATTCAAATTTATTGAAAATCACCTGAACTATAGACCAAAAAGTCAGAGCTCCAAAAAGCGAACTCCGGCAATTGTGCTCCGATTCCGATGATTGATACCTCTATCAATAGGCGTTGAGCCCTGTAATTATCGTGCCGACGGACATTTGGATCGTTCGAATATTTCTACACATTTTGGAGAAAATTCAAATTTATTGAAAATCACCTGAACTATAGACCAAAAAGTCAGAGCTCCAAAGAGCGAACTCCGGCAATTGTGCTCCGATGCCGATGATTGATACCTCTATCAATAGGCGTTGAGCCCTGTAATTATCGTGCCAACGGACATTTGGATCGTTCGAATATTTCTACACATTTTGGAGAAAATTCAAATTTATTGAAAATCACCTGAACTATAGACCAAAAAGTCAGAGCTCCAAAATGCGAACTCCGGCAATTGTGCTCCGATTCCGATGATTGATACCTCTATCAATAGGCGTTGAGCCCTGTAATTATCGTGCCAACGGACATTTGGATCGTTCGAATATTTCTACACATTTTGGAGAAAATTCAAATTTATTGAAAATCACCTGAACTATAGACCAAAAAGTCAGAGCTCCAAAAAGCGAACTCCGGCAATTGTGCTCCGATTCCGATGATTGATACCTCTATCAATAGGCGTTGAGCCCTGTAATTATCGTGCCAACGGACATTTGGATCGTTCGAATATTTCTACACATTTTGGAGAAAATTCAAATTTATTGAAAATCACCTGAACTATAGACCAAAAAGTCAGAGCTCCAAAAAGCGAACTCCGGCAATTGTGCTCCGATTCCGATGATTGATACCTCTATCAATAGGCGTTGAGCCCTGTAATTATCGTGCCAACGGACATTTGGATCGTTCGAATATTTCTACACATTTTGGAGAAAATTCAAATTTATTGAAAATCACCTGAACTATAGACCAAAAAGTCAGAGCTCCAAAAAGCGAACTCCGGCAATTGTGCTCCGATTCCGATGATTGATACCTCTATCAATAGGCGTTGAGCCCTGTAATTATCGTGCCAACGGACATTTGGATCGTTCGAATATTTCTACACATTTTGGAGAAAATTCAAATTTATTGAAAATCACCTGAACTATAGACCAAAAAGTCAGAGCTCCAAAGAGCGAACTCCGGCAATTGTGCTCCGATGCCGATGATTGATACCTCTATCAATAGGCGTTGAGCCCTGTAATTATCGTGCCAACGGACATTTGGATCGTTCGAATATTTCTACACATTTTGGAGAAAATTCAAATTTATTGAAAATCACCTGAACTATAGACCAAAAAGTCAGAGCTCCAAAGAGCGAACTCCGGCAATTGTGCTCCGATGCCGATGATTGATACCTCTATCAATAGGCGTTGAGCCCTGTAATTATCGTGCCAACGGACATTTGGATCGTTCGAATATTTCTACACATTTTGGAGAAAATTCAAATTTATTGAAAATCACCTGAACTATAGACCAAAAAGTCAGAGCTCCAAAAAGCGAACTCCGGCAATTGTGCTCCGATTCCGATGATTGATACCTCTATCAATAGGCGTTGAGCCCTGTAATTATCGTGCCAACGGACATTTGGATCGTTCGAATATTTCTACACATTTTGGAGAAAATTCAAATTTATTGAAAATCACCTGAACTATAGACCAAAAAGTCAGAGCTCCAAAAAGCGAACTCCGGCAATTGTGCTCCGATTCCGATGATTGATACCTCTATCAATAGGCGTTGAGCCCTGTAATTATCGTGCCGACAGACATTTGAATCGTTCGAATATTTCTACACATTTTGGAGAAAATTCAAATTTATTGAAAATCACCTGAACTATAGACCAAAAAGTCAGAGCTCCAAAGAGCGAACTCCGGCAATTGTGCTCCGATGCCGATGATTGATACCTCTATCAATAGGCGTTGAGCCCTGTAATTATCGTGCCAACGGACATTTGGATCGTTCGAATATTTCTACACATTTTGGAGAAAATTCAAATTTATTGAAAATCACCTGAACTATAGACCAAAAAGTCAGAGCTCCAAAAAGCGAACTCCGGCAATTGTGCTCCGATTCCGATGATTGATACCTCTATCAATAGGCGTTGAGCCCTGTAATTATCGTGCCAACGGACATTTGGATCGTTCGAATATTTCTACACATTTTGGAGAAAATTCAAATTTATTGAAAATCACCTGAACTATAGACCAAAAAGTCAGAGCTCCAAAATGCGAACTCCGGCAATTGTGCTTCGATTCCGATGATTGATACCTCTATCAATAGGCGTTGAGCCCTGTAATTATCGTGCCGACGGACATTTGGATCGTTCGAATATTTCTACACATTTTGGAGAAAATTCAAATTTATTGAAAATCACCTGAACTATAGACCAAAAAGTCAGAGGTCCAAAAAGCGAACTCCGGCAATTGTGCTCCGATTCCGATGATTGATACCTCTATCAATAGGCGTTGAGCCCTGTAATTATCGTGCCAACGGACATTTGGATCGTTCGAATATTTCTACACATTTTGGAGAAAATTCAAATTTATTGAAAATCACCTGAACTATAGACCAAAAAGTCAGAGCTCCAAAAAGCGAACTCCGGCAATTGTGCTCCGATTCCGATGATTGATACCTCTATCAATAGGCGTTGAGCCCTGTAATTATCGTGCCAACGGACATTTGGATCGTTCGAATATTTCTACACATTTTGGAGAAAATTCAAATTTATTGAAAATCACCTGAACTATAGACCAAAAAGTCAGAGCTCCAAAAAGCGAACTCCGGCAATTGTGCTCCGATTCCGATGATTGATACCTCTATCAATAGGCGTTGAGCCCTGTAATTATCGTGCCAACGGACATTTGGATCGTTCGAATATTTCTACACATTTTGGAGAAAATTCAAATTTATTGAAAATCACCTGAACTATAGACCAAAAAGTCAGAGCTCCAAAAAGCGAACTCCGGCAATTGTGCTCCGATTCCGATTATTGATACCTCTATCAATAGGCGTTGAGCCCTGTAATTATCGTGCCAACGGACATTTGGATCGTTCGAATATTTCTAGACATTTTGGAGAAAATTCAAATTTATTGAAAATCACCTGAACTATAGACCAAAAAGTCAGAGCTCCAAAGAGCGAACTCCGGCAATTGTGCTCCGATGCCGATGATTGATACCTCTATCAATGGGTGTTGAGCCCTGTAATTATCGTGCCAACGGACATTTGGATCGTTCGAATATTTCTACACATTTTGGAGAAAATTCAAATTTATTGAAAATCACCTGAACTATAGACCAAAAAGTCAGAGCTCCAAAGAGCGAACTCCGGCAATTGTGCTCCGATGCCGATGATTGATACCTCTATCAATAGGCGTTGAGCCCTGTAATTATCGTGCCAACGGACATTTGGATCGTTCGAATATTTCTACACATTTTGGAGAAAATTCAAATTTATTGAAAATCACCTGAACTATAGACCAAAAAGTCAGAGCTCCAAAAAGCGAACTCCGGCAATTGTGCTCCGATTCCGATGATTGATACCTCTATCAATAGGCGTTGAGCCCTGTAATTATCGTGCCAACGGACATTTGGATCGTTCGAATATTTCTACACATTTTGGAGAAAATTCAAATTTATTGAAAATCACCTGAACTATAGACCAAAAAGTCAGAGCTCCAAAAAGCGAACTCCAGCAATTGTGCTCCGATTCCGATGATTGATACCTCTATCAATAGGCGTTGAGCCCTGTAATTATCGTGCCGACGGACATTTGGATCGTTCGAATATTTCTACACATTTTGGAGAAAATTCAAATTTATTGAAAATCACCTGAACTATAGACCAAAAAGTCAGAGCTCCAAAGAGCGAACTCCGGCAATTGTGCTCCGATTCCGATGATTGATACCTCTATCAATAGGCGTTGAGCCCTGTAATTATCGTGCCAACGGACATTTGGATCGTTCGAATATTTCTACACATTTTGGAGAAAATTCAAATTTATTGAAAATCACCTGAACTATAGACCAAAAAGTCAGAGCTCCAAAAAGCGAACTCCGGCAATTGTGCTCCGATTCCGATGATTGATACCTCTATCAATAGGCGTTGAGCCCTGTAATTATCGTGCCAACGGACATTTGGATCGTTCGAATATTTCTACACATTTTGGAGAAAATTCAAATTTATTGAAAATCACCTGAACTATAGACCAAAAAGTCAGAGCTCCAAAAAGCGAACTCCGGCAATTGTGCTCCGATTCCGATGATTGATACCTCTATCAATAGGCGTTGAGCCCTGTAATTATCGTGCCAACGGACATTTGGATCGTTCGAATATTTCTACACATTTTGGAGAAAATTCAAATTTATTGAAAATCACCTGAACTATAGACCAAAAAGTCAGAGCTCCAAAGAGCGAACTCCGGCAATTGTGCTCCGATGCCGATGATTGATACCTCTATCAATAGGCGTTGAGCCCTGTAATTATCGTGCCAACGGACATTTGGATCGTTCGAATATTTCTACACATTTTGGAGAAAATTCAAATTTATTGAAAATCACCTGAACTATAGACCTAAAAGTCAGAGCTCCAAAGAGCGAACTCCGGCAATTGTGCTCCGATGCCGATGATTGATACCTCTATCAATAGGCGTTGAGCCCTGTAATTATCGTGCCAACGGACATTTGGATCGTTCGAATATTTCTACACATTTTGGAGAAAATTCAAATTTATTGAAAATCACCTGAACTATAGACCAAAAAGTCAGAGCTTCAAAAAGCGAACTCCGGCAATTGTGCTCCGATTCCGATGATTGATACCTCTATCAATAGGCGTTGAGCCCTGTAATTATCGTGCCAACGGACATTTGGATCGTTCGAATATTTCTACACATTTTGGAGAAAATTCAAATTTATTGAAAATCACCTGAACTATAGACCAAAAAGTCAGAGCTCCAAAAAGCGAACTCCGGCAATTGTGCTCCGATTCCGATGATTGATACCTCTATCAATAGGCGTTGAGCCCTGTAATTATCGTGCCAACGGACATTTGGATCGTTCGAATATTTCTACACATTTTGGAGAAAATTCAAATTTATTGAAAATCACCTGAACTATAGACCAAAAAGTCAGAGCTCCAAAAAGCGAACTCCAGCAATTGTGCTCCGATTCCGATGATTGATACCTCAATCAATAGGCGTTGAGCCCTGTAATTATCGTGCCAACGGACATTTGGATCGTTCGAATATTTCTACACATTTTGGAGAAAATTCAAATTTATTGAAAATCACCTGAACTATAGACCAAAAAGTCAGAGCTCCAAAAAGCGAACTCCGGCAATTGTGCTCCGATTCCGATGATTGATACCTCTATCAATAGGCGTTGAGCCCTGTAATTATCGTGCCAACGGACATTTGGATCGTTCGAATATTTCTACACATTTTGGAGAAAATTCAAATTTATTGAAAATCACCTGAACTATAGACCAAAAAGTCAGAGCTCCAAAAAGCGAACTCCGGCAATTGTGCTCCGATTCCGATGATTGATACCTCTATCAATAGGCGTTGAGCCCTGTAATTATCGTGCCAACGGACATTTGGATCGTTCGAATATTTCTACACATTTTGGAGAAAATTCAAATTTATTGAAAATCACCTGAACTATAGACCAAAAAGTCAGAGCTCCAAAAAGCGAACTCCGGCAATTGTGCTCCGATTCCGATGATTGATACCTCTATCAATAGGCGTTGAGCCCTGTAATTATCGTGCCGACGGACATTTGGATCGTTCGAATATTTCTACACATTTTGGAGAAAATTCAAATTTATTGAAAATCACCTGAACTATAGACCAAAAAGTCAGAGCTCCAAAGAGCGAACTCCGGCAATTGTGCTCCGATGCCGATGATTGATACCTCTATCAATAGGCGTTGAGCCCTGTAATTATCGTGCCAACGGACATTTGGATCGTTCGAATATTTCTACACATTTTGGAGAAAATTCAAATTTATTGAAAATCACCTGAACTATAGACCAAAAAGTCAGAGCTCCAAAAAGCGAACTCCGGCAATTGTGCTCCGATTCCGATGATTGATACCTCTATCAATAGGCGTTGAGCCCTGTAATTATCGTGCCAACGGACATTTGGATCGTTCGAATATTTCTACACATTTTGGAGAAAATTCAAATTTATTGAAAATCACCTGAACTATAGACCAAAAAGTCAGAGCTCCAAAAAGCGAACTCCGGCAATTGTGCTCCGATTCCGATGATTGATACCTCTATCAATAGGCGTTGAGCCCTGTAATTATCGTGCTGACGGACATTTGGATCGTTCGAATATTTCTACACATTTTGGAGAAAATTCAAATTTATTGAAAATCACCTGAACTATAGACCAAAAAGTCAGAGCTCCAAAGAGCGAACTCCGGCAATTGTGCTCCGATGCCGATGATTGATACCTCTATCAATAGGCGTTGAGCCCTGTAATTATCGTGCCAACGGACATTTGGATCGTTCGAATATTTCTACACATTTTGGAGAAAATTCAAATTTATTGAAAATCACCTGAACTATAGACCTAAAAGTCAGAGCTCCAAAGAGCGAACTCCGGCAATTGTGCTCCGATGCCGATGATTGATACCTCTATCAATAGGCGTTGAGCCCTGTAATTATCGTGCCAACGGACATTTGGATCGTTCGAATATTTCTACACATTTTGGAGAAAATTCAAATTTATTGAAAATCACCTGAACTATAGACCAAAAAGTCAGAGCTCCAAAGAGCGAACTCCGGCAATTGTGCTCCGATGCCGATGATTGATACCTCTATCAATAGGCGTTGAGCCCTGTAATTATCGTGCCGACGGACATTTGGATCGTTCGAATATTTCTACACATTTTGGAGAAAATTCAAATTTATTGAAAATCACCTGAACTATAGACCTAAAAGTCAGAGCTCCAAAGAGCGAACTCCGGCAATTGTGCTCCGATGCCGATGATTGATACCTCTATCAATAGGCGTTGAGCCCTGTAATTATCGTGCCAACGGACATTTGGATCGTTCGAATATTTCTACACATTTTGGAGAAAATTCAAATTTATTGAAAATCACCTGAACTATAGACCTAAAAGTCAGAGCTCCAAAGAGCGAACTCCGGCAATTGTGCTCCGATGCCGATGATTGATACCTCTATCAATAGGCGTTGAGCCCTGTAATTATCGTGCCAACGGACATTTGGATCGTTCGAATATTTCTACACATTTTGGAGAAAATTCAAATTTATTGAAAATCACCTGAACTATAGACCAAAAAGTCAGAGCTCCAAAAAGCGAACTCCGGCAATTGTGCTCCGATTCCGATGATTGATACCTCTATCAATAGGCGTTGAGCCCTGTAATTATCGTGCCAACGGACATTTGGATCGTTCGAATATTTCTACACATTTTGGAGAAAATTCAAATTTATTGAAAATCACCTGAACTATAGACCAAAAAGTCAGAGCTCCAAAAAGCGAACTCCGGCAATTGTGCTCCGATTCCGATGATTGATACCTCTATCAATAGGCGTTGAGCCCTGTAATTATCGTGCCAACGGACATTTGGATCGTTCGAATATTTCTACACATTTTGGAGAAAATTCAAATTTATTGAAAATCACCTGAACTATAGACCAAAAAGTCAGAGCTCCAAAAAGCGAACTCCAGCAATTGTGCTCCGATTCCGATGATTGATACCTCAATCAATAGGCGTTGAGCCCTGTAATTATCGTGCCAACGGACATTTGGATCGTTCGAATATTTCTACACATTTTGGAGAAAATTCAAATTTATTGAAAATCACCTGAACTATAGACCAAAAAGTCAGAGCTCCAAAAAGCGAACTCCGGCAATTGTGCTCCGATTCCGATGATTGATACCTCTATCAATAGGCGTTGAGCCCTGTAATTATCGTGCCAACGGACATTTGGATCGTTCGAATATTTCTACACATTTTGGAGATAATTCAAATTTATTGAAAATCACCTGAACTATAGACCAAAAAGTCAGAGCTCCAAAAAGCGAACTCCGGCAATTGTGCTCCGATTCCGATGATTGATACCTCTATCAATAGGCGTTGAGCCCTGTAATTATCGTGCCAACGGACATTTGGATCGTTCGAATATTTCTACACATTTTGGAGAAAATTCAAATTTATTGAAAATCACCTGAACTATAGACCAAAAAGTCAGAGCTCCAAAAAGCGAACTCCGGCAATTGTGCTCCGATTCCGATGATTGATACCTCTATCAATAGGCGTTGAGCCCTGTAATTATCGTGCCGACGGACATTTGGATCGTTCGAATATTTCTACACATTTTGGAGAAAATTCAAATTTATTGAAAATCACCTGAACTATAGACCAAAAAGTCAGAGCTCCAAAGAGCGAACTCCGGCAATTGTGCTCCGATGCCGATGATTGATACCTCTATCAATAGGCGTTGAGCCCTGTAATTATCGTGCCAACGGACATTTGGATCGTTCGAATATTTCTACACATTTTGGAGAAAATTCAAATTTATTGAAAATCACCTGAACTATAGACCAAAAAGTCAGAGCTCCAAAGAGCGAACTCCGGCAATTGTGCTCCGATGCCGATGATTGATACCTCTATCAATAGGCGTTGAGCCCTGTAATTATCGTGCCAACGGACATTTGGATCGTTCGAATATTTCTACACATTTTGGAGAAAATTCAAATTTATTGAAAATCACCTGAACTATAGACCAAAAAGTCAGAGCTCCAAAAAGCGAACTCCGGCAATTGTGCTCCGATTCCGATGATTGATACCTCTATCAATAGGCGTTGAGCCCTGTAATTATCGTGCCAACGGACATTTGGATCGTTCGAATATTTCTACACATTTTGGAGAAAATTCAAATTTATTGAAAATCACCTGAACTATAGACCAAAAAATCAGAGCTCCAAAAAGCGAACTCCGGCAATTGTGCTCCGATTCCGATGATTGATACCTCTATCAATAGGCGTTGAGCCCTGTAATTATCGTGCCAACGGACATTTGGATCGTTCGAATATTTCTACACATTTTGGAGAAAATTCAAATTTATTCAAAATCACCTGAACTATAGACCAAAAAGTCAGAGCTCCAAAAAGCGAACTCCGGCAATTGTGCTCCGATTCCGATGATTGATACCTCTATCAATAGGCGTTGAGCCCTGTAATTATCGTGCCAACGGACATTTGGATCGTTCGAATATTTCTTCACATTTTGGAGAAAATTTGAATTTATTGAAAATCACCTGAACTATAGACCAAAAAGTCAGAGCTCCAAAAAGCGAACTCCGGCAATTGTGATCCGATTCCGATGATTGATACCTCTATCAATAGGCGTTGAGCCCTGTAATTATCGTGCCAACGGACATTTGGATCGTTCGAATATTTCTACACATTTTGGAGAAAATTCCAATTTATTGAAAATCACCTGAACTATAGACCAAAAAGTCAGAGCTCCTAAAAGCAAACTCCGGCAATTGTGCTCCGATTCCGATGATTGATACCTCTATCAATAGGCGTTGAGCCCTGTAATTATCGTGCCAACGGACATTTGGATCGTTCGAATATTTCTACACATTTTGGAGAAAATTCAAATTTATTGAAAATCACCTGAACTATAGACCAAAAAGTCAGAGCTCCAAAAAGCGAACTCCGGCAATTGTGCTCCGATTCCGATGATTGATACCTCTATCAATAGGCGTTGAGCCCTGTAATTATCGTGCCAACAGACATTTGGATCGTTCGAATATTTCTACACATTTTGGAGAAAATTCAAATTTATTGAAAATCACCTGAACTATAGACCAAAAAGTCAGAGCTCCAAAAAGCGAACTCCGGCAATTGTGCTCCGATTCCGATGATTGATACCTCTATCAATAGGCGTTGAGCCCTGTAATTATCGTGCCAACGGACATTTGGATCGTTCGAATATTTCTACACATTTTGGAGAAAATTCAAATTTATTGAAAATCACCTGAACTATAGACCAAAAAGTCAGAGCTCCAAAAAGCGAACTCCGGCAATTGTGCTCCGATTCCGATGATTGATACCTCTATCAATAGGCGTTGAGCCCTGTAATTATCGTGCCAACGGACATTTGGATCGTTCGAATATTTCTACACATTTTGGAGAAAATTCAAATTTATTGAAAATCACCTGAACTATAGACCAAAAAGTCAGAGCTCCAAAAAGCGAACTCCGGCAATTGTGCTCCGATTCCGTTGATTGATACCTCTATCAATAGGCGTTGAGCCCTGTAATTATCGTGCCAACGGACATTTGGATCGTTCGAATATTTCTACACATTTTGAAGAAAATTCAAATTTATTGAAAATCACCTGAACTATGGACCAAAAAGTCAGAGCTCCAAAAAGCGAACTCCGGCAATTGTGCTCCGATTCCGATGATTGATACCTCTATCAATAGGCGTTGAGCCCTGTAATTATCGTGCCGACGGACATTTGGATCGTTCGAATATTTCTACACATTTTGGAGAAAATTCAAATTTATTGAAAATCACCTGAACTATAGACCAAAAAGTCAGAGCTCCAAAAAGCGAACTCCGGCAATTGTGCTCCGATTCCGATGATTGATACCTCTATCAATAGGCGTTGAGCCCTGTAATTATCGTGCCAACGGACATTTGGATCGTTCGAATATTTCTACACATTTTGGAGAAAATTCAAATTTATTGAAAATCACCTGAACTATAGACCAAAAAGTCAGAGCTCCAAAAAGCGAACTCCGGCAATTGTGCTCCGATTCCGATGATTGATACCTCTATCAATAGGCGTTGAGCCCTGTAATTATCGTGCCAACGGACATTTGGATCGTTCGAATATTTCTACACATTTTGGAGAAAATTCAAATTTATTGAAAATCACCTGAACTATAGACCAAAAAGTCAGAGCTCCAAAAAGCGAACTCCGGCAATTGTGCTCCGATTCCGATGATTGATACCTCTATCAATAGGCGTTGAGCCCTGTAATTATCGTGCCGACGGACATTTGGATCGTTCGAATATTTCTACACATTTTGGAGAAAATTCAAATTTATTGAAAATCACCTGAACTATAGACCAAAAAGTCAGAGCTCCAAAGAGCGAACTCCGGCAATTGTGCTCCGATGCCGATGATTGATACCTCTATCAATGGGCGTTGAGCCCTGTAATTTTCGTGCCAACGGACATTTGGATCGTTCGAATATTTCTACACATTTTGGAGAAAATTCAAATTTATTGAAAATCACCTGAACTATAGACCAAAAAGTCAGAGCTCCAAAGAGCGAACTCCGGCAATTGTGCTCCGATTCCGATGATTGATACCTCTATCAATAGGCGTTGAGCCCTGTAATTATCGTGCCAACGGACATTTGGATCGTTCGAATATTTCTACACATTTTGGAGAAAATTCAAATTTATTGAAAATCACCTGAACTATAGACCAAAAAGTCAGAGCTCCAAAAAGCGAACTCCGGCAATTGTGCTCCGATTCCGATGATTGATACCTCTATCAATAGGCGTTGAGCCCTGTAATTATCGTGCCAACGGACATTTGGATCGTTCGAATATTTCTACACATTTTGGAGAAAATTCAAATTTATTGAAAATCACCTGAACTATAGACCAAAAAGTCAGAGCTCCAAAAAGCGAACTCCGGCAATTGTGCTCCGATTCCGATGATTGATACCTCTATCAATAGGCGTTGAGCCCTGTAATTATCGTGCCAACGGACATTTGGATCGTTCGAATATTTCTACACATTTTGGAGAAAATTCAAATTTATTGAAAATCACCTGAACTATAGACCAAAAAGTCAGAGCTCCAAAAAGCGAACTCCGGCAATTGTGCTCCGATTCCGATGATTGATACCTCTATCAATAGGCGTTGAGCCCTGTAATTATCGTGCCAACGGACATTTGGATCGTTCGAATATTTCTACACATTTTGGAGAAAATTTAAATTTATTGAAAATCACCTGAACTATAGACCAAAAAGTCAGAGCTCCAAAAAGCGAACTCCGGCAATTGTGCTCCGATTCCGATGATTGATACCTCTATCAATAGGCGTTGAGCCCTGTAATTATCGTGCCAACGGACATTTGGATCGTTCGAATATTTCTACACATTTTGGAGAAAATTCAAATTTATTGAAAATCACCTGAACTATAGACCAAAAAGTCAGAGCTCCAAAAAGCGAACTCCGGCAATTGTGCTCCGATTCCGATGATTGATACCTCTATCAATAGGCGTTGAGCCCTGTAATTATCGTGCCAACGGACATTTGGATCGTTAGAATATTTCTACACATTTTGGAGAAAATTCAAATTTATTGAAAATCACCTGAACTATAGACCAAAAAGTCAGAGCTCCAAAAAGCGAACTCCGGCAATTGTGCTCCGATTCCGATGATTGATACCTCTATCAATAGTTGTTGAGCCCTGTAATTATCGTGCCAACGGACATTTGGATCGTTCGAATATTTCTACACATTTTGGAGAAAATTCAAATTTATTGAAAATCACCTGAACTATAGACCAAAAAGTCAGAGCTCCAAAAAGCGAACTCCGGCAATTGTGCTCCGATTCCGATGATTGATGCCTCTATCAATAGGCGTTGAGCCCTGTAATTATCGTGCCAACGGACATTTGGATCGTTCGAATATTTCTACACATTTTGGAGAAAATTCAAATTTATTGAAAATCACCTGAACTATAGACCAAAAAGTCAGAGCTCCAAAAAGCGAACTCCGGCAATTATGCTCCGATTCCGATGATTGATACCTCTATCAATAGGCGTTGAGCCCTGTAATTATCGTGCCAACGGACATTTGGATCGTTCGAATATTTCTACACATTTTGGAGAAAATTCAAATTTATTGAAAATCACCTGAACTATAGACCAAAAAGTCAGAGCTCCAAAAAGCGAACTCCGGCAATTGTGCTCCGATTCCGTTGATTGATACCTCTATCAATAGGCGTTGAGCCCTGTAATTATCGTGCCAACGGACATTTGGATCGTTCGAATATTTCTACACATCTTGAAGAAAATTCAAATTTATTGAAAATCACCTGAACTATAGACCAAAAAGTCAGAGCTCCAAAAAGCGAACTCCGGCAATTGTGCTCCGATTCCGATGATTGATACCTCTATCAATAGGCGTTGAGCCCTGTAATTATCGTGCCGACGGACATTTGGATCGTTCGAATATTTCTACACATTTTGGAGAAAATTCAAATTTATTAAAAATCACCTGAACTATAGACCAAAAAGTCAGAGCTCCAAAAAGCGAACTCCGGCAATTGTGCTCCGATTCCGATGATTGATACCTCTATCAATAGGCGTTGAGCCCTGTAATTATCGTGCCAACGGACATTTTGATCGTTCGAATATTTCTACACATTTTGGAGAAAATTCAAATTTATTGAAAATCACCTGAACTATAGACCAAAAAGTCAGAGCTCCAAAAAGCGAACTCCGGCAATTGTGCTCCGATTCCGATGATTGATACCTCTATCAATAGGCGTTGAGCCCTGTAATTATCGTGATAACGGACATTTGGATCGTTCGAATATTTCTACACATTTTGGAGAAAATTCAAATTTATTGAAAATCACCTGAACTATAGACCAAAATGTCAGAGCTCCAAAGAGCGAACTCCGGCAATTGTGCTCCGATGCCGATGATTGATACCTCTATCAATAGGCGTTGAGCCCTGTAATTGAAAATCACCTGAACTATAGACCAAAAAGTCAGAGCTCCAAAGAGCGAACTCCGGCAATTGTGCTCCGATGCCGATGATTGATACCTCTATCAATAGGCGTTGAGCCCTGTAATTATCGTGCCAACGGACATTTGGATCGTTCGAATATTTCTACACATTTTGGAGAAAATTCAAATTTATTGAAAATCACCTGAACTATAGACCAAAAAGTCAGAGCTCCAAAAAGCGAACTCCGGCAATTGTGCTCCGATTCCGATGATTGATACCTCTATCAATAGGCGTTGAGCCCTGTAATTATCGTGCCAACGGACATTTGGATCGTTCGAATATGTCTACACATTTTGGAGAAAATTCAAATTTATTGAAAATCACCTGAACTATAGACCAAAAAGTCAGAGCTCCAAAGAGCGAACTCCGGCAATTGTGCTCCGATGCCGATGATTGATACCTCTATCAATGGGCGTTGAGCCCTGTAATTTTCGTGCCAACGGACATTTGGATCGTTCGAATATTTCTACACATTTTGGAGAAAATTCAAATTTATTGAAAATCACCTGAACTATAGACCAAAAAGTCAGAGCTCCAAAGAGCGAACTCCGGCAATTGTGCTCCGATTCCGATGATTGATACCTCTATCAATAGGCGTTGAGCCCTGTAATTATCGTGCCAACGGACATTTGGATCGTTCGAATATTTCTACACATTTTGGAGAAAATTCAAATTTATTGAAAATCACCTGAACTATAGACCAAAAAGTCAGAGCTCCAAAAAGCGAACTCCGGCAATTGTGCTCCGATTCCGATGATTGATACCTCTATCAATAGGCGTTGAGCCCTGTAATTATCGTGCCAACGGACATTTGGATCGTTCGAATATTTCTACACATTTTGGAGAAAATTCAAATTTATTAAAAATCACCTGAACTATAGACCAAAAAGTCAGAGCTCCAAAAAGCGAACTCCGGCAATTGTGCTCCGATTCCGATGATTGATACCTCTATCAATAGGCGTTGAGCCCTGTAATTATCGTGCCAACGGACATTTGGATCGTTAGAATATTTCTACACATTTTGGAGAAAATTCAAATTTATTGAAAATCACCTGAACTATAGACCAAAAAGTCAGAGCTCCAAAAAGCGAACTCCGGCAATTGTGCTCCGATTCCGATGATTGATACCTCTATCAATAGGCGTTGAGCCCTGTAATTATCGTGCCAACGGACATTTGGATCGTTCGAATATTTCTACACATTTTGGAGAAAATTCAAATTTATTGAAAATCACCTGAACTATAGACCAAAAAGTCAGAGCTCCAAAAAGCGAACTCCGGCAATTGTGCTCCGATTCCGATGATTGATACCTCTATCAATAGGCGTTGAGCCCTGTAATTATCGTGCCAACGGACATTTGGATCGTTCGAATATTTCTACACATTTTGGAGAAAATTCAAATTTATTGAAAATCACCTGAACTATAGATCAAAAAGTCAGAGCTCCAAAAAGCGAACTCCGGCAATTGTGCTCCGATTCCGATGATTGATACCTCTATCAATAGGCGTTGAGCCCTGTAATTATCGTGCCAACGGACATTTGGATCGTTCGAATATTTCTACACATTTTGGAGAAAATTCAAATTTATTGAAAATCACCTGAACTATAGACCAAAAAGTCAGAGCTCCAAAAAGCGAACTCCGGCAATTGTGCTCCGATTCCGATGATTGATACCTCTATCAATAGGCGTTGAGCCCTGTAATTATCGTGCCAACGGACATTTGGATCGTTCGAATATTTCTACACATTTTGGAGAAAATTCAAATTTATTGAAAATCACCTGAACTATAGACCAACAAGTCAGAGCTCCCAAAAACCGAACTCCGGCAATTGTGCTCCGATTCCGATGATTGATACCTCTATCAATAGGCGTTGAGCCCTGTAATTATCGTGCCAACGGACATTTGGATCGTTCGAATATTTCTACACATTTTGGAGAAAATTCAAATTTATTGAAAATCACCTGAACTATAGACCAAAAAGTCAGAGCTCCAAAAAGCGAACTCCGGCAATCGTGCTCCGATTCCGTTGATTGATACCTCTATCAATAGGCGTTGAGCCCTGTAATTATCGTGCCAACGGACATTTGGATCGTTCGAATATTTCTACACATCTTGAAGAAAATTCAAATTTATTGAAAATCACCTGAACTATAGACCAAAAAGTCAGAGCTTCCAAAAGCGAACTCCGGCAATTGTGCTCCGATTCCGATGATTGATACCTCTATCAATAGGCGTTGAGCCCTGTAATTATCGTGCCGACGGACATTTGGATCGTTCGAATATTTCTACACATTTTGGAGAAAATTCAAATTTATTGAAAATCACCTGAACTATAGACCAAAAAGTCAGAGCTCCAAAGAGCGAACTCCGGCAATTGTGCTCCGATGCCGATGATTGATACCTCTATCAATAGGCGTTGAGCCCTGTAATTATCGTGCCAACGGACATTTGGATCGTTCGAATATTTCTACACATTTTGGAGAAAATTCAAATTTATTGAAAATCACCTGAACTATAGACCAAAAAGTCAGAGCTCCAAAAAGCGAACTCCGGCAATTGTGCCCCGACTCCGATGATTGATACCACTATCAATAGGCGTTGAGCCCTGTAATTATCCTGCCAACGGACATTTGGATCGTTCGAATATTTCTACACATTTTGGAGAAAATTCAAATTTATTGAAAATCACCTGAACTATAGACCAAAAAGTCAGAGCTCCAAAGAGCGAACTCCGGCAATTGTGCTCCGATTCCGATGATTGATACCTCTATCAATAGGCGTTGAGCCCTGTAATTATCGTGCCAACGGACATTTGGATCGTTCGAATATTTCTACACATTTTGGAGAAAATTCAAATTTATTGAAAATCACCTGAACTATAGACCAAAAAGTCAGAGCTCCAAAGAGCGAACTCCGGCAATTGTGCTCCGATGCCGATGATTGATACCTCTATCAATAGGCGTTGAGCCCTGTAATTGAAAATCACCTGAACTATAGACCAAAAAGTCAGAGCTCCAAAGAGCGAACTCCGGCAATTGTGCTCCGATGCCGATGATTGATACCTCTATCAATAGGCGTTGAGCCCTGTAATTATCGTGCCAACGGACATTTGGATCGTTCGAATATTTCTACACATTTTGGAGAAAATTCAAATTTATTGAAAATCACCTGAACTATAGACCAAAAAGTCAGAGCTCCAAAAAGCGAACTCCGGCAATTGTGCTCCGATTCCGATGATTGATACCTCTATCAATAGGCGTTGAGCCCTGTAATTATCGTGCCGACGGACATTTGGATCGTTCGTATATTTCTACACATTTTGGAGAAAATTCAAATTTATTGAAAATCACCTGAACTATAGACCAAAAAGTCAGAGCTCCAAAGAGCGAACTCCGGCAATTGTGCTCCGATTCCGATGATTGACACCTCTATCAATAGGCGTTGAGCCCTGTAATTATCGTGCCAACGGACATTTGGATCGTTCGATTATTTCTACACATTTTGGAGAAAATTCAAATTTATTGAAAATCACCTGAACTATAGACCAAAAAGTCAGAGCTCCAAAAAGCGAACTCCGGCAATTGTGCTCCGATTCCGATGATTGATACCTCTATCAATAGGCGTTGAGCCCTGTAATTATCGTGCCAACGGACATTTGGATCGTTCGAATATTTCTACACATTTTGGAGAAAATTCAAATTTATTGAAATCACCTGAACTATAGACCAAAAAGTCAGAGCTCCAAAAAGCGAACTCCGGCAATTGTGCTCCGATTCCGATGATTGATACCTCTATCAATAGGCGTTGAGCCCTGTAATTATCGTGCTAACGGACATTTGGATCGTTCGAATATTTCTACACATTTTGGAGAAAATTCAAATTTATTGAAAATCACCTGAACTATAGACCAAAAAGTCAAAGCTCCAAAGAGCGAACTCCGGCAATTGTGCTCCGATGCCGATGATTGATACCTCTATCAATAGGCGTTGAGCCCTGTAATTATCGTGCCGACGGACATTTGGATCGTTCGAATATTTCTACACATTTAGGAGAAAATTCAAATTTATTGAAAATCACCTGAACTATAGACCAAAAAGTCAGAGCTCCAAAAAGCGAACTCCGGCAATTGTGCTCCGATGCCGATGATTGATACCTCTATCAATAGGCGTTGAGCCCTGTAATTATCGTGCCAACGGACATTTGGATCGTTCGAATATTTCTACACATTTTGGAGAAAATTCAAATTTATTGAAAATCACCTGAACTATAGACCAAAAAGCCAGAGCTCCAAAAAGCGAACTCCGGCAATTGTGCTCCGATTCCGATGATTGATACCTCTATCAATAGGCGTTGAGCCCTGTAATTATCGTGCCGACGGACATTTGGATCGTTCGAATATTTCTACACATTTTGGAGAAAATTCAAATTTATTGAAAATCACCTGAACTATAGACCAAAAAGTCAGAGCTCCAAAGAGCGAACTCCGGCAATTGTGCTCCGATGTCGATGATTGATACCTCTATCAATAGGCGTTGAGCCCTGTAATTATCGTGCCAACGGACATTTGGATCGTTCGAATATTTCTACACATTTTGGAGAAAATTCAAATTTATTGAAAATCACCTGAACTATAGACCAAAAAGTCAGAGCTCCAAAAAGCGAACTCCGGCAATTGTGCTCCGATTCCGATGATTGATACCTCTATCAATAGGCGTTGAGCCCTGTAATTATCGTGCCAACGGACATTTGGATCGTTAGAATATTTCTACACATTTTGGAGAAAATTCAAATTTATTGAAAATCACCTGAACTATAGACCAAAAAGTCAGAGCTCCAAAAAGCGAACTCCGGCAATTGTGCTCCGATTCCGATGATTGATACCTCTATCAATAGGCGTTGAGCCCTGTAATTATCGTGCCGACGGACATTTGGATCGTTCGAATATTTCTACACATTTTGGAGAAAATTCAAATTTATTGAAAATCACCTGAACTATAGACCAAAAAGTCAGAGCTCCAAAGAGCGAACTCCGGCAATTGTGCTCCGATGCCGATGATTGATACCTCTATCAATAGGCGTTGAGCCCTGTAATTATCGTGCCAACGGACATTTGGATCGTTCGAATATTTCTACACATTTTGGAGAAAATTCAAATTTATTGAAAATCACCTGAACTATAGACCAAAAAGTCAGAGCTCCAAAAAGCGAACTCCGGCAATTGTGCTCCGATTCCGATGATTGATACCTCTATCAATAGGCGTTGAGCCCTGTAATTATCGTGCCAACGGACATTTGGATCGTTCGAATATTTCTACACATTTTGGAGAAAATTCAAATTTATTGAAAATCACCTGAACTATAGACCAAAAAGTCAGAGCTCCAAAAAGCGAACTCCGGCAATTGTGCTCCGATTCCGATGATTGATACCTCTATCAATAGGCGTTGAGCCCTGTAATTATCGTGCCGACGGACATTTGGATCGTTCGAATATTTCTACACATTTTGGAGAAAATTCAAATTTATTGAAAATCACCTGAACTATAGACCAAAAAGTCAGAGCTCCAAAAAGCGAACTCCGGCAATTGTGCTCCGATTCCGATGATTGATACCTCTATCAATAGGCGTTGAGCCCTGTAATTATCGTGCCAACGGACATTTGGATCGTTCGAATATTTCTACACATTTTGGAGAAAATTCAAATATATTGAAAATCACCTGAACTATAGACCAAAAAGTCAGAGCTCCAAAAAGCGAACTCCGGCAATTGTGCTCCGATTCCGATGATTGATACCTCTATCAATAGGCGTTGAGCCCTGTAATTATCGTGCCGACGGACATTTGGATCGTTCGAATATTTCTACACATTTTGGAGAAAATTCAAATTTATTGCAAATCACCTGAACTATAGACCAAAAAGTCAGAGCTCCAAAAAGCGAACTCCGGCAATTGTGCTCCGATTCCGATGATTGATACCTCTATCAATAGGCGTTGAGCCCTGTAATTATCGTGCCGACGGACATTTGGATCGTTCGAATATTTCTACACATTTTGGAGAAAATTCAAATTAATTGAAAATCACCTGAACTATAGACCAAAAAGTCAGAGCTCCAAAAAGCGAACTCCGGCAATTGTGCTCCGATTCCGATGATTGATACCTCTATCAATAGGCGTTGAGCCCTGTAATTATCGTGCCGACGGACATTTGGATCGTTCGAATATTTCTACACATTTTGGAGAAAATTCAAATTTATTGAAAATCACCTGAACTATAGACCAAAAAGTCAGAGCTCCAAAAAGCGAACTCCGGCAATTGTGCTCCGATTCCGATGATTGATACCTCTATCAATAGGCGTTGAGCCCTGTAATTATCGTGCCAACGGACATTTGGATCGTTCGAATATTTCTACACATTTTGGAGAAAATTCAAATTTATTGAAAATCACCTGAACTATAGACCAAAAAGTCAGAGCTCCAAAAAGCGAACTCCGGCAATTGTGCTCCGATTCCGATGATTGATACCTCTATCAATAGGCGTTGAGCCCTGTAATTATCGTGCCAACGGACATTTGGATCGTTCGAATATTTCTACACATTTTGGAGAAAATTCAAATTTATTGAAAATCACCTGAACTATATACCAAAAAGTCAGAGCTCCAAAAAGCGAACTCCGGCAATTGTGCTCCGATTCCGATGATTGATACCTCTATCAATAGGCGTTGAGCCCTGTAATTATCGTGCCGACGGACATTTGGATCGTTCGAATATTTCTACACATTTTGGAGAAAATTCAAATTTATTGAAAATCACCTGAACTATAGACCAAAAAGTCAGAGCTCCAAAGAGTGAACTCCGGCAATTGTGCTCCGATGCCGATGATTGATACCTCTATCAATAGGCGTTGAGCCCTGTAATTATCGTGCCAACGGACATTTGGATCGTTCGAATATTTCTACACATTTTGGAGAAAATTCAAATTTATTGAAAATCACCTGAACTATAGACCAAAAAGTCAGAGCTCCAAAAAGCGAACTCCGGCAATTGTGCTCCGATTCCGATGATTGATACCTCTATCAATAGGCGTTGAGCCCTGTAATTATCGTGCCAACGGACATTTGGATCGTTCGAATATTTCTACACATTTTGGAGAAAATTCAAATTTATTGAAAATCACCTGAACTATAGACCAAAAAGTCAGAGCTCCAAAGAGCGAACTCCGGCAATTGTGCTCCGATTCCGATGATTGATACCTCTATCAATAGGCGTTGAGCCCTGTAATTATCGTGCCAACGGACATTTGGATCGTTCGAATATTTCTACACATTTTGGAGAAAATTCAAATTTATTGAAAATCACCTGAACTATAGACCAAAAAGTCAGAGCTCCAAAAAGCGAACTCCGGCAATTGTGCTCCGATTCCGATGATTGATACCTCTATCAATAGGCGTTGAGCCCTGTAATTATCGTGCCGACGGACATTTGGATCGTTCGAATATTTCTACACATTTTGGAGAAAATTCAAATTTATTGAAAATCACCTGAACTATAGACCAAAAAGTCAGAGCTCCAAAGAGCGAACTCCGGCAATTGTGCTCCGATTCCGATGATTGATACCTCTATCAATAGGCGTTGAGCCCTGTAATTATCGTGCCAACGGACATTTGGATCGTTCGAATATTTCTACACATTTTGGAGAAAATTCAAATTTATTGAAAATCACCTGAACTATAGACCAAAAAGTCAGAGCTCCAAAAAGCGAACTCCGGCAATTGTGCTCCGATTCCGATGATTGATACCTCTATCAATAGGCGTTGAGCCCTGTAATTATCGTGCCAACGGACATTTGGATCGTTCGAATATTTCTACACATTTTGGAGAAAATTCAAATTTATTGAAAATCACCTGAACTATAGACCAAAAAGTCAGAGCTCCAAAAAGCGAACTCCGGCAATTGTGCTCCGATTCCGATGATTGATACCTCTATCAATAGGCGTTGAGCCCTGTAATTATCGTGCCAACGGACATTTGGATCGTTCGAATATTTCTACACATTTTGGAGAAAATTCAAATTTATTGAAAATCACCTGAACTATAGACCAAAAAGTCAGAGCTCCAAAAAGCGAACTCCGGCAATTGTGCTCGGATGCCGATGATTGATACCTCTATCAATAGGCGTTGAGCCCTGTAATTATCGTGCCAACGGACATTTGGATCGTTCGAATATTTCTACACATTTTGGAGAAAATTCAAATTTATTGAAAATCACCTGAACTATAGACCAAAAAGTCAGAGCTCCAAAAAGCGAACTCCGGCAATTGTGCTCCGATTCCGATGATTGATACCTCTATCAATAGGCGTTGAGCCCTGTAATTATCGTGCCAACGGACATTTGGATCGTTCGAATATTTCTACACATTTTGGAGAAAATTCAAATTTATTGAAAATCACCTGAACTATAGACCAAAAAGTCAGAGCTCCAAAAAGCGAACTCCGGCAATTGTGCTCCGATTCCGATGATTGATACCTCTATCAATAGGCGTTGAGCCCTGTAATTATCGTGCCAACGGACATTTGGATCGTTCGAATATTTCTACACATTTTGGAGAAAATTCAAATTTATTGAAAATCACCTGAACTATAGACCAAAAAGTCAGAGCTCCAAAAAGCGAACTCCGGCAATTGTGCTCCGATTCCGATGATTGATACCTCTATCAATAGGCGTTGAGCCCTGTAATTATCGTGCCAACGGACATTTGGATCGTTCGAATATTTCTACACATTTTGGAGAAAATTCAAATTTATTGAAAATCACCTGAACTATAGACCAAAAAGTCAGAGCTCCAAAAAGCGAACTCCGGCAATTGTGCTCCGATTCCGATGATTGATACCTCTATCAATAGGCGTTGTGCCCTGTAATTATCGTGCCAACGGACATTTGGATCGTTCGAATATTTCTACACATTTTGGAGAAAATTCAAATTTATTGAAAATCACCTGAACTATAGACCAAAAAGTCAGAGCTCCAAAAAGCGAACTCCGGCAATTGTGCTCCGATTCCGATGATTGATACCTCTATCAATAGGCGTTGAGCCCTGTAATTATCGTGCCGACGGACATTTGGATCGTTCGAATATTTCTACACATTTTGGAGAAAATTCAAATTTATTGAAAATCACCTGAACTATAGACCAAAAAAGTCAGAGCTCCAAAGAGCGAACTCCGGCAATTGTGCTCCGATGCCGATGATTGATACCTCTATCAATAGGCGTTGAGCCCTGTAATTATCGTGCCAACGGACATTTGGATCGTTCGAATATTTCTACACATTTTGGAGAAAATTCAAATTTATTGAAAATCACCTGAACTATAGACCAAAAAGTCAGAGCTCCAAAAAGCGAACTCCGGCAATTGTGCTCCGATTCCGATGATTGATACCTCTATCAATAGGCGTTGAGCCCTGTAATTATCGTGCCAACGGACATTTGGATCGTTCGAATATTTCTACACATTTTGGAGAAAATTCAAATTTATTGAAAATCACCTGAACTATAGACCAAAATGTCAGAGCTCCAAAAAGCCAACTACGGCAATTGTGCTCCGATTCCGATGATTGATACCTCTATCAATAGGCGTTGAGCCCTGTAATTATCGTGCCAACGGACATTTGGATCGTTCGAATATTTCTACACATTTTGGAGAAAATTCAAATTTATTGAAAATCACCTGAACTATAGACCAAAAAGTCAGAGCTCCGAAAAGCGAACTCCGGCAATTGTGCTCCGATTCCGATTATTGATACCTCTATCAATAGGCGTTGAGCCCTGTAATTATCGTGCCAACGGACATTTGGATCGTTCGAATATTTCTACACATTTTGGAGAAAATTCAAATTTATTGAAAATCACCTGAACTATAGACCAAAAAGTCAGAGCTCCAAAGAGCGAACTCCGGCAATTGTGCTCCGATGCCGATGATTGATACCTCTATCAATAGGCGTTGAGCCCTGTAATTATCGTGCCGACGGACATTTGGATCGTTCGAATATTTCTACACATTTTGGAGAAAATTCAAATTTATTGAAAATCACCTGAACTATAGACCAAAAAGTCAGAGCTCCAAAGAGCGAACTCCGGCAATTGTGCTCCGATGCCGATGATTGATACCTCTATCAATAGGCGTTGAGCCCTGTAATTATCGTGCCAACGGACATTTGGATCGTTCGAATATTTCTACACATTTTGGAGAAAATTCAAATTTATTGAAAATCACCTGAACTATAGACCAAAAAGTCAGAGCTCCAAAAAGCGAACTCCGGCAATTGTGCTCCGATTCCGATGATTGATACCTCTATCAATAGGCGTTGAGCCCTGTAATTATCGTGCCAACGGACATTTGGATCGTTCGAATATTTCTACACATTTTGGAGAAAATTCAAATTTATTGAAAATCACCTGAACTATAGACCAAAAAGTCAGAGCTCCAAAAAGCGAACTCCGGCAATTGTGCTCCGATTCCGATGATTGATACCTCTATCAATAGGCGTTGAGCCCTGTAATTATCGTGCCAACGGACATTTGGATCGTTCGAATATTTCTACACATTTTGGAGAAAATTCAAATTTATTGAAAATCACCTGAACTATAGACCAAAAAGTCAGAGCTCCAAAAAGCGAACTCCGGCAATTGTGCTCCGATTCCGATGATTGATACCTCTATCAATAGGCGTTGAGCCCTGTAATTATCGTGCCGACGGACATTTGGATCGTTCGAATATTTCTACACATTTTGGAGAAAATTCAAATTTATTGAAAATCACCTGAACTATAGACCAAAAAGTCAGAGCTCCAAAGAGCGAACTCCGGCAATTGTGCTCCGATGCCGATGATTGATACCTCTATCAATAGGCGTTGAGCCCTGTAATTATCGTGCCAACGGACATTTGGATCGTTCGAATATTTCTACACATTTTGGAGAAAATTCAAATTTATTGAAAATCACCTGAACTATAGACCAAAAAGTCAGAGCTCCAAAAAGCGAACTCCGGCAATTGTGCTCCGATTCCAATGATTGATACCTCTATCAATAGGCGTTGAGCCCTGTAATTATCGTGCCAACGGACATTTGGATCGTTCGAATATTTCTACACATTTTGGAGAAAATTCAAATTTATTGAAAATCACCTGAACTATAGACCAAAAAGTCAGAGCTCCAAAAAGCGAACTCCGGCAATTGTGCTCCGATTCCGATGATTGATACCTCTATCAATAGGCGTTGAGCCCTGTAATTATCGTGCCAACGGACATTTGGATCGTTCGAATATTTCTACACATTTTGGAGAAAATTCAAATTTATTGAAAATCACCTGAACTATAGACCAAAAAGTCAGAGCTCCAAAAAGCGAACTCCGGCAATTGTGCTCCGATTCCGATGATTGATACCTCTATCAATAGGCGTTGAGCCCTGTAATTATCGTGCCAACGGACATTTGGATCGTTCGAATATTTCTACACATTTTGGAGAAAATTCAAATTTATTGAAAATCACCTGAACTATAGACCAAAAAGTCAGAGCTCCAAAGAGCGAACTCCGGCAATTGTGCTCCGATGCCGATGATTGATACCTCTATCAATAGGCGTTGAGCCCTGTAATTATCGTGCCAACGGACATTTGGATCGTTCGAATATTTCTACACATTTTGGAGAAAATTCAAATTTATTGAAAATCACCTGAACTATAGACCAAAAAGTCAGAGCTCCAAAGAGCGAACTCCGGCAATTGTGCTCCGATGCCGATGATTGATACCTCTATCAATAGGCGTTGAGCCCTGTAATTATCGTGCCAACGGACATTTGGATCGTTCGAATATTTCTACACATTTTGGAGAAAATTCAAATTTATTGAAAATCACCTGAACTATAGACCAAAAAGTCAGAGCTCCAAAAAGCGAACTCCGGCAATTGTGCTCCGATTCCGATGATTGATACCTCTATCAATAGGCGTTGAGCCCTGTAATTATCGTGCCAACGGACATTTGGATCGTTCGAATATTTCTACACATTTTGGAGAAAATTCAAATTTATTGAAAATCACCTGAACTATAGACCAAAAAGTCAGAGCTCCAAAAAGCGAACTCCGGCAATTGTGCTCCGATTCCGATGATTGATACCTCTATCAATAGGCGTTGAGCCCTGTAATTATCGTGCCGACGGACATTTGGATCGTTCGAATATTTCTACACATTTTGGAGAAAATTCAAATTTATTGAAAATCACCTGAACTATAGACCAAAAAGTCAGAGCTCCAAAAAGCGAACTCCGGCAATTGTGCTCCGATTCCAATGATTGATACCTCTATCAATAGGCGTTGAGCCCTGTAATTATCGTGCCAACGGACATTTGGATCGTTCGAATATTTCTACACATTTTGGAGAAAATTCAAATTTATTGAAAATCACCTGAACTATAGACCAAAAAGTCAGAGCTCCAAAAAGCGAACTCCGGCAATTGTGCTCCGATTCCGATGATTGATACCTCTATCAATAGGCGTTGAGCCCTGTAATTATCGTGCCAACGGACATTTGGATCGTTCGAATATTTCTACACATTTTGGAGAAAATTCAAATTTATTGAAAATCACCTGAACTATAGACCAAAAAGTCAGAGCTCCAAAAAGCGAACTCCGGCAATTGTGCTCCGATTCCGATGATTGATACCTCTATCAATAGGCGTTGAGCCCTGTAATTATCGTGCCGACGGACATTTGGATCGTTCGAATATTTCTACACATTTTGGAGAAAATTCAAATTTATTGAAAATCACCTGAACTATAGACCAAAAAGTCAGAGCTCCAAAGAGCGAACTCCGGCAATTGTGCTCCGATGCCGATGATTGATACCTCTATCAATAGGCGTTGAGCCCTGTAATTATCGTGCCAACGGACATTTGGATCGTTCGAATATTTCTACACATTTTGGAGAAAATTCAAATTTATTGAAAATCACCTGAACTATAGACCAAAAAGTCAGAGCTCCAAAGAGCGAACTCCGGCAATTGTGCTCCGATGCCGATGATTGATACCTCTATCAATAGGCGTTGAGCCCTGTAATTATCGTGCCAACGGACATTTGGATCGTTCGAATATTTCTACACATTTTGGAGAAAATTCAAATTTATTGAAAATCACCTGAACTATAGACCAAAAAGTCAGAGCTCCAAAAAGCGAACTCCGGCAATTGTGCTCCGATTCCGATGATTGATACCTCTATCAATAGGCGTTGAGCCCTGTAATTATCGTGCCAACGGACATTTGGATCGTTCGAATATTTCTACACATTTTGGAGAAAATTCAAATTTATTGAAAATCACCTGAACTATAGACCAAAAAGTCAGAGCTCCAAAAAGCGAACTCCGGCAATTGTGCTCCGATTCCGATGATTGATACCTCTATCAATAGGCGTTGAGCCCTGTAATTATCGTGCCGACGGACATTTGGATCGTTCGAATATTTCTACACATTTTGGAGAAAATTCAAATTTATTGAAAATCACCTGAACTATAGACCAAAAAGTCAGAGCTCTAAAGAGCGAACTCCGGCAATTGTGCTCCGATGCCGATGATTGATACCTCTATCAATAGGCGTTGAGCCCTGTAATTATCGTGCCAACGGACATTTGGATCGTTCGAATATTTCTACACATTTTGGAGAAAATTCAAATTTATTGCAAATCACCTGAACTATAAACCAAAAAGTCAGAGCTCCAAAAAGCGAACTCCGGCAATTGTGCTCCGATTCCGATGATTGATACCTCTATCAATAGGCGTTGAGCCCTGTAATTATCGTGCCAACGGACATTTGGATCGTTCGAATATTTCTACACATTTTGGAGAAAATTCAAATTTATTGAAAATCACCTGAACTATAGACCAAAAAGTCAGAGCTCCTAAGAGCGAACTCCGGCAATTGTGCTCCGATTCCGATGATTGATACCTCTATCAATAGGCGTTGAGCCCTGTAATTATCGTGCCAACGGACATTTGGATCGTTCGAATATTTCTACACATTTTGGAGAAAATTCAAATTTATTGAAAATCACCTGAACTATAGACCAAAAAGTCAGAGCTCCAAAAAGCGAACTCCGGCAATTGTGCTCCGATTCCGATGATTGATACCTCTATCAATAGGCGTTGAGCCCTGTAATTATCGTGCCAACGGACATTTGGATCGTTCGAATATTTCTACACATTTTGGAGAAAATTCAAATTTATTGAAAATCACCTGAACTATAGACCAAAAAGTCAGAGCTCCAAAGAGCGAACTCCGGCAATTGTGCTCCGATGCCGATGATTGATACCTCTATCAATAGGCGTTGAGCCCTGTAATTATCGTGCCAACGGACATTTGGATCGTTCGAATATTTCTACACATTTTGGAGAAAATTCCAATTTATTGAAAATCACCTGAACTATAGACCAAAAAGTCAGAGCTCCAAAAAGCGAACTCCGGCAATTGTGCTCCGATTCCGATGATTGATACCTCTATCAATAGGCGTTGAGCCCTGTAATTATCGTGCCAACGGACATTTGGATCGTTCGAATATTTCTACACATTTTGGAGAAAATTCAAATTTATTGAAAATCACCTGAGCTATAGACCAAAAAGTCAGAGCTCCAAAAAGCGAACTCCGGCAATTGTGCTCCGATTCCGATGATTGATACCTCTATCAATAGGCGTTGAGCCCTGTAATTATCGTGCCAACGGACATTTGGATCGTTCGAATATTTCTACACATTTTGGAGAAAATTCAAATTTATTGAAAATCACCCGAACTATAGACCAAAAAGTCAGAGCTCCAAAGAGCGAACTCCGGCAATTGTGCTCCGATTCCGATGATTGATACCTCTATCAATAGGCGTTGAGCCCTGTAATTATCGTGCCAACGGACATTTGGATCGTTCGAATATTTCTACACATTTTGGAGAAAATTCAAATTTATTGAAAATCACCTGAACTATAGACCAAAAAGTCAGAGCTCCAAAAAAGCGAACTCCGGCAATTGTGCTCCGATGCCGATGATTGATACCTCTATCAATAGGCGTTGAGCCCTGTAATTATCGTGCCAACGGACATTTGGATCGTTCGAATATTTCTACACATTTTGGAGAAAATTCAAATTTATTGAAAATCACCTGAGCTATAGACCAAAAAGTCAGAGCTCCAAAAAGCGAACTCCGATTCCGATGATTGATACCTCTATCAATAGGCGTTGAGCCCTGTAATTATCGTGCCAACGGACATTTGGATCGTTCGAATATTTCTACACATTTTGGAGAAAATTCAAATTTATTGAAAATCACCCGAACTATAGACCAAAAAGTCAGAGCTCCAAAAAGCGAACTCCGGCAATTGTGCTCCGATTCCGATGATTGATACCTCTATCAATAGGCGTTGAGCCCTGTAATTATCGTGCCAACGGACATTTGGATCGTTCGAATATTTCTACACATTTTGGCGAAAATTCAAATTTATTGAAAATCACCTGAACTATAGACCAAAAAGTCAGAGCTCCAAAAAGCGAACTCCGGCAATTGTGCTCCGATTCCGATGATTGATACCTCTATCAATAGGCGTTGAGCCCTGTAATTATCGTGCCAACGGACATTTGGATCGTTCGAATATTTCTACACATTTTGGAGAAAATTCAAATTTATTGAAAATCACCTGAGCTATAGACCAAAAAGTCAGAGCTCCAAAAAGCGAACTCCGGCAATTGTGCTCCGATTCCGATGATTGATACCTCTATCAATAGGCGTTGAGCCCTGTAATTATCGTGCCAACGGACATTTGGATCGTTCGAATATTTCTACACATTTTGGAGAAAATTCAAATTTATTGAAAATCACCTGAACTATAGACCAAAAAGTCAGAGCTCCAAAGAGCGAACTTCGGCAATTGTGCTCCGATTCCGATGATTGATACCTCTATCAATAGGCGTTGAGCCCTGTAATTATCATGCCAACGGACATTTGGATCGTTCGAATATTTCTACACATTTTGGAGAAAATTCAAATTTATTGAAAATCACCTGAACTATAGACCAAAAAGTCAGAGCTCCAAAGAGCGAACTTCAGCAATTGTGCTCCGATGCCGTTGATTAATACCTCTATCAATAGGCGTTGAGCCCTGTAATTATCGTGCCAACGGACATTTGGATCGTTCGAATATTTCTACACATTTTGGCGAAAATTCAAATTTATTGAAAATCACCTGAACTATAGACCAAAAAGTCAGAGCTCCAAAAAGCGAACTCCGGCAATTGTGCTCCGATTCCGATGATTGATACCTCTATCAATAGGCGTTGAGACCTGTAATTATCGTGCCAACGGACATTTGGATCGTTCGAATATTTCTACACATTTTGGAGAAAATTCAAATTTATTGAAAATCACCTGAGCTATAGACCAAAAAGTCAGAGCTCCAAAAAGCGAACTCCGGCAATTGTGCTCCGATTCCGATGATTGATACCTCTATCAATAGGCGTTGAGCCCTGTAATTATCGTGCCAACGGACATTTGGATCGTTCGAATATTTCTACACATTTTGGAGAAAATTCAAATTTATTAAAAATCACCTGAACTATAGACCAAAAAGTCAGAGCTCCAAAGAGCGAACTTCGGCAATTGTGCTCCGATTCCGATGATTGATATCTCTATCAATAGGCGTTGAGCCCTGTAATTATCATGCCAACGGACATTTGGATCGTTCGAATATTTCTACACATTTTGGAGAAAATTCAAATTTATTGAAAATCACCTGAACTATAGACCAAAAAGTCAGAGCTCCAAAGAGCGAACTTCGGCAATTGTGCTCCGATGCCGTTGATTGATACCTCTATCAATAGGCGTTGAGCCCTGTAATTATCGTGCCAACGGACATTTGGATCGTTCGAATATTTCTACACATTTTGGAGAAAATTCAAATTTATTGAAAATCACCTGAACTATAGACCAAAAAGTCAGAGCTCCAAAAAGCGAACTGCGGCAATTGTGCTCCGATTCCGATGATTGATACCTCTATCAGTAGGCGTTGAGCCCTGTAATTATCGTGCCAACGGACATCTGGATCGTTCGAATATTTCTACACATTTTGGAGAAAATTCAAATTTATTGAAAATCACCTGAACTATAGACCAAAAAGTCAGAGCTCCAAAAAGCGAACTCCGGCAATTGTGCTCCGATTCCGATGATTGATACCTCTATCAATAGGCGTTGAGCCCTGTAATTATCGTGCCAACGGACATTTGGATCGTTCGAATATTTCTACACATTTTAGAGAATATTCAAATTTATTGAAAATCACCTGAACTATAGACCAAAAAGTCAGAGCTCCAAAAAGCGAACTCCGGCAATTGTGCTCCGATTCCGATGATTGATACCTCTATCAATAGGCGTTGAGCCCTGTAATTATCGTACCAACGGACATTTGGATCGTTCGAATATTTCTACACATTTTGGAGAAAATTCAAATTTATTGAAAATCACCTGAACTATAGACCAAAAAGTCAGAGCTCCAAAAAGCGAACTCCGGCAATTGTGCTCCGATTCCGATGATTGATACCCCTATCAATAGGCGTTGAGCCCTGTAATTATCGTGCCGACGGACATTTGGATCGTTCGAATATTTCTACACATTTTGGAGAAAATTCAAATTTATTGAAAATCACCTGAACTATAGACCAAAAAGTCAGAGCTCCAAAAAGCGAACTCCGGCAATTGTGCTCCGATTCCGATGATTGATACCTCTATCAATAGGAGTTGAGCCCTGTAATTATCGTGCCAACGGACATTTGGATCGTTCGAATATTTCTACACATTTTGGAGAAAATTCAAATTTATTGAAAATCACCTGAACTATAGACCAAAAAGTCAGAGCTCCAAAGAGCAAACTCCGGCAATTGTGCTCCGATGCCGATGATTGATACCTCTATCAATAGGCGTTGAGCCCTGTAATTATCGTGCCAACGGACATTTGGATCGTTCGAATATTTCTACACATTTTGGAGAAAATTCAAATTTATTGAAAATCACCTGAACTATAGACCAAAAAGTCAGAGCTCCAAAGAGCGAACTCCGGCAATTGTGCTCCGATGCCGATGACTGATACCTCTATCAATAGGCGCTGAGCCCTGTAATTATCGTGCCAACGGACATTTGGATCGTTCGAATATTTCTACACATTTTGGAGAAAATTCAAATTTATTGAAAATCACCTGAACTATAGACCAAAAAGTCAGAGCTCCAAAAAGCGAACTCCGGCAATTGTGCTCCGATTCCGATGATTGATACCTCTATCAATAGGCGTTGAGCCCTGTAATTATCGTGCCAACGGACATTTGGATCGTTCGAATATTTCTACACATTTTGGAGAAAATTCAAATTTATTGAAAATCACCTGAGCTATAGACCAAAAAGTCAGAGCTCCAGAAAGCGAACTCCGGCAATTGTGCTCCGATTCCGATGATTGATACCTCTATCAATAGGCGTTGAGCCCTGTAATTATCGTGCCAACGGACATTTGGATCGTTCGAATATTTCTACACATTTTGGAGAAAATTCAAATTTATTGAAAATCACCCGAACTATAGACCAAAAAGTCAGAGCTCCAAAGAGCGAACTCCGGCAATTGTGCTCCGATTCCGATGATTGATACCTCTATCAATAGGCGTTGAGCCCTGTAATTATCGTGCTAACGGACATTTGGATCGTTCGAATATTTCTACACATTTTGGAGAAAATTCAAATTTATTGAAAATACCTGAACTATAGACCAAAAAGTCAGAGCTCCAAAAAAGCGAACTCCCGCAATTGTGCTCCGATGCCGATGATTGATATCTCTATCAATAGGCGTTGAGCCCTGTAATTATCGTGCCAACGGACATTTGGATCGTTCGAATATTTCTACACATTTTGGAGAAAATTCAAATTTATTGAAAATCACCTGAACTATAGACCAAAAAGTCAGAGCTCCAAAGAGCGAACTCCGGCAATTGTGCTCCGATGCAGATGATTGATACCTCTATCAATAGGCGTTGAGCCCTGTAATTATCGTGTCAACGGACATTTGGATCGTTCGAATATTTCTACACATTTTGGAGAAAATTCAAATTTATTGAAAATCACCTGAACTATAGACCAAAAAGTCAGAGCTCCAAAGAGCGAACTCCGGCAATTGTGCTCCGATGCCGATGATTGATACCTCTATCAATAGGCGTTGAGCCCTGTAATTATCGTGCCAACGGACATTTGGATCGTTCAAATATTTCTACACATTTTGGAGAAAATTCAAATTTATTGAAAATCACCTGAACTATAGACCAAAAACTCTTACTCTATCAATAGGCGTTGAGCCCTGTAATTATCGTGCCAACGGACATTTGGATCGTTCGAATATTTCTACACATTTTGGCGAAAATTCAAATTTATTGAAAATCACCTGAACTATAGACCAAAGAGTCAGAGCTCCAAAGAGTGAACTCCGGCAATTGTGCTCCGATTCCAATGATTGAGACCTCTATCAATAGGCGTTGAGCCCTGTAATTATCGTGCCAACGGACATTTGGATCGTTCGAATATTTCTACACATTTTGGAGAAAATTCAAATTTATTGAAAATCACCTGAACTATAGACCAAAAAGTCAGAGCTCCAAAGAGCGAACTCCGGCAATTGTGCTCCGATTCCGATGATTGATACCTCTATCAATAGGCGTTAAGCCCTGTAATTATCGTGCCAACGGACATTTGGATCGTTCGAATATTTCTACACATTTTGGAGAAAATTCAAATTTATTGAAAATCACCTGAACTATAGACCAAAAAGTCAGAGCTCCAAAGAGCGAACTCCGGCAATTGTGCTCCGATGCCGATGATTGATACCTCTATCAATAGGCGTTGAGCCCTGTAATTATCGTGCCAACGGACATTTGGATCGTTCGAATATTTCTACACATTTTGGAAAAAATTCAAATTAATTGAAAATCACCTGAACTATAGACCAAAAAGTCAGAGCTCCAAAGAGCGAACTCCGGCAATTGTGCTCCGATTCCGATGATTGATACCTCTATCAATAGGCGTTGAGCCCTGTAACTATCGTGCCAACGGACATTTGGATCGTTCGAATATTTCTACACATTTTGGAGAAAATTCAAATTTATTGAAAATCACCTGAGCTATAGACCAAAAAGTCAGAGCTCCAAAAAGCGAACTCCGGCAATTGTGCTCCGATTCCGATGATTGATACCTCTATCAATAGGCGTTGAGCCCTGTAATTATCGTGCCAACGGACATTTAGATCGTTCGAATATTTCTACACATTTTGGAGAAAATTCAAATTTATTGAAAATCACCCGAACTATAGACCAAAAAGTCAGAGCTTCAAAGAGCGAACTCCGGCAATTGTGCTCCGATGCCGATGATTGATACCTCTATCAATAGGCGTTGAGCCCTGTAATTATCGTGCCAACGGACATTTGGATCGTTCGAATATTTCTACACATTTTGGAGAAAATTCAAATTTATTGAAAATCACCTGAACTATAGACCAAAAAGTCAGAGCTCCAAAGAGCGAACTCCGGCTATTGCGCTTTTGATGCCGATGATTGATACCTCTATCAATAGGCGTTGAGCCCTGTAATTATCGTGCCAACGGACATTTGGATCGTTCGAATATTTCTACACATTTTGGAGAAAATTCAAATTTATTGAAAATCACCTGAACTATAGACCAAAAAGTCAGAGCTCCAAAGAGCGAACTCCGGCAATTGTGCTCGGATTCCGATGATTGATAGTCCTGTAATTATCGTGCCAACGGACATTTGGATCGTTCGAATATTTCTACACATTTTGGAGAAAATTCAAATTTATTGAAAATCACCTGAACTATAGACCAAAAAGTCAGAGCTCCAAAGAGCGAACTCCGGCAATTGTGCTCCGATGCCGATGATTGATACCTATATCAATAGGCATTGAGCCCTGTAATTATCGTGTCAACGGACATTTGGATCGTTCGAATATTTCTACACATTTTGGAGAAAATTCAAATTTATTGAAAATCACCTGAACTATAGACCAAAAAGTCAGAGCTCCAAAGAGCGAACTCCGGCAATTGTGCTCCGATGCCGATGATTGATACCTCTATCAATAGGCGTTGAGCCCTGTAATTATCGTGCCAACGGACATTTGGATCGTTCGAATATTTCTACACATTTTGGAGAAAATTCAAATTTATTGAAAATCACCTGAACTATAGACCAAAAAGTCAGAACTCCAAAAAGCGAACTCCGGCAATTGTGCTCCGATTCCGATGATTGATACCTCTATCAATAGGCGTTGAGCCCTGTAATTATCGTGCCAACGGACATTTGGATCGTTCGAATATTTCTACACATTTTGGAGAAAATTCAAATTTATTGAAAATCACCTGAACTATAGACCAAAAAGTCAGAGCTCCAAAAAGCGAACTCCGGCAATTGTGCTCCGATTCCGATGATTGATACCTCTATCAATAGGCGTTGAGCCCTGTAATTATCGTGCCAACGGACATTTGGATCGTTCGAATATTTCTACACATTTTGGAGAAAATTCAAATTTATTGAAAATCACCTGAACTATAGACCAAAAAGTCAGAGCTCCAAAAAGCAAACTCCGGCAATTGTGCTCCGATTCCGATGATTGATACCTCTATCAATAGGCGTTGAGCCCTGCAATTATCGTGCCAACGGACTTTTGGATCGTTCGAATATTTCTACACATTTTGGAGAAAATTCAAATTTATTGAAAATCACCTGAACTATAGACCAAAAACTCTTCCTTTATCAATAGGCGTTGAGCCCTGTAATTATCGTGCCAACGGACATTTGGATCGTTCGAATATTTCTACACATTTTGGAGAAAATTCAAATTTATTGAAAATCACCTGAACTATAGACCAAAAAGTCAGAGCTCCAAAGAGCGAACTCCGGCAATTGTGCTCCGATGCCGATGATTGATACCTCTATCAATAGGCATTGAGCCCTGTAATTATCGTGTCAACGGACATTTGGATCGTTCGAATATTTCTACACATTTTGGAGAAAATTCAAATTTATTGAAAATCACCTGAACTATAGACCAAAAAGTCAGAGCTCCAAAGAGCGAACTCCGGCAATTGTGCTCCGATGCCGATGATTGATACCTCTATCAATAGGCGTTGAGCCCTGTAATTATCGTGCCAACGGACATTTGGATCGTTCGAATATTTCTACACATTTTGGAGAAAATTCAAATTTATTGAAAATCACCTGAACTATAGACCAAAAAGTCAGAGCTCCAAAAAGCGAACTCCGGCAATTGTGCTCCGATTCCGATGATTGATACCTCTATCAATAGGCGTTGAGCCCTGTAATTATCGTGCCAACGGACATTTGGATCGTTCGAATATTTCTACACATTTTGGAGAAAATTCAAATTTATTGAAAATCACCTGAACTATAGACCAAAAAGTCAGAGCTCCAAAAAGCAAACTCCGGGAATTGTGCTCCGATTCCGATGATTGATACCTCTATCAATAGGCGTTGAGCCCTGTAATTATCGTGCCAACGGACATTTGGATCGTTCGAATATTTCTACACATTTTGGAGAAAATTCAAATTTATTGAAAATCACCTGAACTATAGACCAAAAACTCTACCTTTATCAATAGGCGTTGAGCCCTGTAATTATCGTGCCAACGGACATTTGGATCGTTCGAATATTTCTACACATTTTGGAGAAAATTCAAATTTATTGAAAATCACCTGAACTATAGACCAAAGAGTCAGAGCTCCAAAGAGTGAACTCCGGCAATTGTGCTCCGATTCCAATGATTGAGACCTCTATCAATAGGCGTTGAGCCCTGTAATTATCGTGCCAACGGACATTTGGATCGTTCGAATATTTCTACACATTTTGGAGAAAATTCAAATTGATTGAAAATCACCTGAACTATAGACCAAAAAGTCAGAGCTCCAAAAAGCGAACTCCGGCAATTGTGCTCCGATTCCGATGATTGATACCTCTATCAATAGGCGTTGAGCCCTGTAACTATCGTGCCAACGGACATTTGGATCGTTCGAATATTTCTACACATTTTGGAGAAAATTCAAATTTATTGAAAATCACCTGAACTATAGACCAAAAAGTCAGAGCTCCAAAGAGCGAACTCCGGCAATTGTGCTCCGATCCCGATGATTGATACCTCTATCAATAGGCGTTGAGACCTGTAATTATCGTGCCAACGGACATTTGGATCGTTCGAATATTTCTACACATTTTGGAGAAAATTCAAATTTATTGAAAATCACCTGAACTATAGACCAAAAAGTCAGAGCTCCAAAAGGCGAACTTCGGCAATTGTGCTCCGATTCCGATGATTGATACCTCTATTAATAGGCGTTGAGCCCTGTAATTATCGTGCCAACGGACATTTGGATCGTTCGAATATTTCTACACATTTTGGAGAAAATTCAAATTTATTGAAAATCACCTGAGCTGTAGACCAAAAAGTCAGAGCTCCAAAAAGCGAACTCCGGCAATTGTGCTCCGATTCCGATGATTGATACCTCTATCAATAGGCGTTGAGCCCTGTAATTATCGTGCCAACGGACATTTGGATCGTTCGAATATTTCTACACATTTTGGAGAAAATTCAAATTTATTGAAAATCACCCGAACTATAGACCAAAAAGTCAGAGCTTCAAAGAGCGAACTCCGGCAATTGTGCTCCGATTCCGATGATTGATACCTCTATCAATAGGCGTTGAGCCCTGTAATTATCGTGCCAACGGACATTTGGATCGTTCGAATATTTCTACACATTTTAGAGAAAATTCAAATTTATTGAAAATCACCTGAACTATAGACCAAAAAGTCAGAGCTCCAAAAAAGCGAACTCCGGCAATTGTGCTCCGATGCCGATGATTGATACCTCTATCAATAGGCGTTGAGCCCTGTAATTATCGTGCCAACGGACATTTGGATCGTTCGAATATTTCTACACATTTTGGAGAAAATTCAAATTTATTGAAAATCACCTGAACTATAGACCAAAAAGTCAGAGCTCCAAAGAGCGAACTCCGGCAATTGCGCTCCGATGCCGATGATTGATACCTCTATCAATAGGCGTTGAGCCCTGTAATTATCGTGCCAACGGACATTTGGATCGTTCGAATATTTCTACACATTTTGGAGAAAATTCAAATTTATTGAAAATCACCTGAACTATAGACCAAAAAGTCAGAGCTCCAAAAAGCGAACTCCGGCAATTGTGCTCCGATTCCGATGATTGATACCTCTGTCAATAGGCGTTGAGCCCTGTAATTATCGTGCCAACGGACATTTGGATCGTTCGAATATTTCTACACATTTTGGAGAAAATTCAAATTTATTGAAAATCACCTGAACTATAGACCAAAAACTCTTCCTTTATCAATAGTCGTTGAGCCCTGTAATTATCGTGCCAACGGACATTTGGATCGTTTGAATATTTCTACACATTTTGGAGAAAATTCAAATTTATTGAAAATCACCTGAACTATAGACCAAAGAGTCAGAGCTCCAAAGAGTGAACTCCGGCAATTGTGCTCCGATTCCAATGATTGAGACCTCTATCAATAGGCGTTGAGCCCTGTAATTATCGTGCCAACGGACATTTGGATCGTTCGAATATTTCTACACATTTTGGAGAAAATTCAAATTTATTGAAAATCACCTGAACTATAGACCAAAAAGTCAGAGCTCCAAAGAGCGAACTCCGGCAATTGTGCTCCGATCCCGATGATTGATACCTCTATCAATAGGCGTTGAGACCTGTAATTATCGTGCCAACGGACATTTGGATCGTTCGAATATTTCTACACATTTTGGAGAAAATTCAAATTTATTGAAAATCACCTGAACTATAGACCAAAAAGTCAGAGCTCCAAAAGGCGAACTTCGGCAATTGTGCTCCGATTCCGATGATTGATACCTCTATTAATAGGCGTTGAGCCCTGTAATTATCGTGCCAACGGACATTTGGATCGTTCGAATATTTCTACACATTTTGGAGAAAATTCAAATTTATTGAAAATCACCTGAGCTGTAGACCAAAAAGTCAGAGCTCCAAAAAGCGAACTCCGGCAATTGTGCTCCGATTCCGATGATTGATACCTCTATCAATAGGCGTTGAGCCCTGTAATTATCGTGCCAACGGACATTTGGATCGTTCGAATATTTCTACACATTTTGGAGAAAATTCAAATTTATTGAAAATCACCCGAACTATAGACCAAAAAGTCAGAGCTTCAAAGAGCGAACTCCGGCAATTGTGCTCCGATTCCGATGATTGATACCTCTATCAATAGACGTTGAGCCCTGTAATTATCGTGCCAACGGACATTTGGATCGTTCGAATATTTCTACACATTTTAGAGAAAATTCAAATTTATTGAAAATCACCTGAACTATAGACCAAAAAGTCAGAGCTCCAAAAAAGCGAACTCCGGCAATTGTGCTCCGATGCCGATGATTGATACCTCTATCAATAGGCGTTGAGCCCTGTAATTATCGTGCCAACGGACATTTGGATCGTTCGAATATTTCTACACATTTTGGAGAAAATTCAAATTTATTGAAAATCACCTGAACTATAGACCAAAAAGTCAGAGCTCCAAAGAGCGAACTCCGGCAATTGCGCTCCGATGCCGATGATTGATACCTCTATCAATAGGCGTTGAGCCCTGTAATTATCGTGCCAACGGACATTTGGATCGTTCGAATATTTCTACACATTTTGGAGAAAATTCAAATTTATTGAAAATCACCTGAACTATAGACCAAAAAGTCAGAGCTCCAAAAAGCGAACTCCGGCAATTGTGCTCCGATTCCGATGATTGATACCTCTGTCAATAGGCGTTGAGCCCTGTAATTATCGTGCCAACGGACATTTGGATCGTTCGAATATTTCTACACATTTTGGAGAAAATTCAAATTTATTGAAAATCACCTGAACTATAGACCAAAAACTCTTCCTTTATCAATAGTCGTTGAGCCCTGTAATTATCGTGCCAACGGACATTTGGATCGTTTGAATATTTCTACACATTTTGGAGAAAATTCAAATTTATTGAAAATCACCTGAACTATAGACCAAAGAGTCAGAGCTCCAAAGAGTGAACTCCGGCAATTGTGCTCCGATTCCAATGATTGAGACCTCTATCAATAGGCGTTGAGCCCTGTAATTATCGTGCCAACGGACATTTGGATCGTTCGAATATTTCTACACATTTTGGAGAAAATTCAAATTTATTGAAAATCACCTGAACGATAGACCAAAAAGTCAGAGCTCCAAAGAGCGAACTCCGGCAATTGTGCTCCGATTCCGATGACTGATACCTCTATCAATAGGCGTTGAGCCCTGTAATTATCGTGCCAACGGACATTTGGATCGTTCGAATATTTCTACACATTTTGGAGAAAATTCAAATTTATTGAAAATCACCCGAACTATAGACCAAAAAGTCAGAGCTTCAAAGAGCGAACTCCGGCAATTGTGCTCCGATTCCGATGATTGATACCTCTATCAATAGGCGTTGAGCCCTGTAATTATCGTGCCAACGGACATTTGGATCGTTCGAATATTTCTACACATTTTGGAGAAAATTCAAATTTATTGAAAATCACCTGAACTATAGACCAAAAAGTCAGAGCTCCAAAAAAGCGAACTCCGGCAATTGTGCTCCGATGCCGATGATTGATACCTCTATCAATAGGCGTTGAGCCCTGTAATTATCGTGCCAACGGACATTTGGATCGTTCGAATATTTCTACACATTTTGGAGAAAATTCAAATTTATTGAAAATCACCTGAACTATAGACCAAAAAGTCAGAGCTCCAAAGAGCGAACTCCGGCAATTGTGCTCCGATGCCGATGATTGATACCTCTATCAATAGGCGTTGAGCCCTGTAATTATCGTGCCAACGGACATTTGGATCATTCGAATATTTCTACACATTTTGGAGAAAATTCAAATTTATTGAAAATCACCTGAACTATAGACCAAAAAGTCAGAGCTCCAAAGAGCGAACTCCGGCAATTGTGCTCCGATTCCGATGATTGATACCTCTGTCAATAGGCGTTGAGCCCTGTAATTATCGTGCCAACGGACATTTGGATCGTTCGAATATTTCTACACATTTTGGAGAAAATTCAAATTTATTGAAAATCACCTGAACTATAGACCAAAAAGTCAGAGCTCCAAAGAGCGAACTCCGGCAATTGTGCTCCGATGCCGATGATTGATACCTCTATCAATAGGCATTGAGCCCTGTAATTATCGTGTCAACGGACATTTGGATCGTTCGAATATTTCTACACATTTTGGAGAAAATTCAAATTTATTGAAAATCACCTGAACTATAGACCAAAAAGTCAGAGCTCCAAAGAGCGAACTCCGGCAATTGTGCTCCGATGCCGATGATTGATACCTCTATCAATAGGCGTTGAGCCCTGTAATTATCGTGCCAACGGACATTTGGATCGTTCGAATATTTCTACACATTTTGGAGAAAATTCAAATTTATTGAAAATCACCTGAACTATAGACCAAAAAGTCAGAACTCCAAAAAGCGAACTCCGGCAATTGTGTTCCGATTCCGATGATTGATACCTCAATCAATAGGCGTTGAGCCCTGTAATTATCGTGCCAACGGACATTTGGATCGTTCGAATATTTCTACACATTTTGGAGAAAATTCAAATTTATTGAAAATCACCTGAACTATAGACCAAAAAGTCAGAGCTCCAAAAAGCGAACTCCGGCAATTGTGCTCCGATTCCGATGATTGATACCTCTATCAATAGGCGTTGAGCCCTGTAATTATCGTGCCAACGGACATTTGGATCGTTCGAATATTTCTACACATTTTGGAGAAAATTCAAATTTATTGAAAATCACCTGAACTATAGACCAAAAACTCTTCCTTTATCAATAGGCGTTGAGCCCTGTAATTATCGTGCCAACGGACATTTGGATCGTTCGAATATTTCTACACATTTTGGAGAAAATTCAAATTTATTGAAAATCACCTGAACTATAGACCAAAGAGTCAGAGCTCCAAAGAGTGAACTCCGGCAATTGTGCTCCGATTCCAATGATTGAGACCTCTATCAATAGGCGTTGAGCCCTGTAATTATCGTACCAACGGACATTTGGATCGTTCGAATATTTCTACACATTTTGGAGAAAATTCAAATTTATTGAAAATCACCTGAACGATAGACCAAAAAGTCAGAGCTCCAAAGAGCGAACTCCGGCAATTGTGCTCCGATTCCGATGATTGATACCTCTATCAATAGGCGTTGAGCCCTGTAATTATCGTGCCAACGGACATTTGGATCGTTCGAATATTTCTACACATTTTGGAGAAAATTCAAATTTATTGAAAATCACCTGAACTATAGACCAAAATGTCAGAGCTCCAAAAAGCGAACTCCGGCAATTGTGCTCCGATTCCGATGATTGATACCTCTATCAATAGGCGTTGAGCCCTGTAATTATCGTGCCAACGGACATTTGGATCGTTCAAATATTTCTATACATTTTGGAGAAAATTCAAATTTATTGAAAATCACCTGAACTATAGACCAAAAAGTCAGAGCTCCAAAGAGCGAACTTCGGCAATTGTGCTCCGATTCCGATGATTGATACCTCTATCAATAGGCGTTGAGCCCTGTAATTATCATGCCAACGGACATTTGGATCGTTCGAATATTTCTACACATTTTGGAGAAAATTCAAATTTATTGAAAATCACCTGAACTATAGACCAAAAAGTCAGAGCTCCAAAGAGCGAACTTCAGCAATTGTGCTCCGATGCCGTTGATTAATACCTCTATCAATAGGCGTTGAGCCCTGTAATTATCGTGCCAACGGACATTTGGATCGTTCGAATATTTCTACACATTTTGGCGAAAATTCAAATTTATTGAAAATCACCTGAACTATAGACCAAAAAGTCAGAGCTCCAAAAAGCGAACTCCGGCAATTGTGCTCCGATTCCGATGATTGATACCTCTATCAATAGGCGTTGAGCCCTGTAATTATCGTGCCAACGGACATTTGGATCGTTCGAATATTTCTACACATTTTGGAGAAAATTCAAATTTATTGAAAATCACCTGAGCTATAGACCAAAAAGTCAGAGCTCCAAAAAGCGAACTCCGGCAATTGTGCTCCGATTCCGATGATTGATACCTCTATCAATAGGCGTTGAGCCCTGTAATTATCGTGCCAACGGACATTTGGATCGTTCGAATATTTCTACACATTTTGGAGAAAATTCAAATTTATTAAAAATCACCTGAACTATAGACCAAAAAGTCAGAGCTCCAAAGAGCGAACTTCGGCAATTGTGCTCCGATTCCGATGATTGATACCTCTATCAATAGGCGTTGAGCCCTGTAATTATCATGCCAACGGACATTTGGATCGTTCGAATATTTCTACACATTTTGGAGAAAATTCAAATTTATTGAAAATCACCTGAACTATAGACCAAAAAGTCAGAGCTCCAAAGATCGAACTTCGGCAATTGTGCTCCGATGCCGTTGATTGATACCTCTATCAATAGGCGTTGAGCCCTGTAATTATCGTGCCAACGGACATTTGGATCGTTCGAATATTTCTACACATTTTGGAGAAAATTCAAATTTATTGAAAATCACCTGAACTATAGACCAAAAAGTCAGAGCTCCAAAAAGCGAACTCCGGCAATTGTGCTCCGATTCCGATGATTGATACCTCTATCAATAGGCGTTGAGCCCTGTAATTATCGTGCCAACGGACATCTGGATCGTTCGAATATTTCTACACATTTTGGAGAAAATTCAAATTTATTGAAAATCACCTGAACTATAGACCAAAAAGTCACAGCTCCAAAAAGCGAACTCCGGCAATTGTGCTCCGATTCCGATGATTGATACCTCTATCAATAGGCGTTGAGCCCTGTAATTATCGTGCCAACGGACATTTGGATCGTTCGAATATTTCTACACATTTTGGAGAATATTCAAATTTATTGAAAATCACCTGAACTATAGACCAAAAAATCAGAGCTCCAAAAAGCGAACTCCGGCAATTGTGCTCCGATTCCGATGATTGATACCTCTATCAATAGGCGTTGAGCCCTGTAATTATCGTACCAACGGACATTTGGATCGTTCGAATATTTCTACACATTTTGGAGAAAATTCAAATTTATTGAAAATCACCTGAACTATAGACCAAAAAGTCAGAGCTCCAAAAAGCGAACTCCGGCAATTGTGCTCCGATTCCGATGATTGATACCCCTATCAATAGGCGTTGAGCCCTGTAATTATCGTGCCGACGGACATTTGGATCGTTCGAATATTTCTACACATTTTGGAGAAAATTCAAATTTATTGAAAATCACCTGAACTATAGACCAAAAAGTCAGAGCTCCAAAAAGCGAACTCCGGCAATTGTGCTCCGATTCCGATGATTGATACCTCTATCAATAGGAGTTGAGCCCTGTAATTATCGTGCCAACGGACATTTGGATCGTTCGAATATTTCTACACATTTTGGAGAAAATTCAAATTTATTGAAAATCACCTGAACTATAGACCAAAAAGTCAGAGCTCCAAAGAGCAAACTCCGGCAATTGTGCTCCGATGCCGATGATTGATACCTCTATCAATAGGCGTTGAGCCCTGTAATTATCGTGCCAACGGACATTTGGATCGTTCGAATATTTCTACACATTTTGGAGAAAATTCAAATTTATTGAAAATCACCTGAACTATAGACCAAAAAGTCAGAGCTCCAAAGAGCGAACTCCGGCAATTGTGCTCCGATGCCGATGACTGATACCTCTATCAATAGGCGTTGAGCCCTGTAATTATCGTGCCAACGGACATTTGGATCGTTCGAATATTTCTACACATTTTGGAGAAAATTCAAATTTATTGAAAATCACCTGAACTATAGACCAAAAAGTCAGAGCTCCAAAAAGCGAACTCCGGCAATTGTGCTCCGATTCCGATGATTGAGACCTCTATCAATAGGCGTTGAGCCCTGTAATTATCGTGCCAACGGACATTTGGATCGTTCGAATATTTCTACACATTTTGGAGAAAATTCAAATTTATTGAAAATCACCTGAGCTATAGACCAAAAAGTCAGAGCTCCAGAAAGCGAACTCCGGCAATTGTGCTCCGATTCCGATGATTGATACCTCTATCAATAGGCGTTGAGCCCTGTAATTATCGTGCCAACGGACATTTGGATCGTTCGAATATTTCTACACATTTTGGAGAAAATTCAAATTTATTGAAAATCACCCGAACTATAGACCAAAAAGTCAGAGCTCCAAAGAGCGAACTCCGGCAATTGTGCTCCGATTCCGATGATTGATACCTCTATCAATAGGCGTTGAGCCCTGTAATTATCGTGCCAACGGACATTTGGATCGTTCGAATATTTCTACACATTTTGGAGAAAATTCAAATTTATTGAAAATCACCTGAACTATAGACCAAAAAGTCAGAGCTCCAAAAAAGCGAACTCCGGCAATTGTGCTCCGATGCCGATGATTGATACCTCTATCAATAGGCGTTGAGCCCTGTAATTATCGTGCCAACGGACATTTGGATCGTTCGAATATATCTACACATTTTGGAGAAAATTCAAATTTATTGAAAATTACCTGAACTATAGACCAAAAAGTCAGAGCTCCAAAGAGCGAACTCCGGCAATTGTGCTCCGATTCCGATGATTGATACCTCTGTCAATAGGCGTTGAGCCCTGTAATTATCGTGCCAACGGACATTTGGATCGTTCGAATATTTCTACACATTTTGGAGAAAATTCAAATTTATTGAAAATCACCTGAACTATAGACCAAAAAGTCAGAGCTCCAAAGAGCGAACTCCGGCAATTGTGCTCCGATGCAGATGATTGATACCTCTATCAATAGGCGTTGAGCCCTGTAATTATCGTGTCAACGGACATTTGGATCGTTCGAATATTTCTACACATTTTGGAGAAAATTCAAATTTATTGAAAATCACCTGAACTATAGACCAAAAAGTCAGAGCTCCAAAGAGCGAACTCCGGCAATTGTGCTCCGATGCCGATGATTGATACCTCTATCAATAGGCGTTGAGCCCTGTAATTATCGTGCCAACGGACATTTGGATCGTTCAAATATTTCTACACATTTTGGAGAAAATTCAAATTTATTGAAAATCACCTGAACTATAGACCAAAAAGTCAGAGCTCCAAAAAGCGAACTCCGGCAATTGTGCTCCGATTCCGATGATTGATACCTCTATCAATAGGCGTTGAGCCCTGTAATTATCGTGCCAACGGACATTTGGATCGTTCGAATATTTCTACACATTTTGGAGAAAATTCAAATTTATTGAAAATCACCTGAACTATACACCAAAAACTCTTACTCTATCAATAGGCGTTGAGCCCTGTAATTATCGTGCCAACGGACATTTGGATCGTTCGAATATTTCTACACATTTTGGCGAAAATTCAAATTTATTGAAAATCACCTGAACTATAGACCAAAGAGTCAGAGCTCCAAAGAGTGAACTCCGGCAATTGTGCTCCGATTCCAATGATTGAGACCTCTATCAATAGGCGTTGAGCCCTGTAATTATCGTGCCAACGGACATTTGGATCGTTCGAATATTTCTACACATTTTGGAGAAAATTCAAATTTATTGAAAATCACCTGAACTATAGACCAAAAAGTCAGAGCTCCAAAGAGCGAACTCCGGCAATTATGCTCCGATTCCGATGATTGATACCTCTATCAATAGGCGTTAAGCCCTGTAATTATCGTGCCAACGGACATTTGGATCGTTCGAATATTTCTACACATTTTGGAGAAAATTCAAATTTATTGAAAATCACCTGAACTATAGACCAAAAAGTCAGAGCTCCAAAGAGCGAACTCCGGCAATTGTGCTCCGATGCCGATGATTGATACCTCTATCAATAGGCGTTGAGCCCTGTAATTATCGTGCCAACGGACATTTGGATCGTTCGAATATTTCTACACATTTTGGAAAAAATTCAAATTGATTGAAAATCACCTGAACTATAGACCAAAAAGTCAGAGCTCCAAAGAGCGAACTCCGGCAATTGTGCTCCGATTCCGATGATTGATACCTCTATCAATAGGCGTTGAGCCCTGTAACTATCGTGCCAACGGACATTTGGATCGTTCGAATATTTCTACACATTTTGGAGAAAATTCAAATTTATTGAAAATCACCTAAGCTGTAGACCAGTCAGAGCTCCAAAAAGCGAACTCCGGCAATTGTGCTCCGATTCCGATGATTGATACCTCTATCAATAGGCGTTGAGCCCTGTAATTATCGTGCCAACGGACATTTAGATCGTTCGAATATTTCTACACATTTTGGAGAAAATTCAAATTTATTGAAAATCACCCGAACTATAGACCAAAAAGTCAGAGCTTCAAAGAGCGAACTCCGGCAATTGTGCTCCGATTCCGATGATTGATACCTCTATCAATAGGCGTTGAGCCCTGTAATTATCGTGCCAACGGACATTTGGATCGTTCGAATATTTCTACACATTTTTGAGAAAATTCAAATTTATTGAAAATCACCTGAACTATAGACCAAAAAGTCAGAGCTCCAAAGAGCGAACTCCGGCTATTGCGCTTTTGATGCCGATGATTGATACCTCTATCAATAGGCGTTGAGCCCTGTAATTATCGTGCCAACGGACATTTGGATCGTTCGAATATTTCTACACATTTTGGAGAAAATTCAAATTTATTGAAAATCACCTGAACTATAGACCAAAAAGTCAGAGCTCCAAAGAGCGAACTCCGGCAATTGTGCTCCGATTCCGATGATTGATAGTCCTGTAATTATCGTGTCAACGGACATTTGGATCGTTCGAATATTTCTACACATTTTGGAGAAAATTCAAATTTATTGAAAATCACCTGAACTATAGACCAAAAAGTCAGAGCTCCAAAGAGCGAACTCCGGCAATTGTGCTCCGATGCCGATGATTGATACCTATATCAATAGGCATTGAGCCCTGTAATTATCGTGTCAACGGACATTTGGATCGTTCGAATATTTCTACACATTTTGGAGAAAATTCAAATTTATTGAAAATCACCTGAACTATAGACCAAAAAGTCAGAGCTCCAAAGAGCGAACTCCGGCAATTGTGCTCCGATGCCGATGATTGATACCTCTATCAATAGGCGTTGAGCCCTGTAATTATCGTGCCAACGGACATTTGGATCGTTCGAATATTTCTACACATTTTGGAGAAAATTCAAATTTATTGAAAATCACCTGAACTATAGACCAAAAAGTCAGAACTCCAAAAAGCGAACTCCGGCAATTGTGCTCCGATTCCGATGATTGATACCTCTATCAATAGGCGTTGAGCCCTGTAATTATCGTGCCAACGGACATTTGGATCGTTCGAATATTTCTACACATTTTGGAGAAAATTCAAATTTATTGAAAATCACCTGAACTATAGACCAAAAAGTCAGAGCTCCAAAAAGCGAACTCCGGCAATTGTGCTCCGATTCCGATGATTGATACCTCTATCAATAGGCGTTGAGCCCTGTAATTATCGTGCCAACGGACATTTGGATCGTTCGAATATTTCTACACATTTTGGAGAAAATTCAAATTTATTGAAAATCACCTGAACTATAGACCAAAAAGTCAGAGCTCCAAAAAGCAAACTCCGGCAATTGTGCTCCGATTCCGATGATTGATACCTCTATCAATAGGCGTTGAGCCCTGCAATTATCGTGCCAACGGACATTTGGATCGTTCGAATATTTCTACACATTTTGGAGAAAATTCAAATTTATTGAAAATCACCTGAACTATAGACCAAAAACTCTTCCTTTATCAATAGGCGTTGAGCCCTGTAATTATCGTGCCAACGGACATTTGGATCGTTCGAATATTTCTACACATTTTGGAGAAAATTCAAATTTATTGAAAATCACCTGAACTATAGACCAAAAAGTCAGAGCTCCAAAGAGCGAACTCCGGCAATTGTGCTCCGATGCCGATGATTGATACCTCTATCAATAGGCATTGAGCCCTGTAATTATCGTGTCAACGGACATTTGGATCGTTCGAATATTTCTACACATTTTGGAGAAAATTCAAATTTATTGAAAATCACCTGAACTATAGACCAAAAAGTCAGAGCTCCAAAGAGCGAACTCCGGCAATTGTGCTCCGATGCCGATGATTGATACCTCTATCAATAGGCGTTGAGCCCTCTAATTATCGTGCCAACGGACATTTGGATCGTTCGAATATTTCTACACATTTTGGAGAAAATTCAAATTTATTGAAAATCACCTGAACTATAGACCAAAAAGTCAGAGCTCCAAAAAGCGAACTCCGGCAATTGTGCTCCGATTCCGATGATTGATACCTCTATCAATAGGCGTTGAGCCCTGTAATTATCGTGCCAACGGACATTTGGATCGTTCGAATATTTCTACACATTTTGGAGAAAATTCAAATTTATTGAAAATCACCTGAACTATAGACCAAAAAGTCAGAGCTCCAAAAAGCAAACTCCGGGAATTGTGCTCCGATTCCGATGATTGATACCTCTATCAATAGGCGTTGAGCCCTGTAATTATCGTGCCAACGGACATTTGGATCGTTCGAATATTTCTACACATTTTGGAGAAAATTCAAATTTATTGAAAATCACCTGAACGATAGGACCAAAAAGTCAGAGCTCTAAAGAGCCAACTCCGGCAATTGTGCTCCGATTCCGATGATTGATACCTCTATCAACAGGCGTTGAGCCCTGTAATTATCGTGCCAACGGACATTTGGATCGTTCGAATATTTCTACACATTTTGGAGAAAATTCAAATTTATTGAAAATCACCTGAACTATAGACCAAAAACTCTATCTTTATCAATAGGCGTTGAGCCCTGTAATTATCGTGCCAACGGACATTTGGATCGTTCGAATATTTCTACACATTTTGGAGAAAATTCAAATTTATTGAAAATCACCTGAACTATAGACCAAAGAGTCAGAGCTCCAAAGAGTGAACTCCGGCAATTGTGCTCCGATTCCAATGATTGAGACCTCTATCAATAGGCGTTGAGCCCTGTAATTATCGTGCCAACGGACATTTGGATCGTTCGAATATTTCTACACATTTTGGAGAAAATTCAAATTGATTGAAAATCACCTGAACTATAGACCAAAAAGTCAGAGCTCCAAAAAGCGAACTCCGGCAATTGTGCTCCGATTCCGATGATTGATACCTCTATCAATAGGCGTTGAGCCCTGTAACTATCGTGCCAACGGACATTTGGATCGTTCGAATATTTCTACACATTTTGGAGAAAATTCAAATTTATTGAAAATCACCTGAACTATAGACCAAAAAGTCAGAGCTCCAAAGAGCGAACTCCGGCAATTGTGCTCCGATCCCGATGATTGATACCTCTATCAATAGGCGTTGAGACCTGTAATTATCGTGCCAACGGACATTTGGATCGTTCGAATATTTCTACACATTTTGGAGAAAATTCAAATTTATTGAAAATCACCTGAACTATAGACCAAAAAGTCAGAGCTCCAAAAAGCGAACTCCGGCAATTGTGCTCCGATTCCGATGATTGATACCTCTATTAATAGGCGTTGAGCCCTGTAATTATCGTGCCAACGGACATTTGGATCGTTCGAATATTTCTACACATTTTGGAGAAAATTCAAATTTATTGAAAATCACCTGAGCTGTAGACCAAAAAGTCAGAGCTCCAAAAAGCGAACTCCGGCAATTGTGCTCCGATTCCGATGATTGATACCTCTATCAATAGGCGTTGAGCCCTGTAATTATCGTGCCAACGGACATTTGGATCGTTCGAATATTTCTACACATTTTGGAGAAAATTCAAATTTATTGAAAATCACCTGAACTATAGACCAAAAAGTCAGAGCTTCAAAGAGCGAACTCCGGCAATTGTGCTCCGATTCCGATGATTGATACCTCTATCAATAGGCGTTGAGCCCTGTAATTATCGTGCCAACGGACATTTGGATCGTTCGAATATTTCTACACATTTTGGAGAAAATTCAAATTTATTGAAAATCACCTGAACTATAGACCAAAAAGTCAGAGCTCCAAAAAAGCGAACTCCGGCAATTGTGCTCCGATGCCGATGATTGATACCTCTATCAATAGGCGTTGAGCCCTGTAATTATCGTGCCAACGGACATTTGGATCGTTCGAATATTTCTACACATTTTGGAGAAAATTCAAATTTATTGAAAATCACCTGAACTATAGACCAAAAAGTCAGAGCTCCAAAGAGCGAACTCCGGCAATTGCGCTCCGATGCCGATGATTGATACCTCTATCAATAGGCGTTGAGCCCTGTAATTATCGTGCCAACGGACATTTGGATCGTTCGAATATTTCTACACATTTTGGAGAAAATTTAAATTTATTGAAAATCATCTGAACTATAGACCAAAAAGTCAGAGCTCCAAAAAGCGAACTCCGGCAATTGTGCTCCGATTCCGATGATTGATACCTCTGTCAATAGGCGTTGAGCCCTGTAATTATCGTGCCAACGGACATTTGGATCGTTCGAATATTTCTACACATTTTGGAGAAAATTAAAATTTATTGAAAATCACCTGAACTATAGACCAAAAAGTCAGAGCTCCAAAGAGCGAACTCCGGCAATTGTGCTCCGATGCCGATGATTGATACCTCTATCAATAGGCATTGAGCCCTGTAATTATCGTGTCAACGGACATTTGGATCGTTCGAATATTTCTACACATTTTGGAGAAAATTCAAATTTATTGAAAATCACCTGAACTATAGACCAAAAAGTCAGAGCTCCAAAGAGCGAACTCCGGCAATTGTGCTCCGATGCCGATGATTGATACCTCTATCAATAGGCGTTGAGCCCTGTAATTATCGTGCCAACGGACATTTGGATCGTTCGAATATTTCTACACATTTTTGAGAAAATTCAAATTTATTGAAAATCACCTGAACTATAGACCAAAAAGTCAGAACTCCAAAAAGCGAACTCCGGCAATTGTGCTCCGATTCCGATGATTGATACCTCTATCAATAGGCGTTGAGCCCTGTAATTATCGTGCCAACGGACATTTGGATCGTTCGAATATTTCTACACATTTTGGAGAAAATTCAAATTTATTGAAAATCACCTGAACTATAGACCAAAAACTCTTCCTTTATCAATAGGCGTTGAGCCCTGTAATTATCGTGCCAACGGACATTTGGATCGTTTTAATATTTCTACACATTTTGGAGAAAATTCAAATTTATTGAAAATCACCTGAACTATAGACCAAAGAGTCAGAGCTCCAAAGAGTGAACTCCGGCAATTGTGCTCCGATTCCAATGATTGAGACCTCTATCAATAGGCGTTGAGCCCTGTAATTATCGTGCCAACGGACATTTGGATCGTTCGAATATTTCTACACATTTTGGAGAAAATTCAAATTTATTGAAAATCACCTGAACGATAGACCAAAAAGTCAGAGCTCCAAAGAGCGAACTCCGGCAATTGTGCTCCGATTCCGATGATTGATACCTCTATCAATAGGCGTTGAGCCCTGTAATTATCGTGCCAACGGACATTTGGATCGTTCGAATATTTCTACACATTTTGGAGAAAATTCAAATTTATTGAAAATCACCCGAACTATAGACCAAAAAGTCAGAGCTTCAAAGAGCGAACTCCGGCAATTGTGCTCCGATTCCGATGATTGATACCTCTATCAATAGGCGTTGAGCCCTGTAATTATCGTGCCAACGGACATTTGGATCGTTCGAATATTTCTACACATTTTGGAGAAAATTCAAATTTATTGAAAATCACCTGAACTATAGACCAAAAAGTCAGAGCTCCAAAAAAGCGAACTCCGGCAATTGTGCTCCGATGCCGATGATTGATACCTCTATCAATAGGCGTTGAGCCCTGTAATTATCGTGCCAACGGACATTTGGATCGTTCGAATATTTCTACACATTTTGGAGAAAATTCAAATTTATTGAAAATCACCTGAACTATAGACCAAAAAGTCAGAGCTCCAAAGAGCGAACTCCGGCAATTGCGCTCCGATGCCGATGATTGATACCTCTATCAATAGGCGTTGAGCCCTGTAATTATCGTGCCAACGGACATTTGGATCATTCGAATATTTCTACACATTTTGGAGAAAATTCAAATTTATTGAAAATCACCTGAACTATAGACCAAAAAGTCAGAGCTCCAAAGAGCGAACTCCGGCAATTGTGCTCCGATTCCGATGATTGATACCTCTGTCAATAGGCGTTGAGCCCTGTAATTATCGTGCCAACGGACATTTGGATCGTTCGAATATTTCTACACATTTTGGAGAAAATTCAAATTTATTGAAAATCACCTGAACTATAGACCAAAAAGTCAGAGCTCCAAAGAGCGAACTCCGGCAATTGTGCTCCGATGCCGATGATTGATACCTCTATCAATAGGCATTGAGCCCTGTAATTATCGTGTCAACGGACATTTGGATCGTTCGAATATTTCTACACATTTTGGAGAAAATTCAAATTTATTGAAAATCACCTGAACTATAGACCAAAAAGTCAGAGCTCCAAAAAGCGAACTCCGGCAATTGTGCTCCGATGCCGATGATTGATACCTCTATCAATAGGCGTTGAGCCCTGTAATTATCGTGCCAACGGACATTTGGATCGTTCGAATATTTCTACACATTTTGGAGAAAATTCAAATTTATTGAAAATCACCTGAACTATAGACCAAAAAGTCAGAACTCCAAAAAGCGAACTCCGGCAATTGTGCTCCGATTCCGATGATTGATACCTCGAACAATAGGCGTTGAGCCCTGTAATTATCGTGCCAACGGACATTTGGATCGTTCGAATATTTCTACACATTTTGGAGAAAATTCAAATTTATTGAAAATCACCTGAACTATAGACCAAAAAGTCAGAGCTCCAAAAAGCGAACTCCGGCAATTGTGCTCCGATTCCGATGATTGATACCTCTATCAATAGGCGTTGAGCCCTGTAATTATCGTGCCAACGGACATTTGGATCGTTCGAATATTTCTACACATTTTGGAGAAAATTCAAATTTATTGAAAATCACCTGAACTATACACCAAAAACTCTTCCTTTATCAATAGGCGTTGAGCCCTGTAATTATCGTGCCAACGGACATTTGGATCGTTCGAATATTTCTACACATTTTGGAGAAAATTCAAATTTATTGAAAATCACCTGAACTATAGACCAAAGAGTCAGAGCTCCAAAGAGTGAACTCCGGCAATTGTGCTCCGATTCCAATGATTGAGACCTCTATCAATAGGCGTTGAGCCCTGTAATTATCGTACCAACGGACATTTCGATCGTTCGAATATTTCTACACATTTTGGAGAAAATTCAAATTTATTGAAAATCACCTGAACGATAGACCAAAAAGTCAGAGCTCCAAAGAGCGAACTCCGGCAATTGTGCTCCGATTCCGATGATTGATACCTCCATCAATAGGCGTTGAGCCCTGTAATTATCGTGCCAACGGACATTTGGATCGTTCGAATATTTCTACACATTTTGGAGAAAATTCAAATTTATTGAAAATCACCTGAACTATAGACCAAAATGTCAGAGCTCCAAAAAGCGAACTCCGGCAATTGTGCTCCGATTCCGATGATTGATACCTCTATCAATAGGCGTTGAGCCCTGTAATTATCGTGCCAACGGACATTTGGATCGTTCAAATATTTCTATACATTTTGGAGAAAATTCAAATTTATTGAAAATCACCTGAACTATAGACCAAAAAGTCAGAGCTCCAAAGAGCGAACTCCGGCAATTGTGCTCCGATGCCGATGATTGATACCTCTATCAATAGGCGTTGAGCCCTGTAATTATCGTGCCAACGGACATTTGGATCGTTCGAATATTTCTACACATTTTGGAGAAAATTCAAATTTATTAAAAATCACCTGAACTATAGACCAAAAAGTCAGAGCTCCAAAAAGCGAACTCCGGCAATTGTGCTCCGATTCCGATGATTGATACCTCTATCAATAGGCGTTGAGCCCTGTAACTATCGTGCCAACGGACATTTGGATCGTTCGAATATTTCTACACATTTTGGCGAAAATTCAAATTTATTGAAAATCACCTGAAATATAGACCAAAAAGTCAGAGCTCCAAAGAGCGAACTCCGGCAATTGTGCTCCGATTCCGATGATTGATACCTCTATCAATAGGCGTTGAGCCCTGTAATTATCGTGCCAACGGACATTTGGATCGTTCGAATATTTCTACACATTTTGGAGAAAATTCAAATTTATTGAAAATCACCTGAACTATAGACCAAAAAGTCAGAGCTCCAAAGAGCGAACTCCGGCAATTGTGCTCCGATTCCGATGATTGATACCTCTATCAATAGGCGTTGAGCCCTGTAATTATTGGGCCAACGGACATTTGGATCGTTCGAATATTTCTACACATTTTGGAGAAAATTCAAATTTATTGAAAATCACCTGAACTATAGACCAAAAAGTCAGAGCTCCAAAGAGCGAACTCCGGCAATTGTGCTCCGATTCCGATGATTGATACCTCTATCAATAGGCGTTGAGCCCTGTAATTATCGTGCCAACGGACATTTGGATCGTTCGAATATTTCTACACATTTTGGAGAAAATTCAAATTTATTGAAAATCACCTGAACTATAGACCAAAAAGTCAGAGCTCCAAAAAGCGAACTCCGGCAATTGTGCTCCGATTCCGATGATTGATACCTCTATCAATAGGCGTTGAGCCCTGTAATTATCGTGCCAACGGACATTTGGATCGTTCGAATATTTCTACACATTTTGGAAAAAAATTCAAATTTATTGAAAATCACCTGAAATATAGACCAAAAAGTCAGTGCTCCAAAGTGCGAACTCCGGCAATTGTGCTCCGATTCCGATGATTGATACCTCTATCAATAGGCGTTGAGCCCTGTAATTATCGTGCCAACGGACATTTGGATCGTTCGAATATTTCTACACATTTTGGAGAAAATTCAAATTTATTGAAAATCACCTGAACTATAGACCAAAAAGTCAGAGCTCCAAAAAGCGAACTCCGGCAATTGTGCTCCGATTCCGATGATTGATACCTCTATCAATAGGCGTTGAGCCCTGTAATTATCGTGCCAACGGACATTTGGATCGTTCGAATATTTCTACACATTTTGGAGAAAATTCAAATTTATTGAAAATCACCTGAACTATAGACCAAAAAGTCAGAGCTCCAAAGAGCGAACTCCGGCAATTGTGCTCCGATTCCGATGATTGATAGTCCTGTAATTATCGTGCCAACGGACATTTGGATCGTTCGAATATTTCTACACATTTTGGAGAAAATTCAAATTTATTGAAAATCACCTGAACTATAGACCAAAAAGTCAGAGCTCCAAAGAGCGAACTCCGGCAATTGTGCTCCGATTCCGATGATTGATACCTCTATCAATAGGCGTTGAGCCCTGTAATTATCGTGCCAACGGACATTTGGATCGTTCGAATATTTCTACACATTTTGGAGAAAATTCAAATTTATTGAAAATCACCTGAACTATAGACCAAAAAGTCAGAGCTCCAAAAAGCGAACTCCGGCAATTGTGCTCCGATTCCGATGATTGATACCTCTATCAATAGGCGTTGAGCCCTGTAATTATCGTGCCAACGGACATTTGGATCGTTCGAATATTTCTACACATTTTGGAGAAAATTCATATTTATTGAAAATCACCCTAACTATAGACCAAAAAGTCAGAGCTCCAAAGAGCGAACTCCGGCAATTGTGCTCCGATTCCGATGATTGATACCTCTATCAATAGGCGTTGAGCCCTGTAATTATCGTGCCAACGGACATTTGGATCGTTCGAATATGATTGATACCTCTATCAATAGGCGTTGAGCCCTGTAATTATCGTGCCAACGGACATTTGGATCGTTCGAATATTTCTACACATTTTGGAGAAAATTCAAATTTATTGAAAATCACCTGAACTATAGACCAAAAACTCTTCCTTTATCAATAGGCGTTGAGCCCTGTAATTATCGTGCCAACGGACATTTGGATCGTTTGAATATTTCTACACATTTTGGAGAAAATTCAAATTTATTGAAAATCACCTGAACTATAGACCAAAGAGTCAGAGCTCCAAAGAGTGAACTCCGGCAATTGTGCTCCGATTCCAATGATTGAGACCTCTATCAATAGGCGTTGAGCCCTGTAATTATCGTGCCAACGGACATTTGGATCGTTCGAATATTTCTACACATTTTGGAGAAAATTCAAATTTATTGAAAATCACCTGAACGATAGACCAAAAAGTCAGAGCTCCAAAGAGCGAACTCCGGCAATTGTGCTCCGATTCCGATGACTGATACCTCTATCAATAGGCGTTGAGCCCTGTAATTATCGTGCCAACGGACATTTGGATCGTTCGAATATTTCTACACATTTTGGAGAAAATTCAAATTTATTGAAAATCACCCGAACTATAGACCAAAAAGTCAGAGCTTCAAAGAGCGAACTCCGGCAATTGTGCTCCGATTCCGATGATTGATACCTCTATCAATAGGCGTTGAGCCCTGTAATTATCGTGCCAACGGACATTTGGATCGTTCGAATATTTCTACACATTTTGGAGAAAATTCAAATTTATTGAAAATCACCTGAACTATAGACCAAAAAGTCAGAGCTCCAAAAAAGCGAACTCCGGCAATTGTGCTCCGATGCCGATGATTGATACCTCTATCAATAGGCGTTGAGCCCTGTAATTATCGTGCCAACGGACATTTGGATCGTTCGAATATTTCTACACATTTTGGAGAAAATTCAAATTTATTGAAAATCACCTGAACTATAGACCAAAAAGTCAGAGCTCCAAAGAGCGAACTCCGGCAATTGTGCTCCGATGCCGATGATTGATACCTCTATCAATAGGCGTTGAGCCCTGTAATTATCGTGCCAACGGACATTTGGATCATTCGAATATTTCTACACATTTTGGAGAAAATTCAAATTTATTGAAAATCACCTGAACTATAGACCAAAAAGTCAGAGCTCCAAAGAGCGAACTCCGGCAATTGTGCTCCGATTCCGATGATTGATACCTCTGTCAATAGGCGTTGAGCCCTGTAATTATCGTGCCAACGGACATTTGGATCGTTCGAATATTTCTACACATTTTGGAGAAAATTCAAATTTATTGAAAATCACCTGAACTATAGACCAAAAAGTCAGAGCTCCAAAGAGCGAACTCCGGCAATTGTGCTCCGATGCCGATGATTGATACCTCTATCAATAGGCATTGAGCCCTGTAATTATCGTGTCAACGGACATTTGGATCGTTCGAATATTTCTACACATTTTGGAGAAAATTCAAATTTATTGAAAATCACCTGAACTATAGACCAAAAAGTCAGAGCTCCAAAGAGCGAACTCCGGCAATTGTGCTCCGATGCCGATGATTGATACCTCTATCAATAGGCGTTGAGCCCTGTAATTATCGTGCCAACGGACATTTGGATCGTTCGAATATTTCTACACATTTTGGAGAAAATTCAAATTTATTGAAAATCACCTGAACTATAGACCAAAAAGTCAGAACTCCAAAAAGCGAACTCCGGCAATTGTGTTCCGATTCCGATGATTGATACCTCAATCAATAGGCGTTGAGCCCTGTAATTATCGTGCCAACGGACATTTGGATCGTTCGAATATTTCTACACATTTTGGAGAAAATTCAAATTTATTGAAAATCACCTGAACTATAGACCAAAAAGTCAGAGCTCCAAAAAGCGAACTCCGGCAATTGTGCTCCGATTCCGATGATTGATACCTCTATCAATAGGCGTTGAGCCCTGTAATTATCGTGCCAACGGACATTTGGATCGTTCGAATATTTCTACACATTTTGGAGAAAATTCAAATTTATTGAAAATCACCTGAACTATAGACCAAAAACTCTTCCTTTATCAATAGGCGTTGAGCCCTGTAATTATCGTGCCAACGGACATTTGGATCGTTCGAATATTTCTACACATTTTGGAGAAAATTCAAATTTATTGAAAATCACCTGAACTATAGACCAAAGAGTCAGAGCTCCAAAGAGTGAACTCCGGCAATTGTGCTCCGATTCCAATGATTGAGACCTCTATCAATAGGCGTTGAGCCCTGTAATTATCGTACCAACGGACATTTGGATCGTTCGAATATTTCTACACATTTTGGAGAAAATTCAAATTTATTGAAAATCACCTGAACGATAGACCAAAAAGTCAGAGCTCCAAAGAGCGAACTCCGGCAATTGTGCTCCGATTCCGATGATTGATACCTCTATCAATAGGCGTTGAGCCCTGTAATTATCGTGCCAACGGACATTTGGATCGTTCGAATATTTCTACACATTTTGGAGAAAATTCAAATTTATTGAAAATCACCTGAACTATAGACCAAAATGTCAGAGCTCCAAAAAGCGAACTCCGGCAATTGTGCTCCGATTCCGATGATTGATACCTCTATCAATAGGCGTTGAGCCCTGTAATTATCGTGCCAACGGACATTTGGATCGTTCAAATATTTCTATACATTTTGGAGAAAATTCAAATTTATTGAAAATCACCTGAACTATAGACCAAAAAGTCAGAGCTCCAAAGAGCGAACTCCGGCAATTGTGCTCCGATTCCGATGATTGATACCTCTATCAATAGGCGTTGAGCCCTGTAATTATCGTGCCAACGGACATTTGGATCGTTCGAATATTTCTACACATTTTGGAGAAAATTCAAATTTATTGAAAATCACCTGAACTATAGACCAAAAAGTCAGAGCTCCAAAGAGCGAACTCCGGCAATTGTGCTCCGATGCCGTTGATTGATACCTCTATTAATAGGCGTTGAGCCCTGTAATTATCGTGCCAACGGACATTTGGATCGTTCGAATATTTCTACACATTTTGGAGAAAATTCAAATTTATTGAAAATCACCTGAACTATAGACCAGAGCTCCAAAGAGCGAACTCCGGCAATTGTGCTCCGATTCCGATGATTGATACCTCTATCAATAGGCGTTGAGCCCTGTAATTATCGTGCCAACGGACATTTGGATCGTTCGAATATTTCTACACATTTTGGAGAAAATTCAAATTTATTGAAAATCACCTGAACTATAGACCAAAAAGTCAGAGCTCCAAAAAGCGAACTCCGGCAATTGTGCTCCGATTCCGATGATTGATACCTCTATCAATAGGCGTTGAGCCCTGTAATTATCGTGCCAACGGACATTTGGATCGTTCGAATATTTCTACACATTTTGGAGAAAATTCAAATTTATTGAAAATCACCTGAACTATAGACCAAAAAGTCAGAGCTCCAAAGAGCGAACTCCGGCAATTGTGCTCCGATTCCGATGATTGATACCTCTATCAATAGGCGTTGAGCCCTGTAATTATCGTGCCAACGGACATTTGGATCGTTCGAATATTTCTACACATTTTGGAGAAAATTCAAATTTATTGAAAATCACCTGAACTATAGACCAAAAAGTCAGAGCTCCAAAGAGCGAACTCCGGCAATTGTGCTCCGATGCCGATGATTGATACCTCTATCAATAGGCGTTGAGCCCTGTAATTATCATGCCAACGGACATTTGGATCGTTCGAATATTTCTACACATTTTGGAGAAAATTCAAATTTATTGAAAATCACCTGAACTATAGACCAAAAAGTCAGAGCTCCAAAAAGCGAACTCCGGCAATTGTGCTCCGATTCCGATGATTGATACCTCTATCAGTTGGCGTTGAGCCCTGTAATTATCGTGCCAACGGACATTTGGATCGTTCGAATATTTCTACACATTTTGGAGGAAATTCAAATTTATTGAAAATCACCTGAACTATAGACCAAAAAGTCAGAGCTCCAAAAAGCGAACTCCGGCAATTGTGCTCCGATTCCGATGATTGATACCTCTATCAATAGGCGTTGAGCCCTGTAATTATCGTGCCAACGGACATTTGGATCGTTCGAATATTTCTACACATTTTGGAGAAAATTCAAATTTATTGAAAATCACCTGAACTATAGACCAAAAAGTCAGAGCTCCAAAGAGCGAACTCCGGCAATTGTGCTCCGATTCCGTTGATTGATACCTCTATCAATAGGCGTTGAGCCCTGTAATTATCGTGCCAACGGACATTTGGATCGTTCGAATATTTCTACACATTTTGGAGAAAATTCAAATTTATTGAAAATCACCTGAACTATAGACCAAAAAGTCAGAGCTCCAAAGAGCGAACTCCGGCAATTGTGCTCCGATGCCGATGATTGATACCTCTATCAATAGGCGTTGAGCCCTGTAATTATCGTGCCAACGGACATTTGGATCGTTCGAATATTTCTACACATTTTGGAGAAAATTCAAATTTATTGAAAATCACCTGAACTATAAACCAAAAAGTCAGAGCTCCAAAAAGCGTTCGAATATTTCTACACATTTTGGAGAAAATTCAAATTTATTGAAAATCACCTGAACTATAGACCAAAAAGTCAGAGCTCCAAAAAGCGAACTCCGGCAATTGTGCTCCGATTCCGATGATTGATACCTCTATCAATAGGCGTTGAGCCCTGTAATTATCGTGCCAACGGACATTTGGATCGTTCGAATATTTCTACACATTTTGGAGAAAATTCAAATTTATTGAAAATCACCTGAACTATAGACCAAAAAGTCAGAGCTCCAAAGAGCGAACTCCGGCAATTGTGCTCCGATTCCGATGATTGATACCTCTATCAATAGGCGTTGAGCCCTGTAATTATCGTGCCAACGGACATTTGGATCGTTCGAATATTTCTACACATTTTGGAGAAAATTCAAATTTATTGAAAATCACCTGAACTATAAACCAAAAAGTCAGAGCTCCAAAAAGCGAACTCCGGCAATTGTGCTCCGATTGCGATGATTGATACCTCTATCAATAGGCGTTGAGCCCTGTAATTATCGTGCCAACGGACATTTGGATCGTTCGAATATTTCTACACATTTTGGAGAAAATTCAAATTTATTGAAAATCACCTGAACTATAGACCAAAAAGTCAGAGCTCCAAAAAGCGAACTCCGGCAATTGTGCTCCGATTCCGATGATTGATACCTCTATCAATAGGCGTTGAGCCCTGTAATTATCGTGCCAACGGACATTTGGATCGTTCGAATATTTCTACACATTTTGGAGAAAATTCAAATTTATTGAAAATCACCTGAACTATAGACCAAAAAGTCAGAGCTCCAAAAAGCGAACTCCGGCAATTGTGCTCCGATTCCGATGATTGATACCTCTATCAATAGGCGTTGAGCCCTGTAATTATCGTGCCAACGGACATTTGGATCGTTCGAATATTTCTACACATTTTGGAGAAAATTCAAATTTATTGAAAATCACCTGAACTATAGACCAAAAAGTCAGAGCTCCAAAGAGCGAACTCCGGCAATTGTGCTCCGATGCCGATGATTGATACCTCTATCAATAGGCGTTGAGCCCTGTAATTATCGTGCCAACGGACATTTGGATCGTTCGAATATTTCTACACATTTTGGAGAAAATTCAAATTTATTGAAAATCACCTGAACTATAGACCAAAAAGTCAGAGCTCCAAAAAGCGAACTCCGGCAATTGTGCTCCGATTCCGATGATTGATACCTCTATCAATAGGCGTTGAGCCCTGTAATTATCGTGCCAACGGACATTTGGATCGTTCGAATATTTCTACACATTTTGGAGAAAATTCAAATTTATTGAAAATCACCTGAACTATAGACCAAAAAGTCAGAGCTCCAAAAAGCGAACTCCGGCAATTGTGCTCCGATTCCGATGATTGATACCTCTATCAATAGGCGTTGAGCCCTGTAATTATCGTGCCAACGGACATTTGGATCGTTCGAATATTTCTACACATTTTGGAGAAAATTCAAATTTATTGAAAATCACCCGAACTATAGACCAAAAAGTCAGAGCTCCAAAGAGCGAACTCCGGCAATTGTGCTCCGATTCCGATGATTGATACCTCTATCAATAGGCGTTGAGCCCTGTAATTATCGTGCCAACGGACATTTGGATCGTTCGAATATTTCTACACATTTTGGAGAAAATTCAAATTTATTGAAAATCACCTGAACTATAGACCAAAAAGTCAGAGCTCCAAAAAAGCGAACTCCGGCAATTGTGCTCCGATGCCGATGATTGATACCTCTATCAATAGGCGTTGAGCCCTGTAATTATCGTGCCAACGGACATTTGGATCGTTCAAATATTTCTACACATTTTGGAGAAAATTCAAATTTATTGAAAATCACCTGAGCTATAGACCAAAAAGTCAGAGCTCCAAAAAGCGAACTCCGGCAATTGTGCTCCGATTCCGATGATTGATACCTCTATCAATAGGCGTTGAGCCCTGTAATTATCGTGCCAACGGACATTTGGATCGTTCGAATATTTCTACACATTTTGGAGAAAATTCAAATTTATTGAAAATCACCCGAACTATAGACCAAAAAGTCAGAGCTCCAAAGAGCGAACTCCGGCAATTGTGCTCCGATTCCGATGATTGATACCTCTATCAATAGGCGTTGAGCCCTGTAATTATCGTGCCAACGGACATTTGGATCGTTCGAATATTTCTACACATTTTGGCGAAAATTCAAATTTATTGAAAATCACCTGAACTATAGACCAGAAAGTCAGAGCTCCAAAAAGCGAACTCCGGCAATTGTGCTCCGATTCCGATGATTGATACCTCTATCAATAGGCGTTGAGCCCTGTAATTATCGTGCCAACGGACATTTGGATCGTTCGAATATTTCTACACATTTTGGAGAAAATTCAAATTTATTGAAAATCACCTGAGCTATAGACCAAAAAGTCAGAGCTCCAAAAAGCGAACTCCGGCAATTGTGCTCCGATTCCGATGATTGATACCTCTATCAATAGGCGATGAGCCCTGTAATTATCGTGCCAACGGACATTTGGATCGTTCGAATATTTCTACACATTTTGGAGAAAATTCAAATTTATTGAAAATCACCTGAACTATAGACCAAAAAGTCAGAGCTCCAAAGAGCGAACTTCGGCAATTGTGCTCCGATTCCGATGATTGATACCTCTATCAATAGGCGTTGAGCCCTGTAATTATCATGCCAACGGACATTTGGATCGTTCGAATATTTCTACACATTTTGGAGAAAATTCAAATTTATTGAAAATCACCTGAACTATAGACCAAAAAGTCAGAGCTCCAAAGAGCGAACTTCAGCAATTGTGCTCCGATGCCGTTGATTAATACCTCTATCAATAGGCGTTGAGCCCTGTAATTATCGTGCCAACGGACATTTGGATCGTTCGAATATTTCTACACATTTTGGCGAAAATTCAAATTTATTGAAAATCACCTGAACTATAGACCAAAAAGTCAGAGCTCCAAAAAGCGAACTCCGGCAATTGTGCTCCGATTCCGATGATTGATACCTCTATCAATAGGCGTTGAGCCCTGTAATTATCGTGCCAACGGACATTTGGATCGTTCGAATATTTCTACACATTTTGGAGAAAATTCAAATTTATTGAAAATCACCTGAGCTATAGACCAAAAAGTCAGAGCTCCAAAAAGCGAACTCCGGCAATTGTGCTCCGATTCCGATGATTGATACCTCTATCAATAGGCGTTGAGCCCTGTAATTATCGTGCCAACGGACATTTGGATCGTTCGAATATTTCTACACATTTTGGAGAAAATTCAAATTTATTAAAAATCACCTGAACTATAGACCAAAAAGTCAGAGCTCCAAAGAGCGAACTTCGGCAATTGTGCTCCGATTCCGATGATTGATACCTCTATCAATAGGCGTTGAGCCCTGTAATTATCATGCCAACGGACATTTGGATCGTTCGAATATTTCTACACATTTTGGAGAAAATTCAAATTTATTGAAAATCACCTGAACTATAGACCAAAAAGTCAGAGCTCCAAAGATCGAACTTCGGCAATTGTGCTCCGATGCCGTTGATTGATACCTCTATCAATAGGCGTTGAGCCCTGTAATTATCGTGCCAACGGACATTTGGATCGTTCGAATATTTCTACACATTTTGGAGAAAATTCAAATTTATTGAAAATCACCTGAACTATAGACCAAAAAGTCAGAGCTCCAAAAAGCGAACTCCGGCAATTGTGCTCCGATTCCGATGATTGATACCTCTATCAATAGGCGTTGAGCCCTGTAATTATCGTGCCAACGGACATCTGGATCGTTCGAATATTTCTACACATTTTGGAGAAAATTCAAATTTATTGAAAATCACCTGAACTATAGACCAAAAAGTCACAGCTCCAAAAAGCGAACTTCGGCAATTGTGCTCCGATTCCGATGATTGATACCTCTATCAATAGGCGTTGAGCCCTGTAATTATCGTGCCAACGGACATTTGGATCGTTCGAATATTTCTACACATTTTGGAGAATATTCAAATTTATTGAAAATCACCTGAACTATAGACCAAAAAGTCAGAGCTCCAAAAAGCGAACTCCGGCAATTGTGCTCCGATTCCGATGATTGATACCTCTATCAATAGGCGTTGAGCCCTGTAATTATCGTACCAACGGACATTTGGATCGTTCGAATATTTCTACACATTTTGGAGAAAATTCAAATTTATTGAAAATCACCTGAACTATAGACCAAAAAGTCAGAGCTCCAAAAAGCGAACTCCGGCAATTGTGCTCCGATTCCGATGATTGATACCCCTATCAATAGGCGTTGAGCCCTGTAATTATCGTGCCGACGGACATTTGGATCGTTCGAATATTTCTACACATTTTGGAGAAAATTCAAATTTATTGAAAATCACCTGAACTATAGACCAAAAAGTCAGAGCTCCAAAAAGCGAACTCCGGCAATTGTGCTCCGATTCCGATGATTGATACCTCTATCAATAGGAGTTGAGCCCTGTAATTATCGTGCCAACGGACATTTGGATCGTTCGAATATTTCTACACATTTTGGAGAAAATTCAAATTTATTGAAAATCACCTGAACTATAGACCAAAAAGTCAGAGCTCCAAAGAGCAAACTCCGGCAATTGTGCTCCGATGCCGATGATTGATACCTCTATCAATAGGCGTTGAGCCCTGTAATTATCGTGCCAACGGACATTTGGATCGTTCGAATATTTCTACACATTTTGGAGAAAATTCAAATTTATTGAAAATCACCTGAACTATAGACCAAAAAGTCAGAGCTCCAAAGAGCGAACTCCGGCAATTGTGCTCCGATGCCGATGACTGATACCTCTATCAATAGGCGTTGAGCCCTGTAATTATCGTGCCAACGGACATTTGGATCGTTCGAATATTTCTACACATTTTGGAGAAAATTCAAATTTATTGAAAATCACCTGAACTATAGACCAAAAAGTCAGAGCTCCAAAAAGCGAACTCCGGCAATTGTGCTCCGATTCCGATGATTGAGACCTCTATCAATAGGCGTTGAGCCCTGTAATTATCGTGCCAACGGACATTTGGATCGTTCGAATATTTCTACACATTTTGGAGAAAATTCAAATTTATTGAAAATCACCTGAGCTATAGACCAAAAAGTCAGAGCTCCAGAAAGCGAACTCCGGCAATTGTGCTCCGATTCCGATGATTGATACCTCTATCAATAGGCGTTGAGCCCTGTAATTATCGTGCCAACGGACATTTGGATCGTTCGAATATTTCTACACATTTTGGAGAAAATTCAAATTTATTGAAAATCACCCGAACTATAGACCAAAAAGTCAGAGCTCCAAAGAGCGAACTCCGGCAATTGTGCTCCGATTCCGATGATTGATACCTCTATCAATAGGCGTTGAGCCCTGTAATTATCGTGCCAACGGACATTTGGATCGTTCGAATATTTCTACACATTTTGGAGAAAATTCAAATTTATTGAAAATCACCTGAACTATAGACCAAAAAGTCAGAGCTCCAAAAAAGCGAACTCCGGCAATTGTGCTCCGATGCCGATGATTGATACCTCTATCAATAGGCGTTGAGCCCTGTAATTATCGTGCCAACGGACATTTGGATCGTTCGAATATATCTACACATTTTGGAGAAAATTAAAATTTATTGAAAATTACCTGAACTATAGACCAAAAAGTCAGAGCTCCAAAGAGCGAACTCCGGCAATTGTGCTCCGATTCCGATGATTGATACCTCTGTCAATAGGCGTTGAGCCCTGTAATTATCGTGCCAACGGACATTTGGATCGTTCGAATATTTCTACACATTTTGGAGAAAATTCAAATTTATTGAAAATCACCTGAACTATAGACCAAAAAGTCAGAGCTCCAAAGAGCGAACTCCGGCAATTGTGCTCCGATGCAGATGATTGATACCTCTATCAATAGGCGTTGAGCCCTGTAATTATCGTGTCAACGGACATTTGGATCGTTCGAATATTTCTACACATTTTGGAGAAAATTCAAATTTATTGAAAATCACCTGAACTATAGACCAAAAAGTCAGAGCTCCAAAGAGCGAACTCCGGCAATTGTGCTCCGATGCCGATGATTGATACCTCTATCAATAGGCGTTGAGCCCTGTAATTATCGTGCCAACGGACATTTGGATCGTTCAAATATTTCTACACATTTTGGAGAAAATTCAAATTTATTGAAAATCACCTGAACTATAGACCAAAAAGTCAGAGCTCCAAAAAGCGAACTCCGGCAATTGTGCTCCGATTCCGATGATTGATACCTCTATCAATAGGCGTTGAGCCCTGTAATTATCGTGCCAACGGACATTTGGATCGTTCGAATATTTCTACACATTTTGGAGAAAATTCAAATTTATTGAAAATCACCTGAACTATACACCAAAAACTCTTACTCTATCAATAGGCGTTGAGCCCTGTAATTATCGTGCCAACGGACATTTGGATCGTTCGAATATTTCTACACATTTTGGCGAAAATTCAAATTTATTGAAAATCACCTGAACTATAGACCAAAGAGTCAGAGCTCCAAAGAGTGAACTCCGGCAATTGTGCTCCGATTCCAATGATTGAGACCTCTATCAATAGGCGTTGAGCCCTGTAATTATCGTGCCAACGGACATTTGGATCGTTCGAATATTTCTACACATTTTGGAGAAAATTCAAATTTATTGAAAATCACCTGAACTATAGACCAAAAAGTCAGAGCTCCAAAGAGCGAACTCCGGCAATTATGCTCCGATTCCGATGATTGATACCTCTATCAATAGGCGTTAAGCCCTGTAATTATCGTGCCAACGGACATTTGGATCGTTCGAATATTTCTACACATTTTGGAGAAAATTCAAATTTATTGAAAATCACCTGAACTATAGACCAAAAAGTCAGAGCTCCAAAGAGCGAACTCCGGCAATTGTGCTCCGATGCCGATGATTGATACCTCTATCAATAGGCGTTGAGCCCTGTAATTATCGTGCCAACGGACATTTGGATCGTTCGAATATTTCTACACATTTTGGAAAAAATTCAAATTGATTGAAAATCACCTGAACTATAGACCAAAAAGTCAGAGCTCCAAAGAGCGAACTCCGGCAATTGTGCTCCGATTCCGATGATTGATACCTCTATCAATAGGCGTTGAGCCCTGTAACTATCGTGCCAACGGACATTTGGATCGTTCGAATATTTCTACACATTTTGGAGAAAATTCAAATTTATTGAAAATCACCTAAGCTGTAGACCAGTCAGAGCTCCAAAAAGCGAACTCCGGCAATTGTGCTCCGATTCCGATGATTGATACCTCTATCAATAGGCGTTGAGCCCTGTAATTATCGTGCCAACGGACATTTAGATCGTTCGAATATTTCTACACATTTTGGAGAAAATTCAAATTTATTGAAAATCACCCGAACTATAGACCAAAAAGTCAGAGCTTCAAAGAGCGAACTCCGGCAATTGTGCTCCGATTCCGATGATTGATACCTCTATCAATAGGCGTTGAGCCCTGTAATTATCGTGCCAACGGACATTTGGATCGTTCGAATATTTCTACACATTTTTGAGAAAATTCAAATTTATTGAAAATCACCTGAACTATAGACCAAAAAGTCAGAGCTCCAAAGAGCGAACTCCGGCTATTGCGCTTTTGATGCCGATGATTGATACCTCTATCAATAGGCGTTGAGCCCTGTAATTATCGTGCCAACGGACATTTGGATCGTTCGAATATTTCTACACATTTTGGAGAAAATTCAAATTTATTGAAAATCACCTGAACTATAGACCAAAAAGTCAGAGCTCCAAAGAGCGAACTCCGGCAATTGTGCTCCGATTCCGATGATTGATAGTCCTGTAATTATCGTGTCAACGGACATTTGGATCGTTCGAATATTTCTACACATTTTGGAGAAAATTCAAATTTATTGAAAATCACCTGAACTATAGACCAAAAAGTCAGAGCTCCAAAGAGCGAACTCCGGCAATTGTGCTCCGATGCCGATGATTGATACCTATATCAATAGGCATTGAGCCCTGTAATTATCGTGTCAACGGACATTTGGATCGTTCGAATATTTCTACACATTTTGGAGAAAATTCAAATTTATTGAAAATCACCTGAACTATAGACCAAAAAGTCAGAGCTCCAAAGAGCGAACTCCGGCAATTGTGCTCCGATGCCGATGATTGATACCTCTATCAATAGGCGTTGAGCCCTGTAATTATCGTGCCAACGGACATTTGGATCGTTCGAATATTTCTACACATTTTGGAGAAAATTCAAATTTATTGAAAATCACCTGAACTATAGACCAAAAAGTCAGAACTCCAAAAAGCGAACTCCGGCAATTGTGCTCCGATTCCGATGATTGATACCTCTATCAATAGGCGTTGAGCCCTGTAATTATCGTGCCAACGGACATTTGGATCGTTCGAATATTTCTACACATTTTGGAGAAAATTCAAATTTATTGAAAATCACCTGAACTATAGACCAAAAAGTCAGAGCTCCAAAAAGCGAACTCCGGCAATTGTGCTCCGATTCCGATGATTGATACCTCTATCAATAGGCGTTGAGCCCTGTAATTATCGTGCCAACGGACATTTGGATCGTTCGAATATTTCTACACATTTTGGAGAAAATTCAAATTTATTGAAAATCACCTGAACTATAGACCAAAAAGTCAGAGCTCCAAAAAGCAAACTCCGGCAATTGTGCTCCGATTCCGATGATTGATACCTCTATCAATAGGCGTTGAGCCCTGCAATTATCGTGCCAACGGACATTTGGATCGTTCGAATATTTCTACACATTTTGGAGAAAATTCAAATTTATTGAAAATCACCTGAACTATAGACCAAAAACTCTTCCTTTATCAATAGGCGTTGAGCCCTGTAATTATCGTGCCAACGGACATTTGGATCGTTCGAATATTTCTACACATTTTGGAGAAAATTCAAATTTATTGAAAATCACCTGAACTATAGACCAAAAAGTCAGAGCTCCAAAGAGCGAACTCCGGCAATTGTGCTCCGATGCCGATGATTGATACCTCTATCAATAGGCATTGAGCCCTGTAATTATCGTGTCAACGGACATTTGGATCGTTCGAATATTTCTACACATTTTGGAGAAAATTCAAATTTATTGAAAATCACCTGAACTATAGACCAAAAAGTCAGAGCTCCAAAGAGCGAACTCCGGCAATTGTGCTCCGATGCCGATGATTGATACCTCTATCAATAGGCGTTGAGCCCTCTAATTATCGTGCCAACGGACATTTGGATCGTTCGAATATTTCTACACATTTTGGAGAAAATTCAAATTTATTGAAAATCACCTGAACTATAGACCAAAAAGTCAGAGCTCCAAAAAGCGAACTCCGGCAATTGTGCTCCGATTCCGATGATTGATACCTCTATCAATAGGCGTTGAGCCCTGTAATTATCGTGCCAACGGACATTTGGATCGTTCGAATATTTCTACACATTTTGGAGAAAATTCAAATTTATTGAAAATCACCTGAACTATAGACCAAAAAGTCAGAGCTCCAAAAAGCAAACTCCGGGAATTGTGCTCCGATTCCGATGATTGATACCTCTATCAATAGGCGTTGAGCCCTGTAATTATCGTGCCAACGGACATTTGGATCGTTCGAATATTTCTACACATTTTGGAGAAAATTCAAATTTATTGAAAATCACCTGAACGATAGGACCAAAAAGTCAGAGCTCTAAAGAGCCAACTCCGGCAATTGTGCTCCGATTCCGATGATTGATACCTCTATCAATAGGCGTTGAGCCCTGTAATTATCGTGCCAACGGACATTTGGATCGTTCGAATATTTCTACACATTTTGGAGAAAATTCAAATTTATTGAAAATCACCTGAGCTGTAGACCAAAAAGTCAGAGCTCCAAAAAGCGAACTCCGGCAATTGTGCTCCGATTCCGATGATTGATACCTCTATCAATAGGCGTTGAGCCCTGTAATTATCGTGCCAACGGACATTTGGATCGTTCGAATATTTCTACACATTTTGGAGAAAATTCAAATTTATTGAAAATCACCTGAACTATAGACCAAAAAGTCAGAGCTTCAAAGAGCGAACTCCGGCAATTGTGCTCCGATTCCGATGATTGATACCTCTATCAATAGGCGTTGAGCCCTGTAATTATCGTGCCAACGGACATTTGGATCGTTCGAATATTTCTACACATTTTGGAGAAAATTCAAATTTATTGAAAATCACCTGAACTATAGACCAAAAAGTCAGAGCTCCAAAAAAGCGAACTCCGGCAATTGTGCTCCGATGCCGATGATTGATACCTCTATCAATAGGCGTTGAGCCCTGTAATTATCGTGCCAACGGACATTTGGATCGTTCGAATATTTCTACACATTTTGGAGAAAATTCAAATTTATTGAAAATCACCTGAACTATAGACCAAAAAGTCAGAGCTCCAAAGAGCGAACTCCGGCAATTGCGCTCCGATGCCGATGATTGATACCTCTATCAATAGGCGTTGAGCCCTGTAATTATCGTGCCAACGGACATTTGGATCGTTCGAATATTTCTACACATTTTGGAGAAAATTTAAATTTATTGAAAATCATCTGAACTATAGACCAAAAAGTCAGAGCTCCAAAAAGCGAACTCCGGCAATTGTGCTCCGATTCCGATGATTGATACCTCTGTCAATAGGCGTTGAGCCCTGTAATTATCGTGCCAACGGACATTTGGATCGTTCGAATATTTCTACACATTTTGGAGAAAATTAAAATTTATTGAAAATCACCTGAACTATAGACCAAAAAGTCAGAGCTCCAAAGAGCGAACTCCGGCAATTGTGCTCCGATGCCGATGATTGATACCTCTATCAATAGGCATTGAGCCCTGTAATTATCGTGTCAACGGACATTTGGATCGTTCGAATATTTCTACACATTTTGGAGAAAATTCAAATTTATTGAAAATCACCTGAACTATAGACCAAAAAGTCAGAGCTCCAAAGAGCGAACTCCGGCAATTGTGCTCCGATGCCGATGATTGATACCTCTATCAATAGGCGTTGAGCCCTGTAATTATCGTGCCAACGGACATTTGGATCGTTCGAATATTTCTACACATTTTTGAGAAAATTCAAATTTATTGAAAATCACCTGAACTATAGACCAAAAAGTCAGAACTCCAAAAAGCGAACTCCGGCAATTGTGCTCCGATTCCGATGATTGATACCTCTATCAATAGGCGTTGAGCCCTGTAATTATCGTGCCAACGGACATTTGGATCGTTCGAATATTTCTACACATTTTGGAGAAAATTCAAATTTATTGAAAATCACCTGAACTATAGACCAAAAACTCTTCCTTTATCAATAGGCGTTGAGCCCTGTAATTATCGTGCCAACGGACATTTGGATCGTTTTAATATTTCTACACATTTTGGAGAAAATTCAAATTTATTGAAAATCACCTGAACTATAGACCAAAGAGTCAGAGCTCCAAAGAGTGAACTCCGGCAATTGTGCTCCGATTCCAATGATTGAGACCTCTATCAATAGGCGTTGAGCCCTGTAATTATCGTGCCAACGGACATTTGGATCGTTCGAATATTTCTACACATTTTGGAGAAAATTCAAATTTATTGAAAATCACCTGAACGATAGACCAAAAAGTCAGAGCTCCAAAGAGCGAACTCCGGCAATTGTGCTCCGATTCCGATGATTGATACCTCTATCAATAGGCGTTGAGCCCTGTAATTATCGTGCCAACGGACATTTGGATCGTTCGAATATTTCTACACATTTTGGAGAAAATTCAAATTTATTGAAAATCACCCGAACTATAGACCAAAAAGTCAGAGCTTCAAAGAGCGAACTCCGGCAATTGTGCTCCGATTCCGATGATTGATACCTCTATCAATAGGCGTTGAGCCCTGTAATTATCGTGCCAACGGACATTTGGATCGTTCGAATATTTCTACACATTTTGGAGAAAATTCAAATTTATTGAAAATCACCTGAACTATAGACCAAAAAGTCAGAGCTCCAAAAAAGCGAACTCCGGCAATTGTGCTCCGATGCCGATGATTGATACCTCTATCAATAGGCGTTGAGCCCTGTAATTATCGTGCCAACGGACATTTGGATCGTTCGAATATTTCTACACATTTTGGAGAAAATTCAAATTTATTGAAAATCACCTGAACTATAGACCAAAAAGTCAGAGCTCCAAAGAGCGAACTCCGGCAATTGCGCTCCGATGCCGATGATTGATACCTCTATCAATAGGCGTTGAGCCCTGTAATTATCGTGCCAACGGACATTTGGATCATTCGAATATTTCTACACATTTTGGAGAAAATTCAAATTTATTGAAAATCACCTGAACTATAGACCAAAAAGTCAGAGCTCCAAAGAGCGAACTCCGGCAATTGTGCTCCGATTCCGATGATTGATACCTCTGTCAATAGGCGTTGAGCCCTGTAATTATCGTGCCAACGGACATTTGGATCGTTCGAATATTTCTACACATTTTGGAGAAAATTCAAATTTATTGAAAATCACCTGAACTATAGACCAAAAAGTCAGAGCTCCAAAGAGCGAACTCCGGCAATTGTGCTCCGATGCCGATGATTGATACCTCTATCAATAGGCATTGAGCCCTGTAATTATCGTGTCAACGGACATTTGGATCGTTCGAATATTTCTACACATTTTGGAGAAAATTCAAATTTATTGAAAATCACCTGAACTATAGACCAAAAAGTCAGAGCTCCAAAAAGCGAACTCCGGCAATTGTGCTCCGATGCCGATGATTGATACCTCTATCAATAGGCGTTGAGCCCTGTAATTATCGTGCCAACGGACATTTGGATCGTTCGAATATTTCTACACATTTTGGAGAAAATTCAAATTTATTGAAAATCACCTGAACTATAGACCAAAAAGTCAGAACTCCAAAAAGCGAACTCCGGCAATTGTGCTCCGATTCCGATGATTGATACCTCGAACAATAGGCGTTGAGCCCTGTAATTATCGTGCCAACGGACATTTGGATCGTTCGAATATTTCTACACATTTTGGAGAAAATTCAAATTTATTGAAAATCACCTGAACTATAGACCAAAAAGTCAGAGCTCCAAAAAGCGAACTCCGGCAATTGTGCTCCGATTCCGATGATTGATACCTCTATCAATAGGCGTTGAGCCCTGTAATTATCGTGCCAACGGACATTTGGATCGTTCGAATATTTCTACACATTTTGGAGAAAATTCAAATTTATTGAAAATCACCTGAACTATAGACCAAAAACTCTTCCTTTATCAATAGGCGTTGAGCCCTGTAATTATCGTGCCAACGGACATTTGGATCGTTCGAATATTTCTACACATTTTGGAGAAAATTCAAATTTATTGAAAATCACCTGAACTATAGACCAAAGAGTCAGAGCTCCAAAGAGTGAACTCCGGCAATTGTGCTCCGATTCCAATGATTGAGACCTCTATCAATAGGCGTTGAGCCCTGTAATTATCGTACCAACGGACATTTCGATCGTTCGAATATTTCTACACATTTTGGAGAAAATTCAAATTTATTGAAAATCACCTGAACGATAGACCAAAAAGTCAGAGCTCCAAAGAGCGAACTCCGGCAATTGTGCTCCGATTCCGATGATTGATACCTCCATCAATAGGCGTTGAGCCCTGTAATTATCGTGCCAACGGACATTTGGATCGTTCGAATATTTCTACACATTTTGGAGAAAATTCAAATTTATTGAAAATCACCTGAACTATAGACCAAAATGTCAGAGCTCCAAAAAGCGAACTCCGGCAATTGTGCTCCGATTCCGATGATTGATACCTCTATCAATAGGCGTTGAGCCCTGTAATTATCGTGCCAACGGACATTTGGATCGTTCAAATATTTCTATACATTTTGGAGAAAATTCAAATTTATTGAAAATCACCTGAACTATAGACCAAAAAGTCAGAGCTCCAAAGAGCGAACTCCGGCAATTGTGCTCCGATGCCGATGATTGATACCTCTATCAATAGGCGTTGAGCCCTGTAATTATCGTGCCAACGGACATTTGGATCGTTCGAATATTTCTACACATTTTGGAGAAAATTCAAATTTATTAAAAATCACCTGAACTATAGACCAAAAAGTCAGAGCTCCAAAAAGCGAACTCCGGCAATTGTGCTCCGATTCCGATGATTGATACCTCTATCAATAGGCGTTGAGCCCTGTAACTATCGTGCCAACGGACATTTGGATCGTTCGAATATTTCTACACATTTTGGCGAAAATTCAAATTTATTGAAAATCACCTGAAATATAGACCAAAAAGTCAGAGCTCCAAAGAGCGAACTCCGGCAATTGTGCTCCGATTCCGATGATTGATACCTCTATCAATAGGCGTTGAGCCCTGTAATTATCGTGCCAACGGACATTTGGATCGTTCGAATATTTCTACACATTTTGGAGAAAATTCAAATTTATTGAAAATCACCTGAACTATAGACCAAAAAGTCAGAGCTCCAAAGAGCGAACTCCGGCAATTGTGCTCCGATTCCGATGATTGATACCTCTATCAATAGGCGTTGAGCCCTGTAATTATTGGGCCAACGGACATTTGGATCGTTCGAATATTTCTACACATTTTGGAGAAAATTCAAATTTATTGAAAATCACCTGAACTATAGACCAAAAAGTCAGAGCTCCAAAGAGCGAACTCCGGCAATTGTGCTCCGATTCCGATGATTGATACCTCTATCAATAGGCGTTGAGCCCTGTAATTATCGTGCCAACGGACATTTGGATCGTTCGAATATTTCTACACATTTTGGAGAAAATTCAAATTTATTGAAAATCACCTGAACTATAGACCAAAAAGTCAGAGCTCCAAAAAGCGAACTCCGGCAATTGTGCTCCGATTCCGATGATTGATACCTCTATCAATAGGCGTTGAGCCCTGTAATTATCGTGCCAACGGACATTTGGATCGTTCGAATATTTCTACACATTTTGGAAAAAAATTCAAATTTATTGAAAATCACCTGAAATATAGACCAAAAAGTCAGTGCTCCAAAGTGCGAACTCCGGCAATTGTGCTCCGATTCCGATGATTGATACCTCTATCAATAGGCGTTGAGCCCTGTAATTATCGTGCCAACGGACATTTGGATCGTTCGAATATTTCTACACATTTTGGAGAAAATTCAAATTTATTGAAAATCACCTGAACTATAGACCAAAAAGTCAGAGCTCCAAAAAGCGAACTCCGGCAATTGTGCTCCGATTCCGATGATTGATACCTCTATCAATAGGCGTTGAGCCCTGTAATTATCGTGCCAACGGACATTTGGATCGTTCGAATATTTCTACACATTTTGGAGAAAATTCAAATTTATTGAAAATCACCTGAACTATAGACCAAAAAGTCAGAGCTCCAAAGAGCGAACTCCGGCAATTGTGCTCCGATTCCGATGATTGATAGTCCTGTAATTATCGTGCCAACGGACATTTGGATCGTTCGAATATTTCTACACATTTTGGAGAAAATTCAAATTTATTGAAAATCACCTGAACTATAGACCAAAAAGTCAGAGCTCCAAAGAGCGAACTCCGGCAATTGTGCTCCGATTCCGATGATTGATACCTCTATCAATAGGCGTTGAGCCCTGTAATTATCGTGCCAACGGACATTTGGATCGTTCGAATATTTCTACACATTTTGGAGAAAATTCAAATTTATTGAAAATCACCTGAACTATAGACCAAAAAGTCAGAGCTCCAAAAAGCGAACTCCGGCAATTGTGCTCCGATTCCGATGATTGATACCTCTATCAATAGGCGTTGAGCCCTGTAATTATCGTGCCAACGGACATTTGGATCGTTCGAATATTTCTACACATTTTGGAGAAAATTCATATTTATTGAAAATCACCCTAACTATAGACCAAAAAGTCAGAGCTCCAAAGAGCGAACTCCGGCAATTGTGCTCCGATTCCGATGATTGATACCTCTATCAATAGGCGTTGAGCCCTGTAATTATCGTGCCAACGGACATTTGGATCGTTCGAATATGATTGATACCTCTATCAATAGGCGTTGAGCCCTGTAATTATTGGGCCAACGGACATTTGGATCGTTAGAATATTTCTACACATTTTGGAGAAAATTCAAATTGATTGAAAATCACCTGAACTATAGACCAAAAAGTCAGAGCTCCAAAGAGCGAACTCCGGCAATTGTGCTCCGATTCCGATGATTGATACCTCTATCAATAGGCGTTGAGCCCTGTAATTATCGTGCCAACGGACATTTGGATCGTTCGAATATTTCTACACATTTTGGAGAAAATTCAAATTTATTGAAAATCACCTGAACTATAGACCAAAAAGTCAGAGCTCCAAAAAGCGAACTCCGGCAATTGTGCTCCAATTCCGATGATTGATACCTCTATCAATAGGCGTTGAGCCCTGTAATTATCGTGCCAACGGACATTTGGATCGTTCGAATATTTCTACACATTTTGGAGAAAATTCAAATTTATTGAAAATCACCTGAAATATAGACCAAAAAGTCAGTGCTCCAAAGTGCGAACTCCGGCAATTGTGCTCCGATTCCGATGATTGATACCTCTATCAATAGGCGTTGAGCCCTGTAATTATCGTGCCAACGGACATTTGGATCGTTCGAATATTTCTACACATTTTGGAGAAAATTCAAATTTATTGAAAATCACCTGAACTATAGACCAAAAAGTCAGAGCTCCAAAAAGCGAACTCCGGCAATTGTGCTCCGATTCCGATGATTGATACCTCTATCAATAGGCGTTGAGAAAATTCAAATTTATTGAAAATCACCTGAACTATAGACCAAAAAGTCAGAGCTCCAAAGAGCGAACTCCGGCAATTGTGCTCCGATTCCGATGATTGATACCTCTATCAATAGGCGTTGAGTCCTGTAATTATCGTGCCAACGGACATTTGGATCGTTCGAATATTTCTACACATTTTGGAGAAAATTCAAATTTATTGAAAATCACCTGAACTATAGACCAAAAAGTCAGAGCTCCAAAGAGCGAACTCCGGCAATTGTGCTCCGATTCCGATGATTGATACCTCTATCAATAGGCGTTGAGCCCTGGAATTATCGTGCCAACGGACATTTGGATCGTTCAAATATTTCTACACATTTTGGAGAAAATTCAAATTTGTTGAAAATCACCTGAACTATAGACCAAAAAGTCAGAGCTCCAAAGAGCGAACTTCGGCAATTGTGCTCTGATTCCGATGATTGATACCTCTATCAATAGGCGTTGAGCCCTGTAATTATCGTGCCAACGGACATTTGGATCGTTCGAATATTTCTACACATTTTGGAGAAAATTCAAATTTATTGAAAATCACCTGAACTATAGACCAAAAAGTCAGAGCTCCAAAAAGCGAACTCCGGCAATTGTGCTCCGATTCCGATGATTGATACCTCTATCAATAGGCGTTGAGCCCTGTAATTATCGTGCCAACGGACATTTGGATCGTTCGAATATTTCTACACATTTTGGAGAAAATTCAAATATATTGAAAATCACCTGAGCTATTGACCAAAAAGTCAGAGTCCAAAAAAGCGAACTCCGGCAATTGTGCTCCGATTCCGATGATTGATACCTCTATCAATAGGCGTTGAGCCCTGTAATTATCGTGCCAACGGACATTTGGATCGTTCGAATATTTCTACGCATTTTGGAGAAAATTCAAATTTATTGAAAATCACCTGAACTATAGACCAAAAAGTCAGAGCTCCAAAGAGCGAACTCCGGCAATTGTGCTCCGATTCCGATGATTGATACCTCTATCAATAGGCGTTGAGCCCTGTAATTATCGTGCCAACGGACATTTGGATCGTTCGAATATTTCTACACATTTTGTAGAAAATTCAAATTTATTGAAAATCACCTGAACTATAGACCAAAAAGTCAGAGCTCCAAAAAAGCGAACTCCGGCAATTGTGCTCCGATGCCGATGATTGATACCTCTATCAATAGGCGTTGAGCCCTGTAATTATCGTGCCAACGGACATTTGGATCGTTCGAATATTTCTACACATTTTGGAGAAAATTCAAATTTATTGAAAATCACCTGAGCTATAGACCAAAAAGTCAGAGATCCAAAAAGCGAACTCCGGCAATTGTGCTCCGATTCCGATGATTGAGACCTCTATCAATAGGCGTTGAGCCCTGTAATTATCGTGCCAACGGACATTTGGATCGTTCGAATATTTCTACACATTTTGGAGAAAATTCAAATTTATTGAAAATCACCCGAACTATAGACCAAAAAGTCAGAGCTCCAAAGAGCGAACTCCGGTAATTGTGCTCCGATTCCGATGATTGATACCTCTATCAATAGGCGTTGAGCCCTGTAATTATCATGCCAACGGACATTTGGATCGTTCGAATATTTCTACACATTTTGGAAAAAATTCAGATTTATTGAAAATCACCTGAACTGTAGACCAAAAAGTCAGAGCTCCAAAGAGCGAACTTCGGCAATTGTGCTCCGATGCCGTTGATTGATACCTCTATCAATAGGCGTTGAGCCCTGTAATTATCGTGCCAACGGACATTTGGATCGTTCGAATATTTCTACACATTTTGGAGAAAATTCAAATTTATTGAAAATCACCTGAACTATAGACCAAAAAGTCAGAGCTCCAAAAAGCGAACTCCGGCAATTGTGCTCCGATTCCGATGATTGATACCTCTATCAATAGGCGTTGAGCCCTGTAATTATCGTGCAAACGGACATCTGGATCGTTCGAATATTTCTACACATTTTGGAGAAAATTCAAATTTATTGAAAATCACCTGAACTATAGACCAAAAAGTCAGAGCTCCAAAAAGCGAACTCCGGCAATTGTGCTCCGATTCCGATGATTGATACCTCTGTCAATAGGCGTTGAGCCCTGTAATTATCGTGCCAACGGACATTTGGATCGTTCGAATATTTCTACACATTTTGGAGAAAATTCAAATTTATTGAAAATCACCTGAACTATAGACCAAAAAGTCAGAGCTCCAAAGAGCGAACTCCGGCAATTGTGCTCCGATGCCGATGATTGATACCTCTATCAATAGGCATTGAGCCCTGTAATTATCGTGTCAACGGACATTTGGATCGTTCGAATATTTCTACACATTTTGGAGAAAATTCAAATTTATTGAAAATCACCTGAACTATAGACCAAAAAGTCAGAGCTCCAAAGAGCGAACTCCGGCAATTGTGCTCCGATGCCGATGATTGATACCTCTATCAATAGGCGTTGAGCCCTGTAATTATCGTGCCAACGGACATTTGGATCGTTCGAATATTTCTACACATTTTTGAGAAAATTCAAATTTATTGAAAATCACCTGAACTATAGACCAAAAAGTCAGAACTCCAAAAAGCGAACTCCGGCAATTGTGCTCCGATTCCGATGATTGATACCTCTATCAATAGGCGTTGAGCCCTGTAATTATCGTGCCAACGGACATTTGGATCGTTCGAATATTTCTACACATTTTGGAGAAAATTCAAATTTATTGAAAATCACCTGAACTATAGACCAAAAACTCTTCCTTTATCAATAGGCGTTGAGCCCTGTAATTATCGTGCCAACGGACATTTGGATCGTTCGAATATTTCTACACATTTTGGAGAAAATTCAAATTTATTGAAAATCACCTGAACTATAGACCAAAGAGTCAGAGCTCCAAAGAGTGAACTCCGGCAATTGTGCTGCGATTCCAATGATTGAGACCTCTATCAATAGGCGTTGAGCCCTGTAATTATCGTGCCAACGGACATTTGGATCGTTCGAATATTTCTACACATTTTGGAGAAAATTCAAATTTATTGAAAATCACCTGAACGATAGACCAAAAAGTCAGAGCTCCAAAGAGCGAACTCCGGCAATTGTGCTCCGATTCCGATGATTGATACCTCTATCAATAGGCGTTGAGCCCTGTAATTATCGTGCCAACGGACATTTGGATCGTTCGAATATTTCTACACATTTTGGAGAAAATTCAAATTTATTGAAAATCACCCGAACTATAGACCAAAAAGTCAGAGCTTCAAAGAGCGAACTCCGACAATTGTGCTCCGATTCCGATGATTGATACCTCTATCAATAGGCGTTGAGCCCTGTAATTATCGTGCCAACGGACATTTGGATCGTTCGAATATTTCTACACATTTTGGAGAAAATTCAAATTTATTGAAAATCACCTGAACTATAGACCAAAAAGTCAGAGCTCCAAAAAAGCGAACTCCGGCAATTGTGCTCCGATGCCGATGATTGATACCTCTATCAATAGGCGTTGAGCCCTGTAATTATCGTGCCAACGGACATTTGGATCGTTCGAATATTTCTACACATTTTGGAGAAAATTCAAATTTATTGAAAATCACCTGAACTATAGACCAAAAAGTCAGAGCTCCAAAGAGCGAACTCCGGCAATTGCGCTCCGATGCCGATGATTGATACCTCTATCAATAGGCGTTGAGCCCTGTAATTATCGTGCCAACGGACATTTGGATCATTCGAATATTTCTACACATTTTGGAGAAAATTCAAATTTATTGAAAATCACCTGAACTATAGACCAAAAAGTCAGAGCTCCAAAGAGCGAACTCCGGCAATTGTGCTCCGATTCCGATGATTGATACCTCTGTCAATAGGCGTTGAGCCCTGTAATTATCGTGCCAACGGACATTTGGATCGTTCGAATATTTCTACACATTTTGGAGAAAATTCAAATTTATTGAAAATCACCTGAACTATAGACCAAAAAGTCAGAGCTCCAAAGAGCGAACTCCGGCAATTGTGCTCCGATGCCGATGATTGATACCTCTATCAATAGGCATTGAGCCCTGTAATTATCGTGTCAACGGACATTTGGTTCGTTCGAATATTTCTACACATTTTGGAGAAAATTCAAATTTATTGAAAATCACCTGAACTATAGACCAAAAAGTCAGAGCTCCAAAGAGCGAACTCCGGCAATTGTGCTCCGATGCCGATGATTGATACCTCTATCAATAGGCGTTGAGCCCTGTAATTATCGTGCCAACGGACATTTGGATCGTTCGAATATTTCTACACATTTTGGAGAAAATTCAAATTTATTGAAAATCACCTGAACTATAGACCAAAAAGTCAGAACTCCAAAAAGCGAACTCCGGCAATTGTGCTCCGATTCCGATGATTGATACCTCGAACAATAGGCGTTGAGCCCTGTAATTATCGTGCCAACGGACATTTGGATCGTTCGAATATTTCTACACATTTTGGAGAAAATTCAAATTTATTGAAAATCACCTGAACTATAGACCAAAAAGTCAGAGCTCCAAAAAGCGAACTCCGGCAATTGTGCTCCGATTCCGATGATTGATACCCCTATCAATAGGCGTTGAGCCCTGTAATTATCGTGCCAACGGACATTTGGATCGTTCGAATATTTCTACACATTTTGGAGAAAATTCAAATTTATTGAAAATCACCTGAACTATAGACCAAAAACTCTTCCTTTATCAATAGGCGTTGAGCCCTGTAATTATCGTGCCAACGGACATTTGGATCGTTCGAATATTTCTACACATTTTGGAGAAAATTCAAATTTATTGAAAATCACCTGAACTATAGACCAAAGAGTCAGAGCTCCAAAGAGTGAACTCCGGCAATTGTGCTCCGATTCCAATGATTGAGACCTCTATCAATAGGCGTTGAGCCCTGTAATTATCGTACCAACGGACATTTGGATCGTTCGAATATTTCTACACATTTTGGAGAAAATTCAAATTTATTGAAAATCACCTGAACGATAGACCAAAAAGTCAGAGCTCCAAAGAGCGAACTCCGGCAATTGTGCTCCGATTCCGATGATTGATACCTCCATCAATAGGCGTTGAGCCCTGTAATTATCGTGCCAACGGACATTTGGATCGTTCGAATATTTCTACACATTTTGGAGAAAATTCAAATTTATTGAAAATCACCTGAACTATAGACCAAAATGTCAGAGCTCCAAAAAGCGAACTCCGGCAATTGTGCTCCGATTCCGATGATTGATACCTCTATCAATAGGCGTTGAGCCCTGTAATTATCGTGCCAACGGACATTTGGATCGTTCGAATATTTCTATACATTTTGGAGAAAATTCAAATTTATTGAAAATCACCTGAACTATAGACCAAAAAGTCAGAGCTCCAAAGAGCGAACTCCGGCAATTGTGCTCCGATGCCGATGATTGATACCTCTATCAATAGGCGTTGAGCCCTGTAATTATCGTGCCAACGGACATTTGGATCGTTCGAATATTTCTACACATTTTGGAGAAAATTCAAATTTATTGAAAATCACCTGAACTATAGACCAAAAAGTCAGAGCTCCAAAAAGCGAACTCCGGCAATTGTGCTCCGATTCCGATGATTGATACCTCTATCAATAGGCGTTGAGCCCTGTAACTATCGTGCCAACGGACATTTGGATCGTTCGAATATTTCTACACATTTTGGCGAAAATTCAAATTTATTGAAAATCACCTGAAATATAGACCAAAAAGTCAGAGCTCCAAAGAGCGAACTCCGGCAATTGTGCTCCGATTCCGATGATTGATACCTCTATCAATAGGCGTTGAGCCCTGTAATTATCGTGCCAACGGACATTTGGATCGTTCGAATATTTCTACACATTTTGGAGAAAATTCAAATTTATTGAAAATCACCTGAACTATAGACCAAAAAGTCAGAGCTCCAAAGAGCGAACTCCGGCAATTGTGCTCCGATTCCGATGATTGATACCTCTATCAATAGGCGTTGAGCCCTGGAATTATCGTGCCAACGGACATTTGGATCGTTCGAATATTTCTACACATTTTGGAGAAAATTCAAATTTATTGAAAATCACCTGAACTATAGACCAAAAAGTCAGAGCTCCATAAAGCGAACTCCGGCAATTGTGCTCCGATTCCGATGATTGATACCTCTATCAATAGGCGTTGAGCCCTGTAGTTATTGGGCCAACGGACATTTGGATCGTTCGAATATTTCTACACATTTTGGAGAAAATTCAAATTTATTGAAAATCACCTGAACTATAGACCAAAAAGTCAGAGCTCCAAAGAGCGAACTCCGGCAATTGTGCTCCGATTCCGATGATTGATACCTCTATCAATAGGCGTTGAGCCCTGTAATTATCGTGCCAACGGACATTTGGATCGTTCGAATATTTCTACACATTTTGGAGAAAATTCAAATTTATTGAAAATCACCTGAACTATAGACCAAAAAGTCAGAGCTCCAAAAAGCGAACTCCGGCAATTGTGCTCCGATTCCGATGATTGATACCTCTATCAATAGGCGTTGAGCCCTGTAATTATCGTGCCAACGGACATTTGGATCGTTCGAATATTTCTACACATTTTGGAAAAAAAATCAAATTTATTGAAAATCACCTGAAATATAGACCAAAAAGTCAGTGCTCCAAAGTGCGAACTCCGGCAATTGTGCTCCGATTCCGATGATTGATACCTCTATCAATAGGCGTTGAGCCCTGTAATTATCGTGCCAACGGACATTTGGATCGTTCGAATATTTCTACACATTTTGGAGAAAATTCAAATTTATTGAAAATCACCTGAACTATAGACCAAAAAGTCAGAGCTCCAAAAAGCGAACTCCGGCAATTGTGCTCCGATTCCGATGATTGATACCTCTATCAATAGGCGTTGAGCCCTGGAATTATCGTGCCAACGGACATTTGGATCGTTCGAATATTTCTACACATTTTGGAGAAAATTCAAATTTATTGAAAATCACCTGAACTATAGACCAAAAAGTCAGAGCTCCATAAAGCGAACTCCGGCAATTGTGCTCCGATTCCGATGATTGATACCTCTATCAATAGGCGTTGAGCCCTGTAATTATTGGGCCAACGGACATTTGGATCGTTCGAATATTTCTACACATTTTGGAGAAAATTCAAATTTATTGAAAATCACCTGAACTATAGACCAAAAAGTCAGAGCTCCAAAGAGCGAACTCCGGCAATTGTGCTCCGATTCCGATGATTGATACCTCTATCAATAGGCGTTGAGCCCTGTAATTATCGTGCCAACGGACATTTGGATCGTTCGAATATTTCTACACATTTTGGAGAAAATTCAAATTTATTGAAAATCACCTGAACTATAGACCAAAAAGTCAGAGCTCCAAAAAGCGAACTCCGGCAATTGTGCTCCGATTCCGATGATTGATACCTCTATCAATAGGCGTTGAGCCCTGTAATTATCGTGCCAACGGACATTTGGATCGTTCGAATATTTCTACACATTTTGGAAAAAAAATCAAATTTATTGAAAATCACCTGAAATATAGACCAAAAAGTCAGTGCTCCAAAGTGCGAACTCCGGCAATTGTGCTCCGATTCCGATGATTGATACCTCTATCAATAGGCGTTGAGCCCTGTAATTATCGTGCCAACGGACATTTGGATCGTTCGAATATTTCTACACATTTTGGAAAAAAAATCAAATTTATTGAAAATCACCTGAAATATAGACCAAAAAGTCAGTGCTCCAAAGTGCGAACTCCGGCAATTGTGCTCCGATTCCGATGATTGATACCTCTATCAATAGGCGTTGAGCCCTGTAATTATCGTGCCAACGGACATTTGGATCGTTCGAATATTTCTACACATTTTGGAGAAAATTCAAATTTATTGAAAATCACCCGAACTATAGACCAAAAAGTCAGAGCTCCAAAGAGCGAACTCCGGCAATTGTGCTCCGATTCCGATGATTGATAGTCCTGTAATTATCGTGCCAACGGACATTTGGATCGTTCGAATATTTCTACACATTTTGGAGAAAATTCAAATTTATTGAAAATCACCTGAACTATAGACCAAAAAGTCAGAGCTCCAAAGAGCGAACTCCGGCAATTGTGCTCCGATGCCGATGATTGATACCTCTATCAATAGGCGTTGAGCCCTGTAATTATCGTGCCAACGGACATTTGGATCGTTCGAATATTTCTACACATTTTGGAGAAAATTCAAATTTATTGAAAATCACCTGAACTATAGACCAAAAAGTCAGAGCTCCAAAAAGCGAACTCCGGCAATTGTGCTCCGATTCCGATGATTGATACCTCTATCAATAGGCGTTGAGCCCTGTAATTATCGTGCCAACGGACATTTGGATCGTTCGAATATTTCTACACATTTTGGAGAAAATTCATATTTATTGAAAATCACCGTAACTATAGACCAAAAAGTCAGAGCTCCAAAGAGCGAACTCCGGCAATTGTGCTCCGATTCCGATGATTGATACCTCTATCAATAGGCGTTGAGCCCTGTAATTATCGTGCCAACGGACATTTGGATCGTTCGAATATGATTGATACCTCTATCAATAGGCGTTGAGCCCTGTAATTATTGGGCCAACGGACATTTGGATCGTTAGAATATTTCTACACATTTTGGAGAAAATTCAAATTGATTGAAAATCACCTGAACTATAGACCAAAAAGTCAGAGCTCCAAAGAGCGAACTCCGGCAATTGTGCTCCGATTCCGATGATTGATACCTCTATCAATAGGCGTTGAGCCCTGTAATTATCGTGCCAACGGACATTTGGATCGTTCGAATATTTCTACACATTTTGGAGAAAATTCAAATTTATTGAAAATCACCTGAACTATAGACCAAAAAGTCAGAGCTCCAAAAAGCGAACTCCGGCAATTGTGCTCCGATTCCGATGATTGATACCTCTATCAATAGGCGTTGAGCCCTGTAATTATCGTCCCAACGGACATTTGGATCGTTCGAATATTTCTACACATTTTGGAGAAAATTCAAATTTATTGAAAATCACCTGAAATATAGACCAAAAAGTCAGTGCTCCAAAGTGCGAACTCCGGCAATTGTGCTCCGATTCCGATGATTGATACCTCTATCAATAGGCGTTGAGCCCTGTAATTATCGTGCCAACGGACATTTGGATCGTTCGAATATTTCTACACATTTTGGAGAAAATTCAAATTTATTGAAAATCACCTGAACTATAGACCAAAAAGTCAGAGCTCCAAAAAGCGAACTCCGGCAATTGTGCTCCGATTCCGATGATTGATACCTCTATCAATAGGCGTTGAGAAAATTCAAATTTATTGAAAATCACCTGAACTATAGACCAAAAAGTCAGAGCTCCAAAGAGCGAACTCCGGCAATTGTGCTCCGATTCCGATGATTGATACCTCTATCAATAGGCGTTGAGTCCTGTAATTATCGTGCCAACGGACATTTGGATCGTTCGAATATTTCTACACATTTTGGAGAAAATTCAAATTTATTGAAAATCACCTGAACTATAGACCAAAAAGTCAGAGCTCCAAAGAGCGAACTCCGGCAATTGTGCTCCGATTCCGATGATTGATACCTCTATCAATAGGCGTTGAGCCCTGGAATTATCGTGCCAACGGACATTTGGATCGTTCGAATATTTCTACACATTTTGGAGAAAATTCAAATTTGTTGAAAATCACCTGAACTATAGACCAAAAAGTCAGAGCTCCAAAGAGCGAACTTCGGCAATTGTGCTCTGATTCCGATGATTGATACCTCTATCAATAGGCGTTGAGCCCTGTAATTATCGTGCCAACGGACATTTGGATCGTTCGAATATTTCTACACATTTTGGAGAAAATTCAAATTTATTGAAAATCACCTGAACTATAGACCAAAAAGTCAGAGCTCCAAAAAGCGAACTCCGGCAATTGTGCTCCGATTCCGATGATTGATACCTCTATCAATAGGCGTTGAGCCCTGTAATTATCGTGCCAACGGACATTTGGATCGTTCGAATATTTCTACACATTTTGGAGAAAATTCAAATTTATTGAAAATCACCTGAGCTATTGACCAAAAAGTCAGAGTTCCAAAAAGCGAACTCCGGCAATTGTGCTCCGATTCCGATGATTGATACCTCTATCAATAGGCGTTGAGCCCTGTAATTATCGTGCCAACGGACATTTGGATCGTTCGAATATTTCTACGCATTTTGGAGAAAATTCAAATTTATTGAAAATCACCTGAACTATAGACCAAAAAGTCAGAGCTCCAAAGAGCGAACTCCGGCAATTGTGCTCCGATTCCGATGATTGATACCTCTATCAATAGGCGTTGAGCCCTGTAATTATCGTGCCAACGGACATTTGGATCGTTCGAATATTTCTACACATTTTGGAGAAAATTCAAATTTATTGAAAATCACCTGAACTATAGACCAAAAAGTCAGAGCTCCAAAAAAGCGAACTCCGGCAATTGTGCTCCGATGCCGATGATTGATACCTCTATCAATAGGCGTTGAGCCCTGTAATTATCGTGCCAACGGACATTTGGATCGTTCGAATATTTCTACACATTTTGGAGAAAATTCAAATTTATTGAAAATCACCTGAGCTATGGACCAAAAAGTCAGAGATCCAAAAAGCGAACTCCGGCAATTGTGCTCCGATTCCGATGATTGAGACCTCTATCAATAGGCGTTGAGCCCTGTAATTATCGTGCCAACGGAAATTTGGATCGTTCGAATATTTCTACACATTTTGGAGAAAATTCAAATTTATTGAAAATCACCCGAACTATAGACCAAAAAGTCAGAGCTCCAAAGAGCGAACTCCGGTAATTGTGCTCCGATTCCGATGATTGATACCTCTATCAATAGGCGTTGAGCCCTGTAATTATCATGCCAACGGACATTTGGATCGTTCGAATATTTCTACACATTTTGGAAAAAATTCAGATTTATTGAAAATCACCTGAACTGTAGACCAAAAAGTCAGAGCTCCAAAGAGCGAACTTCGGCAATTGTGCTCCGATGCCGTTGATTGATACCTCTATCAATAGGCGTTGAGCCCTGTAATTATCGTGCCAACGGACATTTGGATCGTTCGAATATTTCTACACATTTTGGAGAAAATTCAAATTTATTGAAAATCACCTGAACTATAGACCAAAAAGTCAGAGCTCCAAAAAGCGAACTCCGGCAATTGTGCTCCGATTCCGATGATTGATACCTCTATCAATAGGCGTTGAGCCCTGTAATTATCGTGCCAACGGACATTTGGATCGTTCGAATATTTCTACACATTTTGGAGAAAATTCAAATTTATTGAAAATCACCTGAGCTATAGACCAAAAAGTCAGAGATCCAAAAAGCGAACTCCGGCAATTGTGCTCCGATTCCGATGATTGAGACCTCTATCAATAGGCGTTGAGCCCTGTAATTATCGTGCCAACGGAAATTTGGATCGTTCGAATATTTCTACACATTTTGGAGAAAATTCAAATTTATTGAAAATCACCCGAACTATAGACCAAAAAGTCAGAGCTCCAAAGAGCGAACTCCGGTAATTGTGCTCCGATTCCGATGATTGATACCTCTATCAATAGGCGTTGAGCCCTGTAATTATCATGCCAACGGACATTTGGATCGTTCGAATATTTCTACACATTTTGGAAAAAATTCAGATTTATTGAAAATCACCTGAACTGTAGACCAAAAAGTCAGAGCTCCAAAGAGCGAACTTCGGCAATTGTGCTCCGATGCCGTTGATTGATACCTCTATCAATAGGCGTTGAGCCCTGTAATTATCGTGCCAACGGACATTTGGATCGTTCGAATATTTCTACACATTTTGGAGAAAATTCAAATTTATTGAAAATCACCTGAACTATAGACCAAAAAGTCAGAGCTCCAAAAAGCGAACTCCGGCAATTGTGCTCCGATTCCGATGATTGATACCTCTATCAATAGGCGTTGAGCCCTGTAATTATCGTGCAAACGGACATCTGGATCGTTCGAATATTTCTACACATTTTGGAGAAAATTCAAATTTATTGAAAATCACCTGAACTATAGACCAAAAAGTCAGAGCTCCAAAAAGCGAACTCCGGCAATTGTGCTCCGATGCCGATGATTGATACCTCTATCAATAGGCGTTGAGCCCTGTAATTATCGTGCCAACGGACATTTGGATCGTTCGAATATTTCTACACATTTTGGAGAAAATTCAAATTTATTGAAAATCACCTGAACTATAGACCAAAAAGTCAGAGCTCCAAAAAGCGAACTCCGGCAATTGTGCTCCGATTCCGATGATTGATACCTCTATCAATAGGCGTTGAGCCCTGTAATTATCGTGCCAACGGACATTTGGATCGTTCGAATATTTCTACACATTTTGGAGAAAATTCAAATTTATTGAAAATCACCTGAACTATAGACCAAAAAGTCAGAGCTCCAAAAAGCGAACTCCGGCAATTGTGCTCCGATTCCGATGATTGATACCTCTATCAATAGGCGTTGAGCCCTGTAATTATCGTGCCAACGGACATTTGGATCGTTCGAATATTTCTACACATTTTGGAGAAAATTTAAATTTATTGAAAATCACCTGAACTATAGACCAAAAAGTCAGAGCTCCATAAAGCGAACTCCGGCAATTGTGCTCCGATTCCGATGATTGATACCTCTATCAATAGGCGTTGAGCCCTGTAATTATTGGGCCAACGGACATTTGGATCGTTCGAATATTTCTACACATTTTGGAGAAAATTCAAATTTATTGAAAATCACCTGAACTATAGACCAAAAAGTCAGAGCTCCAAAGAGCGAACTCCGGCAATTGTGCTCCGATTCCGATGATTGATACCTCTATCAATAGGCGTTGAGCCCTGTAATTATCGTGCCAACGGACATTTGGATCGTTCGAATATTTCTACACATTTTGGAAAAAATTCAAATTTATTGAAAATCACCTGAACTATAGACCAAAAAGTCAGAGCTCCAAAAAGCGAACTCCGGCAATTGTGCTCCGATTCCGATGATTGATACCTCTATCAATAGGCGTTGAGCCCTGTAATTATCGTGCCAACGGACATTTGGATCGTTCGAATATTTCTACACATTTTGGAGAAAATTCAAATTTATTGAAAATCACCTGAAATATAGACCAAAAAGTCAGTGCTCCAAAGTGCGAACTCCGGCAATTGTGCTCCGATTCCGATGATTGATACCTCTATCAATAGGCGTTGAGCCCTGTAATTATCGTGCCAACGGACATTTGGATCGTTCGAATATTTCTACACATTTTGGAGAAAATTCAAATTTATTGAAAATCACCTGAACTATAGACCAAAAAGTCAGAGCTCCAAAAAGCGAACTCCGGCAATTGTGCTCCGATTCCGATGATTGATACCTCTATCAATAGGCGTTGAGCCCTGTAATTATCGTGCCAACGGACATTTGGATCGTTCGAATATTTCTACACATTTTGGAGAAAATTCAAATTTATTGAAAATCACCTGAACTATAGACCAAAAAGTCAGAGCTCCAAAGAGCGAACTCCGGCAATTGTGCTCCGATTCCGATGATTGATAGTCCTGTAATTATCGTGCCAACGGACATTTGGATCGTTCGAATATTTCTACACATTTTGGAGAAAATTCAAATTTATTGAAAATCACCTGAACTATAGACCAAAAAGTCAGAGCTCCAAAGAGCGAACTCCGGCAATTGTGCTCCGATTCCGATGATTGATACCTCTATCAATAGGTGTTGAGCCCTGTAATTATCGTGCCAACGGACATTTGGATCGTTCGAATATTTCTACACATTTTGGAGAAAATTCAAATTTATTGAAAATCACCTGAACTATAGACCAAAAAGTCAGAGCTCCAAAAAGCGAACTCCGGCAATTGTGCTCCGATTCCGATGATTGATACCTCTATCAATAGGCGTTGAGCCCTGTAATTATCGTGCCAACGGACATTTGGATCGTTCGAATATTTCTACACATTTTGGAGAAAATTCATATTTATTGAAAATCACCCGAACTATAGACCAAAAAGTCAGAGCTCCAAAGAGCGAACTCCGGCAATTGTGCTCCGATTCCGATGATTGATACCTCTATCAATAGGCGTTGAGCCCTGTAATTATCGTGCCAACGGACATTTGGATCGTTCGAATATGATTGATACCTCTATCAATAGGCGTTGAGCCCTGTAATTATTGGGCCAACGGACATTTGGATCGTTAGAATATTTCTACACATTTTGGAGAAAATTCAAATTGATTGAAAATCACCTGAACTATAGACCAAAAAGTCAGAGCTCCAAAGAGCGAACTCCGGCAATTGTGCTCCGATTCCGATGATTGATACCTCTATCAATAGGCGTTGAGCCCTGTAATTATCGTGCCAACGGACATTTGGATCGTTCGAATATTTCTACACATTTTGGAGAAAATTCAAATTTATTGAAAATCACCTGAACTATAGACCAAAAAGTCAGAGCTCCAAAAAGCGAACTCCGGTAATTGTGCTCCGATTCCGATGATTGATACCTCTATCAATAGGCGTTGAGCCCTGTAATTATCGTGCCAACGGACATTTGGATCGTTCGAATATTTCTACACATTTTAGAGAAAATTCAAATTTATTGAAAATCACCTGAACTATAGACCAAAAAGTCAGAGCTCCAAAAAGCGAACTCCGGCAATTGTGCTCCGATTCCGATGATTGATACCTCTATCAATAGGCGTTGAGCCCTGTAATTATCGTACCAACGGACATTTGGATCGTTCGAATATTTCTACACATTTTGGAGAAAATTCAAATTTATTGAAAATCACCTGAACTATAGACCAAAAAGTCAGAGCTCCAAAAAGCGAACTCCGGCAATTGTGCTCCGATAACGTTGATTGATACCTCTATCAATAGGCGTTGAGCCCTGTAATTATCGTGCCAACGGACATTTGGATCGTTCGAATATTTCTACACATTTTGGAGAAAATTCAAATTTATTGAAAATCACCTGAGCTATAGACCAAAAAGTCAGAGCTCCAAAAAGCGAACTCCGGCAATTGTGCTCCGATTCCGATGATTGATACCTCTATCAATAGGCGTTGAGCCCTGTAATTATCGTGCCAACGGACATTTGGATCGTTCGAATATTTCTACGCATTTTGGAGAAAATTCAAATTTATTGAAAATCACCTGAACTATAGACCAAAAAGTCAGAGCTCCAAAGAGCGAACTCCGGCAATTGTGCTCCGATTCCGATGATTGATACCTCTATCAATAGGCGTTGAGCCCTGTAATTATCGTGCCAACGGACATTTGGATCGTTCGAATATTTCTACACATTTTGTAGAAAATTCAAATTTATTGAAAATCACCTGAACTATAGACCAAAAAGTCAGAGCTCCAAAAAAGCGAACTCCGGCAATTGTGCTCCGATGCCGATGATTGATACCTCTATCAATAGGCGTTGAGCCCTGTAATTATCGTGCCAACGGACATTTGGATCGTTCGAATATTTCTACACATTTTGGAGAAAATTCAAATTTATTGAAAATCACCTGAGCTATAGACCAAAAAGTCAGAGCTCCAAAAAGCGAACTCCGGCAATTGTGCTCCGATTCCGATGATTGAGACCTCTATCAATAGGCGTTGAGCCCTGTAATTATCGTGCCAACGGACAAACTTCGGCAATTGTGCTCCGATTCCGATGATTGATACCTCTATCAATAGGCGTTGTGCCCTGTAATTATCGTGCCAACGGACATTTGGATCGTTCGAATATTTCTACACATTTTGGAGAAAATTCAAATTTATTCAAAATCACCTGAACTATAGACCAAAAAGTCAGAGCTCCAAAGAGCGAACTCCGGCAATTGTGCTCCGATTCCGTTGATTGATACCTCTATCAATAGGCGTTGAGCCCTGTAATTATCGTGCCAACGGACATTTGGATCGTTCGAATATTTCTACACATTTTGGGGAAAATTCAAATTTATTGAAAATCACCTGAACTATAGACCAAAAAGTCAGAGCTCCAAAAAGCGAACTCCGGCAATTGTGCTCCGATTCCGATGGTTGATACCTCTATCAATAGGCGTTGAGCCCTGTAATTATCGTGCCAACGGACATTTGGATCGTTCGAATATTTCTACACATTTTGGAGAAAATTCAAATTTATTGAAAATCACCTGAACTATAGACCAAAAAGTCAGAGCTCCAAAAAGCGAACTCCGGCAATTGTGCTCCGATTCCGATGATTGATACCTCTATCAATAGGCGTTGAGCCCTGTAATTATCGTGCCAACGGACATTTGGATCGTTCGAATATTTCTACACATTTTGGAGAAAATTCAAATTTATTGAAAATCACCTGAACTATAGACCAAAAAGTCAGAGCTCCAAAAAGCGAACTCCGGCAATTGTGCTCCGATTCCGATGATTGATACCTCTATCAATAGGCGTTGAGCCCTGTAATTATCGTGCCAACGGACATTTGGATCGTTCGAATATTTCTACACATTTTGGAGAAAATTCAAATTTATTGAAAATCACCTGAACTATAGACCAAAAAGTCAGAGCTCCAAAGAGCGAACTCCGGCAATTGTGCTCCGATTCCGTTGATTGATACCTCTATCAATAGGCGTTGAGCCCTGTAATTATCGTGCTAACGGACATTTGGATCGTTCGAATATTTCTACACATTTTGGAGAAAATTCAAATTTATTGAAAATCACCTGAACTATAGACCAAAAAGTCAGAGCTCCAAAGAGCGAACTCAGGCAATTGTGCTCCGATTCCGATGATTGATACCTCTATCAATAGGCGTTGAGCCCTGTAATTATCGTGCCAACGGACATTTGGATCGTTCGAATATTTCTACACATTTTGGAGAAAATTCAAATTTATTCAAAATCACCTGAACTATAGACCAAAAAGTCAGAGCTCCAAAAAGCAAACTCTGGCAATTGTGCTCCGATTCCGATGATTGATACCTCTATCAATAGGCGTTGAGCCCTGTAATTATCGTGCCAACGGACATTTGGATCGTTCGAATATTTCTACACATTTAGGAGAAAATTCAAATTTATTGAAAATCACCTGAACTATAGACCAAAAAGTCAGAGCTCCAAAGAGCGAACTCCGGCAATTGTGCTCCGATTCGGATGATTGATACCTCTATCAATAGGCGTTGAGCCCTGTAATTATCGTGCCAACGGATATTTGGATCGTTCGAATATTTCTACACATTTTGGAGAAAATTAAAATTTATTGAAAATCACCTGAACTATAGACCAAAAAGTCAGAGCTCCAAAGAGCAAACTCCGGCAATTGTGCTCCGATTCCGTTGATTGATACCTCTATCAATAGGCGTTGAGCCCTGTAATTATCGTGCCAACGGACATTTGGAGAAAATTCAAATTTATTGAAAATCACCTGAACTATAGACCAAAAAGTCAGAGCTCCAAAAAGCGAACTCCGGCAATTGTGCTCCGATTCCGATGATTGATACCTCTATCAATAGGCGTTGAGCCCTGTAATTATCGTGCCAACGGACATTTGGATCGTTCGAATATTTCTACACATTTTAGAGAAAATTCAAATTATTGAAAATCACCTGAACTATAGGCCAAAAAGTCAGAGCTCCAAAGAGCGAACTCCGGCAATTGTGCTCCGATTCCGATGATTGATACCTCTATCAATAGGCGTTGAGCCCTGTAATTATCGTGCCAACGTACATTTGGATCGTTCGAATATTTCTACACATTTTGGAGAAAATTCAAATTTATTGAAAATCACCTGAACTATAGACCAAAAAGTCAGAGCTCCAAAGAGCGAACTCCGGCAATTGTGCTCCGATTCCGATGATTGATACCTCTATCAATAGGCGTTGAGCCCTGTAATTATCGTGCCAACGGATATTTGGATCGTTCGAATATTTCTACACATTTTGGAGAAAATTAAAATTTATTGAAAATCACCTGAACTATAGACCAAAAAGTCAGAGCTCCAAAGAGCAAACTCCGGCAATTGTGCTCCGATTCCGTTGATTGATACCTCTATCAATAGGCGTTGAGCCCTGTAATTATCGTGCCAACGGACATTTGGAGAAAATTCAAATTTATTGAAAATCACCTGAACTATAGACCAAAAAGTCAGAGTTCCAAAAAGCGAACTCCGGCAATTGTGCTCCTATTCCGATGATTGATACCTCTATCAATAGGCGTTGAGCCCTGTAATTATCGTGCCAACGGACATTTGGATCGTTCGAATATTTCTACACATTTTAGAGAAAATTCAAATTATTGAAAATCACCTGAACTATAGGCCAAAAAGTCAGAGCTCCAAAGAGCGAACTCCGGCAATTGTGCTCCGATTCCGTTGATTGATACCTCTATCAATAGGCGTTGAGCCCTGTAATTATCGTGCCAACGTACATTTGGATCGTTCGAATATTTCTACACATTTTGGAGAAAATTCAAATTTATTGAAAATCACCTGAACTATAGACCAAAAAGTCAGAGCTCCAAAAAGCGAACTCCGACAATTGTGCTCCGATTCCGATGATTGATACCTCTATCAATAGGCGTTGAGCCCTGTAATTATCGTGCCAACGGACATTTGGATCGTTCGAATATTTCTACACATTTTGGAGAAAATCCAAATTTATTGAAAATCACCTGAACTATAGACCAAAAAGTCAGAGCTCCAAAAAGCGAACTCCGGCAATTGTGCTCCGATGCCGATGATTGATACCTCTATCAATAGGCGTTGAGCCTTGTAATTATCGTGCCAACGGACATTTGGATCGTTCGAATATTTCTACACATTTTGGATAAAATTCAAATTTATTGAAAATCACCTGAACTATAGACCAAAAAGTCAGAGCTCCAAAAAGCGAACTCCGGCAATTGTACTCCGATTCCGATGATTGATACCTCTATCAATAGGCGTTGAGCCCTGTAATTATCGTGCCAACGGACAATTGGATCGTTCGAATATTTCTACACATTTTGGAGAAAATTCAAATTTATTGAAAATCACCTGAACTATAGACCAAAAAGTCAGAGCTCCAAAGAGCGAACTCCGGCAATTGTGCTCCGATTCCGTTGATTGATACCTCTATCAATAGGCGTTGAGCCCTGTAATTATCGTGCCAACGGACATTTTGATCGTTCGAATATTTCTACACATTTTGGAGAAAATTCAAATTTATTGAAAATCACCTGAACTATAGACCAAAAAGTCAGAGCTCCAAAAAGCGAACTCCGGCAATTGTGCTCCGATTCCGATGATTGATACCTCTATCAATAGGCGTTGAGCCCTGTAATTATCGTGCCAACGGACATTTGGATCGTCCGAATATTTCTACACATTTTGGAGAAAATTCAAATTTATTGAAAATCACCTGAACTATAGACCAAAAAGTCAGAGCTCCAAAAAGCGAACTCCGACAATTGTGCTCCGATTCCGATTATTGATACCTCTATCAATAGGCGTTGAGCCCTGTAATTATCGTGCCAACGGACATTTGGATCGTTCGAATATTTCTACACATTTTGGAGAAAATTCAAATTTATTGAAAATCACCTGAACTATCGACCAAAAAGTCAGAGCTCCAAAAAGCGAACTCCGGCAATTGTGCTCCGATTCCGTTGATTGATACCTCTATCAATAGGCGTTGAGCCCTGTAATTATCGTGCCAACGGACATTTGGATCGTTCGTTTATTTCTACACATTTTGGAGAAAATTCAAATTTATTGAAAATCACCTGAACTATAGACCAAAAAGTCAGAGCTCCAAAAAGCGAACTCCGGCAATTGTGCTCCGATTCCGATGATTGATACCTCTATCAATAGGCGTTGAGCCCTGTAATTATCGTGCCAACCGACATTTGGGTCGTTCGAATATTTCTACACATTTTGGAGAAAATTCAAATTAATTGAAAATCACCTGAACTATAGACCAAAAAGTCAGAGCTCCAAAGAGCAAACTTCGGCAATTGTGCTCCGATTCCGATGATTGATACCTCTATCAATAGGCGTTGTGCCCTGTAATTATCGTGCCAACGGACATTTGGATCGTTCGAATATTTCTACACATTTTGGAGAAAATTCAAATTTATTGAAAATCACCTGAACTATAGACCAAAAAGTCAGAGCTCCAAAGAGCGAACTCCGGCAATTGTGCTCCGATTCCGTTGATTGATACCTCTATCAATAGGCGTTGAGCCCTGTAATTATCGTGCCAACGGACATTTGGATCGTTCGAATATTTCTACACATTTTGGAGAAAATTCAAATTTATTGAAAATCACCTGAACTATAGACCAAAAAGTCAGAGCTCCAAAGAGCGAACTCCGGCAATTGTGCTCCGATTCCGTTGATTGATACCTCTATCAATAGGCGTTGAGCCCTGTAATTATCGTGCCAACGGACATTTTGATCGTTCGAATATTTCTACACATTTTGGAGAAAATTCAAATTTATTGAAAATCACCTGAACTATAGACCAAAAAGTCAGAGCTCCAAAAAGCGAACTCCGGCAATTGTGCTCCGATTCCGATGATTGATACCTCTATCAATAGGCGTTGAGCCCTGTAATTATCGTGCCAACGGACATTTGGATCGTCCGAATATTTCTACACATTTTGGAGAAAATTCAAATTTATTGAAAATCACCTGAACTATAGACCAAAAAGTCAGAGCTCCAAAAAGCGAACTCCGACAATTGTGCTCCGATTCCGATGATTGATACCTCTATCAATAGGCGTTGAGCCCTGTAATTATCGTGCCAACGGACATTTGGATCGTTCGAATATTTCTACACATTTTGGAGAAAATTCAAATTTATTGAAAATCACCTGAACTATAGACCAAAAAGTCAGAGCTCCAAAAAGCGAACTCCGGCAATTGTGCTCCGATTCCGTTGATTGATACCTCTATCAATAGGCGTTGAGCCCTGTAATTATCGTGCCAACGGACATTTGGATCGTTCGAATATTTCTACACATTTTGGAGAAAATTCAAATTTATTGAAAATCACCTGAACTATAGACCAAAAAGTCAGAGCTCCAAAGAGCGAACTCCGGCAATTGTGCTCCAATGCCGATGATTGATACCTCTATCAATAGGCGTTGAGCCCTGTAATTATCGTGCCAACGGACATTTAGATCGTTATAATATTTCTACACATTTTGGAGAAAATTCAAATTTATTGAAAATCACCTGAACTATAGACCAAAAAGTCAGAGCTCCAAAAAGCGAACTCCGGCAATTGTGCTCCGATTCCGATGATTGATACCTCTATCAATAGGCGTTGAGCCCTGTAATTATCGTGCCAACGGACATTTGGGTCGTTCGAATATTTCTACACATTTTGGAGAAAATTCAAATTAATTGAAAATCACCTGAACTATAGACCAAAAAGTCAGAGCTCCAAAGATCAAACTTCGGCAATTGTGCTCCGATTCCGATGATTGATACCTCTATCAATAGGCGTTGTGCCCTGTAATTATCGTGCCAACGGACATTTGGATCGTTCGAATATTTCTACACATTTTGGAGAAAATTCAAATTTATTGAAAATCACCTGAACTATAGACCAAAAAGTCAGAGCTCCAAAGAGCGAACTCCGGCAATTGTGCTCCGATTCCGTTGATTGATACCTCTATCAATAGGCGTTGAGCCCTGTAATTATCGTGCCAACGGACATTTGGATCGTTCGAATATTTCTACACATTTTGGGGAAAATTCAAATTTATTGAAAATCACCTGAACTATAGACCAAAAAGTCAGAGCTCCAAAAAGCGAACTCCGGCAATTGTGCTCCGATTCCGATGGTTGATACCTCTATCAATAGGCGTTGAGCCCTGTAATTATTGTGCCAACGGACATTTGGATCGTTCGAATATTTCTACACATTTTGGAGAAAATTCAAATTTATTGAAAATCACCTGAACTATAGACCAAAAAGTCAGAGCTCCAAAGAGCGAACTCCGGCAATTGTGCTCCGATTCCGTTGATTGATACCTCTATCAATAGGCGTTGAGCCCTGTAATTATCGTGCCAACGGACATTTGGATCGTTCAAATATTTCAACACATTTTGGATAAAATTCAAATTTATTGAAAATCACCTGAACTATAGACCAAAAAGTCAGAGCTCCAAAAAGCGAACTCCGGCAATTGTGCTCCGATTCCGATGGTTGATACCTCTATCAATAGGCGTTGAGCCCTGTAATTATTGTGCCAACGGACATTTGGATCGTTCGAATATTTCTACACATTTTGGAGAAAATTCAAATTTATTCAAAATCACCTGAACTATAGACCAAAAAGTCAGAGCTCCAAAGAGCGAACTCCGGCAATTGTGCTTCTATTCCGATGATTGATACCTCTATCAATAGGCGTTGAGCCCTGTAGTTATCGTGCCAACGGACATTTGGATCGTTCGAATATTTCTACACATTTTGGAGAAAATTCAAATTTATTGAAAATCACCTGAACTATAGACCAAAAAGTCAGAGCTCCAAAAAGCGAACTCCGGCAATTGTGCTCCGATTCCGATGATTGATACCTCTATCAATAGGCGTTGAGCCCTGTAATTATCGTGCCAACGGACATTTGGATCGTTCGAATATTTCTACACATTTTGGAGACCAAAAAGTCAGAGCTCCAAAAAGCGAACTCCGGCAATTGTGCTCCGATTCCGATGATTGATACCTCTATTAATAGGCGTTGAGCCCTGTAATTATCGTGCCAACGGACATTTGGATCGTTCGAATATTTCTACACATTTTGGAGAAAATTCAAATTTATTGAAAATCACCTGAACTATAGACCCAAAAGTCAGAGCTCCAAAGAGCGAACTCCGGCAATTGTGCTCCGATTCCGTTGATTGATACCTCTATCAATAGGCGTTGAGCCCTGTAGTTATCGTGCCAACGGACATTTAGATCGTTCTTATATTTCTACACATTTTGGAGAAAATTCAAATTTATTGAAAATCACCTGAACTATAGACCAAAAAGTCAGAGCTCCAAAAAGCGAACTCCGGCAATTGTGCTCCGATTCCGATGATTGATACCTCTATCAATAGGCGTTGAGCCCTGTAATTATCGTGCCAACGGACATTTGGATCGTTCGAATATTTCTACACATTTTGGAGAAAATTCGAATTTATTGAAAATCACCTGAACTATAGACCAAAAAGTCAGAGCTCCAAAAAGCGAACTCCGGCAATTGTGCTCCGATGCCGTTGATTGATACCTCTATCAATAGGCGTTGAGCCCTGTAATTATCGTGCCAACGGACATTTGGATCGTTCGAATATTTCTACACATTTTGGAGAAAATTCAAATTTATTGAAAATCACCTGAACTATAGACCAAAAAGTTAGAGCCCCAAAAAGCGAACTCCGGCAATTGTGCTCCGATTCCGATAATTGATACCTCTATCAATAGGCGTTGAGCCCTGTAATTATCGTGCCAACGGACATTTGGATCGTTCGAATATTTCTACACATTTTGGAGAAAATTCAAATTTATTGAAAATCACCTGAACTATAGACCAAAAAGTCAGAGCTCCAAAAAGCGAACTCCGGCAATTGTGCTCCGATGCCGATGATTAATACCTCTATCAATAGGCGTTGAGCCCTGTAATTATCGTGCCAACGGACATTTGGATCGTTCGAATATTTCTACACATTTTGGAGAAAATTCAAATTTATTAAAAATCACCTGAACTATAGACCAAAAAGTCAGAGCTCCAAAGAGCGAACTCCGGCAATTGTGCTCCGATTCCGTTGATTGATACCTCTATCAATAGGCGTTGAGCCCTGTAATTATCGTGCCAACGGACATTTGGATCGTTCGAATATTTCTACACATTTTGGAGAAAATTCAAATTTATTGAAAATCACCTGAACTATAGACCAAAAAGTCAGAGCTCCAAAAAGCGAACTCCGGCAATTGTGCTCCGATTCCGATGATTGATACCTCTATCAATAGGCGTTGAGCCCTGTAATTATCGTGCCAACGGACATTTGGATCGTTCGAATATTTCTACACATTTTGGAGAAAATTCAAATTTATTGAAAATCACCTGAACTATAGACCAAAAAGTCAGAGCTCCAAAGAGCTAACTCCGGCAATTGTGCTCCGATTCCGATGATTGATACCTCTATCAATAGGCGTTGAGCCCTGTAATTATCGTGCCAACGGACATTTGGATCGTTCGAATATTTCTACACATTTTGGAGAAAATTCAAATTTATTGAAAATCACCTGAACTATAGACCAAAAAGTCAGAGCTCCAAAGAGCGAACTCCGGCAATTGTGATCCGATGCCGTTGATTGATACCTCTATCAATAGGCGTTGAGCCCTGTAATTATCGCGCCAACGTACATTTGGATCGTTCGAATATTTCTACACATTTTGGAGAAAATTCAAATTTATTAAAAATCACCTGAACTATAGACCAAAAAGTCAGAGCTCCAAAAAGCGAACTCCGGCAATTGTGCTCCGATTCCGTTGATTGATACCTCTATCAATAGGCGTTGAGCCCTGTAATTATCATGCCAACGGACATTTGGATCGTTCGAATATTTCTACACATTTTGGAGAAAATTCAAAATTATTGAAAATCACCTGAACTATAGACCAAAAAGTCATAGCTCCAAAAAGCGAACTCCGGCAATTGTGCTCCGATTCCGATGATTGATACCTCTATCAATAGGCGTTGAGCCCTGTAATTATCGTGCAACAGGACATTTGGATCGTTCGAATATTTCTACACATTTCGGAGAAAATTCAAATTTATTGAAAATCACCTGAACTATAGACCAAAAAGTCAGAGCTCCAAAGAGCGAACTCCGGCAATTGTGCTCCGATGCCGTTGATTGATACCTCTATCAATAGGCGTTGAGCCCTGTAATTATCGTGCCAACGGACATTTGGATCGTTCGAAGATTTCTACACATTTTGGAGAAAATTCAAATTTATTGAAAATCACCTGAACTATAGACCAAAAAGTCAGAGGTCCAAAAAGCGAACTCCGGCAATTGTGCTCCGATTCCGATGATTGATACCTCTATCAATAGGCGTTGAGCCCTGTAATTATCGTGCCAACGGACATTTGGATCGTTCGAATATTTCTACACATTTTAGAGAAATTCAAATTTATTGAAAATCACCTGAACTATAGACCAAAAAGTCAGAGCTCCAAAGAGCGAACTCCGGCAATTGTGTTCCGATGCCGTTGATTGATACCTCTATCAATAGGCGTTGAGCCCTGTAATTATCGTGCCAACGGACATTTGGATCGTTCGAATATTTCTACACATTTTGGAGAAAATTCAAATTTATTGAAAATCACCTGAACTATAGACCAAAAAGTCAGAGCTCCAAAGAGCGAACTCCGGTAATTGTGCTCCGATTCCGATGATTGATACCTCTATCAATAGGCGTTGAGCCATGTAATTATCGTGCCAACGGACATTTGGATCGTTCGAATATTTCTACACATTTTGGAGAAAATTCAAATTTATTGAAAATCACCTGAACTATAGGCCAAAAAGTCAGAGCTCGAAAGAGCGAACTCCGGCAATTGTGCTCCGATTCCGTTGATTGATACCTCTATCAATAGGCGTTGAGCCCTGTAATTATCGTGCTAACGGACATTTGGATCGTTCGAATATTTCTACACATTTTGGAGAAAATTCAAATTTATTGAAAATCACCTGAACTATAGAGCAAAAAGTCAGAGCTCCAAAGAGCGAACTCAGGCAATTGTGCTCCGATTCCGATGATTGATACCTCTATCAATAGGCGTTGAGCCCTGTAATTATCGTGCCAACGGACAATTGGATCGTTCGAATATTTCTACACATTTTGGAGAAAATTCAAATTTATTGAAAATCACCTGAACTATAGACCAAAAAGTCAGCGCTCCAAAAAGCGAACTCCGGCAATTGTGCTCCGATTCCGATGATTGATACCTCTATCAATAGGCGTTGAGCCCTGTAATTATCGTGCCAACGGACATTTGGATCGTTCGAATATTTCTACACATTTTGGAGAAAATTCAAATTTATTCAAAATCACCTGAACTATAGACCAAAAAGTCAGAGCTCCAAAAAGCGAACTCTGGCAATTGTGCTCCGATTCCGATGATTGATACCTCTATCAATAGGCGTTGAGCCCTGTAATTATCGTGCCAACGGACATTTGGATCGTTCGAATATTTCTACACATTTTGGAGAAAATTCAAATTTATTGAAAATCACCTGAACTATAGACCAAAAAGTCAGAGCTGGAAAGAGCGAACTCCGGCAATTGTGGTCCGATTCCGATGATTGATACCTCTATCAATAGGCGTTGAGCCCTGTAATTATCGTGCCAACGGACATTTGGATCGTTCGAATATTTCTACACATTTTGGAGAAAATTCAAATTTATTGAAAATCACCTGAACTATAGACCAAAAAGTCAGAGCTCCAAAGAGCGAACTCCGGTAATTGTGCTCCGATTCCGATGATTGATACCTCTATCAATAGGCGTTGAGCCATGTAATTATCGTGCCAACGGACATTTGGATCGTTCGAATATTTCTACACATTTTGGAGAAAATTCAAATTTATTGAAAATCACCTGAACTATAGACCAAAAAGTCAGAGCTCGAAAGAGCGAACTCCGGCAATTGTGCTCCGATTCCGATGATTGATACCTTTATCAATAGGCGTTGAGCCCTGTAATTATCGTGCCAACGGACATTTGGATCGTTCAAATTTTTCTACACATTTTGGAGAAAATTCAAATTTATTGAAAATCACCTGAACTATAGACCAAAAAGTCAGAGCTCCAAAAAGCGAACTCCGGCAATTGTGCTCCGATTCCGATGATTGATACCTCTATCAATAGGCGTTGAGCCCTGTAATTATCGTGCCAACGGACATTTGGATCGTTCGAATATTTCTACACATTTTGGAGAAAATTCAAATTTATTGAAAATCACCTGAACTATAGACCAAAAAGTCAGCGCTCCAAAAAGCGAACTCCGGCAATTGTGCTCCGATTCCGATGATTGATGCCTCTATCAATAGGCGTTGAGCCCTGTAATTATCGTGCCAACGGACATTTGGATCGTTCGAATATTTCTACACATTTTGGAGAAAATTCAAATTTATTGAAAATCACCTGAACTATAGACCAAAAAGTCAGAGCTCCAAAGAGCGAACTCCGGCAATTGTGCTCCGATTCCGTTGATTGATACCTCTATCAATAGGCGTTGAGCCCTGTAATTATCGTGCTAACGGACATTTGGATCGTTCGAATATTTCTACACATTTTGGAGAAAATTCAAATTTATTGAAAATCACCTGAACTATAGACCAAAAAGTCAGAGCTCCAAAGAGCGAACTCAGGCAATTGTGCTCCGATTCCGATGATTGATACCTCTATCAATAGGCGTTGAGCCCTGTAATTATCGTGCCAACGGACAATTGGATCGTTCGAAAATTTCTACACATTTTGGAGAAAATTCAAATTTATTGAAAATCACCTGAACTATAGACCAAAAAGTCAGAGCTCCAAAAAGCGAACTCCGGCAATTGTGCTCCGATTCCGATGATTGATACCTCTATCAATAGGCGTTGAGCCCTGTAATTATCGTGCCAAGGGACATTTGGATCGTTCGAATATTTCTACACATTTTGGAGAAAATTCAAATTTATTGAAAATCACCTGAACTATAGACCAAAAAGTCAGAGCTCCAAAAAGCGAACTCTGGCAGTTGTGCTCCGATTCCGATGATTGATACCTCTATCAATAGGCGTTGAGCCCTGTAATTATCGTGCCAACGGACATTTGGATCGTTCGAATATTTCTACACATTTAGGAGAAAATTCAAATTTATTGAAAATCACCTGAACTATAGACCAAAAAGTCAGAGCTCCAAAGAGCGAACTCCGGCAATTGTGCTCCGATTCCGATGATTGATGCCTCTATCAATAGGCGTTGAGCCCTGTAATTATCGTGCAAACGGATATTTGGATCGTTCGAATATTTCTACACATTTTGGAGAAAATTCAAATTTATTGAAAATCACCTGAACTATAGACCAAAAAGTCAGAGCTCCAAAGAGCAAACTCCGGCAATTGTGCTCCGATTCCGTTGATTGATACCTCTATCAATAGGCGTTGAGCCCTGTAATTATCGTGCCAACGGACATTTGGATCGTTCGAATATTTCTACACATTTTGGAGAAAATTCAAATTTATTGAAAATCACCTGAACTATAGGCCAAAAAGTCAGAGCTCCAAAGAGCGAACTCCGGCAATTGTGCTCCGATTCCGTTGATTGATACCTCTATCAATAGGCGTTGAGCCCTGTAATTATCGTGCCAACGTACATTTGGATCGTTCGAATATTTCTACACATTTTGGAGAAAATTCAAATTTATTGAAAATCACCTGAACTATAGACCAAAAAGTCAGAGCTCCAAAGAGCGAACTCCGGCAATTGTGCTCCGATTCCGATGATTGATACCTCTATCAATAGGCGTTGAGCCCTGTAATTATCGTGCCAACGGACATCTGTATCGTTCGAATATTTCTACACATTTTGGAGAAAATTTAAATTTATTGAAAATCACCTGAACTATAGACCAAAAAGTCAGAGCTCCAAAAAGCGAACTCCGGCAATTGTGCTCCGATTCCGATGATTGATACCTCTATCAATAGGCGTTGAGCCCTGTAATTATCGTGCCAACGGACATTTGGATCGTTCGAATATTTCTACACATTTTGGAGAAAATTCAAATTTATTGAAAATCACCTGAACTATAGGCCAAAAAGTCAGAGCTCCAAAGAGCGAACTCCGGCAATTGTGCTCCGATTCCGTTGATTGATACCTCTATCAATAGGCGTTGAGCCCTGTAATTATCGTGCCAACGGACATTTGGATCTGTAACAGCGCACGTGTACGCTGTCACAACAATTTTTATTTCAATTCATTATTCTCACACTTTTTTTTTTGCAATTAGGCAAATAATGTAATCCGTTATACTAAATTTTTGTAATTTCATTTTTTTTTTTTTGTAAAGTCTGTAAGTCTCATAATAAATTGGATATTCTTTTTCCGTTAAGACAAAAAAAAAAAATAATTGAATTGAAGTAAACGTTTTTTTTTGCTTTTTTAGTCAGTGGAGAAAAAATCAAGAAACAGGTCGGATGCACCAAGACCATCGGGTCTTGGTGTATTGCACCGACACCACGGGGTGTTTTTTTTTTTTTCATATAATTTTGCAGTCTGAAAGTAAATTTGTAACGGTAGAGCCGATCTGGTTCTTTTTAGTTTTAGAATTTAAGTTAAGTTTAATTAAGTTTTTTATAAAGTGTTACTATAAAATTAAATTTATTAAAAATTATTTTTTTTTTTTTGAGGATAATAAATCTAAGTGAATTGTGTTTTTGTTAATTTTTTTTTCTCTCTTTTATAAAATTGTCTTGAATAAAAATTGATAAAACAATAAAAAGAAGAGGATAATTGTTTTTTTTTTGGGGTTGTAAATTTTATTTTGAATATAAAATTATTAAAGTGGATAAAAATGTAAACAGCGACATGCAAAAAAGTGAATTTCTATATTTGTTGTGTCTACAAAAAAAAAAAAAATAATTCATAAAATATGATTAATTGAAAGTGAATTGTTTTGTAATTATACACGTATGTTGTTTAATTGAAAAAAAAAAAGTTTTTTTTTAAAGTGAAATTGATAGTTGGTATGGTGAATAAAAGGTTTTTTTTTTAAAAAATCTTAAGTGTTTTGTCTATAAATATAATCATTCATATAGTTTTTGGATGAATAAATAAATCTTAAACACAAGAGTACCAATTTTACATATAAGTACATAAGATACAACATAATTCGGAGACACAACAACAATATAAGAATAAAACTAATATAATTAGATAGATAACAGAAAGTTTTGGATAAGACAACAAAACCTTTTTCTTTTGCTATATAAAGATACTTCTTTGGATATATGCATGCATACATTATAATTACGGATTAGAAAAAAATTACTTTGTAGTTCAATAAGCAAGCAAAAACCACCACACCGCGCATGGAAATCATAATCAAAACAATCAACTGATCAACAGGCTGCCGGATAGTTAAGTTATATATATATATATGTTTTTTTTTATTTTTATTATATTAATTATATTTAAAATGAGGCGTTAATCGTCTAACTGAGGATGAATTAGGGCCAGGTAAGTGTCCGAATAGGTAGGTATGCAGAATCACCCTCCCCTTCCCGCGGTTTTATATGACCCACATAAACTCTAGAAACCCCACGACATCACCCTGAAGCTTAGCCGGCAACGACCGCTCTAGAGTCCCTGTGTGGGTCCAATTCTGATTAACACGACACATGATTTGGAGAATAATTTTGTTTGTAAAGTAACTTTAATTTTTTGTTTGTTTTCAAAATGTTTTTTTTTTAACTTGGATATTCTCCAGACCATGCGAAGTGTTACAGATCGTTCGAATATTTCTACACATTTTGGAGAAAATTCAAATTTATTGAAAATCACCTGAACTATAGACCAAAAAGTCAGAGCTCCAAAGAGCGAACTCCGGCAATTGTGCTCCGATTCCGTTGATTGATACCTCTATCAATAGGCGTTGAGCCCTGTAATTATCGTGCCAACGGACATTTGGATCGTTCGAATATTTCTACACATTTTGGAGAAAATTCAAATTTATTGAAAATCACCTGAACTATAGACCAAAAAGTCAGAGCTCCAAAAAGCGAACTCCGGCAATTGTGCTCCGATTCCGATGATTGATACCTCTATCAATAGGCGTTGAGCCCTGTAATTATCGTGCCAACGGACATTTGGATCGTTCGAATATTTCTACACATTTTGGAGAAAATTCAAATTTATTGAAAATCACCTGAACTATAGACCAAAAAGTCAGAGCTCCAAAAAGCGAACTCCGGCAATTGTACTCCGATTCCGATGATTGATACCTCTATCAATAGGCGTTGAGCCCTGTAATTATCGTGCCAACGGACATTTGGATCGTTCGAATATTTCTACACATTTTGGAGAAAATTCAAATTTATTGAAAATCACCTGAACTATAGACCAAAAAGTCAGAGCTCCAAAGAGCGAACTCCGGCAATTGTGCTCCGATTCCGTTGATTGATACCTCTATCAATAGGCGTTGAGCCCTGTAATTATCGTGCCAACGGACATTTGGATCGTTCGAATATTTCTACACATTTTGGAGAAAATTCAAATTTATTGAAAATCACCTGAACTATAGACCAAAAAGTCAGAGCTCCAAAAAGCGAACTCCGGCAATTGTGCTCCGATTCCGATGATTGATACCTCTATCAATAGGCGTTGAGCCCTGTAATTATCGTGCCAACGGACATTTGGATCGTTTGAATATTTCTACACATTTTGGAGAAAATTAAAATTTATTGAAAATCACCTGAACTATAGACCAAAAAGTCAGAGCTCCAAAGAGCGAACTCCGGCAATTGTGCTCCGATTCCGATGATTGATACCTCTATCAATAGGCGTTGAGCCCAGTAATTATCGTGCCAACGGACATCTGGATCGTTTGAATATTTCTACACATTTTGGAGAAAATTCAAATTTATTGAAAATCACCTGAACTATAGACCAAAAAGTCAGAGCTCCAAAAAGCGAACTCCGGCAATTGTGCTCCGATTCCGATGATTGATACCTCTATCAATAAGCGTTGAGCCCTGTAATTATCGTGCCAACGGACATTTGGGTCGTTCGAATATTTCTACACATTTTGGAGAAAATTCAAATTAATTGAAAATCACCTGAACTATAGACCAAAAAGTCAGAGCTCCAAAGAGCAAACTTCGGCAATTGTGCTCCGATTCCGATGATTGATACATCTATCAATAGGCGTTGAGCCCTGTAATTATCGTGCCAACGGACATTTGGATCGTTCGAATATTTCTACACATTTTGGAGAAAATTCAAATTTATTGAAAATCACCTGAACTATAGACCAAAAAATCAGAGCTCCAAAGAGCGAACTCCGGCAATTGTGCTCCGATTCCGTTGATTGATACCTCTATCAATAGGCGTTGAGCCCTGTAGTTATCGTGCAAACGGACATTTGGATCGTTTGAATATTTCTACATATTTTGGTGAAAATTCAAATTTATTGAAAATCACCTGAACTATAGACCAAAAAGTAAAAGCTCCAAAATGCGAACTCCGGCAATTGTGCTCCGATTCCGATGATTGATACCTCTATCAATAGGCGTTGAGCCCTGTAATTATCGTGCCAACGGACATTTGGATCGTTCGAATATTTCTACACATTTTGGAGAAAATTCAAATTTATTGAAAATCACCTGAACTATAGACCCAAAAGTCAGAGCTCCAAAGAGCGAACTCCAGCAATTGTGCTCCGATTCCGTTGATTGATACCTCTATCAATAGGCGTTGAGCCCTGTAATTATCGTGCCAACGGACATTTGGATCGTTCGAATATTTCAACACATTTTGGATAAAATTCAAATTTATTGAAAATCACCTGAACTATAGACCAAAAAGTCAGAGCTCCAAAAAGCGAACTCCGGCAATTGTGCTTCGATTCCGATGGTTGATACCTCTATCAATAGGCGTTGAGCCCTGTAATTATTGTGCCAACGGACATTTGGATCGTTCGAATATTTCTACACATTTTGGAGAAAATTCAAATTTATTGAAAATCACCTGAACTATAGACCAAAAAGTCAGAGCTCCAAAGAGCGAACTCCGGCAATTGTGCTCCGATTCCGTTGATTGATACCTCCATCAATAGGCGTTGAGCCCTGTAATTATCGTGCCAACGGACATTTGGATCGTTCGAATATTTCTACACATTTTGGAGAAAATTCAAATTTATTGAAAATCACCTGAACTATAGACCAAAAAGTCAGAGCTCCAAAAAGCGAACTCCGGCAATTGTGCTCCGATTCCGATGATTGATACCTCTATCAATAGGCGTTGGGCCCTGTAATTATCGTGCCAACGGACATTTGGATCGTTCGAATATTTCTACACATTTTGGAGAAAATTCAAATTTATTGAAAATCACCTGAACTATAGACCAAAAAGTCAGAGCTCCAAAGAGCGAACTCCGGCAATTGTGCTCCGATTCCGATGATTGATACCTCTATCAATAGGCGTTGAGCCCTGTAATTATCGTGCCAACGGACATTTGGATCGTTCGAATATTTCTACACATTTTGGAGAAAATTCAAATATATTGAAAATCACATGAACTATAGACCCAAAAGTCAGAGCTCCAAAGAGCGAACTCCGGCAATTGTGCTCCGATTCCGTTGATTGATACCTCTATCAATAGGCGTTGAGCCCTGTAGTTATCGTGCCAACGGACATTTGGATCGTTTGAATATTTCTACACATTTTGGAGAAAATTCAAATTTATTGAAAATCACCTGAACTATAGACCAAAAAGTAAAAGCTCCAAAATGCGAACTCCGGCAATTGTGCTCCGATTCCGATGATTGATACCTCTATCAATAGGCGTTGAGCCCTGTAATTATCGTGCCAACGGACATTTGGATCGTTCGAATATTTCTACACATTTTGGAGAAAATTCAAATTTATTGAAAATCACCTGAACTATAGACCAAAAAGTCAGAGCTCCAAAGAGCGAACTCCGGCAATTGTGCTCCGATGCCGTTGATTGATACCTCTATCAATAGGCGTTGAGCCCTGTAATTATCGTGCCAACGGGCATTTGGATCGTTCGAATATTTCTACGCATTTTAGAGAAAATTCAAATTTATTGAAAATCACCTGAACTATAGACCCGGCAATTGTGCTCCGATTCCGTTGATTGATACCTCTATCAATAGGCGTTGAGCCCTGTAATTATCGTGCCAACGGACATTTGGATCGTTCGAATATTTCTACACATTTTGGAGAAAATTCAAATTTATTGAAAATCACCTGAACTATAGACCCAAAAGTCAGAGCTCCAAAGAGCGAACTCCAGCAATTGTGCTCCGATTCCGATGATTGATACCTCTATCAATAGGCGTTGAGCCCTGTAATTATCGTGCCAACGGACATTTGGATCGTTCGAATATTTCAACACATTTTGGATAAAATTCAAATTTATTGAAAATCACCTTAACTATAGACCAAAAAGTCAGAGCTCCAAAAAGCGAACTCCGGCAATTGTGCTCCGATTCCGATGGTTGATACCTCTATCAATAGGCGTTGAGCCCTGTAATTATTGTGCCAACGGACATTTGGATCGTTCGAATATTTCTACACATTTTGGAGAAAATTCAAATTTATTGAAAATCACCTGAACTATAGACCAAAAAGTCAGAGCTCCAAAGAGCGAACTCCGGCAATTGTGCTCCGATTCCGTTGATTGATACCTCCATCAATAGGCGTTGAGCCCTGTAATTATCGTGCCAACGGACATTTGGATCGTTCGAATATTTCTACACATTTTGGAGAAAATTCAAATTTATTGAAAATCACCTGAACTATAGACCAAAAAGTCAGAGCTCCAAAAAGCGAACTCCGGCAATTGTGCTCCGATTCCGATGATTGATACCTCTATCAATAGGCGTTGGGCCCTGTAATTATCGTGCCAACGGACATTTGGATCGTTCGAATATTTCTACACATTTTGGAGAAAATTCAAATTTATTGAAAATCACCTGAACTATAGACCAAAAAGTCAGAGCTCCAAAGAGCGAACTCCGGCAATTGTGCTCCGATTCCGATGATTGATACCTCTATCAATAGGCGTTGAGCCCTGTAATTATCGTGCCAACGGACATTTGGATCGTTCGAATATTTCTACACATTTTGGAGAAAATTCAAATATATTGAAAATCACATGAACTATAGACCCAAAAGTCAGAGCTCCAAAGAGCGAACTCCGGCAATTGTGCTCCGATTCCGTTGATTGATACCTCTATCAATAGGCGTTGAGCCCTGTAGTTATCGTGCCAACGGACATTTGGATCGTTTGAATATTTCTACACATTTTGGAGAAAATTCAAATTTATTGAAAATCACCTGAACTATAGACCAAAAAGTAAAAGCTCCAAAATGCGAACTCCGGCAATTGTGCTCCGATTCCGATGATTGATACCTCTATCAATAGGCGTTGAGCCCTGTAATTATCGTGCCAACGGACATTTGGATCGTTCGAATATTTCTACACATTTTGGAGAAAATTCAAATTTATTGAAAATCACCTGAACTATAGACCAAAAAGTCAGAGCTCCAAAGAGCGAACTCTGGCAATTGCGCTCCGATGCCGTTGATTGATACCTCTATAAATAGGCGTTGAGCCCTGTAATTATCGTGCCAACGGGCATTTGGATCGTTCGAATATTTCTACACATTTTGGAGAAAATTCAAATTTATTGAAAATCACCTGAACTATAGACCCGGCAATTGTGCTCCGATTCCGTTGATTGATACCTCTATCAATAGGCGTTGAGCCCTGTAGTTATCGTGCCAACGGACATTTGGATCGTTTGAATATTTCTACACATTTTGGAGAAAATTCAAATTTATTGAAAATCACCTGAACTATAGACCCAAAAGTCAGAGCTCCAAAGAACGAACTCCGGCAATTGTGCTCCGATTCCGTTGTTTTATACCTCTATCAATAGGCGTTGAGCCCTGTAGTTATCGTGCCAACGGACATTTGGATCGTTCGAATATTTCTACACATTTTGGGAAAATTCAAATTTATTGAAAATCACCTGAACTATAGACCAAAAAGTCAGAGCTCCAAAATGCGAACTCCGGCAATTGTGCTCCGATTCCGATGATTGATACCTCTATCAATAGGCGTTGAGCCCTGTAATTATCGTGCCAACGGACATTTGGATCGTTCGAATATTTCTACACATTTTTCAGAAAATTCAAATTTATTGAAAATCAACTGAACTATAGACCAAAAAGTCAGAGCTCCAAAGAGCGAACTCCGGCAATTGTGCTCCGATTCCGTTGATTGATACCTCTATCAATAGGCGTTGAGCCCTGTAATTATCGTGCCAACGGACATTTGGATCGTTCGAATATTTCTACACATTTTGGAGAAAATTCAAATTTATTGAAAATCACCTGAACTATAGACCAAAAAGTCAGAGCTCCAAAGAGCGAACTCCGGCAATTGTGCTCCGATGCCGATGATTGATACCTCTATCAATAGGCGTTGAGCCCTGTAATTATCGTGCCAACGGACATTTGGATCGTTCGAATATTTCTACACATTTTGGAGAAAATTCAAATTTATTGAAAATCACCTGAACTATAGACCAAAAAATCAGAGCTCCAAAGAGCGAACTCCGGCAATTGTGCTCTGATTCCGTTGACTAATACCTCTATTAATAGGCGTTGAGCCCTGTAATTATCGTGCCAACGGACATTTGGATCGTTCAAATATTTCTACATATTTAGGAGAAAATTCAAATTTATTGAAAATCACCTGAACTATAGACCAAAAAGTCAGAGCTCCAAAAAGCGAACTCCGGCAATTGTGCTCCGATTCCGATGATTGATACCTCTATCAATAGGCGTTGAGCCCTGTAATTATCGTGCCAACGGACATTTGGATCGTTCGAATATTTCTACACATTTTGGAGAAAATTCAAATTTATTGAAAATCACCTGAACTATAGACCAAAAAGTCAGAGCTCCAAAGAGCGAACTCCGGCAATTGTGCTCCGATGCCGTTGATTGATACCTCTATCAATAGGCGTTGAGCCCTGTAATTATCGTGCCAACGGACATTTAGATCGCTCGAATATTTCTACACATTTTGGAGAAAATTCAAATTTATTGAAAATCACCTGAACTATAGACCAAAAAGTCAGAGCTCCAAAGAGCGAACTCCGGCAATTGTGCTCCGATTCCGATGATTGATACCTCTATCAATAGGCGTTGAGCCCTGTAATTATCGTGCCAACGGACATTTGGATCGTTCGAATATTTCTACACATTTTGGAGAAAATTCAAATTTATTGAAAATCACTAGAACTATAGACCAAAAAGTCAGAGCTCCAAAAAGCGAACTCCGGCAATTGTGCTCCGATTCCGATGATTGATACCTCTATCAATAGGCGTGGAGCCCTGTAATTATCATGCCAACGGACATTTGGATCGTTCGAATATTTCTACACATTTTGGAGAAAATTCAAATTTATTGAAAATCACCTGAACTATAGACCAAAAAGTCAGAGCTCCAAAGAGCGAACTCCGGCAATTGTGCTCCGATTCCGATGATTGATACCTCTATCAATAGGCGTTGAGCCCTGTAATTATCGTGCCAACGGACATTTGGATCGTTCGAATATTTCTACACATTTTGGAGAAAATTCAAATTTATTGAAAATCACCTAAACTATAAACCAAAAAGTCAGAGCTCCAAAAAGCGAACTCCGGCAATTGTGCTCCGATTCCGATGATTGATACCTCTATCAATAGGCGTTGAGCCCTGTAATTATCATGCCAACGGACATTTGGATCGTTCGAATATTTCTACACATTTTGGAGAAAATTCAAATTTATTGAAAATCACCTGAACTATAGACCAAAAAGTCAGAGCTCCAAAGAGCGAACTCCGGCAATTGTGCTCCGATTCCGTTGATTGATACTTCTATCAATAGGCGTTGAGCCCTGTAATTATCGTGCCAACGGACATTTGGATCGTTTGAATATTTCTACACATTTTGGAGAAAATTCAAATTTATTGAAAATCACCTGAACTATAGACCAAAAAGTCAGAGCTCCAAAGAGCAAACTACGGCAATTGTGCTCCGATTCCGTTGATTGATACCTCTATCAATAGGCGTTGAGCCCTGTAATTATCGTGCCAACGGACATTTGGATCGTTCGAATATTTCTACACATTTTGGAGAAAATTCAAATTTATTGAAAATCACCTGAACTATAGACCAAAAAGTCAGAGCTCCAAAGAGCGAACTTCGGCAATTGTGCTCCGATTCCGATGATTGATACCTCTATCAATAGGCGTTGAGCCCTGTAATTATCGTGCCAACGGACATTTGGATCGTTCGAATATTTCTACACATTTAGGAGAAAATTCAAATTTATTGAAAATTACCTGAACTATAGACCAAAAAGTCAGAGCTCCAAAAAGCGAACTCCGGCAATTGTGCTCCGATTCCGTTGATTGATACCTCTATCAATAGGCGTTGAGCCCTGTAAGTATCGTGCCAACGGACATTTGGATCGTTCGAATATTTCTACACATTTTGGAGAAAATTCAAATTTATTGAAAATCACCTGAACGATAGACCAAAAAGTCAGAGCTCCAAAAAGCGAACTCCGGCAATTGTGCTCCGATTCCGATGAGCCCTGTAATTATCGTGCCAACGGACATTTGGATCGTTCGAATATTTCTACACATTTTGGAGAAAATTCAAATTTATTGAAAATCACCTGAACTATAGACCAAAAAGTCAGAGCCCCAAAGAGCGAACTCCGGCAATTGTGCTCCGATGCCGTTGATTGATACCTCTATCAATAGGCGTTGAGCCCTGTAATTATCGTGCCAACGGACATTTGGATCGTTCGAATATTTCTACACATTTTGGAGAAAATTCAAATTTATTGAAAATCACCTGAACTATAAACCAAAAAGTCAGAGCTCCAAAAAGCGAACTCCGGCAATTGTGCTCCGATTCCGATGATTGATACCTCTATCAATAGGCGTTGAGCCCTGTAATTATCGTGCCAACGGACATTTGGATCGTTCGAATATTTCTACACATTTTGGAGAAAATTCAAATTTATTGAAAATCACCTGAACTATAGACAGAAAAGTCAGAGTTTCAAAAAGTCAGAGCTCCAAAAAGCGAACTCCGGCAATTGTGCTCTGATTCCGATGATTGATACCTCTATCAATAGGCGTTGAGCCCTGTAATTATCGTGCCAACGGACATTTGGATCGTTCAAATATTTCTACATATTTAGGAGAAAATTCAAATTTATTGAAAATCACCTGAACTATAGACCAAAAAGTCAGAGCTCCAAAAAGCGAACTCCGGCAATTGTGCTCCGATTCCGATGATTGATACCTCTATCAATAGGCGTTGAACCCTGTAATTTTCGTGCCAACGGACATTTGGATCGTTCGAATATTTCTACACATTTTGGGAAAATTCAAATTTATTGAAAATCACCTGAACTATAGACCAAAAAGTCAGAGCTCCAAAATGCGTACTCCGGCAATTGTGCTCCGATTCCGATGATTGATACCTCTATCAATAGGCGTTGAGCCCTGTAATTATCGTGCCAACGGACATTTGGATCGTTCGAATATTTCTACACATTTTTCAGAAAATTCAAATTTATTGAAAATCAACTGAACTATAGACCAAAAAGTCAGAGCTCCAAAGAGCGAACTCCGGCCATTGTGCTCCGATTCCGTTGATTGATACCTCTATCAATAGGCGTTGAGCCCTGTAATTATCGTGCCAACGGACATTTGGATCGTTCGAATATTTCTACACATTTTGGAGAAAATTCAAATTTATTGAAAATCACCTGAACTATAGACCAAAAAGTCAGAGCTCCAAAGAGCGAACTCCGGCAATTGTGCTCCGATGCCGATGATTGATACCTCTATCAATAGGCGTTGAGCCCTGTAATTATCGTGCCAACGGACATTTGTATCGTTCGAATATTTCTACACATTTTGGAGAAAATTCAAATTTATTGAAAATCACCTGAACTATAGACCAAAAAATCAGAGCTCCAAAGAGCGAACTCCGGCTATTGTGCTCCGATTCCGATGATTGATACCTCTATCAATAGGCGTTGAGCCCTGTAATTATCGTGCCAACGGACATTTGGATCGTTCGAATATTTCTACATATTTAGGAGAAAATTCAAATTTATTGAAAATCACCTGAACTATAGACCAAAAAGTCAGAGCTCCAAAATGCGAACTCCGGCAATTGTGCTCCGATTCCGATGATTGATACCTCTATCAATAGGCGTTGAGCCCTGTAATTATCGTGCCAACGGACATTTGGATCGTTCGAATATTTCTACACATTTTTCAGAAAATTCAAATTTATTGAAAATCAACTGAACTATAGACCAAAAAGTCAGAGCTCCAAAGAGCGAACTCCGGCCATTGTGCTCCGATTCCGTTGATTGATACCTCTATCAATAGGCGTTGAGCCCTGTAATTATCGTGCCAACGGACATTTGGATCGTTCGAATATTTCTACACATTTTGGAGAAAATTCAAATTTATTGAAAATCACCTGAACTATAGACCAAAAAGTCAGAGCTCCAAAGAGCGAACTCCGGCAATTGTGCTCCGATGCCGTTGATTGATACCTCTATCAATAGGCGTTGAGCCCTGTAATTATCGTGCCAACGGACATTTAGATCGCTCTAATGTTTCTACACATTTTGGAGAAAATTCAAATTTATTGAAAATCACCTGAACTATAGACCAAAAAGTCAGAGCTCCAAAGAGCGAACTCCGGCAATTGTGCTCCGATTCCGATGATTGATACCTCTATCAATAGGCGTTGAGCCCTGTAATTATCGTGCCAACGGACATTTGGATCGTTCGAATATTTCTACACATTTTGGAGAAAATTCAAATTTATTGAAAATCACTAGAACTATAGACCAAAAAGTCAGAGCTCCAAAAAGCGAACTCCAGCAATTGTGCTCCGATTCCGATGATTGATACCTCTATCAATAGGCGTGGAGCCCTGTAATTATCATGCCAACGGACATTTGGATCGTTCGAATATTTCTACACATTTTGGAGAAAATTCAAATTTATTGAAAATCACCTGAACTATAGACCAAAAAGTCAGAGCTCCAAAGAGCGAACTCCGGCAATTGTGCTCCGATTCCGATGATTAATACCTCTATCAATAGGCGTTGAGCCCTGTAATTATCGTGCCAACGGACATTTGGATCGTTCGAATATTTCTACACATTTTGGAGAAAATTCAAATTTATTGAAAATCACCTAAACTATAAACCAAAAAGTCAGAGCTCCAAAAAGCGAACTCCGGCAATTGTGCTCCGATTCCGATGATTGATACCTCTATCAATAGGCGTTGAGCCCTGTAATTATCATGCCAACGGACATTTGGATCGTTCGAATATTTCTACACATTTTGGAGAAAATTCAAATTTATTGAAAATCACCTGAACTATAGACCAAAAAGTCAGAGCTCCAAAGAGCGAACTCCGGCAATTGTGCTCCGATTCCGTTGATTGATACCTCTATCAATAGGCGTTGAGCCCTGTAATTATCGTGCCAACGAACATTTGGATCGTTTGAATATTTGTACACATTTTGGAGAAAATTCAAATTTATTGAAAATCACCTGAACTATAGACCAAAAAGTCAGAGCTCCAAAGAGCAAACTACGGCAATTGTGCTCCGATTCCGTTGATTGTTACCTCTATCAATAGGCGTTGAGCCCTGTAATTATCGTGCCAACGGACATTTGGATCGTTCGAATATTTCTACACATTTTGGAGAAAATTCAAATTTATTGAAAATCACCTGAACTATAGACCAAAAAGTCAGAGCTCCAAAGAGCGAACTCCGGCAATTGTGCTCCGATTCCGATGATTGATACCTCTATCAATAGGCGTTGAGCCCTGTAATTATCGTGCCAACGGACATTTGGATCGTTCGAATATTTCTACACATTTAGGAGAAAATTCAAATTTATTGAAAATTACCTGAACTATAGACCAAAAAGTCAGAGCTCCAAAAAGCGAACTCCGGCAATTGTGCTCCGATTCCGTTGATTGATACCTCTATCAATAGGCGTTGAGCCCTGTAATTATCGTGCCAACGGACATTTGGATCGTTCGAATATTTCTACACATTTTGGAGAAAATTCAAATTTATTGAAAATCACCTGAACGATAGACCAAAAAGTCAGAGCTCCAAAAAGCGAACTCCGGCAATTGTGCTCCGATTCCGATGAGCCCTGTAATTATCGTGCCAACGGACATTTGGATCGTTCGAATATTTCTACACATTTTGGAGAAAATTCAAATTTATTGAAAATCACCTGAACTATAGACCAAAAAGTCAGAGCCCCAAAGAGCGAACTCCGGCAATTGTGCTCCGATGCCGTTGATTGATACCTCTATCAATAGGCGTTGAGCCCTGTAATTATCGTGCCAACGGACATTTGGATCGTTCGAATATTTCTACACATTTTGGAGAAAATTCAAATTTATTGAAAATCACCTGAACTATAAACCAAAAAGTCAGAGCTCCAAAAAGCGAACTCCGGCAATTGTGCTCCGATTCCGATGATTGATACCTCTATCAATAGGCGTTGAGCCCTGTAATTATCGTGCCAACGGACATTTGGATCGTTCGAATATTTCTACACATTTTGGAGAAAATTCAAATTTATTGAAAATCACCTGAACTATAGACAGAAAAGTCAGAGTTTCAAAAAGTCAGAGCTCCAAAAAGCGAACTCCGGCAATTGTGCTCTGATTCCGATGATTGATACCTCTATCAATAGGCGTTGAGCCCTGTAATTATCGTGCCAATGGACATTTGGATCGTTCGAATATTTCTACACATTTTGGAGAAAATTCAAATTTATTGAAAATCACCTGAACTATAGACCAAAAAGTCAGAGCTCCAAAGAGCGAACTCCGGCAATTGTGCTCCGATTCCGATGATTGATACCTCTATCAATAGGCGTTGAGCCCTGTAATTATCGTGCCAACGGACATTTAGATTATTCGAATATTTCTACACATTTTGGAGAAAATTCAAATTTATTGAAAATCACCTGAACTATAGACCAAAAAGTCAGAGCTCCAAAAAGCAAACTCCGGCAATTGTGATCCGATTCCGATGATTGATACCTCTATCAATAGGCGTTGAGCCCTGTAATTATCGTGCCAACGGACATTTGGATCGTTCGAATATTTCTACACATTTTGGAGAAAATTCAAATTTATTGAAAATCACCTGAACCATAGACCAAAAAGTCAGAGCTCCAAAGAGCGAACTCCGGCAATTGTGCTCCGATTCCGTTGATTGATACCTCTATCAATAAGCGTTGAGCCCTGTAATTATCGTGCCAACGGACCTTTGGATCGTTTGAATATTTCTACACATTTTGGAGAAAATTCAAATTTATTGAAAATCACCTGAACTATAGACCAAAAAGTCAGAGCTCCAAAGAGCGAACTCCGGCAATTGTGCTCCGATGCCGATGATTGATACCTCTATCAATAGGCGTTGAGCCCTGTAATTATCGTGCCAACGGACATTTGGATCGTTCGAATATTTCTACACATTTTGGAGAAAATTCAAATTTATTGAAAATCACCTGAACTATAGACCAAAAAGTCAGAGCTCCAAAAAAGCGAACTCCGGCAATTGTGCTCCGATTCCGTTGATTGATACCTCTATCAATAGGCGTTGAGCCCTGTAATTATCGTGCCAACGGACATTTGGATCGTTCGAATATTTCTACACATTTTGGAGAAAATTCAAATTTATTGAAAATCACCTGAACTATAGACCAAAAAGTCAGAGCTCCAAAGAGCGAACTCCGGCAATTGTGCTCCGATTCCGATGATTGATACCTCTATCAATAGGCGTTGAGGCCTGTAATTATCGTGCCAACGGACATTTGGATCGTTCGAATATTTCTACACATTTTGGAGAAAATTCAAATTTATTGAAAATCACCTGAACTATAGACCAAAAAGTCAGAGCTCCAAAGAGCGAACTCCGGCAATTGTGCTCCGATGCCGATGATTGATACCTCTATCAATTGGCGTTGAGCCCTGTAATTATCGTGCCAACGGACATTTGAATCGTTCGAATATTTCTACACATTTTGGAGAAAATTCAAATTTATTGAAAATCACCTGAACTATAGACCAAAAAGTCAGAGCTCCAAAAAGCGAACTCCGGCAATTGTGTTCCGATTCCGATGATTGATACCTCTATCAATAGGCGTTGAGCCCTGTAATTATCGTGCCAACGGACATTTGAATCGTTCGAATATTTTTACACATTTTGGAGAAAATTCAAATTTATTGAAAATCACCTGAACTATAGACCAAAAAGTCAGAGCTCCAAAGAGCGAACTCCGGCAATTGTGCTCCGATTCCGATGATTGATACCTCTATCAATAGGCGTTGAGCCCTGTAATTATCGTGCCAACGGACATTTGGATCGTTCGAATATTTCTACACATTTTGGAGAAAATTCAAATTTATTGAAAATCACCTGAACTATAGACCAAAAAGTCAGAGCTCCAAAGAGCGAACTCCGGCAATTGTGCTCCGATTCCGATGATTGATACCTCTATCAATAGGCGTTGAGCCCTATAATTATCGTGCCAACGGACATTTGGATCGTTCGAATATTTCTACACATTTTGGAGAAAATTCAAATTTATTGAAAATCACCTGAACTATAGACCATCAAGTCAGGGCTCCAAAGAGCGAACTTCGGCAATTGTGCTCCGATTCCGATGATTGATACCTCTATCAATAGGCGTTGAGCCCTGTAATTATCGTGCCAACGGACATTTGGATCGTTCGAATATTTCTACACATTTTGGAGAAAATTCAAATTTATTGAAAATCACCTGAACTATAGACCAAAAAGTCAGAGCTCCAAAGAGCGAACTCCGGCAATTGTGCTCCGATTCCGATGATTGATACCTCTATCAATAGGCGTTGAGCCCTGTAATTATCGTGCCAACGGACATTTGGATCGTTCGAATATTTGTACACATTTTGGAGAAAATTCAAATTTATTGAAAATCACCTGAACTATAGACCAAAAAGTCAGAGCTCCAAAAAGCGAACTCCGGCAATTGTGCTCCGATTCCGATGATTGATACCTCTATCAATAGGCGTTGAGCCCTGTAATTATCGTGGCAACGGGACATTTGAATCGTTCGAATATTTGTACACATTTTGGAGAAATTCAAATTTATTGAAAATCACCTGAACTATAGACCAAAAAGTCAGAGCTCCAAAGAGCGAACTCCGGCAATTGTGCTCCGATTCCGATGATTGATACCTCTATCAATAGGCGTTGAGCCCTGTAATTATCGTGCCAACGGACATTTGGATCGTTCGAATATTTTTACACATTTTGGAGAAAATTCAAATTTATTGAAAATCACCTGAACTATAGACCAAAAAGTCAGAGCTCCAAAGAGCGAACTCCGGCAATTGTGCTCCGATGCCGATGATTGATACCTCTATCAATTGGCGTTGAGCCCTGTAATTATCGTGCCAACGGACATTTGGATCGTTCGAATATTTGTACACATTTTGGAGAAAATTCAAATTTATTCAAAATCACCTGAACTATAGACCAAAAAGTCAGAGCTCCAAAGAGCGAACTCCGGCAATTGTGCTCCGATTCCGATGATTGATACCTCTATCAATAGGCGTTGAGCCCTGTAATTATCGTGCCAACGGACATTTGGATCGTTCGAATATTTTTACACATTTTGGAGAAAATTCAAATTTATTGAAAATCACCTGAACTATAGACCAAAAAGTCAGAGCTCCAAAGAGCGAACTCCGGCAATTGTGCTCCGATTCCGATGATTGATACCTCTATCAATAGGCGTTGAGCCCTGTAATTATCGTGCCAACGGACATTTGGATCGTTCGAATATTTTTACACATTTTGGAGAAAATTCAAATTTATTGAAAATCACCTGAACTATAGACCAAAAAGTCAGAGCTCCAAAGAGCGAACTCCGGCAATTGTGCTCCGATTCCGATGATTGATACCTCTATCAATAGGCGTTGAGCCCTGTAATTATCGTGCCAACGGACATTTGGATCGTTCGAATATTTTTACACATTTTGGAGAAAATTCAAATTTATTGAAAATCACCTGAACTATAGACCAAAAAGTCAGAGCTCCAAAGAGCGAACTCCGGCAATTGTGCTCCGATGCCGATGATTGATACCTCTATCAATAGGCGTTGAGCCCTGTAATTATCGTGGCAACGGGACATTTGAATCGTTCGAATATTTGTACACATTTTGGAGAAATTCAAATTTATTGAAAATCACCTGAACTATAGACCAAAAAGTCAGAGCTCCAAAGAGCGAACTCCGGCAATTGTGCTCCGATTCCGATGATTGATACCTCTATCAATAGGCGTTGAGCCCTGTAATTATCGTGCCAACGGACATTTGGATCGTTCGAATATTTCTACACATTTTGGAGAAAATTCAAATTTATTGAAAATCACCTGAACTATAGACCAAAAAGTCAGAGCTCCAAAGAGCGAACTTCGGCAATTGTGCTCCGATTCCGATGATTGATACCTCTATCAATAGGCGTTGAGCCCTGCAATTATCGTGCCAACGGACATTTGGATCGTTCGAATATTTCTACACATTTTGGAGAAAATTCAAATTTATTGAAAATCACCTGAACTATAGACCAAAAAGTCAGAGCTCCAAAGAGCGAACTCCGCCAATTGTGCTCCGATTCCGATGATTGATACCTCTATCAATAGGCGTTGAGCCCTGTAATTATCGTGTCAACGGACATTTGGATCGTTCGAATATTTCTACACATTTTGGAGAAAATTCAAATTTATTGAAAATCACCTGAACTATAGACCAAAAAGTCAGAGCTCCAAAGAGCGAACTCCGGCAATTGTGCTCCGATTCCGATGATTGATACCTCTATCAATAGGCGTTGAGCCCTGTAATTATCATGCCAACGGACATTTGGATCGTTCGAATATTTCTACACATTTTGGAGAAAATTCAAATTTATTGAAAATCACCTGAACTATAGACCAAAAAGTCAGAGCTCCAAAGAGCGAACTCCGGCAATTGTGCTCCGATTCCGATGATTGATACCTCTATCAATAGGCGTTGAGCCCTGTAATTATCGTGCCAACGGACATTTGGATCGTTCAAATATTTCTACATATTTAGGAGAAAATTCAAATTTATTGAAAATCACCTGAACTATAGACCAAAAAGTCAGAGCTCCAAAATGCGAACTCCGGCAATTGTGCTCCGATTCCGATGATTGATACCTCTATCAATAGGCGTTGAGCCCTGTAATTATCGTGCCAACGGACATTTGGATCGTTCGAATATTTCTACACATTTTTGAGAAAATTCAAATTTATTGAAAATCAACTGAACTATAGACCAAAAAGTCAGAGCTCCAAAGAGCGAACTCCGGCCATTGTGCTCCGATTCCGTTGATTGATACCTCTATCAATAGGCGTTGAGCCCTGTAATTATCGTGCCAACGGACATTTGGATCGTTCGAATATTTCTACACATTTTGGAGAAAATTCAAATTTATTGAAAATCACCTGAACTATAGACCAAAAAGTCAGAGCTCCAAAGAGCGAACTCCGGCAATTGTGCTCCGATGCCGTTGATTGATACCTCTATCAATAGGCGTTGAGCCCTGTAATTATCGTGCCAACGGACATTTAGATCGCTCTAATATTTCTACACATTTTGGAGAAAATTCAAATTTATTGAAAATCACCTGAACTATAGACCAAAAAGTCAGAGCTCCAAAGAGCGAACTCCGGCAATTGTGCTCCGATTCCGATGATTGATACCTCTATCAATAGGCGTTGAGCCCTGTAATTATCGTGCCAACGGACATTTGGATCGTTCGAATATTTCTACACATTTTGGAGAAAATTCAAATTTATTGAAAATCACTAGAACTATAGACCAAAAAGTCAGAGCTCCAAAAAGCGAACTCCAGCAATTGTGCTCCGATTCCGATGATTGATACCTCTATCAATAGGCGTGGAGCCCTGTAATTATCATGCCAACGGACATTTGGATCGTTCGAATATTTCTACACATTTTGGAGAAAATTCAAATTTATTGAAAATCACCTGAACTATAGACCAAAAAGTCAGAGCTCCAAAGAGCGAACTCCGGCAATTGTGCTCCGATTCCGATGATTAATACCTCTATCAATAGGCGTTGAGCCCTGTAATTATCGTGCCAACGGACATTTGGATCGTTCGAATATTTCTACACATTTTGGAGAAAATTCAAATTTATTGAAAATCACCTAAACTATAAACCAAAAAGTCAGAGCTCCAAAAAGCGAACTCCGGCAATTGTGCTCCGATTCCGATGATTGATACCTCTATCAATAGGCGTTGAGCCCTGTAATTATCATGCCAACGGACATTTGGATCGTTCGAATATTTCTACACATTTTGGAGAAAATTCAAATTTATTGAAAATCACCTGAACTATAGACCAAAAAGTCAGAGCTCCAAAGAGCGAACTCCGGCAATTGTGCTCCGATTCCGTTGATTGATACCTCTATCAATAGGCGTTGAGCCCTGTAATTATCGTGCCAACGAACATTTGGATCGTTTGAATATTTGTACACATTTTGGAGAAAATTCAAATTTATTGAAAATCACCTGAACTATAGACCAAAAAGTCAGAGCTCCAAAGAGCAAACTACGGCAATTGTGCTCCGATTCCGTTGATTGTTACCTCTATCAATAGGCGTTGAGCCCTGTAATTATCGTGCCAACGGACATTTGGATCGTTCGAATATTTCTACACATTTTGAAGAAAATTCAAATTTATTGAAAATCACCTGAACTATAGACCAAAAAGTCAGAGCTCCAAAGAGCGAACTCCGGCAATTGTGCTCCGATTCCGATGATTGATACCTCTATCAATAGGCGTTGAGCCCTGTAATTATCGTGCCAACGGACATTTGGATCGTTCGAATATTTCTACACATTTAGGAGAAAATTCAAATTTATTGAAAATTACCTGAACTATAGACCAAAAAGTCAGAGCTCCAAAAAGCGAACTCCGGCAATTGTGCTCCGATTCCGTTGATTGATACCTCTATCAATAGGCGTTGAGCCCTGTAATTATCGTGCCAACGGACATTTGGATCGTTCGAATATTTCTACACATTTTGGAGAAAATTCAAATTTATTGAAAATCACCTGAACGATAGACCAAAAAGTCAGAGCTCCAAAAAGCGAACTCCGGCAATTGTGCTCCGATTCCGATGAGCCCTGTAATTATCGTGCCAACGGACATTTGGATCGTTCGAATATTTCTACACATTTTGGAGAAAATTCAAATTTATTGAAAATCACCTGAACTATAGACCAAAAAGTCAGAGCCCCAAAGAGCGAACTCCGGCAATTGTGCTCCGATGCCGTTGATTGATACCTCTATCAATAGGCGTTGAGCCCTGTAATTATCGTGCCAACGGACATTTGGATCGTTCGAATATTTCTACACATTTTGGAGAAAATTCAAATTTATTGAAAATCACCTGAACTATAAACCAAAAAGTCAGAGCTCCAAAAAGCGAACTCCGGCAATTGTGCTCCGATTCCGATGATTGATACCTCTATCAATAGGCGTTGAGCCCTGTAATTATCGTGCCAACGGACATTTGGATCGTTCGAATATTTCTACACATTTTGGAGAAAATTCAAATTTATTGAAAATCACCTGAACTATAGACAGAAAAGTCAGAGTTTCAAAAAGTCAGAGCTCCAAAAAGCGAACTCCGGCAATTGTGCTCTGATTCCGATGATTGATACCTCTATCAATAGGCGTTGAGCCCTGTAATTATCGTGCCAATGGACATTTGGATCGTTCGAATATTTCTACACATTTTGGAGAAAATTCAAATTTATTGAAAATCACCTGAACTATAGACCAAAAAGTCAGAGCTCCAAAGAGCGAACTCCGGCAATTGTGCTCCGATTCCGATGATTGATACCTCTATCAATAGGCGTTGAGCCCTGTAATTATCGTGCCAACGGACATTTAGATTATTCGAATATTTCTACACATTTTGGAGAAAATTCAAATTTATTGAAAATCACCTGAACTATAGACCAAAAAGTCAGAGCTCCAAAAAGCAAACTCCGGCAATTGTGATCCGATTCCGATGATTGATACCTCTATCAATAGGCGTTGAGCCCTGTAATTATCGTGCCAACGGACATTTGGATCGTTCGAATATTTCTACACATTTTGGAGAAAATTCAAATTTATTGAAAATCACCTGAACCATAGACCAAAAAGTCAGAGCTCCAAAGAGCGAACTCCGGCAATTGTGCTCCGATTCCGTTGATTGATACCTCTATCAATAAGCGTTGAGCCCTGTAATTATCGTGCCAACGGACATTTGGATCGTTTGAATATTTCTACACATTTTGGAGAAAATTCAAATTTATTGAAAATCACCTGAACTATAGACCAAAAAGTCAGAGCTCCAAAGAGCGAACTCCGGCAATTGTGCTCCGATGCCGATGATTGATACCTCTATCAATAGGCGTTGAGCCCTGTAATTATCGTGCCAACGGACATTTGGATCGTTCGAATATTTCTACACATTTTGGAGAAAATTCAAATTTATTGAAAATCACCTGAACTATAGACCAAAAAGTCAGAGCTCCAAAAAAGCGAACTCCGGCAATTGTGCTCCGATTCCGTTGATTGATACCTCTATCAATAGGCGTTGAGCCCTGTAATTATCGTGCCAACGGACATTTGGATCGTTCGAATATTTCTACACATTTTGGAGAAAATTCAAATTTATTGAAAATCACCTGAACTATAGACCAAAAAGTCAGAGCTCCAAAGAGCGAACTCCGGCAATTGTGCTCCGATTCCGATGATTGATACCTCTATCAATAGGCGTTGAGGCCTGTAATTATCGTGCCAACGGACATTTGGATCGTTCGAATATTTCTACACATTTTGGAGAAAATTCAAATTTATTGAAAATCACCTGAACTATAGACCAAAAAGTCAGAGCTCCAAAGAGCGAACTCCGGCAATTGTGCTCCGATGCCGATGATTGATACCTCTATCAATTGGCGTTGAGCCCTGTAATTATCGTGCCAACGGACATTTGAATCGTTCGAATATTTCTACACATTTTGGAGAAAATTCAAATTTATTGAAAATCACCTGAACTATAGACCAAAAAGTCAGAGCTCCAAAAAGCGAACTCCGGCAATTGTGTTCCGATTCCGATGATTGATACCTCTGTCAATAGGCGTTGAGCCCTGTAATTATCGTGCCAACGGACATTTGGATCGTTCGAATATTTCTACACATTTTGGAGAAAATTCAAATTTATTGAAAATCACCTGAACTATAGACCAAAAAGTCAGAGCTCCAAAGAGCGAACTCCGGCAATTGTGCTCCGATTCCGATGATTGATACCTCTATCAATAGGCGTTGAGCCCTGTAATTATCGTGCCAACGGACATTTGGATCGTTCGAATATTTCTACACATTTTGGAGAAAATTCAAATTTATTGAAAATCACCTGAACTATAGACCAAAAAGTCAGAGCTCCAAAGAGCGAACTCCGGCAATTGTGCTCCGATTCCGATGATTGATACCTCTATCAATAGGCGTTGAGCCCTATAATTATCGTGCCAACGGACATTTGGATCGTTCGAATATTTCTACACATTTTGGAGAAAATTCAAATTTATTGAAAATCACCTGAACTATAGACCATCAAGTCAGGGCTCCAAAGAGCGAACTTCGGCAATTGTGCTCCGATTCCGATGATTGATACCTCTATCAATAGGCGTTGAGCCCTGTAATTATCGTGCCAACGGACATTTGGATCGTTCGAATATTTCTACACATTTTGGAGAAAATTCAAATTTATTGAAAATCACCTGAACTATAGACCAAAAAGTCAGAGCTCCAAAGAGCGAACTCCGGCAATTGTGCTCCGATTCCGATGATTGATACCTCTATCAATAGGCGTTGAGCCCTGTAATTATCGTGCCAACGGACATTTGGATCGTTCGAATATTTGTACACATTTTGGAGAAAATTCAAATTTATTGAAAATCACCTGAACTATAGACCAAAAAGTCAGAGCTCCAAAAAGCGAACTCCGGCAATTGTGCTCCGATTCCGATGATTGATACCTCTATCAATAGGCGTTGAGCCCTGTAATTATCGTGGCAACGGGACATTTGAATCGTTCGAATATTTGTACACATTTTGGAGAAATTCAAATTTATTGAAAATCACCTGAACTATAGACCAAAAAGTCAGAGCTCCAAAGAGCGAACTCCGGCAATTGTGCTCCGATTCCGATGATTGATACCTCTATCAATAGGCGTTGAGCCCTGTAATTATCGTGCCAACGGACATTTGGATCGTTCGAATATTTCTACACATTTTGGAGAAAATTCAAATTTATTGAAAATCACCTGAACTATAGACCAAAAAGTCAGAGCTCCAAAGAGCGAACTCCGGCAATTGTGCTCCGATGCCGATGATTGATACCTCTATCAATTGGCGTTGAGCCCTGTAATTATCGTGCCAACGGACATTTGGATCGTTCGAATATTTCTACACATTTTGGAGAAAATTCAAATTTATTCAAAATCACCTGAACTATAGACCAAAAAGTCAGAGCTCCAAAGAGCGAACTCCGGCAATTGTGCTCCGATTCCGATGATTGATACCTCTATCAATAGGCGTTGAGCCCTGTAATTATCGTGGCAACGGGACATTTGAATCGTTCGAATATTTGTACACATTTTGGAGAAATTCAAATTTATTGAAAATCACCTGAACTATAGACCAAAAAGTCAGAGCTCCAAAGAGCGAACTCCGGCAATTGTGCTCCGATTCCGATGATTGATACCTCTATCAATAGGCGTTGAGCCCTGTAATTATCGTGCCAACGGACATTTGGATCGTTCGAATATTTCTACACATTTTGGAGAAAATTCAAATTTATTGAAAATCACCTGAACTATAGACCAAAAAGTCAGAGCTCCAAAGAGCGAACTTCGGCAATTGTGCTCCGATTCCGATGATTGATACCTCTATCAATAGGCGTTGAGCCCTGCAATTATCGTGCCAACGGACATTTGGATCGTTCGAATATTTCTACACATTTTGGAGAAAATTCAAATTTATTGAAAATCACCTGAACTATAGACCAAAAAGTCAGAGCTCCAAAGAGCGAACTCCGCCAATTGTGCTCCGATTCCGATGATTGATACCTCTATCAATAGGCGTTGAGCCCTGTAATTATCGTGTCAACGGACATTTGGATCGTTCGAATATTTCTACACATTTTGGAGAAAATTCAAATTTATTGAAAATCACCTGAACTATAGACTAAAAAGTCAGAGCTCCAAAGAGCGAACTCCGGCAATTGTGCTCCGATTCCGATGATTGATACCTCTATCAATAGGCGTTGAGCCCTGTAATTATCATGCCAACGGACATTTGGATCGTTCGAATATTTCTACACATTTTGGAGAAAATTCAAATTTATTGAAAATCACCTGAACTATAGACCAAAAAGTCAGAGCTCCAAAGAGCGAACTCCGGCAATTGTGCTCCGATTCCGATGATTGATACCTCTATCAATAGGCGTTGAGCCCTGTAATTATCGTGCCAACGGACATTTAGATTATTCGAATATTTCTACACATTTTGGAGAAAATTCAAATTTATTGAAAATCACCTGAACTATAGACCAAAAAGTCAGAGCTCCAAAAAGCGAACTCCGGCAATTGTGATCCGATTCCGATGATTGATACCTCTATCAATAGGCGTTGAGCCCTGTAATTATCGTGCCAACGGACATTTGGATCGTTCGAATATTTCTACACATTTTGGAGAAAATTCAAATTTATTGAAAATCACCTGAACCATAGACCAAAAAGTCAGAGCTCCAAAGAGCGAACTCCGGCAATTGTGCTCCGATTCCGTTGATTGATACCTCTATCAATAAGCGTTGAGCCCTGTAATTATCGTGCCAACGGACATTTGGATCGTTTGAATATTTCTACACATTTTGGAGAAAATTCAAATTTATTGAAAATCACCTGAACTATAGACCAAAAAGTCAGAGCTCCAAAGAGCGAACTCCGGCAATTGTGCTCCGATGCCGATGATTGATACCTCTATCAATAGGCGTTGAGCCCTGTAATTATCGTGCCAACGGACATTTGGATCGTTCGAATATTTCTACACATTTTGGAGAAAATTCAAATTTATTGAAAATCACCTGAACTATAGACCAAAAAGTCAGAGCTCCAAAAAAGCGAACTCCGGCAATTGTGCTCCGATTCCGTTGATTGATACCTCTATCAATAGGCGTTGAGCCCTGTAATTATCGTGCCAACGGACATTTGGATCGTTCGAATATTTCTACACATTTTGGAGAAAATTCAAATTTATTGAAAATCACCTGAACTATAGACCAAAAAGTCAGAGCTCCCAAGAGCGAACTCCGGCAATTGTGCTCCGATTCCGATGATTGATACCTCTATCAATAGGCGTTGAGGCCTGTAATTATCGTGCCAACGGACATTTGGATCGTTCGAATATTTCTACACATTTTGGAGAAAATTCAAATTTATTGAAAATCACCTGAACTATAGACCAAAAAGTCAGAGCTCCAAAGAGGGAACTCCGGCAATTGTGCTCCGATGCCGATGATTGATACCTCTATCAATTGGCGTTGAGCCCTGTAATTATCGTGCCAACGGACATTTGAATCGTTCGAATATTTCTACACATTTTGGAGAAAATTCAAATTTATTGAAAATCACCTGAACTATAGACCAAAAAGTCAGAGCTCCAAAAAGCGAACTCCGGCAATTGTGTTCCGATTCCGATGATTGATACCTCTATCAATAGGCGTTGAGCCCTGTAATTATCGTGCCAACGGACATTTGAATCGTTCGAATATTTGTACACATTTTGGAGAAAATTCAAATTTATTGAAAATCAACTGAACTATAGACCAAAAAGTCAGAGCTCCAAAGAGCGAACTCCGGCAATTGTGCTCCGATTCCGATGATTGATACCTCTATCAATAGGCGTTGAGCCCTGTAATTATCGTGCCAACGGACATTTGGATCGTTCGAATATTTCTACACATTTTGGAGAAAATTCAAATTTATTGAAAATCACCTGAACTATAGACCAAAAAGTCAGAGCTCCAAAGAGCGAACTCCGGCAATTGTGCTCCGATTCCGATGATTGATACCTCTATCAATAGGCGTTGAGCCCTATAATTATCGTGCCAACGGACATTTGGATCGTTCGAATATTTCTACACATTTTGGAGAAAATTCAAATTTATTGAAAATCACCTGAACTATAGACCAAAAAGTCAGGGCTCCAAAGAGCGAACTCCGGCAATTGTGCTCCGATTCCGATGATTGATACCTCTATCAATAGGCGTTGAGCCCTGTAATTATCGTGCCAACGGACATTTGGATCGTTCGAATATTTCTACACATTTTGGAGAAAATTCAAATTTATTGAAAATCACCTGAACTATAGACCAAAAAGTCAGAGCTCCAAAGAGCGAACTCCGGCAATTGTGCTCCGATTCCGATGATTGATACCTCTATCAATAGGCGTTGAGCCCTGTAATTATCGTGCCAACGGACATTTGGATCGTTCGAATATTTGTACACATTTTGGAGAAAATTCAAATTTATTGAAAATCACCTGAACTATAGACCAAAAAGTCAGAGCTCCAAAGAGCGAACTCCGGCAATTGTACTCCGATTCCGATGATTGATACCTCTATCAATAGGCGTTGAGCCCTGTAATTATCGTGCCAACGGACATTTGGGTCGTTCGAATATTTCTACACATTTTGGAGAAAATTCAAATTTATTGAAAATCACCTGAACTATAGACCAAAAAGTCAGAGCTCCAAAAAGCGAACTCCGGCAATTGTGCTCCGATTCCGATGATTGATACCTCTATCAATAGGCGTTGAGCCCTGTAATTATCGTGGCAACGGGACATTTGAATCGTTCGAATATTTGTACACATTTTGGAGAAATTCAAATTTATTGAAAATCACCTGAACTATAGACCAAAAAGTCAGAGCTCCAAAGAGCGAACTCCGGCAATTGTGCTCCGATTCCGATGATTGATACCTCTATCAATAGGCGTTGAGCCCTGTAATTATCGTGCTAACGGACATTTGGATCGTTCGAATATTTTTACACATTTTGGAGAAAATTCAAATTTATTGAAAATCACCTGAACTATAGACCAAAAAGTCAGAGCTCCAAAGAGCGAACTCCGGCAATTGTGCTCCGATGCCGATGATTGATACCTCTATCAATTGGCGTTGAGCCCTGTAATTATCGTGCCAACGGACATTTGGATCGTTCGAATATTTCTACACATTTTGGAGAAAATTCAAATTTATTGAAAATCACCTGAACTATAGACCAAAAAGTCAGAGCTCCAAAGAGCGAACTCCGGCAATTGTGCTCCGATTCCGATGATTGATACCTCTATCAATAGGCGTTGAGCCCTGTAATTATCGTGGCAACGGGACATTTGAATCGTTCGAATATTTGTACACATTTTGGAGAAATTCAAATTTATTGAAAATCACCTGAACTATAGACCAAAAAGTCAGAGCTCCAAAGAGCGAACTCCGGCAATTGTGCTCCGATTCCGATGATTGATACCTCTATCAATAGGCGTTGAGCCCTGTAATTATCGTGCCAACGGACATTTGGATCGTTCGAATATTTCTACACATTTTGGAGAAAATTCAAATTTATTGAAAATCACCTGAACTATAGACCAAAAAGTCAGAGCTCCAAAGAGCGAACTCCGGCAATTGTGCTCCGATTCCGATGATTGATACCTCTATCAATAGGCGTTGAGCCCTGTAATTATCGTGTCAACGGACATTTGGATCGTTCGAATATTTCTACACATTTTGGAGAAAATTCAAATTTATTGAAAATCACCTGAACTATAGACCAAAAAGTCAGAGCTCCAAAGAGCGAACTCCGGCAATTGTGCTCCGATTCCGATGATTGATACCTCTATCAATAGGCGTTGAGCCCTGTAATTATCGTGCCAACGGACATTTGGATCGTTCGAATATTTCTACACATTTTGGAGAAAATTCAAATTTATTGAAAATCACCTGAACTATAGACCAAAAAGTCAGAGCTCCAAAGAGCGAACTCCGGCAATTGTACTCCGATTCCGATGATTGATACCTCTATCAATAGGCGTTGAGCCCTGTAATTATCGTGCCAACGGACATTTGGATCGTTCGAATATTTCTACACATTTTGGAGAAAATTCAAATTTATTGAAAATCACCTGAACTATAGACCAAAAAGTCAGAGCTCCAAAGAGCAAACTCCGGCAATTGTGTTCCAATTCCGTTGATTGATACCTCTATCAATAGGCGTTGAGCCCTGTAATTATCGTGCCAACGGACATTTGGATCGTTCGAATATTTCTACACATTTTGGAGAAAATTCAAATTTATTGAAAATCACCTGAACTATAGACCAAAAAGTCAGAGCTCCAAAAAGCGAACTCCGGCAATTGTGCTCCGATTTCGATGATTGATACCTCTATCAATAGGCGTTGAGCCCTGTAATTGTCGTGCCAACGGACATTTGGATCGTTCGAATATTTCTACACATTTTGGAGAAAATTCAAATTTATTGAAAATCACCTGAACTATAGACCAAAAAGTCAGAGCTCCAAAGAGCGAACTCCGGCAATTATGCTCTGATTCCGTTGACTAATACCTCTATCAATAGGCGTTGAGCCCTGTAATTATCGTGCCAACGGACATTTGGATCGTTCGAATATTTCTACACATTTTGGAGAAAATTCAAATTTATTGAAAATCACCTGAACTATAGACCAAAAAGTCAGAGCTCCAAAAAACGAACTCCGGCAATTGTGCTCCGATGCCGTTGATTGATACCTCTATCAATAGGCGTTGAGCCCTGTAATTATAGTGCCAACGGACATTTGGATCGTTCGAATATTTCTACACATTTTGGAGAAAATTCAAATTTATTGAAAATCACCTGAACTATAGACCAAAAAGTCAGAGCTCCAAAAAACGAACTCCGGCAATTGTGCTCCGATTCCGATGATCTATACCTCTATCAATAGGCGTTGAGCCCTGTAATTATCGTGCCAACGGACATTTGGATCGTTCGAATATTTCTACACATTTTGGAGAAAATTCAAAATTATTGAAAATCACCTGAACTATAGACCAAAAAGTCAGAGCTCCAAAGAGGGAACTCCGGCAATTGTGCTCCGATTCCGTTGATTGATACCTCTATCAATAGGCGTTGAGCCCTGTAATTATCGTGCCAACGGACATTTGGATCGTTCGAATATTTCTACACATTTTGGAGAAAATTCAAATTTATTGAAAATCACCTGAACTATATACCAAAAAGTCAGAGCTCCAAAGAGCGAACTCCGGCAATTGTGCTCCGATTCCGATGATTGATACCTCTATCAATAGGCGTTGAGCCCTGTAATTATCGTGCCAACGGACATTTGGATCGTTCGAATATTTCTACACATTTTGGAGAAAATTCAAATTTATTGAAAATCACCTGAACTATAGACCAAAAAGTCAGAGCTCCAAAGAGCGAACTCCGGCAATTGTGCTCCGATTCCGTTGATTGATACCTCTATCAATAGGCGTTGAGCCCTGTAATTATCGTGCCAACGGACATTTGGATCGTTCGAATATTTCTACACATTTTGGAGAAAATTCAAATTTATTGAAAATCACCTGAACTATAGACCAAAAAGTCAGAGCTCCAAAAAGCGAACTCCGGCAATTGTGCTCCGATTCCGATGATTGATACCTCTATCAATAGGCGTTGAGCCCTGTAATTATCGTGCCAACGGACATTTGGATCGTTCGAATATTTCTACACATTTTGGAGAAAATTCAAATTTATTGAAAATCACCTGAACTATAGACCAAAAAGTCAGAGCTCCAAAGAGCAAACTCCGGCAATTGTGCTCTGATTCCGTTGACTAATACCTCTATCAATAGGCGTTGAGCCCTGTAATTATCGTGCCAACGGACATTTGGATCGTTCAAATATTTCTACACATTTAGGAGAAAATTCAAATTTATTGAAAATCACCTGAACTATAGACCAAAAAGTCAGAGCTCCAAAAAGCAAACTCCGGCAATTGTGCTCCGATTCCGATGATTGATACCTCTATCAATAGGCGTTGAGCCCTGTAATTATGGTGCCAACGGACATTTGGATCGTTCGAATATTTCTACACATTTTGGAGAAAATTCAAATTTATTGAAAATCACCTGAACTATAGACCAAAAAGTCAGAGTTCCAAAAAGCGAACTCCGGCAATTGTGCTCCGATTCCGATGATTGATACCTCTATCAATAGGCGTTGAGCCCTGTAATTATCGTGCTAACGGACATTTGGGTCGTTCGAATATTTCTACACATTTTGGAGAAAATTCAAATTTATTGAAAATCACCTGAACTATAGACCAAAAAGTCAGAGCTCCAAAGAGCAAACTTCGGCAATTGTGCTCCGATTCCGATGATTGATACCTCTATCAATAGGCGTTGAGCCCTGTAATTATCGTGCCAACGGACATTTGGATCGTTCGAATATTTCTACACATTTTGGAGAAAATTCAAATTTATTGAAAATCACCTGAACTATAGACCAAAAAGTCAGAGCTCCAAAGAGCGAACTCCGGCAATTGTGCTCTGATTCCGTTGATTGATACCTCTATCAATAGGCGTTGAGCCCTGTAATTATCGTGCCAACGGACATTTGGATCGTTCGAATATTTCTACACATTTTGGAGAAAATTCAAATTTATTGAAAATCACCTGAACTATAGACCAAAAAGTCAGAGCTCCAAAAAGCGAACTCCGGCAATTGTGCTCCGATTCCGATGATTGATACCTCTATCAATAGGCGTTGAGGCCTGTAATTATTGTGCCAACGGACATTAGGATCGTTCGAATATTTCTACACATTTTGGAGAAAATTCAAATTTATTGAAAATCACCTGAACTATAGACCAAAAAGTCAGAGCTCCAAAGAGCGAACTCCGGCAATTGTGCTCCGATTCCGTTGATTGATACCTCTATCAATAGGCGTTGAGCCCTGTAATTATCGTGCCAACGGACATTTGGATCGTTCGAATATTTCAACACATTTTGGATAAAATTCAAATTTATTGAAAATCACCTGAACTATAGACCAAAAAGTCAGAGCTCCAAAAAGCGAACTCCGGCAATTGTGCTCCGATTCCGATGGTTGATACCTCTATCAATAGGCGTTGAGCCCTGTAATTATCGTGCCAACGGACATTTGGATCGTTCGAATATTTCTACACATTTTGGAGAAAATTCAAATTTATTGAAAATCACCTGAACTATAGACCAAAAAGTCAGAGCTCCATAAGCGAACTCCGGCAATTGTGCTCCGATTCCGATGATTGATACCTCTATCAATAGGCGTTGAGCCCTGTAATTATCGTGCCAACGGACATTTGGATCGTTCGACTATTTCTACACATTTTGGAGAAAATTCAAATATATTGAAAATCACCTGAACTATAGACCCAAAAGTCAGAGCTCCAAAGAGCGAACTCCGGCAATTGTGCTCCGATTCCGTTGATTGATACCTCTATCAATAGGCGTTGAGCCCTGTAGTTATCGTGCCAACGGACATTTGGATCGTTTGAATATTTCTACACATTTTGGAGAAAATTCAAATTTATTGAAAATCACCTGAACTATAGACCAAAAAGTAAGAGCTCCAAAATGCGAACTCCGGCAATTGTGCTCCGATTCCGATGATTGATACCTCTATCAATAGGCGTTGAGCCCTGTAATTATCGTGCCAACGGACATTTGGATCGTTCGAATATTTCTACACATTTTGGAGAAAATTCAAATTTATTGAAAATCACCTGAACTATAGACCAAAAAGTCAGAGCTCCAAAGAACGAACTCCGGCAATTGTGCTCCGATTCCGTTGATTTATACCTCTATCAATAGGCGTTGAGCCCTGTAGTTATCGTGCCAACGGACATTTGGATCGTTCGAATATTTCTACACATTTTGGAGAAAATTCAAATTTATTGAAAATCACCTGAACTATAGACCAAAAAGTCAGAGCTCCAAAATGCGAACTCCGGCAATTGTGCTCCGATTCCGATGATTGATACCTCTATCAATAGGCGTTGAGCCCTGTAATTATCGTGCCAACGTCCGTTGGGATCGCTCGAATATTTCTACACATTTTGGAGAAAATTCAAATTTATTGAAAATCACCTGAACTATAGACCAAAAAGTCAGAGCTCCAAAGAGCGAACTCCGGCAATTGTGCTCCGATGCCGTTGATTGATACCTCTATCAATAGGCGTTGAGCCCTGTAATTATCGTGCCAACGGACATTTGGATCGTTCGAATATTTCTACACATTTTGGAGAAAATTCAAATTTATTGAAAATCACTAGAACTATAGACCAAAAAGTCAGAGCTCCAAAGAACGAACTCCGGCAATTGTGCTCCGATTCCGTTGATTTATACCTCTATCAATAGGCGTTGAGCCCTGTAGTTATCGTGCCAACGGACATTTGGATCGTTCGAATATTTCTACACATTTTGGAGAAAATTCAAATTTATTGAAAATCACCTGAACTATAGACCAAAAAGTCAGAGCTCCAAAATGCGAACTCCGGCAATTGTGCTCCGATTCCGATGATTGATACCTCTATCAATAGGCGTTGAGCCCTGTAATTATCGTGCCAACGTCCGTTGGGATCGCTCGAATATTTCTACACATTTTGGAGAAAATTCAAATTTATTGAAAATCACCTGAACTATAGACCAAAAAGTCAGAGCTCCAAAGAGCGAACTCCGGCAATTGTGCTCCGATGCCGTTGATTGATACCTCTATCAATAGGCGTTGAGCCCTGTAATTATCGTGCCAACGGACATTTGGATCGTTCGAATATTTCTACACATTTTGGAGAAAATTCAAATTTATTGAAAATCACTAGAACTATAGACCAAAAAGTCAGAGCTCCAAAAAGCGAACTCCGGCAATTGTGCTCCGATTCCGATGATTAATACCTCTATCAATAGGCGTTGAGCCCTGTAATTATCGTGCCAACGGACATTTGGATCGTTCGAATATTTCTACACATTTAGGAGAAAATTCAAATTTATTGAAAATCACCTGAACTATAGACCAAAAAGTCAGAGCTCCAAAAAGCGAACTCCGGCAATTGTGCTCCGATTCCGATGATTGATACCTCTATCAATAGGCGTTGAGCCCTGTAATTATCGTGCCAATGGACATATGGATCGTTCCAATATTTCTACACATTTTAGAGAAAATTCAAATTTATTGAAAATCACCTGAACTATAGACCAAAAAGTCAGAGCTCCAAAAAGCGAACTCCGGCAATTGTGCTCCGATTCCGATGATTGATATCTCTATCAATAGGCGTTGAGCCCTGTAATTATCATGCCAACGGACATTTGGATCGTTCGAATATTTCTACACATTTTGGAGAAAATTCAAATTTATTGAAAATCACCTGAACTATAGACCAAAAAGTCAGAGCTACAAAAAGCGAACTCCGGCAATTGTGCTCCGATTCCGTTGATTGATACCTCTATCAATAGGCGTTGAGCCCTGTAATTATCGTGCCAACGGACATTTGGATCGTTCGAATATTTCTACACATTTTGGAGAAAATTCAAATTTATTGAAAATCACCTGAACTATAGACCAAAAAGTCAGAGCTCCAAAGAGCAAACTCCGGCAATTGTGCTCCGATTCCGTTGATTGATACCTCTATCAATAGGCGTTGAGCCCTGTAATTATCGTGCCAACGGACATTTGGATCGTTCGAATATTTCTACACATTTAGGAGAAAATTCAAATTTATTGAAAATCACCTGAACTATAGACCAAAAAGTCAGAGCCCCAAAAAGCGAACTCCGGCAATTGTGCTCCGATTCCGTTGATTGATACCTCTATCAATAGGCGTTGAGCCCTGTAATTATCGTGCCAACGGACATTTGGATCGTTCGAATATTTCTACACATTTTGGAGAAAATTCAAATTTATTGAAAATCACCTGAACGATAGACCAAATGTCAGAGCTCCAAAAAGCGAACTCCGGCAATTGTGCTCCGATTCCGATGAGCCCTGTAATTATCGTGCCAACGGACATTTGGATCGTTCGAATATTTCTACACATTTTGGAGAAAATTCAAATTTATTGAAAATCACCTGAACTATAGACCAAAAAGTCAGAGCTCCAAAGAGCGAACTCCGGCAATTGTGCTCCGATTCCGATGATTGATACCTCTATCAATAGGCGTTGAGCCCTGTAATTATCGTGCCAACGGACATTCGGATCGTTCGAATATTTCTACACATTTTGGAGAAAATTCAAATTTATTGAAAATCACCTGAACTATAGACCAAAAAGTCAGAGCTCCAAAGAGCGAACTCCGGCAATTGTGCTCCGATTCCGTTGATTGATACCTCTATCAATAGGCGTTGAGCCCTGTAATTATCGTGCCAACGGACATTTGGATCGTTCGAATATTTCTACACATTTTGGAGAAAATTCAAATTTATTGAAAATCACCTGAACTATAGACCAAAAAGTCAGAGCTCCAAAAAGCGAACTCCGGCAATTGTGCTCCGATTCCGATGATTGATACCTCTATCAATAGGCGTTGAGCCCTGTAATTATCGTGCCAACGGACATTTGGATCGTTCGAATATTTCTACACATTTTGGAGAAAATTCAAATTTATTGAAAATCACCTGAACTATAGACCAAAAAGTCAGAGCTCCAAAGAGCAAACTCCGGCAATTGTGCTCTGATTCCGTTGACTAATACCTCTATCAATAGGCGTTGAGCCCTGTAATTATCGTGCCAACGGACATTTGGATCGTTCAAATATTTCTACACATTTTGGAGAAAATTCAAATTTATTGAAAATCACCTGAACTATAGACCAAAAAGTCAGAGCTCCAAAAAGCAAACTCCGGCAATTGTGCTCCGATTCCGATGATTGATACCTCTATCAATAGGCGTTGAGCCCTGTAATTATGGTGCCAACGGACATTTGGATCGTTCGAATATTTTTACACATTTTGGAGAAAATTCAAATTTATTGAAAATCACCTGAACTATAGACCAAAAAGTCAGAGTTCCAAAAAGCGAACTCCGGCAATTGTGCTCCGATTCCGATGATTGATACCTCTATCAATAGGCGTTGAGCCCTGTAATTATCGTGCTAACGGACATTTGGGTCGTTCGAATATTTCTACACATTTTGGAGAAAATTCAAATTTATTGAAAATCACCTGAACTATAGACCAAAAAGTCAGAGCTCCAAAGAGCAAACTTCGGCAATTGTGCTCCGATTCCGATGATTGATACCTCTATCAATAGGCGTTGAGCCCTGTAATTATCGTGCCAACGGACATTTGGATCGTTCGAATATTTCTACACATTTTGGAGAAAATTCAAATTTATTGAAAATCACCTGAACTATAGACCAAAAAGTCAGAGCTCCAAAGAGCGAACTCCGGCAATTGTGCTCTGATTCCGTTGATTGATACCTCCATCAATAGGCGTTGAGCCCTGTAATTATCGTGCCAACGGACATTTGGATCGTTCGAATATTTCTACACATTTTGGAGAAAATTCAAATTTATTGAAAATCACCTGAACTATAGACCAAAAAGTCAGAGCTCCAAAAAGCGAACTCCGGCAATTGTGCTCCGATTCCGATGATTGATACCTCTATCAATAGGCGTTGAGCCCTGTAATTATTGTGCCAACGGACATTAGGATCGTTCGAATATTTCTACACATTTTGGAGAAAATTCAAATTTATTGAAAATCACCTGAACTATAGACCAAAAAGTCAGAGCTCCAAAGAGCGAACTCCGGCAATTGTGCTCCGATTCCGTTGATTGATACCTCTATCAATAGGCGTTGAGCCCTGTAATTATCGTGCCAACGGACATTTGGATCGTTCGAATATTTCAACACATTTTGGATAAAATTCAAATTTATTGAAAATCACCTGAACTATAGACCAAAAAGTCAGAGCTCCAAAAAGCGAACTCCGGCAATTGTGCTCCGATTCCGATGGTTGATACCTCTATCAATAGGCGTTGAGCCCTGTAATTATTGTGCCAACGGACATTTGGATCGTTCGAATATTTCTACACATTTTGGAGAAAATTCAAATTTATTGAAAATCACCTGAACTATAGACCAAAAAGTCAGAGCTCCAAAGAACGAACTCCGGCAATTGTGCTCCGATTCCGTTGATTTATACCTCTATCAATAGGCGTTGAGCCCTGTAGTTATCGTGCCAACGGACATTTGGATCGTTTGAATATTTCTACACATTTTGGAGAAAATTCAAATTTATTGAAAATCACCTGAACTATAGACCAAAAAGTCAGAGCTCCAAAATGCGAACTCCGGCAATTGTGCTCCGATTCCGATGATTGATACCTCTATCAATAGGCGTTGAGCCCTGTAATTATCGTGCCAACGTCCGTTGGGATCGCTCGAATATTTCTACACATTTTGGAGAAAATTCAAATTTATTGAAAATCACCTGAACTATAGACCAAAAAGTCAGAGCTCCAAAGAGCGAACTCCGGCAATTGTGCTCCGATGCCGTTGATTGATACCTCTATCAATAGGCGTTGAGCCCTATAATTATCGTGCCAACGGACATTTGGATCGTTCGAATATTTCTACACATTTTGGAGAAAATTCAAATTTATTGAAAATCACTAGAACTATAGACCAAAAAGTCAGAGCTCCAAAAAGCGAACTCCGGCAATTGTGCTCCGATTCCGATGATTAATACCTCTATCAATAGGCGTTGAGCCCTGTAATTATCGTGCCAACGGACATTTGGATCGTTCGAATATTTCTACACATTTAGGAGAAAATTCAAATTTATTGAAAATCACCTGAACTATAGACCAAAAAGTCAGAGCTCCAAAAAGCGAACTCCGGCAATTGTGCTCCGATTCCGATGATTGATACCTCTATCAATAGGCGTTGAGCCCTGTAATTATCGTGCCAACGGACATTTGGATCGTTCGAATATTTCTACACATTTTGGATAAAATTCAAATTTATTGAAAATCACCTGAACTATAGACCAAAAAGTCAGAGCTCCAAAAAGCGAACTCCGGCAATTGTGCTCCGATTCCGATGGTTGATACCTCTATCAATAGGCGTTGAGCCCTGTAATTATTGTGCCAACGGACATTTGGATCGTTCGAATATTTCTACACATTTTGGAGAAAATTCAAATTTATTGAAAATCACCTGAACTATAGACCAAAAAGTCAGAGCTCCAAAGAACGAACTCCGGCAATTGTGCTCCGATTCCGTTGATTTATACCTCTATCAATAGGCGTTGAGCCCTGTAGTTATCGTGCCAACGGACATTTGGATCGTTTGAATATTTCTACACATTTTGGAGAAAATTCAAATTTATTGAAAATCACCTGAACTATAGACCAAAAAGTCAGAGCTCCAAAATGCGAACTCCGGCAATTGTGCTCCGATTCCGATGATTGATACCTCTATCAATAGGCGTTGAGCCCTGTAATTATCGTGCCAACGTCCGTTGGGATCGCTCGAATATTTCTACACATTTTGGAGAAAATTCAAATTTATTGAAAATCACCTGAACTATAGACCAAAAAGTCAGAGCTCCAAAGAGCGAACTCCGGCAATTGTGCTCCGATGCCGTTGATTGATACCTCTATCAATAGGCGTTGAGCCCTATAATTATCGTGCCAACGGACATTTGGATCGTTCGAATATTTCTACACATTTTGGAGAAAATTCAAATTTATTGAAAATCACTAGAACTATAGACCAAAAAGTCAGAGCTCCAAAAAGCGAACTCCGGCAATTGTGCTCCGATTCCGATGATTAATACCTCTATCAATAGGCGTTGAGCCCTGTAATTATCGTGCCAACGGACATTTGGATCGTTCGAATATTTCTACACATTTAGGAGAAAATTCAAATTTATTGAAAATCACCTGAACTATAGACCAAAAAGTCAGAGCTCCAAAAAGCGAACTCCGGCAATTGTGCTCCGATTCCGATGATTGATACCTCTATCAATAGGCGTTGAGCCCTGTAATTATCGTGCCAACGGACATTTGGATCGTTCGAATATTTCTACACATTTTGGAGAAAATTCAAATTTATTGAAAATCACCTGAACTATAGACCCAAAAGTCAGAGCTCCAAAGAACGAACTCCGGCAATTGTGCTCCGATTCCGTTGATTTATACCTCTATCAATAGGCGTTGAGCCCTGTAGTTATCGTGCCAACGGACATTTGGATCGTTTGAATATTTCTACACATTTTGGAGAAAATTCAAATTTATTGAAAATCACCTGAACTATAGACCAAAAAGTCAGAGCTCCAAAATGCGAACTCCGGCAATTGTGCTCCGATTCCGATGATTGATACCTCTATCAATAGGCGTTGAGCCCTGTAATTATCGTGCCAACGTCCGTTGGGATCGCTCGAATATTTCTACACATTTTGGAGAAAATTCAAATTTATTGAAAATCACCTGAACTATAGACCAAAAAGTCAGAGCTCCAAAGAGCGAACTCCGGCAATTGTGCTCCGATGCCGTTGATTGATACCTCTATCAATAGGCGTTGAGCCCTGTAATTATCGTGCCAACGGACATTTGGATCGTTCGAATATTTCTACACATTTTGGAGAAAATTCAAATTTATTGAAAATCACTAGAACTATAGACCAAAAAGTCAGAGCTCCAAAAAGCGAACTCCGGCAATTGTGCTCCGATTCCGATGATTAATACCTCTATCAATAGGCGTTGAGCCCTGTAATTATCGTGCCAACGGACATTTGGATCGTTCGAATATTTCTACACATTTAGGAGAAAATTCAAATTTATTGAAAATCACCTGAACTATAGACCAAAAAGTCAGAGCTCCAAAAAGCGAACTCCGGCAATTGTGCTCCGATTCCGATGATTGATACCTCTATCAATAGGCGTTGAGCCCTGTAATTATCGTGCCAATGGACATATGGATCGTTCCAATATTTCTACACATTTTAGAGAAAATTCAAATTTATTGAAAATCACCTGAACTATAGACCAAAAAGTCAGAGCTCCAAAAAGCGAACTCCGGCAATTGTGCTCCGATTCCGATGATTGATATCTCTATCAATAGGCGTTGAGCCCTGTAATTATCATGCCAACGGACATTTGGATCGTTCGAATATTTCTACACATTTTGGAGAAAATTCAAATTTATTGAAAATCACCTGAACTATAGACCAAAAAGTCAGAGCTCCAAAAAGCGAACTCCGGCAATTGTGCTCCGATTCCGTTGATTGATACCTCTATCAATAGGCGTTGAGCCCTGTAATTATCGTGCCAACGGACATTTGGATCGTTCGAATATTTCTACACATTTTGGAGAAAATTCAAATTTATTGAAAATCACCTGAACTATAGACCAAAAAGTCAGAGCTCCAAAGAGCAAACTACGGCAATTGTGCTCCGATTCCGTTGATTGATACCTCTATCAATAGGCGTTGAGCCCTGTAATTATCGTGCCAACGGACATTTGGATCGTTCGAATATTTCTACACATTTAGGAGAAAATTCAAATTTATTGAAAATCACCTGAACTATAGACCAAAAAGTCAGAGCCCCAAAAAGCGAACTCCGGCAATTGTGCTCCGATTCCGTTGATTGATACCTCTATCAATAGGCGTTGAGCCCTGTAATTATCGTGCCAACGGACATTTGGATCGTTCGAATATTTCTACACATTTTGGAGAAAATTCAAATTTATTGAAAATCACCTGAACGATAGACCAAATGTCAGAGCTCCAAAAAGCGAACTCCGGCAATTGTGCTCCGATTCCGATGAGCCCTGTAATTATCGTGCCAACGGACATTTGGATCGTTCGAATATTTCTACACATTTTGGAGAAAATTCAAATTTATTGAAAATCACCTGAACTATAGACCAAAAAGTCAGAGCCCCAAACAGCGAACTCCGGCAATTGTGCTCCGATGCCGTTGATTGATACCTCTATCAATAGGCGTTGAGCCCTGTAATTATCGTGCCAACGGACATTTGGATCGTTCGAATATTTCTACACATTTTGGAGAAAATTAAAATTTATTGAAAATCACCTGAACTATAGACCAAAAAGTCAGAGCTCCAAAGAGCGAACTCCGGCAATTGTGCTCCGATTCCGATGATTGATACCTCTGTCAATAGGCGTTGAGCCCTGTAATTATCGTGCCAACGGACATTTGGATCGTTCGAATATTTCTACACATTTTGGAGAAAATTCAAATTTATTGAAAATCACCTGAACTATAGACCAAAAAGTCAGAGCTCCAAAGAGCGAACTCCGGCAATTGTGCTCCGATTCCGTTGATTGATATCTCTATCAATAGGCGTTGAGCCCTGTAATTATCGTGCCAACGGACATTTGGATCGTTCGAATATTTCTACACATTTTGGAGAAAATTCAAATTTATTGAAAATCACCTGAACTATAGACCAAAAAGTCAGAGCTCCAAAAAGAGAACTCCGGCAATTGTGCTCCGATTCCGATGATTGATACCTCTATCAATAGGCGTTGAGCCCTGTAATTATCGTGCCAACGGACATTTGGATCGTTCGAATATTTCTACACATTTTGGAGAAAATTCAAATTTATTGAAAATCACCTGAACTATAGACCAAAAAGTCAGAGCTCCAAAGAGCGAACTCCGGCAATTGTGCTCCGATGCCGTTGATTGATACCTCTATCAATAGGCGTTGAGCTCTGTAATTATCGTGCCAACGGACATTTGGATCGTTCGAATATTTCTACACATTTTGGAGAAAATTCAAATTTATTGAAAATCACCTGAACTATAGACCAAAAAGTCAGAGCTCCAAAGAGCGAACTCCGGCAATTGTGCTCCGATTCCGTTGATTGATACCTCTATCAATAGGCGTTGAGCCCTGTAATTATCGTGCCAACGGACATTTGGATCGTTCGAATATTTCTACACATTTTGGAGAAAATTCAAATTTATTGAAAATCACCTGAACTATAGACCAAAAAGTCAGAGCTCCAAAAAGCGAACTCCGGCAATTGTGCTCCGATTCCGATGATTGATACCTCTATCAATAGGCGTTGAGCCCTGTAATTATCGTGCCAACGGACATTTGGATCGTTCGAATATTTCTACACATTTTGGAGAAAATTCAAATTTATTGAAAATCACCTGAACTATAGACCAAAAGTCAGAGCTCCAAAGAGCGAACTCCGGCAATTGTGCTCCGATTCCGTTGATTGATACCTCTATCAATAGGCGTTGAGCCCTGTAATTATCGTGCCAACGGACATTTGGATCGTTCGAATATTTCTACACATTTAGGAGAAAATTCAAATTTATTGAAAATCACCTGAACTATAGACCAAAAAGTCAGAGCTCCAAAAAGCGAACTCCGGCAATTGTGCTCCGATTCCGATGATTGATACCTCTATCAATAGGCGTTGAGCCCTGTAATTATCGTGCCAATGGACATATGGATCGTTCCAATATTTCTACACATTTTAGAGAAAATTCAAATTTATTGAAAATCACCTGAACTATAGACCAAAAAGTCAGAGCTCCAAAAAGCGAACTCCGGCAATTGTGCTCCGATTCCGATGATTGATATCTCTATCAATAGGCGTTGAGCCCTGTAATTATCATGCCAACGGACATTTGGATCGTTCGAATATTTCTACACATTTTGGAGAAAATTCAAATTTATTGAAAATCACCTGAACTATAGACCAAAAAGTCAGAGCTCCAAAAAGCGAACTCCGGCAATTGTGCTCCGATTCCGTTGATTGATACCTCTATCAATAGGCGTTGAGCCCTGTAATTATCGTGCCAACGGACATTTGGATCGTTCGAATATTTCTACACATTTTGGAGAAAATTCAAATTTATTGAAAATCACCTGAACTATAGACCAAAAAGTCAGAGCTCCAAAGAGCAAACTACGGCAATTGTGCTCCGATTCCGTTGATTGATACCTCTATCAATAGGCGTTGAGCCCTGTAATTATCGTGCCAACGGACATTTGGATCGTTCGAATATTTCTACACATTTAGGAGAAAATTCAAATTTATTGAAAATCACCTGAACTATAGACCAAAAAGTCAGAGCCCCAAAAAGCGAACTCCGGCAATTGTGCTCCGATTCCGTTGATTGATACCTCTATCAATAGGCGTTGAGCCCTGTAATTATCGTGCCAACGGACATTTGGATCGTTCGAATATTTCTACACATTTTGGAGAAAATTCAAATTTATTGAAAATCACCTGAACGATAGACCAAATGTCAGAGCTCCAAAAAGCGAACTCCGGCAATTGTGCTCCGATTCCGATGAGCCCTGTAATTATCGTGCCAACGGACATTTGTATCGTTCGAATATTTCTACACATTTTGGAGAAAATTCAAATTTATTGAAAATCACCTGAACTATAGACCAAAAAGTCAGAGCCCCAAACAGCGAACTCCGGCAATTGTGCTCCGATGCCGTTGATTGATACCTCTATCAATAGGCGTTGAGCCCTGTAATTATCGTGCCAACGGACATTTGGATCGTTCGAATATTTCTACACATTTTGGAGAAAATTAAAATTTATTGAAAATCACCTGAACTATAGACCAAAAAGTCAGAGCTCCAAAGAGCGAACTCCGGCAATTGTGCTCCGATTCCGATGATTGATACCTCTGTCAATAGGCGTTGAGCCCTGTAATTATCGTGCCAACGGACATTTGGATCGTTCGAATATTTCTACACATTTTGGAGAAAATTCAAATTTATTGAAAATCACCTGAACTATAGACCAAAAAGTCAGAGCTCCAAAGAGCGAACTCCGGCAATTGTGCTCCGATTCCGTTGATTGATATCTCTATCAATAGGCGTTGAGCCCTGTAATTATCGTGCCAACGGACATTTGGATCGTTCGAATATTTCTACACATTTTGGAGAAAATTCAAATTTATTGAAAATCACCTGAACTATAGACCAAAAAGTCAGAGCTCCAAAAAGAGAACTCCGGCAATTGTGCTCCGATTCCGATGATTGATACCTCTATCAATAGGCGTTGAGCCCTGTAATTATCGTGCCAACGGACATTTGGATCGTTCGAATATTTCTACACATTTTGGAGAAAATTCAAATTTATTGAAAATCACCTGAACTATAGACCAAAAAGTCAGAGCTCCAAAGAGCGAACTCCGGCAATTGTGCTCCGATGCCGTTGATTGATACCTCTATCAATAGGCGTTGAGCTCTGTAATTATCGTGCCAACGGACATTTGGATCGTTCGAATATTTCTACACATTTTGGAGAAAATTCAAATTTATTGAAAATCACCTGAACTATAGACCAAAAAGTCAGAGCTCCAAAGAGCGAACTCCGGCAATTGTGCTCCGATTCCGTTGATTGATACCTCTATCAATAGGCGTTGAGCCCTGTAATTATCGTGCCAACGGACATTTGGATCGTTCGAATATTTCTACACATTTTGGAGAAAATTCAAATTTATTGAAAATCACCTGAACTATAGACCAAAAAGTCAGAGCTCCAAAAAGCGAACTCCGGCAATTGTGCTCCGATTCCGATGATTGATACCTCTATCAATAGGCGTTGAGCCCTGTAATTATCGTGCCAACGGACATTTGGATCGTTCGAATATTTCTACACATTTTGGAGAAAATTCAAATTTATTGAAAATCACCTGAACTATAGACCAAAAGTCAGAGCTCCAAAAAGCGAACTCCGGCAATTGTGCTCTGATGCCGTTGATTGATACCTCTATCAATAGGCGTTGAGCCCTGTAATTATCGTGCCAACGGACATTTGGATCGTTCGAAGATTTCTACACATTTTGGAGAAAATTCAAATTTATTGAAAATCACCTGAACTATAGACCAAAAAGTCAGAGCTCCAAAGAGCGAACTTCGGCAATTGTGCTCCGATGCCGTTGATTGATACCTCTATCAATAGGCGTTGAGCCCTGTAATTATCGTGCCAACGGACATTTGGATCGTTCGAATATTTCTACACATTTTGGAGAAAATTCAAATTTATTGAAAATCACCTGAACTATAGACCAAAAAGTCAGAGCTCCAAAAAGCGAACTCCGGCAATTGTGCTCCGATTCCGATGATTGATACCTATATCAATAGGCGTTGAGCCCTGTAATTATCGTGCCAACGGACATTTGGATCGTTCGAATATTTCTACACATTTTGGAGAAAATTCAAATTTATTGAAAATCACCTGAACTATAGACCAAAAAGTCAGAGCTCCAAAAAGCGAACTCCGGCAATTGTGCTCCGATTCCGATGATTGATACCTCTATCAATAGGCGTTGAGCCCTGTAATTATCGTGCCAATGGACATTTGGATCGTTCGAATATTTCTACACATTTTGGAGAAAATTCAAATTTATTGAAAATCACCTGAACTATAGACCAAAAAGTCAGAGCTCCAAAGAGCGAACTCCGGCAATTGTGCTCCGATTCCGATGATTGATACCTCTATCAATAGGCGTTGAGCCCTGTAATTATCGTGCCAACGGACATTTGGATTGTTCGAATATTTCTACACATTTTGGACTAAATTCAAATTTATTGAAAATCACCTGAACTATAGACCAAAAAGTCAGATCTTTAAAAAGCGAACTCCGGCAATTGTGCTCCGATTCCGATGATTGATACCTCTATCAATAGGCGTTGAGCCCTGTAATTATCGTGCCAACGGACATTTGGATCGTTCGAATATTTCTACACATTTTGGAGAAAATTCAAATTTATTGAAAATCACCTGAACTATAGACCAAAAAGTCAGAGCTCCAAAGAGCGAACTCCGGCAATTGTGCTCCGATGCCGTTGATTGATACCTCTATCAATAGGCGTTGAGCCCTGTAATTATCGTGCCAACGGACATTTGGATCGTTCGAATATTTCTACACATTTTGGAGAAAATTCAAATTTATTGAAAATCACCTGAACTATAGACCAGAGCTCCAAAGAGCGAACTCCGGCAATTGTGCTCCGATTCCGTTGATTGATACCTCTATCAATAGGCGTTGAGCCCTGTAATTATCGTGCCAACGGACATTTGGATCGTTCGAATATTTCTACACATTTTGGAGAAAATTCAAATTTATTGAAAATCACCTGAACTATAGAGCAAAAGTCAGAGCTCCAAAAAGCGAACTCCGGCAATTGTGCTCCGATTCCGATGATTGATACCTCTATCAATAGGCGTTAAGCCCTGTAATTATCGTGCCAACGGACATTTGGATCGTTCGAATATTTCTACACATTTTGGAGAAAATTCAAATTTATTGAAAATCACCTGAACTATAGACCAGAGCTCCAAAAAGCGAACTCCGGCAATTGTGCTCCGATGCCGTTGATTGATACCTCTATCAATAGGCGTTGAGCCCTGTAATTATCGTGCCAACGGACATTTGGATCGTTCGAATATTTCTACACATTTTGGAGAAAATTCTAATTTATTGAAAATCACCTGAACTATAGACCAAAAAGTCAGAGCTCCAAAAAGCGAACTCCGGCAATTGTGCTCCGATTCCGATGATTGATACCTCTATCAATAGGCGTTGAGCCCTGTAATTATCGTGCCAATGGACATTTGGATCGTTCGAATATTTCTACACATTTTGGAGAAAATTCAAATTTATTGAAAATCACCTGAACTATAGACCAAAAAGTCAGGGCTCCAAAAAGCGAACTCCGGCAATTGTGCTCCGATTCCGATGATTGATACCTCTATCAATAGGCGTTGAGCCCTGTAATTATCGTGCCAACGGACATTTGGATCGTTCGAATATTTCTACACATTTTGGAGAAAATTCAAATTTATTGAAAATCACCTGAACTATAGACCAAAAAGTCAGAGCTCCAAAGAGCGAACTCCGGCAATTGTGCTCCGATGCCGTTGATTGATACCTCTATCAATAGGCGTTGAGCCCTGTAATTATCGTGCCAACGGACATTTGGATCGTTCGAATATTTCTACACATTTTGGAGAAAATTCAAATTTATTGAAAATCACCTGAACTATAGACCAGAGCTCCAAAGAGCGAACTCCGGCAATTGTGCTCCGATTCCGTTGATTGATACCTCTATCAATAGGCGTTGAGCCCTGTAATTATCGTGCCAACGGACATTTGGATCGTTCGAATATTTCTACACATTTTGGAGAAAATTCAAATTTATTGAAAATCACCTGAACTATAGAGCAAAAAGTCAGAGCTCCAAAAAGCGAACTCCGGCAATTGTGCTCCGATTCCAATGATTGATACCTCTATCAATAGGCGTTAAGCCCTGTAATTATCGTGCCAACGGACATTTGGATCGTTCGAATATTTCTACACATTTTGGAGAAAATTCAAATTTATTGAAAATCACCTGAACTATAGACCAAAAAGTGTGAGCTCCAAAGAGCGAACTCCGGCAATTGTGCTCCGATGCCGTTGATTGATACCTATATCAATAGGCGTTGAGCCCTGTAATTATCGTGCCAACGGACATTTGGATCGTTCGAATATTTCTACACATTTTGGAGAAAATCCAAATTTATTGAAAATCACCTGAACTATAGACCAAAAAGTCAGAGCTCCAAAAAGCGAACTCCGGCAATTGTGCTCCGATTCCGATGATTGATACCTCTATCAATAGGCGTTGAGCCCTGTAATTATCGTGCCAACGGACATTTGGATCGTTCAAATATTTCTACACATTTTGGAGAAAATTCAAATTTATTGAAAATCACCTGAACTATAGACCAAAAAGTCAGAGCTCCAAAAAGCGAACTCCGGCAATTGTGCTCCGATTCCGATGATTGATACCTCTATCAAAAGGCGTTGAGCCCTGTAATTATCGTGCCAACGGACATTTGGATCGTTCGAATATTTCTACACATTTTGGAGAAAATTCAAATTTATTGAAAATCACCTGAACTATAGACCAAAAAGTCAGAGCTCCAAAGAGCGAACTCCGGCAATTGTGCTCCGATTCCGATGATTGATACCTCTATCAATAGGCGTTGAGCCCTGTAATTATCGTGCCAACGGAAATTTGGATCGTTCGAATATTTCTACACATTTTGGAGAAAATTCAAATTTATTGAAAATCACCTGAACTATAGACCAAAAAGTCAGAGCTCCAAAGAGCGAACTCCGGCAATTGGGCTCCGATGCCATTGATTGATACCTCTATCAATAGGCGTTGAGCCCTGTAATTATCGTGCCAACGGACATTTGGATCGTTCGAATATTTCTACACATTTTGGAGAAAATTCAAATTTATTGAAAATCACCTGAACTATAGACCAAAAAGTCAGAGCTGCAAAAAGCGAACTCCGGCAATTGTGCTCCGATTCCGATGATTGATACCTCTATCAAAAGGCGTTGAGCCCTGTAATTATCGTGCCAACGGACATTTGGATCGTTCGAATATTTCTACACATTTTGGAGAAAATTCAAATTTATTGAAAATGACCTGAACTATAGACCAAAAAGTCAGAGCTCCAAAGAGCGAACTCCGGCAATTGTGCTCCGATTCCGTTGATTGATACCTCTATCAATAGGCGTTGAGCCCTGTAATTATCGTGCCAACGGACATTTGGATCGTTCGAATATTTCTACACATTTTGGAGAAAATTCAAATTTATTGAAAATCACCTGAACTATAGACCAAAAAGTCAGAGCTCCAAAAGAGCGAACTCCGGCAATTGTGCTCCGATTCCGATGATTGATACCTCTATCAATAGGCGTTGAGCCCTTTAATTATCGTGCCAACGGACATTTGGATCGTTCGAATATTTCTACACATTTTGGAGAAAATTCAAATTTATTGAATATCACCTGAACTATAGACCAAAAAGTCAGAGCTCCAAAGAGCGAACTCCGGCAATTGTTCTCCGATGCCGATGATTGATACCTCTATCAATAGGCGTTGAGCCCTGTAATTATCGTGCCAACGGACATTTGGATTGTTCGAATATTTCTACACATTTTGGAGAAAATTCAAATTTATTGAAAATCACCTGAACTATAGACCAAAAAGTCAGAGCTCCAAAAAGCGAACACCGGCAATTGTGCTCCGATTCCGATGATTGATACCTATATCAATAGGCGTTGAGCCCTGTAATTATCGTGCCAACGGACATTTGGATCGTTCGAATATTTCTACACATTTTGGAGAAAATTCAAATTTATTGAAAATCACCTGAACTATAGACCAAAAAGTCAGAGCTCCAAAAAGCGAACTCCGGCAATTGTGCTCCGATTCCGATGATTGATACCTCTATCAATAGACGTTGAGCCCTGTAATTATCGTGCCAATGGACATTTGGATCGTTCGAATATTTCTACACATTTTGGAGAAAATTCAAATTTATTGAAAATCACCTGAACTATAGACCAAAAATTCAGAGCTCCAAAGAGCGAACTCCGGCAATTGTGCTCCGATTCCGATGATTGATACCTCTATCAATAGGCGTTGAGCCCTGTAATTATCGTGCCAACGGACATTTGGATTGTTCGAATATTTCTACACATTTTGGACTAAATTCAAATTTATTGAAAATCACCTGAACTATAGACCAAAAAGTCAGAGCTCCAAAAAGCGAACTCCGGCAATTGTGCTCCGATTCCGACGATTGATACCTCTATCAATAGGCGTTGAGCCCTGTAATTATCGTGCCAACGGACATTTGGATCGTTCGAATATTTCTACACATTTTGGAGAAAATTCAAATTTATTGAAAATCACCTGAACTATAGACCAAAAAGTCAGAGCTCCAAAGAGCGAACTCCGGCAATTGTGCTCCGATGCCGTTGATTGATACCTCTATCAATAGGCGTTGAGCCCTGTAATTATCGTGCCAACGGACATTTGGATCGTTCGAATATTTCTACACATTTTGGAGAAAATTAAAATTTATTGAAAATCACCTGAACTATAGACCAGAGCTCCAAAGAGCGAACTCCGGCAATTGTGCTCCGATTCCGTTGATTGATACCTCTATCAATAGGCGTTGAGCCCTGTAATTATCGTGCCAACGGACATTTGGATCGTTCGAATATTTCTATACATTTTGGAGAAAATTCAAATTTATTGAAAATCACCTGAACTATAGAGCAAAAAGTCAGAGCTCCAAAAAGCGAACTCCGGCAATTGTGCTCCGATTCCGATGATTGATACCTCTATCAATAGGCGTTAAGCCCTGTAATTATCGTGCCAACGGACATTTGGATCGTTCGAATATTTCTACACATTTTGGAGAAAATTCAAATTTATTGAAAATCACCTGAACTATAGACCAAAAAGTCAGAGCTCCAAAGAGCGAACTCCGGCAATTGTGCTCCGATGCCGTTGATTGATACCTCTATCAATAGGCGTTGAGCCCTGTAATTATCGTGCCAACGGACATTTGGATCGTTCGAATATTTCTACACATTTTGGAGAAAATTCAAATTTATTGAAAATCACCTGAACTATAGACCAAAAAGTCAGAGCTCCAAAAAGCGAACTCCGGCAATTGTGCTCCGATGCCGATGATTGATACCTCTATCAATAGGCGTTGAGCCCTGTAATTATCGTGCCAACGGACATTTGGATCGTTCAAATATTTCTACACATTTTGGAGAAAATTCAAATTTATTGAAAATTACCTGAACTATAGACCAAAAAGTCAGAGCTCCAAAAAAGCGAACTCCGGCAATTGTGCTCCGATTCCGATGATTGATACCTCTATCAAAAGGCGTTGAGCCCTGTAATTATCGTGCCAACGGACATTTGGATCGTTCGAATATTTCTACACATTTTGGAGAAAATTCAAATTTATTGAAAATCACCTGAACTATAGACCAAAAAGTCAGAGCTCCAAAGAGCGAACTCCGGCAATTGTGCTCCGATTCCGATGATTGATACCTCTATCAATAGGCGTTGAGCCCTGTAATTATCGTGCCAACGGACATTTGGATCGTTCGAATATTTCTACACATTTTGGAGAAAATTAAAATTTATTGAAAATCACCTGAACTATAGACCAAAAAGTCAGAGCTCCAAAGAGCGAACTCCGGCAATTGGGCTCTAATGCCATTGATTGATACCTCTATCAATAGGCGTTGAGCCCTGTAATTATCGTGCCAACGGACATTTGGATCGTTCGAATATTTCTACACATTTTGGAGAAAATTCAAATTTATTGAAAATCACCTGAACTATAGACCAAAAAGTCAGAGCTGCAAAAAGCGAACTCCGGCAATTGTGCTCCGATTCCGATGATTGATACCTCTATCAATAGGCGTTGAGCCCTGTAATTATCGTGCCAACGGACATTTGGATCGTTCGAATATTTCTACACATTTTGGAGAAAATTCAAATTTATTGAAAATTACCTGAACTATAGACCAAAAAGTCAGAGCTCCAAAAAAGCGAACTCCGGCAATTGTGCTCCGATTCCGATGATTGATACCTCTATCAAAAGGCGTTGAGCCCTGTAATTATCGTGCCAACGGACATTTGGATCGTTCGAATATTTCTACACATTTTGGAGAAAATTCAAATTTATTGAAAATCACCTGAACTATAGACCAAAAAGTCAGAGCTCCAAAGAGCGAACTTCGGCAATTGTGCTCCGATGCCGTTGATTGATACCTCTATCAATAGGCGTTGAGCCCTGTAATTATCGTGCCAACGGACATTTGGATCGTTCGAATATTTCTACACATTTTGGAGAAAATTCAAATTTATTGAAAATCACCTGAACTATAGACCAAAAAGTCAGAGCTCCAAAGAGCGAACTCCGGCAATTGTGCTCCGATTCCGTTGATTGATACCTCTATCAATAGGCGTTGAGCCCTGTAATTATCGTGCCAACGGACATTTGGATCGTTCGAATATTTCTACACATTTTGGAGACAATTCAAATTTATTGAAAATCACCTGAACTATAGACCAAAAAGTCAGAGCTCCAAAGAGCGGACTCCGGCAATTGTGCTCCGATTCCGATGATTGATACCTCTATCAATAGGCGTTGAGCCCTGTAATTATCGTGCCAACGGACATTTGGATCGTTCGAATATTTCTACACATTTTGGAGAAAATTCAAATTTATTGAAAATCACCTGAACTATAGACCAAAAAGTCAGAGCTCCAAAGAGCGAACTCCGGCAATTGTGCTCCGATGCCGTTGATTGATACCTCTATCAATAGGCGTTGAGCCCTGTAATTATCGTGCCAACGGACATTTGGATCGTTCGAATATTTCTACACATTTTGGAGAAAATTCAAATTTATTGAAAATCACCTGAACTATAGACCAAAAAGTCAGAGCTCCAAAGAGCGAACTCCGGCAATTGTGCTCCGATGCCGTTGATTGATACCTCTATCAATAGGCGTTGAGCCCTGTAATTATCGTGCCAACGGACATTTGGATCGTTCGAATATTTCTACACATTTTGGAGAAAATTCAAATTTATTGAAAATCACCTGAACTATAGACCAAAAAGTCAGGGCTCCAAAGAGCGAACTCCGGCAATTCTCCTCCGATGCCGTTGATTGATACCTCTATCAATAGGCGTTGAGCCCTGTAATTATCGTGCCAACGGACATTTGGATCGTTCGAATATTTCTACACATTTTGGAGAAAATTCAAATTTATTGAAAATCACCTGAACTATAGACCAAAAAGTCAGAGCTCCAAAGAGCGAACTCCGGCAATTGTGCTCCGATGCCATTGATTGATACCTCTATCAATAGGCATTGAGCCCTGTAATTATCGTGCCAACGGACATTTGGATCGTTCGAATATTTCTACACATTTTGGAGAAAATTCAAATTTATTGAAAATCACCTGAACTATAGACCAAAAAGTCTGAGCTCCAAAGAGCGAACTCCGGCAATTGTGCTCCGATTCCGATGATTGATACCTCTATCAAAAGGCGTTGAGCCCTGTAATTATCGTGCCAACGGACATTTGGATCGTTCGAAGATTTCTACACATTTTGGAGAAAATTCAAATTTATTGAAAATCACCTGAACTATAGACCAGAGCTCCAAAGAGCGAACTCCGGCAATTGTGCTCCGATTCCGTTGATTGATACCTCTATCAATAGGCGTTGAGCCCTGTAATTATCGTGCCAACGGACATTTGGATCGTTCGAATATTTCTACACATTTTGGAGAAAATTCAAATTTATTGAAAATCACCTGAACTATAGACCAAAAAGTCAGAGCTCCAAAAAGCGAACTCCGGCAATTGTGCTCCGATTCCGATGATTGATACCTCTATCAATAGGCGTTGAGCCCTGTAATTATCGTGCCAACGGACATTTGGATCGTTCGAATATTTCTACACATTTTGGAGAAAATTCAAATTTATTGAAAATCACCTGAACTATAGACCAAAAAGTCAGAGCTCCAAAGAGCGAACTCCGGCAATTGTGCTCCGATGCCGTTGATTGATACCTCTATCAATAGGCGTTGAGCCCTGTAATTATCGTGCCAACGGACATTTGGATCGTTCGAATATTTCTACACATTTTGGAGAAAATTCAAATTTATTGAAAATCACCTGAACTATAGACCAAAAAGTCAGAGCTCCAAAAAGCGAACTCCGGCAATTGTGCTCCGATTCCGATGATTGATACCTGTATCAATAGGCGTTGAGCCCTGTAATTATCGTGCCAACGGACATTTGGATCGTTCGAATATTTCTACACATTTTGGAGAAAATTCAAATTTATTGAAAATCACCTGAACTATAGACCAAAAAGTCAGAGCTCCAAAGAGCGAACTCCGGCAATTGTGCTCCGATGCCGTTGATTGATACCTCTATCAATAGGCGTTGAGCCCTGTAATTATCGTGCCAACGGACATTTGGATCGTTCGAATATTTCTACACATTTTGGAGAAAATTCAAATTTATTGAAAATCACCTGAACTATAGACCAAAAAGTCAGAGCTCCAAAAAGCGAACTCCGGCAATTGTGCTCCGATTCCGATGATTGATACCTGTATCAATAGGCGTTGAGCCCTGTAATTATCGTGCCAACGGACATTTGGATCGTTCGAATATTTCTACACATTTTGGAGAAAATTCAAATTTATTGAAAATCACCTGAACTATAGACCGAAAAGTCAGAGCTCCAAAAAGAGAACTCCGGCAATTGTGCTCCGATTCCGATGATTGATACCTCTATCAATAGGCGTTGAGCCCTGTAATTATCGTGCCAACGGACATTTGGATCGTTCGAATATTTCTACACATTTTGGAGAAAATTCAAATTTATTGAAAATCACCTGAACTATAGACCAAAAAGTCAGAGCTCCAAAGAGCGAACTCCGGCAATTGTGCTCCGATGCCGTTGATTGATACCTCTATCAATAGGCGTTGAGCCCTGTAATTATCGTGCCAACGGACATTTGGATCGTTCGAATATTTCTACACATTTTGGAGAAAATTCAAATTTATTGAAAATCACCTGAACTATAGACCAAAAAGTCAGAGCTCCAAAAAGCGAACTCCGGCAATTGTGCTCCGATTCCGATGATTGATACCTGTATCAATAGGCGTTGAGCCCTGTAATTATCGTGCCAACGGACATTTGGATCGTTCGAATATTTCTACACATTTTGGAGAAAATTCAAATTTATTGAAAATCACCTGAACTATAGACCAAAAAGTCAGAGCTCCAAAGAGCGAACTCCGGCAATTGTGCTCCGATTCCGTTGATTGATACCTCTATCAATAGGCGTTGAGCCCTGTAATTATCGTGCCAACGGACATTTGGATCGTTCGAATATTTCTACACATTTTGGAGAAAATTCAAATTTATTGTAAATCACCTGAAATATAAACCAAAAAGTCAGAGCTCCAAAGAGCGAACTCCGGCAATTGTGCTCCGATTCCGATGATTGATACCTCTATCAATAGGCGTTGAGCCCTGTAATTATCGTGCCAACGGACATTTGGATCGTTCCAATATTTCTACACATTTTGGAGAAAATTCAAATTTATTGAAAATCACCTGAACTATAGACCAAAACGTCAGAGCTCCAAAGAGCGAACTCCGGCATTTGTGCTCCGATGCCGTTGATTGATACCTCTATCAATAGGCGTTGAGCCCTGTAATTATCGTGCCAACGGACATTTGGATCGTTCGAATATTTCTACACATTTTGGAGAAAATTCACAAATTTATTGAAAATCACCTGAACTATAGACCAAAAAGTCAGAGCTCCAAAGAGCGAACTCCGGCAATTGTGCTCCGATTCCGTTGATTGATACCTCTATCAATAGGCGTTGAGCCCTGTAATTATCGTGTCAACGACATTTGGATCGTTCGAATATTTCTACACATTTGGGAGAAAATTCAAATTTATTGAAAATCACCTGAACTATAGACCAAAAAGTCAAAGCTCCAAAGAGCGAACTCCGGCAATTGTGCTCCGATGCCGTTGATTGATACCTCTATCAATAGGCGTTGAGCCCTGTAATTATCGTGCCAACGGACATTTGGATCGTTCGAATATTTCTACACATTTTGGAGAAAATTCAGATTTATTGAAAATCACCTGAACTATAGACCAAAACGTCAGAGCTCCAAAGAGCGAACTCCGGCAATTGTGCTCCGATTCCGATAATTGATACCTCTATCAATAGGCGTTGAGCCCTGTAATTATCGTGCCAACGGACATTTGGATCGTTCGAATATTTCTACACATTTTGGAGAAAATTCAAATTTATTGAAAATCACCTGAACTATAGACCAAAAAGTCAGAGCTCCAAAGAGCGAACTCCGGCAATTATTCTCCGATTCCGTTGATTGATACCTCTATCAATAGGCGTTGAGCCCTGTAATTATCGTGCCAACGGACATTTGGATCGTTCGAATATTTCTACACATTTTGGAGAAAATTCAAATTTATTGAAAATCACCTGAACTATAGACCAAAAAGTCAGAGCTCCAAAGAGCGAACTCCGGCAATTGTGCTCCGATGCCGATGATTGATACCTCTATCAATAGGCGTTGAGCCCTGTAATTATCGTGCCAACGGACATTTGGATCGTTCGAATATTTCTACACATTTTGGAGAAAATTCAAATTTATTGAAAATCACCTGAACTATAGACCAGAGCTCCAAAGAGCGAACTCCGGCAATTGTGCTCCGATTCCGTTGATTGATACCTCTATCAATAGGCGTTGAGCCCTGTAATTATCGTGCCAACGGACATTTGGATCGTTCGAATATTTCTACACATTTTGGAGAAAATTCAAATTTATTCAAAATCACCTGAACTATAGACCAAAAAGTCAGAGCTCCAAAAAAAAGACTTCGGCAATTGTGCTCCGATTCCGATGATTGATACCTCTATCAATAGGCGTTGAGCCCTGTAATTATCGTGCCAACGGACATTTGGATCGTTCGAATATTTCTACACATTTTGGAGAAAATTCAAATTTATTGAAAATCACCTGAACTATAGACCAAAAAGTCAGAGCTCCAAAGAGCGAACTCCGGCAAATGTGCTCCGATTCCGATGATTGATACCTCTATCAATAGGCGTTGAGCCCTGTAATTATCGTGCCAACGGACATTTGGATTGTTCGAATATTTCTACACATTTTGGAGAAAATTCAAATTTATTGAAAATCACCTGAACTATAGACCAAAAAGTCAGAGCTCCAAAGAGCGAACTCCGGCAATTGTGCTCCGATTCCGATGATTGATACCTCTATCAATAGGCGTTGAGCCCTGTAATTATCGTGCCAACGGACATTTGGATTGTTCGAATATTTCTACACATTTTGGAGAAAATTCAAATTTATTGAAAATCACCTGAACTATAGACCAAAAAGTCAGAGCTCCAAAGAGCGAACTCCGGCAATTGTGCTCCGATTCCGATGATTGATACCTCTATCAATAGGCGTTGAGCCCTGTAATTATCGTGCCAACGGACATTTGGATCGTTCGAATATTTCTACACATTTTGGAGAAAATTCAAATTTATTGAAAATCACCTGAACTATAGACCAGAGCTCCAAAGAGCGAACTCCGGCAATTGTTCTCCGATTCCGTTGATTGATACCTCTATCAATAGACGTTGAGCCCTGTAATTATCGTGCTAACGGACATTTGGATCGTTCGAATATTTCTACACATTTTGGAGAAAATTCAAATTTATTGAAAATCACCTGAACTATAGACGAAAAAGTCAGAGCTCCAAAAAGCAAACTGCGGCAATTGTGCTCCGATTCCGATGATTGATACCTCTATCAATAAGCGTTGAGCCCTGTAATTATCGTGCCAACGGACATTTGGATCGTTCCAATATTTCTACACATTTTGGAGAAAATTCAAATTTATTGAAAATCACCTGAACTATAGACCAAAAAGTCAGAGCTCCAAAGAGCGAACTCCGGCAAATGTGCTCCGATTCCGATGATTGATACCTCTTTAATTATCGTGCCAACCGACATTTGGATTGTTCGAATATTTCTACACATTTGGGAGAAAATTCAAATTTATTGAAAATCACCTGAACTATAGACCAAAAAGTCAGAGCTCCAAAAAGCGAACTCCGGCAATTGTGCTCCGATTCCGATGATTGATACCTCTATCAATAGGCGTTGAGCCCTGTAATTATCGTGCCAACGGACATTTGGATCGTTCGAATATTTCTACACATTTTGGAGAAAATTCAAATTTATTGAAAATCACCTGAACTATAGACCAAAAAGTCAGAGCTCCAAAGAGCGAACTCCGGCAATTGTGCTCCGATGCCGTTGATTGATACCTCTATCAATAGGCGTTGAGCCCTGTAATTATCGTGCCAACGGACATTTGGATCGTTCGAATATTTCTACACATTTTGGAGAAAATTCAAATTTATTGAAAATCACCTGAACTATAGACCAGAGCTCCAAAGAGCGAACTCCGGCAATTGTGCTCCGATTCCGTTGATTGATACCTCTATCAATAGGCGTTGAGCCCTGTAATTATCGTGCCAATGGACATTTGGATCGTTAGAATATTTCTACACATTTTGGAGAAAATTCAAATTTATTGATTTACAATAAATTTGAATTTTCTCCAAAATGTGTAGAAATATTCGAACGATCCAAATGTCCGTTGTCACGATAATTACAGGGCTCAACGCCTATTGATAGAGGTATCAAGCAACGGAATCGGAGCTCAATTGCCGGAGTTCGCTCTTTGGAGCTCTGGTCTATAATTACTATAGACCAAAAAGTCAGAGCTCCAAAAAGCGAACTCTGGCAATTGTGCTCCGATTCCGATGATTGATACCTCTATCAATAGGCGTGGAGCCCTGTAATTATCGTGCCAACGGACATTTGGATCGTTCGAATAATTCTACACATTTTGGAGAAAATTCAAATTTATTGAAAATCACCTGAACTATAGACCAAAAAGTCAGAGCTCCAAAAAAAAGACTTCGGCAATTGTGCTCCGATTCCGATGATTGATACCTCTATCAATAGGCGTTGAGCCCTGTAATTATCGTGCCAACGGACATTTGGATCGTTCGAATATTTCTACACATTTTGGAGAAAATTCAAATTTATTGAAAATCACCTGAACTATAGACCAAAAAGTCAGAGCTCCAAAGAGCGAACTCCGGCAAATGTGCTCCGATTCCGATGATTGATACCTCTATCAATAGGCGTTGAGCCCTGTAATTATCGTGCCAACGGACATTTGGATTGTTCGAATATTTCTACACATTTTGGAGAAAATTCAAATTTATTGAAAATCACCTGAACTATAGACCAAAAAGTCAGAGCTCCAAAGAGCGAACTCCGGCAATTGTGCTCCGATTCCGATGATTGATACCTCTATCAATAGGCGTTGAGCCCTGTAATTATCGTGCCAACGGACATTTGGATTGTTCGAATATTTCTACACATTTTGGAGAAAATTCAAATTTATTGAAAATCACCTGAACTATAGACCAAAAAGTCAGAGCTCCAAAGAGCGAACTCCGGCAATTGTGCTCCGATTCCGATGATTGATACCTCTATCAATAGGCGTTGAGCCCTGTAATTATCGTGCCAACGGACATTTGGATCGTTCGAATATTTCTACACATTTTGGAGAAAATTCAAATTTATTGAAAATCACCTGAACTATAGACCAGAGCTCCAAAGAGCGAACTCCGGCAATTGTTCTCCGATTCCGTTGATTGATACCTCTATCAATAGACGTTGAGCCCTGTAATTATCGTGCTAACGGACATTTGGATCGTTCGAATATTTCTACACATTTTGGAGAAAATTCAAATTTATTGAAAATCACCTGAACTATAGACGAAAAAGTCAGAGCTCCAAAAAGCAAACTGCGGCAATTGTGCTCCGATTCCGATGATTGATACCTCTATCAATAAGCGTTGAGCCCTGTAATTATCGTGCCAACGGACATTTGGATCGTTCCAATATTTCTACACATTTTGGAGAAAATTCAAATTTATTGAAAATCACCTGAACTATAGACCAAAAAGTCAGAGCTCCAAAGAGCGAACTCCGGCAAATGTGCTCCGATTCCGATGATTGATACCTCTTTAATTATCGTGCCAACCGACATTTGGATTGTTCGAATATTTCTACACATTTGGGAGAAAATTCAAATTTATTGAAAATCACCTGAACTATAGACCAAAAAGTCAGAGCTCCAAAAAGCGAACTCCGGCAATTGTGCTCCGATTCCGATGATTGATACCTCTATCAATAGGCGTTGAGCCCTGTAATTATCGTGCCAACGGACATTTGGATCGTTCGAATATTTCTACACATTTTGGAGAAAATTCAAATTTATTGAAAATCACCTGAACTATAGACCAAAAAGTCAGAGCTCCAAAGAGCGAACTCCGGCAATTGTGCTCCGATGCCGTTGATTGATACCTCTATCAATAGGCGTTGAGCCCTGTAATTATCGTGCCAACGGACATTTGGATCGTTCGAATATTTCTACACATTTTGGAGAAAATTCAAATTTATTGAAAATCACCTGAACTATAGACCAGAGCTCCAAAGAGCGAACTCCGGCAATTGTGCTCCGATTCCGTTGATTGATACCTCTATCAATAGGCGTTGAGCCCTGTAATTATCGTGCCAATGGACATTTGGATCGTTAGAATATTTCTACACATTTTGGAGAAAATTCAAATTTATTGATTTACAATAAATTTGAATTTTCTCCAAAATGTGTAGAAATATTCGAACGATCCAAATGTCCGTTGTCACGATAATTACAGGGCTCAACGCCTATTGATAGAGGTATCAAGCAACGGAATCGGAGCTCAATTGCCGGAGTTCGCTCTTTGGAGCTCTGGTCTATAATTACTATAGACCAAAAAGTCAGAGCTCCAAAAAGCGAACTCTGGCAATTGTGCTCCGATTCCGATGATTGATACCTCTATCAATAGGCGTGGAGCCCTGTAATTATCGTGCCAACGGACATTTGGATCGTTCGAATAATTCTACACATTTTGGAGAAAATTCAAATTTATTGAAAATCACCTGAACTATAGACCAAAAAGTCAGAGCTCCAAAAAAAAGACTTCGGCAATTGTGCTCCGATTCCGATGATTGATACCTCTATCAATAGGCGTTGAGCCCTGTAATTATCGTGCCAACGGACATTTGGATCGTTCGAATATTTCTACACATTTTGGAGAAAATTCAAATTTATTGAAAATCACCTGAACTATAGACCAAAAAGTCAGAGCTCCAAAGAGCGAACTCCGGCAAATGTGCTCCGATTCCGATGATTGATACCTCTATCAATAGGCGTTGAGCCCTGTAATTATCGTGCCAACGGACATTTGGATTGTTCGAATATTTCTACACATTTTGGAGAAAATTCAAATTTATTGAAAATCACCTGAACTATAGACCAAAAAGTCAGAGCTCCAAAGAGCGAACTCCGGCAATTGTGCTCCGATTCCGTTGATTGATACCTCTATCAATAGGCGTTGAGCCCTGTAATTATCATGCCAACGGACATTTGGATCGTTCGAATATTTCTACACATTTTGGAGAAAATTCAAATTTATTGAAAATCACCTGAACTATAGACCAAAAAGTCAGAGCTCCAAAAAGCGAACTCCGGCAATTGTGCTCCGATTCCGATGATTGATACCTCTATCAATAGGCGTTGAGCCCTGTAATTATCGTGCCAACGGACATTTGGATCGTTCGAATATTTCTACACATTTTGGAGAAAATTCAAATTTATTGAAAATCACCTGAACTATAGACCAAAAAGTCAGAGCTCCAAAGAGCGAACTCCGGCAATTGTGCTCCGATTCCGATGATTGATACCTCTATCAATAGGCGTTGAGCCCTGTAATTATCGTGCCAACGGACATTTGGATTGTTCCAATATTTCTACACATTTTGGAGAAAATTCAAATTTATTGAAAATCACCTGAACTATAGACCAAAAAGTCAGAGGTCCAAAAAGCGAACTCCGGCAATTGTGCTCCGATGCAGATGATTGATACCTCTATCAATAGGCGTTGAGCCCTGTAATTATCGTGCCAACGGACATTTGGATCGTTTGAATATTTCTACACATTTTGGAGAAAATTCAAATTTATTGAAAATCACCTGAACTATAGACCAAAAAGTCAGAGCGAACTCCGGCAATTGTGCTCCGATTCCGTTGATTGTTACCTCTATCAATAGGCGTTGAGCCCTGTAATTATCGTGCCAACGGACATTTGGATCGTTAGAATATTTCTACACATTTTGGAGAAAATTCAAATTGATTGAAAATCACCTGAACTATAGACCAAAAAGTCAGAGCTCCAAAGAGCGAACTCCGGCAATTGTGCTCCTATTCCGATGATTGATACCTCTATCAATAGGCGTTGAGCCCTGTATTATTATTATTATTATTATTGGGGAGGGCCATGCGGGCGATCAGCCACTTCGCACTGCGACCTAAAGGATCTATTGTGCTGGCCCCTGCTTAATTATCCGTCAAGTCAATATTCAGGTTCTTAATGAACCTGACAATACTGCCTCCCGGTACGTGATACATACTATCTGGGCTTATTGCTCTCCCTCCTAGATGTTTACTATAGCATGTAGTTCCGCTAGAAAGACGGTAGCATTGGAGCTCAAGGACCTCGAGAGGGTTGTCCCACTTCCGTATATTCCTACTCCTGCCCCGTATTCCGTTTGATTTTACTCTTACGAGTTGTTGGGAATATCAAATCACCTGTAGGTCACCCAACTTTACTACAGGAAGGCTAAATAAAACTGGAGGGTGCCTGGTGTCCAGAGTCCGCATATTTTGGGCTGATTAACCTATCTGCCATTCATCTTTCGGCATATGCTGTTCCACCTTAGATTAGGGTTTTTTGTCAAGGTTTTCTCCTTTAGCGCCGTACTTTAGCCTGTGCCAAATGGCCAAAAATGTGCCAAGTGGCCTTAGTTACCAGTGGTTGCCACGAGGAGGCAGTACGTACACTTGCGAATTGTGAACAGGTTACCCCTTACACAATTGTACCCATCACGCAGCTGCCTAATGACAAGACCAGAACAGCTCACGTGATGCGCACCCTATTGGAAGGTTACGGAGCTGGTAGATTAATGATTAATCTACTCAACTTTGATCCCCCTCCAATAGACGCCAAACCACCGTTGAGCCCTGTAATTATCGTGCCAACGGAAATTTGGATCGTTCGAATATTTCTACACATTTTGGAGAAAATTCAATTTTATTGAAAATCACCTGAACTATAGACCACAAAGTCCGAGCTCCGAAGAGTGAGCCATCGGAATCGGAGTACAATTGCCGAAGCCCACTCTTTGGAGCTCTGATTTTGTTGTCTATATTTCAGGTGATTTTTAATAAAATTAAACTTTCTCCAAAATGTGTAGGGATACTCAACCGATCCAAATGCCCGTTTGTTCGAAAATAACAGGGCTCTCGCCTATTGATAGAGGTATCAATCATTGAAATCGGAGAACATTGCCGATTTTCGATTTTGGAGCTCTGGTTTTGTGGTTTTATAGGTCAGGTGATTTGCAATAAATTGAATTTTCTCCAAAATGTGTTGAAATATTCGAATGATCCAAATGTCCGTTGGTTTGATAATTACAGGGCTCAACGCCTATTGATAAAGGTATTAATCACCAAAATTAAAGCACAATTTCCGATTTTCTATTTTGGAGCTGTGATTTTGTGGCCAGTTCTGGTGATATTCAATAAAATTGAATTTTATCCACAATGTGTAGAAATACTGATATAGGTATCAATCATCGGAATCGGAGCACAATTGCCGGAGCTCAATCATTGGAGCTCTGATTTTGTGGTCTATAGTTTAGGTGATTTTTAATTAAATTGAATTTTCTCCAAAATGTGTAGAAATATTCGAATGATCCAAATGTTCATTGGCACGATAATTACAGGGCTCAATGCCTATTGATAGAGGTATAAATCATCGAAATCTGAGCACAATTGCCGATTTTTGATTTTGGAGCTCTGATTTTGTGGTCTATAGTTCATAGGTGATTTTCAATAATAGGTCTCGGGACCTGTAATTGCTATGCTAAACCCCATTAAAATTGGTTGATTATTTCCATACATTTCACAGAAAATTCGATTTGAAGAAAATCACCTTACTATAGCTCAGCCGATTCAGGGCTATAAAAATCCAATATCTGCAATGGTGCTCCGATTGCGGTTCTTGATACCTCTAATGATAGATCTCAAGGCCTGTAATTGCTATGCCATTTAAACTGGTAAATCCACTGTGATGGTTCTTAGCGGTCTAGTCAGGTGGATTGAAAAAGTGGTAACATATAAAGAAATTGCCCTTTGTACCTTTATGGACTTTGAGGGGGCGTTTGATAATACCTCTTATGAATCGATAGAGAGGGCAGCAATGGAAAAAATGGTTCCGCTTTCTACAATTAGGTGGATTCTTTCCATGCTTTAACATCGTGAGATTACTGTTAGAGTAGGTGGCCAGTCAGTAACCATCAGGGCCGTAAAGGGCTATCCCCAAGGAGGCGTACTGTCTCCTTTTTTATGGTCATTGGTAATTGAAAGACTACTGGTCATTCTGAATAGCCATGGGTTTGATGTCCAGGGCTATGCGGATGATGTGGCTATCATAATCAGAGGCAAGTTTGATGAGATCATTTCTGATCGCATACAAAATGCACTCAATATAATATGGCAGTGGTGTTACCAGGAAAGACTTAGTATCAATCCAAACTAAACTGTCATTGTTCCTTTTACGAGGAGGCATAAGATCGCGCTTACAGCTCCCTCGTTAAACGGTACTACTGTTCCTTTTTCCAGTGAGGTTAAATATCTAGGGGTTATCCTAGATCAAAAACTGAACTGGAAACAACATTTGTTGAAAGTTCAAGATAGATCCACCAAGGCTTTCTGGCCCTGTCCAAGACTATATGGGCGTACTTGGGGACTACAACCAAAAATGATCTACTGGTCATTTCTTACAATCATTAGGCCTATGGTCACCTAGGCATCGGTTAGATGGTGGCCTAAAACTGAGCAGAAGGCAACGCAAACTTTATTGAATAAGGTTAGCGTATAGAATGAATCTGTGTTACGGGCTCAATGAAAACATGTCCAACCGCTGCGATGGAGTTACTTCTAGGACTGACACCGTTACACCTGCATGTTAAAAAGGATGCTGCAATCATGACTCTGAAAATGCATAGACAGACCCTACCATAGGAATGCCTTCCGACTGTATGCCAGCTAAACTGGACTTCCACAAACCATTTTGTGTTAGGTTATCTTGTATGGTTTACAGATGGATTAAAAACGGAAGATGGGGCGGAGGTAGGAATACAAGGGAGTGGCACTGCCCTCTCGAAGTCCTTGGGTACCAATGCTACCGTTTTTTAAGCAGAAGTAAATGCTATAGAACTTTGCGCTAGGATAGGCATAGCAAAAGGCCTAAACGATGGAAAGATTTATATTGTATCAGACAGCCAATCGGCCTTAAAGGCTCTTAGGTCTTGTACCGTTAAGTCAAGGGTAGTACGGGATTGTCTGATGGCTATTAAACATCTGGCAGGTTCAAATAAGGGAACAATTATGTGGGTGCCAGGTCCTACTGGAATTGAAGGAAATGAGGCAACTGATGGCTTTGCCCGCGAGGGTTCTGCCTCTCCATTTATTTGACTAGAACCCTTCTGCGGCGTCACTAAGAGACACCTTAGAGCAGCGGTAAACCGCTGGGAGGATGTTCAAAAGTCCTCCTACTGGCGCAAAATTCCTGGTTTGCGACAGGCAAAGAAATGTATATCTCCTTCGTCTCTCAGGTTTAAGGAGTGTCTTGAACATGTGTCAATGACCAGCCATTTTCTAGCAAAGACTGCAGTAGATTTCGAAGCAATGCCATTGATTTAAGTAAAATGTCGTGTATACAACTTACAGTTTATAGCCAAATAGTAAACGATCGAGTTACCACCGCCATCCAGTAAATAAATCATTTTGTGAATCAAATCTAGTTACCTCAAATATTTTGTGTAAAAACAAAAGTTTTCAGTATTTTCAAGTAAATGAAATTAAAAGTAATTAATTAAATTAAATCTTATTCGGTAAAATAAAAATCCTTAAGTTAAATTTTCACAATGCCAAATCCCAACTGTGGTTGTCCACTAAAAAAAAAGGTAAGTTTTTGTGTCCGCTATTTAGTTTCGTTAATTCGTGGTAATCAAATAATTTTTGATTCATTTAAGCCTCAAATAAAAAAAGAGAAATGTAATGTGCCAGTTCAAAAACCTCAACCAAAAAAGGAAGCAGATTGCCCAGCAGCAGCTCAACAAGTTGGTGCACCACATACAAAAGTAAAGCGACGGAAAGGACCTTTTGATCTTACCGATGAACAAAAAGCTTTGGTTATGGACAACTATTATCCTGGATTAATTCATGATGCTGTAAATCAAAATGCTGATTTTAATGAAGTTGCGAAACGTTTTGTGACCCCTGAATCGGCTGTCGATGGTGATAAAACAGAAAAGGGAATGTCATTGATTGAAGCGTTTGATACGCGTGTTAAAATTGAACAATCCACCCTCAAAAGTTTAATATCAACGACGCCGGAGAAAGGTGCCGGTGCTGCTGATTCCTATCAACCTGTTTTTGGACCATCGGCACATCCGGTTGTTTCTGACACAGCACTAGAGGAAAATGTTCGAGCAGCCGCCATTCCAGTTGATTTACAACAATATGTACGAACGCATCCGGAGAGTGATCCAGTTCGTGCGATCTCATGTTTATCTAGAGCTCAAAAGTTAAACGATTATTATAAAGAATATCGTGGTGCTCAAATTGCGGCAAATCAAGCGCCACCCGATAAAATTGAACAGGCCGCCTTATTTGGGGCAAAATCATTTCATATTGAGAATTTATCGTCCGAACATAAATCGGTCGAAAGTAATTTCTTTAAACCTTTGGAGCTAGTCAGTTATATTGGTATTACGAAACCACATTAACTTTTTAATTTTTTTTTTTTTTTTGAAATATAACCGTAATAATTATGTAATTGCACGTCTTATGTGAATTTAATAAAATTGATTAAACTTATGTTGTGTACTTGGTTTGGGTTTCTTTTGTTTGGGATCGAAAATAGTCTTGTAGATGCTCTTGAAAAATTGCCCAATAATGGTGTACAAAAAATTTAGAATAAAGTTGAATTACGCATCAACATCCTCCCCGCCTTGGACGAATTAAGTTCAAAAGAATTACTTTTGTTCGTTGTCTTCGATTGGTAGCACCACGACTACACAAATAGCTGTCATATTCACCGCGATGCGTGTGCACTCTGACAACTCTAACGGCCCCTTGGTGACCGGGATTTGTTTTAATGATCCATCCAACCGACCAGCACAAAGGTGGCGACAAGTTGTCGCGAAGAAGCACCATCATTCCTTCACGCAGATTGTCCTGCTGCTTGTTCCAGCGCGATCGAGATAGCAGCGTGGATAAATATTCGCTTGAAAGCGTAGCCAAAATTGTTGTACAATCTATGTGACATGTTGATGCAATTTGATGACCGGGATGCAGTTGGCGGTCCACTATAAATAAAATGACCCGGATTCAATGGTTGAAGATCATTCGAGTATGCAGAAACAGGTGTTATTGGACGCGAATTTATTACAGCTGCCACCTGTTTAACAATTGTCTGCAAATTATTAACCGTAGTCTCTACTTCAGCAATGACATTACGGATGAGCCGCTTCATACTTTTAATTAAAGCTTCCCAAAGCGCGCCAAAGTTAGGAGCTCTCAGGGGTATAAAGATCCACTCCACGCAAACGCTGGCGCAAGATTGTTGTATGAAATTCGGGTCATTTGCTAGCATCTTCTGTACTTCATTCAATTGATTTGCGGTCCCCAGGAAATTGTTTGCATTATCTGCGCGTACAAATGCCTCGCCGTTGACAAATCGACCAGCAATTCCAAATGAACCACTTTACAACGTGTATGGTGACGGACGCTTAGCGGGCCTGCAAAGTCTAATCCGGATGTAACAAATGGCATGACGTTTATAAAATCAAGGCGATCCTTTGGTAAATTACCCATAAACTGTGAGATTTTTGGGGCGCATTCGAAAGAACCAAACACACCTTCAAATAATACTGCGGCACGCAACAAATCTAATATCGTGACCGGATGAGCGTCACATGGGAGATCAGCCTTCTTACTCGAATATGATACTGATCGTCAATCAAACTTCTTAATCGAGAGCTGAGTGAAACTGAGTGAATAGCTCATTGAGTCGGTAATATCTTGGAAAGGTTCCCCCATTAGGGCAATTTTCAAGCTGCATCGCTCCTCCTCATAATCAATTGGCGGATGTGGAGGGGGCCAATTTTCCTCATTTTGGTATAGAAACTCAGGGCCGTTGTACCATATAGTAGAATTGGACAGCTCGCTCGGTATAACACCACGACTGCCGATGTCTGCAGATTATTTGTTGAATTTTGTACACGCGATGATCAACAAACGTGTTCCAACTATGGGGCTCCTTATTTAACCAGCACAGACAGATTAAAGGATCGTTCCAATAATATTCTGCTGAAATCGTGATGTCATTCAGAATCTCGCTCTTTAGTCGACACACCAAATCAGCCAGCAAGCTGGCAGACAACAGCTCCAGTCTGGTGATCGTAATAGTTTTGGTGGGTGCCACCCGTGATTTGGCGCACTCGAAATATGAACGGAATTCGTCGTACGCAAGCCTTGGAATCGTAATAGTCCCAAGTGGGCCCAATTCAGTGCGAAATCGGTTTCAACCAGCTGACAGCTCCGCATTTAACTCCTTGTCCCAATCCAGTTATGGGTTCCAAAGATCTTGGTAGAAAATTTTTGCACGGTTACGCGAAGTAATTTTGTTAATGATGAAAATTTCTGATAAATATATCGAATGACTCTTCCGCGGTGCTTAATAAATTACTACTAATTTTACGTATATCTAAATTTAGTATGTCGGGACTAAATTTCCCATAACCATTTGTTGGCCAAATGAACTTGTCGCGGGTTAAAAATTCTAGACCTGACCACCATATAGCTTTACGGAATAACTGTCTGCGGGGTTTTGCTTAGTTGGCACGTAATACCAATCTTTGACTGACGTTAATACTTGAATTTGTGTTATCCGATTTGCAACAAAAGCCGTAAATTTGTAAGGTTCTGATTTGATTCTTAACAATGTTATCTCGGAGCCCGACCACAAGTAAATTGAGTGAAATTGTATTTTCAGTGATACGAGTAGCATGCTAACAGTCTGGGCAAGAAGTAGAGCTGCACAGAGTTCCAATCTCGGAATCGTCTGTTTCTTAAGAGGAGCAACCTTTGACCTAGCACATACTAATTTACCGAATGTGTTTCCTCGCCGATCAATAATGCGAGTATAAATTACACATCCATATGCTGCATCAGACGCATCGCCAAAGCCATGCAACTCAATAAATTCCGCTTGAGGAATAATGATGCATCTTGACACTGATATTTTATTAAGTTTGATAATTTGCCCTTTGAAATTATACCATTTATCATGAATTTTTTCTGAGACAGAATCATCCCAACCGAGATTTGGAATAACCCATAATGATTGCATAATTAATTTAGCAGTCAATGTTATTGGCGCGCATATTCCGAGCGGGTCAAATAATTGACAAATTTCGGATAGTACAGTACAAGTCCCAGAATTAAAGGCATTTGTGACGAAGAATCTAAATGTGACTAGAGTTCTGGACAGTTAGACGAAAATTTTGTTAACTCAAACCCACCTAATTTTAATAATGCAATAAGATTTGATTTAAGTAAAGCGGCTTCCCAGTTAACACATCGTCAACATAAAAATCAGATGCTGACACTTCCGAAGCCAATGGATATGAACTAGCTTCATCTAGCGACAGTTGCTTAAGTGTTCGAGTGGCCAGATAAGGAGCGCTAGCTGTACCATACGTTACGGTACATAACTTATAGCATTTTATTGGTTCAGAAATCGATTTTCTCCACCAAATTCGTTGAAGGTCCTGTTGATTTTCATGCAAGTGTATTTGGCAATATATTTTAGTAATATCGCCAGAAAAAGCCACAATTTGTTGCACCGTGGGACTAACCATTAGAAAATCATTTAGAGAAATCTGCGTTGAAGATTTTGAAGAGGCGTTAAACACGACTCTCAATTTGGTGATCAAACTGGTATCCTTCAAAACATAATGATGAGGCAAGTAATATGATTTGTTATAAAGAAATATGTTCAATTCTGGTGATTCAACTATTCTCATATGGCCCAGAGAAATATATTCTTGCTTTGACGAAGGAACCTTTTCTCAATTTCCAGAAATTGCTTAACAGAACTATCACTAGTTGACCCCAGATTATCAATAGTTTATGTTACTGGTAGGGCTACAGAATATCGACCAGATGGTAATCGTTGATATGTATTACTGTAATGTTCTTCACATCTCCTTTGTTCGATGGAGTAATTGTTGTTTGGAGTAATGGATTCTAGTTCCCAAAACTTTTTAATTTGGAAATCAACAGTCTCTGTACTACACATACATAATAAACTGGCACCGTTATTCACCTTTCCAATAACAATGTAACCAAAAACGCTACCCAACAGCGAAGGTAAATCCTTTGATAATGTGATACTTTTCCCATCAAACAGCTGATTGTATATTTCTGCTCCAATTAGAATATCAATTTTGTCAGGAACGTGAAACAATGGGTCAGCAAGTTCTATATCTTGGGAAATCAAATTCATATCAAAATTAACAGGCATGACCGGAAGTTCATTAGTTATTTTAGGAATAACCAAGAATTCCAAGTTTGCTGTTAAATCTGAAACTCGCGTGGAAATTTGTAAGTAAACTATGTGTTTAATTAATGTTTCCTGTCCACCAATTCCAGAAATAGTACTATTGGCAAGCTCTTTGAGTTATAAAATTTAAATGTGAACCGCTGTCTAATAGTGTTTTACATGTAAGATTGTTGCCTATCGAAGATTGGGCATTAATCAATGCTGTTCCAAGCAAGATTTTTCCAATATTTGCAGTAGCCTTTTCAGAATTATATTTTACTTTTGGTTTATGTAGACTTGGTTTAAAATGTAACAGTTTATTGTGTTTAAATGAACATATTTCACAAGGAACACCATTACACTGATTAACAATATGTCTTTCAACTAAACAATTAGTATATAAGTTCTGATTTCTGACAAATTGAAATCTCATTTGCGGGGTTATTTTATTATCGCAAAACGAAGCACAATTGAGAATAGAGTGATTATCCTTACAGTAAGCACACCGTTGACCCTGGTTACCCCATACCTGACCGTGGTTATGTGACAGGAAGGTGTTTATTGGATGAATTTGACGAGGTGGGTGGTTTTAATAATCCTAGAATGCAAACACGATATTTTAGTATTTTTATTAAATCATTGAAGCTTAATAATTTAGTTGAATCTGAATATCTAATTACTTCCACTCTTAACAAATTGTCCAATTTTTCCGAAAAATGATGAACGCGTTGTAATGTTTAACTATATGTTCGATGAATAACTTAAGGGAACGTGAAGAGTTTTCTTGAGGTGATTTAACATCATACAGCTGTTTCATGTGAATTCGCTGAATTTCTAAAGAATTATCGTAACGATCGCAAATAATATTCCACACAGTGGTATAATTCACCGCTGTAACTGGAAGACTTTCTATAAGATTGTAAGCTATACCAGCACGAATATGAAAAATTAAATAAGCGAATTTCGTAGTCGGATCAATGGCTTTATTATGAATAAGATCCTGAAAAATATCTCTGAATGCTAACCAATCTTAAGAGTATCGGATGTTCTTTTGGCATCTATATACGAAGGATTATGCAACGAGACTTCATGTACTGAAGTATCAGCCTTTTTAAGATCATGAATTATGTTAAGGATATTTGTTTCAAAATTGCCATATTCTCCCTCAAAGACTTGTCGATCGTTAACGTCGCTCTCATCGCACACTTCCAGCTTGAGTTGAACACTGTTGTATTTATCATACACAATTTGTATTCTGCGAAGGATTGATTCGTAGCCACCTAATGTAGACACTGAATTTAATTGGTTTTTAAATTGTGTGATTTTTAACTTTATGAGCACTACGTTGCCGTTTGAGTAATTCAACTTCCTCCTTTGGAGGCATCATAACAAATTTAAATAATTGTGATTATCGAGGTTAATTCAATGTGGCAACTTAGACAAAATGATCAACTGCCCAACTGATACCGAATATTTAACAGAAAAAAATTCAATTTTAGTTACAAAAATAATTTTACGTCCACATCAAGCTGGAAGAATTGCTTCTGTATCTTTAAATTTTCTTGATCTGCCTTCACGTTCTTTGTCTCTTACGTCAAAATCACCAATTTTCAATCGTTGAAACTACTCTTTGCATGTTGTTTTCGATGGAGCATGTTCATCGTAAACTTACACAAGCAAACGATTTGTTTCCGCTGCACTTTTCTTCAACAAAAAATAATGAAGTAAAACTTCCCGCAAATGTTGTTTTTTTGGCACAAAATTCGACATTTTCAGTTACATGAAAATAATGGTTGTTTACGCTTCGAACAAATATCACTAGTAATTATTCAAGCTTGACATCTAGCCTCCAAAAAACATATATTGCCCGATTGAATAATATGCAAGCAGTGATACTAACGACACCTATCTTAAAAGGTCGGAAATTTATTTGTACACCCAATATTATACCAAGAGTGACTTATTATTATGACTGTTAACAATCGAATCCTTAAATATAATGTTTTTTTATTACAAATGTTAAATCTAATTGAAATACTAAACTTAAAATTAATTTGTGCATTGCACCTCAACAATTGCGTGAATAGTACCATTCGGAAAATAGGAATACCGAAAAACATCACTTGTTGGTTGCCAAATTAGTCCAAGCGCGTTTACTACATCATAATCATCGATTTTAAGTATAGCGTCTTTCGATGCTGGTTATCAATTGTTTGAATGATCGCTTCTTCATTGGAACAGAATTTCAATAATGAGAAGCTTCTCGCCTCCAGCAATTTCGTGATTTTTTTTTTTAATCTCCAACAGCTCCTCGATTGAATTTGCGCCCACCATCATATCATCAACATAAAGATTCTGACGGAGCACTCGAGCGACGAACGGGAAACGTTCTTCTTCATCTGTCGTTAGGCGATGAAGTGTCCTTATAGGCAAATAGGCCCCAGGGGCGGTCGCATATGTTACGGTGCACAGGCGAAAAATTTGAATTGGATCATCTTGATTGAACTTCAGCAACTTGAATTTGGCGATACATCTTTTTGATGTCGCCGGCGGCACAAAACAACATGAACCGTAAAAGAGTAACGAAGAGATCTTCCTGAATTTTTCAGGATGAACGGAGGGATTTTCCTGAACATGGATGTGAAGTTTTCCACACTTTTTTCCACAGTAATACGTATACAAATCATATTGGAAAAAAACAAATAATATTTATTATTTGGTTCCAATTGGAATTCAAATATACTGCAATCAAAATATTATTTAATTACAAAATCTTTCGAATAAAAGTGATTTCCTGGGAAAATAAGACCATTCAGAGGCAATATTAGTGGAATTTAGTCAAAATAAATCACTGGCAAGTGGCGTAAATGACATTTAACAATTTTTAGTCTTAATCGCCAGAAAAAATGTCTAGTTTAAATTAATTCCTGGTTTAAGAAATCGTTAATCGGGATAATGGACAACAGTTTTAAGCAGCTACTACATGTACTATCGGATTCCTAGTTCAAATATCTAGAAGTTTGTGTCACCGGTCAATGAACGATATCAGACGAAATCTTAATTGGTACCTAAAGTTTCCAGACGAATTTATTCCCCTGGATAGGGGGTATATCTTGGACTCGATGGATGGTGTAGTAGGTCAGCTACTACATTTACTATCGGAAAGTGAATTTAAATTTCTGGCAAGGAATGCTAAGGCCCATTTATCAGTTTCAGCTAAAATCTCAATACCTAGTGTTTCCAACTAACTAATTTATTCCCCTGGATAGAGGGTAGGTTTTGGGCTCGATGAACAGAGTAGAAGATCAGCTACTACATGTACTATCGGAAAGTGAATTCAAATCTCTGGCAAGGAGTGCTATAAGGCCAATTTATCAGTTTCATATCCATATTCACCAATAATTATTTAAATTTTCTAATTGCTGGGTTCCATTTCACGTGGGAAAGTACACACAAGTACTTCTGACTGCACGCAGCTACTCTTGCTAAATTTTAGGAGTAGTTTGCTTTTTGAGTTTATGGCGATTTCGTTTCCAGAATATTTAGTACAACTAATCCATATTATTTTAATGCAATAATAATGTTTAACAACAAACAATAATGTTTAAAAACAAAATTTTAATGCAATAATAATGTTACGTAATTAATTATTAATTATTTAAAAAATCGCGCCTCAGACATTTATACAAAAGTAAAACACACGCCCTCTTTTAAGCAAAACCAAATATTTCAGCACTTAGCAGAAATATTGTATAGTAAATGTAGTACATATGCCCTAACAGAGATGTCACCATATCGACATATTGTAGACACATTTGTTTTGATTGCATAAAACAGACAAATGTTTATTTATTTCTATATGATAAGACAGACGAGGTAGTAAGGTGATAGAGTGGAGTGAAGAAGGTCTGGAGTTCGAACCTAAGCAAAGCCAACGAAAATTTTGTTTTTAGATGAAAAATTTTGAATTGGGGATAATCCGAGAAGATTAATCGGGATCGAGATCGCTACAAAAAAAAAATTTGGTATAAAATTCGTGGAAATAAAAAAAAAACCAAATTTTTGCTTAAAAAAAAAATAAAGTCGGAAGTTTGAAGAATCGAACTCCAAACCTTTCGCACAACACTCCTTCATTTTTTTTTTTTTTTAATATGGTTCTTTATTTAGCATTTTTTTTTTACAATTTTCGATGACAAAAGAATATTAAAAGAAAATTCAAGGTCTGTTATACATTTTGAAAGCTTTAGTCCTTATAGGATTCTCAAGTTTAATTATTTACTAAGGTTTTTCTTATTTTTATGATCCCTATTATTCTATCAACTAGATTCTAATCTCAGTGAGAGTATTTCCGCTTCATGCCGACATAAAATTTGCTACATTAAACATTGTCGTTTTTTACTTTCTTATATAATATTAAAACTTATAACCTAATAAATAAATAAAAATCTAAAATCTTGAATCTAAAATCTTGGCTAATGGAGCCACCAATATTTTTCTTTTTTTTTTATGAAGTTTAAATGATCCATTCTTCTAAATGCCGTGCTGAATCTTAGATGGTCATTTGGATTGTAAAATTTTGTCTCCTCGAATCCTTTTTCGGTCGGCCTTCTTTGTATATGGTAAATTAACGGAACTTGTTCTGTATTCTGGATGTAACCTATTTTATCTAAATAAATGAATGCTTCTGGACCAGGTATATTCCTCATTTGTATCGAACTTTCTATAATTCGTTCATCCGTATAATATAATCCGTACGTTAAGGAGTTATTGAGTTGTGCTGTGGCGCGTCTAATGTGTTCTCTTATTAAGTTAATGATATGTAGATCAATCCTTTCTGCATCGAAGTTCCCGTATTGGGTTTGATTGGATATGTAATGTTTATATTATGTCTCCGCTTTTCGATATTTTCCGACACACACCCTTATACATTTTCTTTCAAATTTCCTTAGCCGCTCCATATAACTGGCACTACAATTATACCATATGGGGCAACCATATGTTAAAATCGGTCTTATTAATGATAAGTAACATATTCGTTTTACGTTACTGTTGAGATATGACGAATAAAATAGTTTTCTGTTACTTATGAACGCTTTTTTGGCTTTGTCAATTTGAATATTAATGTGTTGATTTAGGTATCCAAAATGATCAATATTTATACCTAAGTATTTCACAATTTTTTGTTGTTTCAATTCACTGTTATTCACTTTGATTTTGAATTTTTTCCAATTTTTCTTTGTGTCGGTGTTCGCTAATTGTACCGGTCTTCTAAAGAGTATTGCTTCACATTTCTTTTCATTAATTCTTATGTGCCATGTTTGTAGGTACTTGATGGAGAATTCAACCGCCTCCTGTATTGATTCCTTTATGTTTGCAATTTTGTGGTTGGCACAGTAAATGACTAAGTCATCAGCGTAGGCAATGGTGTTTAAATCTGCAGTGTTCAATTTTGGATTTAATATTAAATTTTTTATGTATAGATTAAATAACACCGGCGCATTTATCATTCCTTGCTGTAATCCATTTTCAACTCGAAACATATGATTTGATGTCTCCTCCCCATCAGTGACCACAAATCTACGTCCAAATAGCATATCTGCCAAGATCAACAGTATATCTTGTTCCACTTTTATTTTGTGCAATTTAAAAAGTAGCCCATCTAGCCAAACTGACTCAAACGCTTTTTCCATGTCAATTAAAACAGCGCCCGTGCATATGTTTTTATTGAGATTGTTATTGATATCTGAAGTTAATTTTGCTGTAGCGTGAGTTGTGGAATGTCCGTGGCGAAATCCAAACTGATTATCCGGCATAATGTTCGTGTCATCAATGTGCTTTTGAATTTTATTATTAATGATTATTTCGTAAACCTTACTGAAATTTGAGAGTAAGCTGATTGGCCTATAGTTTTGTGCGTTAGTTGGATCTTTATTTTTTTTTAATATTGGAAATATTCTTGCAATTTTCCAACATGTAGGAAAGGACCGATTATTTAGTAAATTATTATATATTGTGCACAACTCTGCAACAATTTCATCTGGGAGGTGCTTCAATATTATACTTGGGATTTTGTCCACACCAAATGATTTCTTATTGTTCGAACAATGTAGGATTGCTTTCAGTTCCTGTTGTGAAATAAAATAATTTTGTGTTGAGGGTTCAACTTCATTTGCTATGTTTTGATGAGAGAATTGAAATTTAGCGCTGTTTTGTGCTTGTTGATCTTTCAAGTTTTGTGCATATTGGGTGACTATGTTTTCAAGCGAGCTGTTAATTGAACTTGAATTTCCTTTTGACTGTTTCTCTATGTAGTAGCCTAAAATGTCAAGGTTTTCCCGAGTGTTGTAGCTCTTGTAATTTCGATTCACTTTAGGCATAGCATTCCAATCAATGTTTAAGTCTCCCATACAAGCTATCTCTGTATCATTAATCTCAATTTGATTTACATTTTTAGAGTTTTTTGCTCTATTTATTTGTTTTATTTGCGAAAACATTTTCGCACCTGGCCTGATTTTTTCGATTTTATTTTTCCAATATTGATTAACTTGTATCTTTATGTTTTGTTCAATAAGCTCGTTTGTTCTTTTTATTTGCGCTTTTAAGGTGATAATTTGCTGATTTGATATTGGTGAACCTTGCCTTTTTAATCTTTTGATTTGGGATATTAGATAGCTTTTGTGTCTATATAACTTCTCTATCGTTCTGTTAGTGTAGCACTGCATGTTATTTTTACGTCTAATCCTGGGAGCAGTTTTTATTATTGTTTGGTTGACGAGATGTGTTAACGTGCTAATGGATGCTTCTATTTCTTCGTTTGATAAGTTTCTATCGTTCGGTGTTATCACTTGCTGCCCACTATCTCTCAGATGTCGACAGTACGCCTTTTTCATTTTGTTTGACCACCATATCCAGTTAGTGACTGTGAAATGATTTGCGTTCTGCATTTCCTGTAAATTCTCTTCTGTATGCTCGATACCTTCACTTATTATCTCGATTGCTTTATGGTCGCTATCATATCGATGCGACGGAATTTCCCCTTGTCCGTTGGTTCTAATTTTCAGCCTATGATCCGCGATCGCCAAGTCTAGATAGCTACCTGCTGCTGGATATGTAGGGGCATCAGGCTTATACATTTTTGATCGGTATGTAAATCCGGTATTAGTCAACCATCGGTTTAGTATTATACCTCTTCTGTTTTCAGATGAGTTCCCCCAATTTGCATGTTTAGCGTTTATGTCTCCCGCGATAATATAATAGTTGTTTGTATTAATTAAATTTAAACTTTGAAATATTTGGTTCCATTCCGCTTCAAAATATTTTTCCATTTCTGTGTTTTGGTTACTCGGGCAATACATTGCGATTATGTATAATTGACATTTATCTTTTAATGCAACCTTTATTATGGTTGTTTCTATACCACAGCAATTTTGAAGTTTGTTAATTTTAACAATTTCATATTTTATTTTGTGCTTAATAATGATGGCTGTCCCACCTCCCTTCTTCAGCTTTGGTCGATCTTGTCTTACTATGGAATATTTTTGAAATTCTATTTTATGCCGATAGTCTAGTTTCGTTTCACTTAGTAACATTATGTCCGGATTGTGACATTCCATGAAGTTTAATAGGTTTAGGCGTCTGTGTATACTGACAATCGAATTTACATTAATTGCTAAAATTTTTAATTTACTCATAATCCTTGTATAACTTTGAGCAGTTGAGCGATTTGCTCACTTTGTTGTTGTATAATTGTTGCCATTTTTTCTACTTTTGCAGCCAATTTTTGAACTGTTAATGCCTCCTCTGTGTTGTTTCTCACTATATCTGCATATGTTGCACTTGTACGTCTACTCGAAGTCGGTATATTTGTAGCGGGTTGAGGGATTTTTGCTGATGCTGCATTTCCACGCTTTTCTTGAATTTTCCTTCTTAATCTTTCGATTGCTTTTAGGTATTCCGGGCATCCTTTGTATGACGCTGGGTGTCCGCTTTCGTTACAGTTAACGCAAAATATTTTGATACTTTCTATTTTACTTTTTATCGCACATTCACCTGGATTGTGTTGTGTTTCGCATTTGACACATCGATATTCTAATTTACAGTTCGCTGCTGCATGACCCATCCTTTGACAATTCTTGCATTGCATAATTTTATTTGTTTTTCTTAGCGGTTCCCAAACAATTCTTTGGTAATTGATTGTTTTTATATTATGAATTTTAGTCATCTCAGTATTTTGCTCAAATTGAACAATATATAAAGGCAACTTCCTCTTTTCTTCCATGGCTCGTTTTGTCGTCATTTGTGATATATTTGTGATGCGTACTTCGCCGCTTCTTTCAATTTCCAATTTTATTTCGTTCAGATTTTCTTCTTCGTTTAGACCTTTTAGCACCATAATTTTGGGTTTGAAACTTTTAGGTGTATAAGAAAAATATTTTGTATCCACTTCGTCAAAAAATTTTTTAATTTTATGGTAATCCTCCAGGTTTCGTGTCAATACCGAATGTTTCTCGCTACTGACACGCTTTATTTCGAAGTCTTTGATTTCGATGCCTTTTATTAATGTAACTGTATTGTTTATAGTTTGCTTATGTATGTGGATTGGTGGTGGTTTCACCGATTTTCCTTCTGGATTAAAATTTTTGTTTACGCTGGTCGTATTTCCACCATTAGTTGCTTTTATTATATTATTTGACGGTGCGGCATTTTTTTCCTTTATCGTCTTTTTTATTGCTTCGAATGTATTTTGCTGATCACTCGACTGGTCCTGATCTTCTGGTTCTTCTTCCATTTGCACTAAATATTCAAAACGGTTTTTTGAGAATACATTTTCCCTTTTTTCAATGTGTGCCAATTGGTTTTTTAGTTTCTCGTTTGCGATGCGAAGTCTTCTTATTTTGCTGCCATTTCGTTGCTCTGCCGTAATAAGATTCGGCTTTATCTTAATTTTGGATGGTCTTGCCATGTTAGTTATGTTATTCCATTTCGGATAATTGGTTTCGTTGGAATGTACCAATTTTATTTGCTCCGCTGTAAGCTCGACCGTATTTGTTTGAACTGTTGTACTTTCCATTGTGTGGTCTGCTATACCATCATTTTTTATTTTGTTTGTACATGCGAAAACATTTTTACCGTTTAATGCATTTTTATTGTGACTCGTCCAGTTTATGGACCCACAACTACCGTTTGCACTTGTATTATAAATGTTTGTGTTTGTTTTTTTATGACACTAATGTTATTTCACTTCTAAAACTATCTAATATTATATTGATCACTATTTTAACCTTAACTATTAATGTTTGTATAAATTCAACCTTTTACCACCCTTAGAACTACATTTTATAGCAAAAGCTAATCACTAATCTAATTAATTTATATTAATATTTAATTTAATTCAATAATATTATTGAAATATTTTAAATTCGAACACTGCGATGTTAGCACCACGAAGGTAGACACAACCCCGGTATTCTCAACACTCCTTCATCTTACCACCCAACCACTCATCTCTATATAATTTACACTCAGTTTTTCGTTTAAATCAGTACTGATAAATTCGGACTTGGTGAAAAATCGCATAAAAATTTTTGTTATTTTACCAGGCGAACAGAATTTAAAAAATAACGTAATTGTCAGCAACGTGACATTATTTTGTATCAAAGCGTGCTACTTAAAGTTATGTGACACTTGAACATACAAAATAAAGTCATATTGCTGACAATTCTACCTTCTTGTAATTTCTGTTCGCCTGTTAAAATGACAAAATTTTTTTGCGATTTTTGATGAAAAAAAAATTTTTTTTTTTTTAATTTCTGCCCACCTGGTAAATAAAAATTAACTTTTTTTAATTAAAGAGGCAATCAATAACTCTAGCCACCAAAATAGAAAATTTGGAGATTTTTATTACAAAAAAAAATCCTTCAGCGCGCGAGGATCGAACTATTACCATAAGAGAGCAGATTAAAACCATAGAGGTTTCTCGAGTTCGATCCCCGCACCTGAAAGAATTTTTTTTTGTAATAAAAATCTCCAAATTTTCTATTTGGATGGTTGCCTAGAGTTATTGATTGCCTTTTTAATTAAAAAAGTTAATTTTTATTTACCAGGGGAGCAGAAATTTAAAAAAAAAAAAATTTTTTTTCATGAAAAATCGCAAAAAAATTTTGTCATTTTAACAGGCGAACAGAAATTACAAGAAGGTAGAATTGTCAGCAATATGACTTTATTTTGTATGTTCAAGTGTCACATAACTTGAAGTAGCACGCTTTGATACAAAATAATGTCACATGGCTGACAATTACTTTGTTTTTTAAATTCTGTTCGCCTGGTAAAATAACAAAAATTTGTATGCGATTTTTCACCAAGTCCGAATTTATCAGTATTTAAACGAAAAAGTGAGTGTAAATTATGTATAGATGAGTGGTTGGGTGGTAAGATGAAGGAGTGTTGTGCGGAGTTGTGAGTCTACCTTCGTGGTGCTAACATCGCAGTGTTCGAAATTAAAATATTTCAATAATATTTATTGAATTAAATTAAATATTAATATAAATTAATAATAAATAGTTTTTCATTAAAATGTAGTAGTTTATTTGAACTTGAAGTGAAGTGCTGAAAATTATAAAGACAATTAAATTATAATTTAAGTGAATTTTGTTTAATAAATCCGAACATTAAGTGATTTAGTGAAATTAATAAAGGGTGTGGTCGTGAAATAATAAAACCAGCTCTACAAAGTAAATACCGTGATAACTAACAGTTGATTAAAATAAAAACTCTGCCGGAATCCGGTTAGGGCAAAAAACATCGAGTTTGAGTACTCAAATAAAAATAACGGGACATCAACTCAACATTGAATTGATGCCCAACCTAAACAATAATGAACAACAACAACAACAACAACCAACCATCAACAATGACGAGGATAGCGTAATGATAGAACCGGATAACTTAAAACGGATCAAAATGTCAGGCAATCCAAATTCTACAGTGTTAAGCCAAACGCTAATAACACCCGAGCAAAGAGCTTCAAGATTTAAAAAATTGGAAACTGAGAATTTGTTACTAAAAGAACGAATTGCCAACATGGAAAAACTGATACAACACCAACAAAACAACAAAGCTACAAGCGAAGAGCAGTTATTAAAAAATAATAGATTTCAATCAATCATGGAGAATAATGACACAGAAGTGGAAAATATATAGATGAGGCTAACCAGTTTGAAACAGTGAAAAGAGCCATCAAGCGAAAAAATGCAAACGCAAACTACTAAAGTCACACCTAGCAAAAAGGTCACTCCACCCAAAATTAATAATCCGTACAAAGAGCTAAAAACAAGTAAACCACCACCATTGCACATTCACAATCAGCAAATTAAAGACACCATTCAACTGGTAAAAGGAGCCCAAATTGACAGCTTTGAGATAAGAAGGGTTAGTGACAAAAAACACTCTCTTCTCATAAACAACATTGAAAATTACAATAAAATGCAAAATATTTTCAAAGAAGTCAATACAAATTATTTCACGTTTACGCCTAAGGAACTAAAACCAAAAACCATTGTCCTCAAAGGGTTAAACGAAGACGAAAATATGGAGGAAATAAAAACAAGCATTGAAAACCAGGGCATTAAAGTTACAAATGTTACCCAACTTAAAACCAAACGCTCCGTGGAAAAACAATTCAAATTACCACTCTATATTATACAGTGCCCACCAGATACTGACATGACACGACTCTATAATATTAAGTCGCTCAACTATCAAAGGATATCCTGGGAAAATTTGAAAAAGAAGGAAGGGATTATGCAGTGCCGCAAATGACAAAGGTACGGTCATGCAGCAACGAATTGCTGCCTAGAATACAGATGTGTTAAATGCTCCACACAACACAATCCAGGCGAGTGTCAAATTATAGACACAATTGAAAAAAGTGGCATATACTGTGTCAACTGTGACAAAACCGGACATCCAGCATCGTTTAAAGGCTGTCCAACTTATCAAAGCGCGTTAAGAAGACTAAAAGAAAAAATAAACGAGAAACACAATCGTTCAACGTTGCCCAAGCTGGCCGAAACTATAAAAGTAAACTCGCAACACGGATCGTACGCAGAGGTTTTAAAACAAGGCACCAGTGAACAATCAACAGTCCAAAAGTTGGCAGCAAGAGTGGAAAAAATGGCAGCAGTTATCCAACATCAGAGTGAGCAAATCTCACAACTTTTGAGTATGCTTAATAAGTTATGAAGCTCAAAGTAATAGCTCTCAAAGTAAATTCAATTGTCAGCATTACCAGACGTCTAAACCTGCTTCATTTTATCAATAAGCACGATCCGGATATTTTATTACTAAACGAAACCAAATTAAAATTCAATCATCATTTAGTTTTCAAAGATTACAACATAGTAAGACAAGATAGACCAACAAATTTATTTGGAGGGGGTACTGCAATAATATTAAAAAATAGTTATACATTCGAACATATTAAAATCAACAAACTTCAAAATAGTGTGGGCATAGAATCAACTGTCATTAAAATTAAATTAAAGCATGATCAACGTCTCTTCATTATCGCGATATATTGTTCCGGAAGTAACATTGTATTGAGTGATCAACAATTTGAAGTCGAATGGAAACAAATCTTCGAAGAACTAGACCTGGGTAATTTAAGAAATTATTATATCATAGCAGGAGATCTGAACGCGAGACACACAACGTGGGGTAATAGTACAAACAACAATAAAGGAGTTCATTTAAATCGATGGCAAATCAACAATGCTGTCCTATACAGATCTCAAATCTTCCAGGCAGATGCGCCTACATTTCCAGCAGCAAATAGTTATTTAGATCTAGCAATTGTAGATACTCGTTTAAGCGTGGCAACCAATAGCACGGGACAAATACCTTCACATTTCTATGAAAGTGACCATAAAGCCATAGAAATTCAAGTAGAAGCAGTAGATATGGATAATACCCTGAACGATATAACAAACGAACAATTTTTGCAATTTAAAAATACCAATTGGAATACATGGAAAGGACGGTTGGAGAAAAATTATCTAAAACACTTACGCAGAACAAACCAAACCTGTATAGCCCCAAACGATAGGAATCTCACAGTTACAGAAACTGAACAGTGTATAATAAACATAACAGAAATAATACAACAAAATTTAACACTGAATACTATTAAAAGAAGACGCTTTAACAATATGGAATGTTTCACAAACAATTTAATAGAGAAACTCTATAAACATAAAAGCCGTATAATAACAAACATTAAAAAGTTGAAACGAGCTGGAACGAACAAGTCTCAACAAATAAATACGCTCAAAGCAGAAGTCAAACAGACAAATGAATTAATTAAACAAAACGTACAACTGCAAATCAATAAACACTGGAAGAACAAACTAGAAGCCATAAGACCAGGAGCAAAAATGTTCAATAACCTTAAAACATTTAGAAGAGGAACAGGTAACCAAGAAATTAGTAGGCTAGAAATCGAGGTAAATGAGGCACAAACCATAACAGATTTAAATATTGATTGGAATAAAATACATAAATCTGGAACGAAATATAATGTCTTCAACGTAAAAGATAACCTGAATATCATAGGACACTACGTTGAAAAACAAACACACGCTAATCCTTTGTTAGGCAAGAAACCTCACGAATCAATTATCACACAAAAAGTTCGAAGCATTAAACAGCAACATTCACATGAAATATCAAATAACATCACGAAGTGCACATTCTCTGTCTCGAATCGAGATCAAAATTATTTTTTATCGTTAGAAGAAGTAAAAACGATGCTGGCCTGCTCAAACAATAAAAAATCGTATGGTGTAGACAAGATCCCTAGCATTGTATTAAAACATTTGCCAGAGCCAATAATAGCAGAAATTTGCACAATGTTTAATAATCTGCTAAACAACAGAACTTTCCCGAAATGCTGGAAACAAGCCAGAATCTTCCCAATCCGAAAAAAAGATAAGAATGCAGCCAATCCAGTAAACTATAGACCGATTAGCCTATTGTCAAATTTGGGCAAAATGTATGAAATAATAATCTATAATAAAATCCATAAACATACACTGGAAAACAAGCTATTACCAGATAATCAGTTTGGATTTAGGCACAACCACACAACAGTACATGGTATTGCCAACCTAACATCGCATATATGTCAGAAATTAAACCAAAAAATTTGTACTGGAGCAGTTTTTATTGATATGGAGAGAGCTTTCGAATCGGTTTGGCTGGATGGATTAATATTTAAATTGAGTAAAATGCAATTCGATACTGACATATTACACATATTATTAGACATGCTATATAACAGAACATTCACTACCACCAACGGAAGCAAAGCGTCAACAAGAATTTTCAATGTGTCCAACGGATTACAACAAGGATCCATAACGGCTCCAATCCTGTTTAATCTCTATACAAATGATTTAGTATCTAATGAGAAAATCAACAATAACAACATTCATACCATCGCCTATGCTGATGATATAGTAATTTTCTGTTCCGAAAGAAAAATCAGCAGCATACAAGAAAATCTCCAAATGGCTACTAATTTTACCACGAATTTTCTACACACATGGAGAATCAAGATAAACGAATCGAAATGCGAATCAATCCTGTTTAGAAGACCATATCAGCTGGCTAATAATGATACAAGAAGAAACCGAAATAACCTGAAAATAAAAATTAATAACATTAGCATCGAACAAAAACCGTCAGTGAAATACGTGGGAATTAATATCGACCAATTCTGCTACCTAACGAACCATATAAACAAGCAATTAATCAAAGCAAGAAACGCTGTCTTTCTAAATAAAGCAATTTTCTATTCCAGATTCTTGAGTCCAGAAGTTAAAAGAATTTGCTATAAATCCTTAATAAGGCCGATATTAACATACGGATGCCCAATATGGTTTAACTGCAACGACAGCTATATGGAACGCATCCGCCTCTTCGAGAGAAAATGCATTAGACTCTGTACAGGTCGTTATCGAAAAGCTGAAACGGAGTTTCGCCACTATATCTCAAACCGGGCTCAATACAGGAACTTCAAAACGGATCGAATAGATATTCATATGATTAAGCTAATAAGGAATCATATAAATAGAACAACAACATTTTGCGAAAATTCGCTAACATTTGGTCCCTACTACACAGACGATAAAATAATGGAGAACAGCACGAAACCAAACAATATTCCAGGACCGGAAGCATTTATTTACTTGGATAAGAAAGGCTACATACAGGATGAATACCAGTTACCTATAATTTACCATATACGAAGACTACCAAACGAAAAGGGATTCAACCCAACGAAATTCTTGAACTGTAATTCTAACCATCTTAGATTTAGTTCAGAATTTGTCAAAATGGATAACGAGAAATACAATGCGCAGAAAGAGAAATATTGGTGGTTGCAAAGAAATTAAATGCAATCATTACACAAATCATAGTTCTAAATTTTTGATTTTTGTTAGTATAAGTGTAGTATAGTTCAGTTTTAAGTAGTAAATTCAAATGTAATAGATAAAGGGCATGTTTTACGGCTATTTTTATGCCTACAAAATTATAATGAATAAGTTTAGATAACTTTTAACAATAAGGCTAATTGGCCTAATTATAAGGGCCTAATGGTTTAATTATAATTTAAATGAAATTACTTGAGCTCCTTAATGGGACAGTAGTAAGCAATAAGATTATTGATCATAAGTTTTTTTGTAATATTCTTTTCTTATCTAATTGTAAACTTAATAATAGCTTAAATAAAGAATCATATTTAAAAAAAAAAAAAAAGGTAGTAAGGTGATAGAGTGGAGTGAAGAAGGTCTGGAGTTCGAACCTAAGCAAAGCCAACGAAAAATTTGTTTTTAGATGAAAAATTTTGAATTGGGGATAATCCGAGAAGATTAATCGGGATCGAGTTCGCTACAAAAAAAAATTTGGTATAAAATTCGTGGAAATAAAAATAAATCAAATTTTTGCTTAAAAAAAAAATAAAGTCGGAAGTTTGAAGAATCGAACTCCTAACCTTTCGCACAACACTCCTTCATCATACCATCCAACCACTCATCTATACATAATATCCACTCAGTTTTTCGTTTAAATACTGATAAATTCGGACTTGGTGAAAAATCGCATACAAATTTTTGTTATTTTACCAGGCGAACAGAATTTAAAAAACAACGTAATTGTCAGCAACGTGTCATTATTTTGTATCAAAGCGTGCCACTTCAAGTTATGTGACACTTGAACATACAAAATAAAGTCATATTGCTGACAATTCTACCTTCTTGTAATTTCTGTTCGCCTGTTAAAATGACAAAAATTTTTTGCGATTTTTCATGAAAAAAAAATTTTTTTTTTAATTTCTGCCCACCTGGTAAATAAAAATTAACTTTTTTTAATTAAAGAGGCAATCAATAACTCTAGCCACCCAAATAGAAAATTTGGAGATTTTTATTACAAAAAGAAATCCTTCAGCGTGCGAGGATCGAACTATTACCATAAGAGAGCAGATTAAAACCATAGAGGTTTCTCGAGTTCGATCCCAGCACCTGAAAGAATTTTTTTTTGTAATAAAAATCTCCAAATTTTCTATTTGGGTGGTTGGTTGCCTAGAGTTATTGATTGCCTTTTTAATTAAAAAAAGTTAATTTTTATTTACCAGGGGAGCAGAAATTTAAAAAAAAAAAAAAAAAATTCGTCAAAAATCGCAAAAAATTTTTGTCATTTTAACAGGCGAACAGAAATTACAAAGAAGGTAGAATTGTCAGCAATATGACTTTATTTTGTATGTTCAAGTGTCACATAACTTGAAGTAGCACGCTTTGATACAAAATAATGTCACGTTGCTTATAATTATGTTGTTTTTTAAATTCTGTTCGCCTGGTAAAATAACAAAAATTTGTATGCGATTTTTCACCAAGTCCGAATTTATCAGTACTTATTTAAACGAAAAACTGAGTGTAAATTATATAGAGATGAGTGGTTGGGTGGTAAGATGAAGGAGTGTTGTGCGAAAGGTTAGGAGTTCGATTCTTCAAACTTCCGACTTTATTTTTTTTTAAGCAAAAATTTGATTTTTTTTTTATTTCTACGAATTTTATACCAAATTTTTTTTTGTAGCGATCTCGATCCCGATTAATCTTCTCGGATTATCCCAAATTCAAAATTTTTCATCTAAAAACAAATTTTTCGTTGGCTTTGCTTAGGTTCGAACTCCAGACCTTCTTCACTCCACTCTATCACCTTACTACCTCGTCTATCTTATCATATAGAAATAAATAAACATTTGTCTGTTTTATGCAATCAAAACAAATGTGTCTACAATATGTCGATATGGTGACATCTCTGTTAGGGCATATGTACTACATTTACTATACAATGTTTCTGCTAAGTGCTGAAATATTTGATTTTGCTTAAAAGAGGGCGTGTGTTTGACTTTTGTAAAAATGTCTGAAGCTCGACTTTTTAAATAATTAATAATTAATTACGTAACATTATTATTGCATTAAAATTTTGTTTTTAAACATTATTGTTTGTTGTTAAACATTATTATTGCATTAAAATAATATGGATTAGTTGTACTAAATATTCTGGTAACGAAATCGCCATAAATTCAAAAAGCAAACTACTCATAAAATTTAGCAAGAGTAGCTGCGTGCAGTCAGAAGTACTTGTGTGTACTTTCCTACGTTAAATGGAACCCAGCAATTAGAAAATATAAATAATTATTGATGAATATGGATATGAAACTGATAAATTGGCCTTAGCACTCCTTGCCAGAGATTTGAATTCACTTTCCGATAGTACATGTAGTAGCTGACCTACTACTCCTATCATCGAGCCCAAAAATTACTCCCTATCCAGGGAACTAAATTAGTTTGGAAACTTTTTGTACCAATTGAGATTTTAGCTGAAACTGATAAATGGGCCTTAGCACCCCTTGCCAGAAATTTGAATTTACTTTCGGATAGTACATATAGTAGTTGGCCTACTACTCCATCTATCGAGCTTGAAAACTCCCCCTATCTAGGGGAATAAATTATTCTGGAAACTTTTTATACCAATTAAGATTTTAGCTGAAACTGATAAATGGGCCTTGTCACCCCTTGCCAGAGATTTGAATTCACTTCCGGATAGTACATGTATTAGTTAACTTACTACTCCATCAATCGAGCCCAAAAACTTTCCCCTATCCAGGGGAATAAATTAGCCTGGAAACTTTATATACTAATTGAGATTTTAGCTGAAACTGATAAATGGGCCCTAGCACTCCTTGCCAGAGATTTGAATTCACTTTCTGACAGTACATATAGTAGTTGGCCTACTACTCCATCCATCGAGCCCAAAAACTACCCCCTATCCAGGGGAATAAATTCGTCTGGAAACTTTAGGTACTAATTGAGATTTCGTCTGAAATCGTTCATTGACCGTTAATACCTACTACTAGATATTTGAACTTGGGATCCGATAGTACATGAAGTAGCTGCTTAAAATTGTAGTCCATTATGCCGATTAACTATTTCTTAAACCAAGAATTAATTTAAACTAGACATTTTTCTGTCGATTAAGACTAACAATTGTTAAATGTTATTTACGCCACTTGCCTATGATTTGGATTAATTTTTTATGGTCCATATATCATTTTGACTAAATTCCACTAATGTTGCCTCTGAATGGTCTTACTTTCACAGGAAATCACTTTTATTCGAAAGATTTTGTAATGAAATTATATTTTTAGTACTAAATATTTCAATATGAATCGTAATTTTTCCAATTGGAATTTAGTTTAGCAGTGTAAAACTAATACTTATATAGAATCTGTGGATTTGTGGAAAACTTCACATCCATTTCCTGAACGACCCTCAATTTTATGACCCTCAAAAGAATATGTTTCGATCTCCCAAAAAGACATGCTTTTTCATGTTATCCAATTTTTCCAGCGAGGAATATCTATCGGCAGCACTTGTGAGAGCGGTTTTGGCTGATCAAGGCTATGAATGACGTGGACCACTATTTTCTATCCAAATTTGGTTTCATGTAGTATTGGAAGGTGCTGACCCAGTATCATTTTCCGGGGCAGCAATAGATCCCAAAATAGTTCGGCTCCAATAAGCAGATCGACATTCTGGGGCTTGAAATACAATGGGTCAGCCAGTTTTAATTCAGCTGGAATTTGAAACTCCTTTGATGAAATTAGATGCGGCGGTTGAACATCAGGGGGTTAATTCTCGTTCTATGAAAAGTACAATGAAAAGTTTTTTCAGTGAGAAATACACATTTCCGATTCATGTTCCATGAGAAGGAGAAAAATGACGTCAAAATCTTTTCATATGAATAAAACTTTCTCACCGACCATTTTGGCGGTGAGAACATCATAAATATGGAAATAAAATTCTATAAAAACTAAATTTGTATTTTTACCATTAAATGTGCATTGAAAATATAATATGATTCACTTTAAACTTAACTAATAAGTAAATCTATTAAAAACTATTCCGTATATTTAAGAAAAGCCTCCAAATAATTAATTTAGTTAAGTTTTAAAAATAATTTGGTCAATTTTATAATTTACTTTATATTTTGACAGCCAATGACAAAAACTGATTAGCTAAATCTACTTTATCATTTATTTAGCGAATATTTAAACCAATTGTTGTATCAGCTAGCGGAAATATACATGAAACTCGAAAAAATATGTGTTTACAGTGTAGCTTACTATGGAAATAACTTATTCAGCGTTTTTCTCACGATTCTTTTTCATTTGGACATCGAGAATCGCTTATTGTCGTTGTGTGAAATGTTATAAATGAAAAAGACTTGATGGAATCAAAATGGAAACTTTTTTTTCATTAGGTTTTTTCATAGAACGAGAATTGACCCCCTGTAATCTAAGACAGAATAACAGCAGAGATGGGTAATTCCTCTGCTGTGCCAAATCTGGGCACAATGATGAGCCGACAGAAACACTTTGACGAAGTGCTTGCCGATCCGATTCCTCCTCAGATGTCATCAATTAATGTCATTCTACGTTTAAGGTCTGCGCAAACCTCTCAGAAATGAAGTTTGCTGATGCCCCACTATCTAGCAATGCGTGACATGGGACCGGTGAATCATGATGATCAAGCACGTTGATGATGGCTGTGGCTTATAAAGCTGATACAACAAGTGCTTCCTGCAAGTTTGAGCATTTGATGATTTCTGCATGAGATGATAAACCCGAATTCGCTGAAGTCACTGAAAAGTCGCCCCTGGGTTTTCTGCTTCGAAATTGAGCATTGTATGGTGATGTTTACGGCACCATTGACACACAGAAACTCAACAGTTTCTCGCAGAATACTTTGCTCCAAGGCACAAGACGCAAATTCGATTTCTGCTTGCGCATTGATATCACTCAACGCGAGAGAGCGCGGAACAGGTTCAACCACACTTTTCGTGTCATATTTGGTAATAATAATTCGATTTAAACTTTAAACATTTCAAAAATATAACCATTATACATCAAATATTTAATAAAACCGATGTGAGATTTTGTTGTTGTCAAAATCCTAAATGAGACGTTGTTGTTGTCAAATCTATTAAATGATCAAATAGTTGTGGTTTTACAGGTTAAACCACACTTTTCGTGTCATATTTGGTATTAGCAATAATATCAGTTTAATTCTAGAACATTGTGAAAAGCTTTTAAGTTTAGAAAAAGCTTAAACAAAACCACAATTTAATTGTATTTATTAACACCGCAAATAATTCGATTTAAACTTTAAACATTTCAAAAATATAACCATTATACATCAAATATTTAATAAAACCCATGTGAGAATTTGTTGTTGTCAAAATCCTAAATGAGACATTGTTGTCAAATCTATTAAATGATCAAATAGTTGTGGTTTTACACGTTGAACCTCACTTTTCGTGTCATATTTGGTATTAGCAATAATATTAGTTTAACTCTAGAACATTGTACAAAGCTTTTAAGTTTAGAAAAAGCTTAAACAAAACCACAATTTAATTGTATTTATTAACACCGCAAATAATTCGATTTAAACTTTAAACATTCCATAAATATAACCATTATACATCAAATATTTAATAAAACCGGTGTGACACATTCGATTGTCAACATCCGTCGAGTACAGACGTTCGCAGTAATAAAACAAATTTAAATAAAACAAATAAACAATAAAAAGAGGGTTCAAACCAAAAGCAATTAGTGCTATTTTGCGCATTACATAATATACAAATATACCTGTTTCAAGGTTGTGGAATAATAATGGAAAGTTTAAGGCAAAATACGGCGAGGGTACAGTTCCAGAAGACGGATCCAAAGCCTACTGAGTTGGAAATGATGCAATTTGTGGTGAACGTGGGATTAAGCAGTAAAGAAATACATACATTATATCAAGATTTGTACGATCGGTGTATATATATCAAATTTAATAGCGAACAAAATTACCAACAATTCATATTGGAAAAAACCTCACTGATCTTCACATATACAAATGGAACAACAACAGAAGTTACTGTTAAGGGTACAAGTGGTGTAATGCGTTATGTGCGGGTATTCAATCTACCACCAGAGATTTCCGAAAAAACTTTGTGTGAGGCCATGCAACGGTTTGGCAATATATTGTCCACTAGACGAGAAAAATTTGCTGCCAACTCGCTGTTACCGGTATTTTCGGGTGTGAGAGGTATCTACATGGAAATCGAACGCGAAATTCCGCAATTTATATACGTCCAAAATATAAAAGCAAGAATTTTTTACGATGGAATGAGAGAGAGGTGTTTTAAATGCGGCGAAGATAGTCATAAAAAGCAAGATTGTCCGTTATTGTGCAATACAATCAACGAGTTGCCACTACAACAACAAGCACAACAACAAACAATAACATCACAAAAACCAGATGAACAACATTTACTAACGCAAGGACAATCACAACACACACAACAAACAAGCACGTGCGACAAAAATGCGTTACCATCGACTAACAATAAAGAACCAATAAAATATAGCGATGTAGCAAAAATCAACATGCTACACACAGAGGACGAAAACAAAATTGAATCTACAAAAAAAATGGTTAACATTAGAGATCATTTGCACACAAGAAAACAGCAAACCGACTCATCGTGTATGGATACGGAAAGCGAGGATGTAGATGAAAATATTGGCAAGCGCGGTCGACCCGCCAAAAAAACAAGATACACAAATACAAAAAATAGAATTGCGTTCACAGAACAGTATAATATGACAATGACGAGTGCAAATGCAAAAAATAATAATTTTATTGCACCAACACCACCTTCAAAAAATAAAACGGAGGGAACCGGATAGTATGGTCACGTTTTACGATGTAATCGTAAACACAATATAAAAAAATCAAAAAAAAAAAATAAATAAATATTCATCACACGTAATTGGACAACGCGCAGCATACATTTTTGTTGCAACAAAATGCAACAATTATTATACATTGAAGGATGCAACAACAACATTTTTTATGCAACAAAATTTATTTATTTTTAAATTTATTTTTGTTAAACTAATGAATGGATTCTCCCTGCACATATTTAATTGGTATGTACAAATTGTTATTTGTGTGAATGTGAAACATGAGTGAAAGAATTATTGTTGGCCAGATAAACATACAAAGTTTTTACGCGAAAAAATGTATGTTGGAAAATTATCTGGCCAATAATAAAGTGAATGTGATGCTTATAAGCGAAACGTGGGAAAGAATGAACAAGACGTTGAATGTGAGAGGGTACAGATTTCTTTCCAAACCAAGAAGCGATGGTTATGGTGGAGTGGCAATAATGTACGACAGAAATCTGACGCTTCAAGAGATACAGTTACCCGCTTTTGAGGTGATTGAAGCAATTGCCGCCTCAACGACGAATTTGGAAAGAAATCTGTTACTAGTGAGCGTGTATGTAACCCAGGTGCGTGATGAAGATGACAGGAAAAAAGCCTTGAGTGATTTTAAAAAATTGTTTGAGTGGGTGAGAGATAAAAGTGACCTGATTGTATGTGGAGATATGAATGCGCATGCGAGAATGTGGGGTTGTTTAGACAATTGCGCAAGAGGAAAACAGTTGGCCGACCTGATTCAAGACTCCGATATGGTGCTCTTGAATGATGGGAGGCCAACTAGAATGGCGAATGTGGGAGGCACGGCCAGCGCAATAGATTTGTCTATGACAACTATTGAACTGGCCTGCCGGGTCACTTGGAATGTTGAAGAAGAGAATTTGGGTGGTGATCATTTCATGATCAAAATGATCATGAATGATAATCGAGTGTTTAGGAAAAAACGTGAATTAATGAATAATAGGAAATGGGTGAATCAAATGAATGAGATTCTCGGAGAAAATGAAATAAATCAAAGCCAGTTAGATAGTGAAATTGAACGGGTAAATAAATTGTGTACAAAAATTGTGGATATGAAAGATATTAATGTGAATGGTTGGTGGAACAATGAAGTTCAATACTGGTATGAAAGGAAGCGAATAGCCTTGCGTGAATTTAATAGGAATAAGAGTAGTGAGAATAAGATTATGTATGGTAAAATGAATGGTAAATTGAAAAAGGCTATTCGCAGAGCAAAAAGGAAAAGTTGGCGGGAATATGTGTCCCAAATGACACATAGAACCACAACTAAGGATGTATGGAGTTTGTTTAATAGGGTGAATGGTAAACATTTTAAGGTGAGCAATGTGGTATGTGAGAACCGAGAAAAAGGTGAAGAATTTGTAAGAATGGTATTGAATGTAAGCAATGATTTGAATGTAATAAATGAAGTTGATATAATGAGTAGAAATGAAAGAATGGATTGTAAGTATGAATGGGGAGAGTTCCTGAGGGTGTTAGATAGATCAAAATCTACCACTCCAGGGACGAACCGAGTAAGTTACAAAATGATTCGGTTGTTGAGTGACTCAGCAAAACATAATTTGCTTGAGATACTCAACAAAGTGTGGATGGGATCAAAAATACCGGACAAATGGAAAGAGAGCAGGGTGGTTCCCATCCCTAAACGGGATAGAGATCCAAATGTGGCAACAAATTATCGAGGCATATGTATGTTGAATGTTTTTATAAAAATCTTAAATGGAATGATGAAAGAGCGCATGGAAGATTTTGTGAATGAGAATAATTTGTTGCCATCGACAACATTTGGATTTCGAAAGAACCACTCTGCAATTGAGTGTGTGGAAAAGTTTGTTTGGGAAGTAAGAAAGGATAATTTGAAAGCTGTTGCGGTATTTTTGGACATTGAAAGAGCTTATGATTATGTGGTTCCGTGGAAATTACAACAAATTCTATCGAATTTTGGATTTTCACGGAAAGTATGTATGTGGATAAAAGATTTCATGACTGATAGAAAAATGGTTCTGAATGGAAGTGGTTTTAGGTTGGAGGGAGTTGCAAATATTGGACTTCCGCAAGGGAGTAGAATATCTCCAGCTCTGTTCAACCTATATACCAGCGAGATACACCACATCAATACAGACAATCAAATCGTTCTGCAATTTGCAGACGATTTTGTAGTAATTGGAAAAGGGAGAAGTATTGATGTGGCGGCTCAAAGAGCGCAAAAGGGGGTAGATGATATAATTCAAAAACTTAAAATGTTGAATCTGAGAGTGAATCCTAATAAGTGTGCTTATATGAGTTACAGAACAAACGTTGCAAATGTTAATATAAGTGTTGATAGTCAAAGTATTGAACAAGTAAATGCGTACAGGTATTTGGGTATTTGGATTGATAGACGTATGAATTTTGGGAAGCACATGAAAATTTTGGCAGATAACTGCAAGGAACGTTTAAATGTGGTTAAACGGGTGAGCAAACCTAAATGGGGCGCTCATCCGAGTGTGACTGACATGTTAAGGAAGGCCCTTATATCCTCCAAAATTGGATATGGTATTAGTGTGTATGGGAATGGTTCGAAAGGGGCTTTTAGCCAATTAATGAAAGTAGAAAATGCATGTGCAAGAGTGGTATTGGGGGCGATTAACTCAACCCCAATACACACTCTGTGGTCTGAAATGGGTGATTCACCTCTCGATTACAAGAGAGAGTGGATCACAGTGAGAGAGTCGGTGAGAATGATAACAAAGAAAAATGAGTTTTGGAACGAAATGATAGTAAGATTACAAAATAGGACGGTGTACAAACCGACATATAGAACTAGTATTGCACTTGAAAACTTGAACATGTTTCTGAGTATAGGCAATGCTGGTCCGCAACCCGTTCCTAATAATCTTACTGTATGTTTGAATATGGAGGAATTTAATAAGGGAATGAATGAAGTTATCGCTAAAATTATGTTTGGGAAAATCAGTCAGCGGTACGTGCAAGATGATATAGTTTATACAGATGCTAGTGTGAATGAGAATGGAGTGGGTGTTGGTGTATTTATGCCTGGTAAGAATGTGGAAAAGTATTTTAAAGTGGACAAAAGCATCTGTATAATGAACGCTGAACTGATTGGAATGTTTGAAGGAATTAAACTGGCTGTGAATGAAGGGCAAAGGAAAATAGTAATATTTTCCGATTCCCAGAGTGGTTTATGTTTGCTAAAATGTGGAGGTGGGAGGGAAGGCAATGTGTATGTTGATTTAATTTTTGAATGTGTTCGAGACTGTCAACGTGATGTGACCATACAATGGATCCCATCACATAGACAGATCGAAGGGAATGAAAGAGCCGATATGTTAGCTAAAAAGGGTACATTGAATGACATGGTTCAGGAGTACGAAAGGAATGATGCAAGAGATGTACTTCGAATGTTTCAAATGAATCTGTGGAGAAAATGGGAGAGTGAATTTAACGAGAAAAGTCTAACGAAAGGAATGAAGTACAGCGTGCTCCGTGGTACTCCTTTGAGAATTCCGTTCTTTAAGGAGCTCAAAGGAGATACGCGAATGTTGCGAATGGTTGAGAGAATCAGGCTGAACCATGGAAATTGGAAGGAATGCTTGTGGAAACGTCATTTGAGTGAGGACAAAGATTGTGAGTTGTGTGGAAGTGTGGAGGATGTTGAACATCTCATATTGGCTTGTCCCAGATATAGCCAATATAGATCAAAGTTCAACATCCTTCGGAATGCAAGAAATTTAAGTGATTTAATGAATGAGGGTGACTTTTTGGCTTACAAGGAAATGTATGAATTTATTAGGATGAGTGGAATAACAATTTAATTCGAGATAATTAGTAGCCGACGGAATATGTGCAGGAAGTAAAATTCTGTTTAAAATTCTATTTCTAAAATTAAGTTATGAAGAAAAATATGTAACAAGGAATTTATAAATTTGGATTTTTTGGCAATATGGCTCTATTTCATATAGGAGCCAAGCCTAATAAAATAAAAAAAAAAAAAAAAAACCGGTGTGAGATTTTGTTGTTGTCAAAATCCTAAATGAGACATTGTTGTCAAATCTATTAAATGATCAAATAGTTGTGGTTTTACAGGTTGAACCTCACTTTTCGTGTCATATTTGGTATTAGCAATAACATCAGTTTAATTCTAAAACATTGTGCAAAGCTTTTAAGTTTAGAAAAAGCTTAAACTAAACCACAATTTAATTGTATTTATTAACACCGCAAATAATTCGATTTAAACTTTAAACATTTCAAAAATATAACCATTATACATCAAATATTTAATAAAACCGATGTGAGATTTTGTTGTTGTCAAAATCCTCAATGAGACATTGTTGTTGTCAAATCTATTAAATGATCAAATAGTTGTGGTTTTACAGGTTGAACCACACTTTTCGTGTCATATTTGGTATTAGCAATAATATCAGTTTAATTCTAGAACATTGTGCAAAGCTTTTAAGTTTAGAAAAAGCTTAAACAAATCCACAATTTTATTGTATTTATTAACACCGCAAATAATTCGATTTAAACTTTAAACCTTTCAAAAATATAACCATTATACATCAAATATTTAATAAAGCTATGTGAGATTTTGTTGTTTTCAAAATCCTAAATGAGACATTGTTGTAGTCAAATCTATTAAATGATCGAATAGTTGTGGTTTTACAGGTTGAACCTCACTTTTCGTGTCATATTTGGTATTAGCAAAAATATCAGTTTAATTCTAGAACATTGTGAAAAGCTTTTAAGTTTAGAAAAAGCTTAAACAAATCCACATTTTAATTGTATTTATTAACACCGCAAATAATTCGATTTAAACTTTAAACATTTCAAAAATATAACCATTATACATCAAATATTTAATAAAACCTGAGTTAGATTTTGTTGTTGTCAAAATCCTAAATGAGACATTGTTGTTGTCAAATCTATTAAATGGTCGAATAGTTGTGGTTTTACAGGTTGAACCACACTTTTCGTGTCATATCTGGTATTAGCAATAATATCAGTTTAATTCTAGAACATTGTGCAAAGCTTTTAAGTTTAGAAAAATCTTAAACAAAAGCACAATTTAATTGTATTTATTAACACCGCAAATAATTCGATTTAAACTTTAAACATTTCAAAAATATAACCATTATACATCAAATATTTAATAAAACCGATGTGAGATTTTGTTGTTGTCAAAATCCTAAATGAGACATGGTTGTTGTCAAATCTATTAAATGATCGAATAGTTGTGGTTTTACAGGTTGAACCACACTTTTCGTGTCATATTTGGTATTAGCAATAAAATCAGTTTAATTCTAGAACATTGTGCAAAGCTTTTAAGTTTAGAAAAAGCTTAAACAAAACCACAATTTAATTGTATTTATTAACACCGCAAATAATTCGATTTAAACTTTAAACATTTCAAAAATATAACCATTATACATCAAATATTTAATAAAACCGATGTGAGATTTTGTTGTTGTCAAAATCCTAAATGAGACATTGTTGTTGTCAAATCTATTAAATGATCGAATAGTTGTGGTTTTACAGGTTGAACCATACTTTTCGTGTCATATTTGGTATTAGCAATAATATCAGTTTAATTCTAGAACATTGTGCAAAGCTTTTAAGTTTAGAAAAATCTTAAACAAAACCACAATTTAATTGTATTTATTAACACCGCAAATAACTCGATTTAAACTTTAAACATTTCGTAAATATAACCATTATACATCATATATATAATAAAACCGATGTGACATTTTGTTGTTGTCAAAATCCAAAATGAGACAATGTTGTTGTCAAATCTATTAAATGATCAAATAGTTGTGGTTTTACAGGTTGAACCACACTTTTCGTGTCATATTTGGTATAAGCAATAAAATCAGTTTAATTCTAGAACATTGTGCAAAGCTTTTAAGTTTAGAAAAAGCTTAAACAAAACCACAATTTAATTGTATTTATTAACACCGCAAATAATTCGATTTAAACTTTAAACATTTCAAAAATATAACCATTATACATCAAATATTTAATAAAACCGATGTGAGATTTTGTTGTTGTCAAAATCCTAAATGAGACATGGTTGTTGTCAAATCTATTAAATGATCGAATAGTTGTGGTTTTACAGGTTGAACCACACTTTTCGTGTCATATTTGGTATTAGCAATAAAATCAGTTTAATTCTAGAACATTGTGCAAAGCTTTTAAGTTTAGAAAAAGCTTAAACAAAACCACAATTTAATTGTATTTATTAACACCGCAAATAATTCCATTTAAACTTTAAACATTTCAAAAATATAACCATTATACATCAAATATTTAATAAAACCTGAGTTAGATTTTGTTGTTGTCAAAATCCTAAATGAGACGTTGTTGTTGTCAAATCTATTAAATGATCAAATAGTTGTGGTTTTACAGGTTAAACCTCACTTTTCGTGTCATATTTGGTATTAGCAATAATATCAGTTTAATTCTAAAACATTGTGAAAAGCTTTTAAGTTTAGTAAAATCTTAAACAACACCACAATTTAATTGTATTTATTAACACCGCAAATAATTCGATTTAAACTTTAAACATTTCAAAAATATAACCATTATACATCAAATATTTATTAAGAATTTAATTTGTCTGTATGTAATCAGTTTGATTTTTCGGCATTTTTTATAGACAAATATATTAATTGTTCATGGCAATCCCAATATTTTCGATTTGGTAAATCAGAAAAGTACAGAGGCCAATCGCTCATAATATATCTACTGAAAAAAAGTAGAAATATCTTCCCCCCTTCCGGTAATTTTTGGCTGAAGACCCAAAGAGTTATACCAATGTACCACTCTGCAAAAATGAGAACCCTCCATGAGTTCTTTCTGTTGGTAGTTTGAGTTCTTTCTGTTGGTGGACGTCCCTGTGATCGGAGATAGAAAAATTTTTAAAACCATCAAAATTATTAAAATTTCTAAATTCTGTGAAGTATAGTATAGTTCATTACAACTGGATCAAGTTGACCAAGTAGCCAAAGTTATTTAACATAAAACTGGAAATGATTCACTTCCTGCCCGAAATTTATCTTCGTAGTCATAACAGAATACGGGTCTAATATTAAAAGACTGCTGTTCATGTTGATGGCTCAATATATCGTTTTGGTAAAATCATCGTTGATCGGAATGATGCCACTAGTTCGGAAGATGGATGCCATTGATTCATCTCCTCGTTGTTCCCATATCAAATAGCTAATTTACACCGTTCCACCAAAGGGAATGCGATCTGAGTTCGCTTAAGGCTAAAGGCCTCTCTCTGGATAAGCAGCCAGCAGATGGAATATGCCTCCAATTATCTCGAGGTGAGGTGGAAAATATTAAAAGAAATGATTTGGCATCCGACTGTTTTTGGCCGATGGATTTATTAAATTTATTTTGTTTTTCAGCTACTGGACAAGGCATTATTACAACACACACGAACACATATTACTGTGACAATGTTATCTATGGTATGTACTAAAAATTATGTTCAGCTTCTTCATATTTAAAAATCAAAGAACAAATTAACAAATACATTTGGCGTCATTACATATACTCTTATACAAGTAAGTATGTCTACCAATTATATAAATATTAAATCAAATCTGTTCGATAAATTAAACCAACAAATTCAAGGCTGCCAACATGTTAATTAAAAACTGGATTTCTCTTCATTCTCAAACAAAAAAACCCAACTTCCAGTAACTTTGATTTCGCAAGTTTCTTTGTACAATCGATTTTACGATTCTTTTAAAATTTAGTAAACAAGCGATACTCAAAGACGTAGCATCTTTATCTCTCGCTCACACACACAACATTAAAATTAATTTTCTTATCATTAATCCAAAATGAAAAAAATTTTAAGCTATGTACTTTTAAGTCTAATAGGTAGTGTTGTTCCACGTAAGTATATTAAAATTAATAAATAAGGCTAAATACTTTTGTACTAAGACGATTTGTACATTTTAGAAACAGAGATCTTCAGTACATGTAATACCCCTGCAAATAAAACAGGATTATGTATAACAATAAAACAGTGTACCAGTCTATTTAATCAGGTGCTTAAAGCTAACGAACTTACGGCAGACGAACGACAATATTTATCGCGCAGTCAATGCGGTTATCAAGAAAATCAACCGTTGGTATGCTGCCCAGATTCAACAAATGTAAATACAGTATTACCGCGACCTGGAAAGTGCGGTGTTAACCCAATGTATCGGATCATTCGTGGTATTACCGCAGAATTGGATTCATATTCATGGATGGCTTTACTCGAATACACAAAACGTAAATTGCCCCACGAAAAGCGTGATTAAAGAGATTTGGATCACTTAATCAAATTTTATTGTTATAACTTTAGCCAACAACACAAAAGGGTTTCATTGTATTGGTGTTTTGATCAGCAAGCGACATGTTTTGACTGCAGCACATTGTTTACGCGACAAAAATATTCCAACCACATGGGAAGCGTAAGTTTCTTATAACTAAGTATTTGCTATATACACGAGTATGTAAAACAAAAACGTTTACCAATTCCAGAACTAGTGTCCGATTAGGAGAATATGATTTACTTAAAGATCTGGATTGTGAAGGTTATGACGAGTCATTAGACTGTAACCCTGCAGTGATTGATATACTAATCAGTGAACAAATCATTCACGAACTTTATGATCCACTAACAAAAAATCGTGGCAACGACATTGCCCTGTTAAAATTAAAATCGGATGTTGAATATTCAGATCTTGTGCTTCCAATTTGCTTACCACTTTCACAAAAGCTACGGAATTTCATTTATGATAACACTACGTTAGAAGTTGTCGGATGGAATACAAATACCAGTGAATACAGTGTAAAATTAACAGGACGCGTTGATACTGTTACAACGGCTCAATGTAATAAAATGTATAATGGCGTTGGAGTTTTTGTAACAGATAGAGAAATATGCGGAAAATCCAGACCACTAAATTATGATTCATGTAAAGGTCTACCTGGAAGTCCAATCATGGGTGTAATTGCTGATGAAGGTATGGTGTATTGGTATTTAGCGGGTATTGAGGCATTTAGTCCACCGGAATGTGGACAAGAAGGATGGCCCAATGTGTACACGGGAATTACTGGCTATATGGATTGGATTGAGTCAAAGGTGTTGGTTTAAAACAATAAGAGATACAAAATTTAAATTTTGATAAATAAATTAATAAAATTGATATGAGCCTTTGAACAAATTTATAAAATTGTAATTTCAAGATTTGTATGTTTCAAATCCTCAACAATTTTCCAAATTTAAAATTTAACTTCCACTTTATTAAAAATGGGGAACTTAGCGCCTTTTTAAATATTTTCAAAACCCGGCAAATTGATTAAATAAACAAACAATCAAAATTGATTCACTCTTCAAACTCAATTGCATCAATAAACCTAACTTACCCTAACATCTGGGCCACCTCATCATGGTGTAAAAGGGAGCAGCCTCACTACGTGTAGTATTCGAAACGTCGTTGAAATACCACGACAAATGTTCTATATAAGTATATCTGATGACGGATGCATCTATACTCTACAAAAATTACAATTATTTAATCAGCGGAGGGTTTAACCTGAGGAAAATGTCTTCAAACCACAGATTAGTTCAAGAAGAAATTCAACAACACAACAATGAGCGTATAGATGTTCCTTCCATTCGAATGCCTTGTTCTTCCGGGTTAACTCATGTCTATTTGCGACGTTGATAAATCCTGACACGAACCGTCTATTATAGGTGTACAATTCCAGAAAGCTTCATAATTCGTGTAAATTTTTAGATTTTGGCCAGTCCTTTACCGCTGTGATATTTTCTTCGTCCGTGTGAATTCTATTGGTCATTATCAGATGACTTTGGGCTTAACTTGAATCCGGCAGAATGTGCCCGATCCAAAACCTAAGTCAATTTTCCTAGATGCTGAGAACGGCATAACATTAAATTGTAAAGCCGTTTCCTAGCGACCTTCCTCATGAACATCCGCTTGCCAATAGCCGATTTGGAGATCTAATGTCGAAAATATTCGAGCACCAGATAATGTGTCTAATGTGTCGTCGATCCTTGGCAGTGGATAGCTATCATTTTTAGTCAAAGCATTGAGTTTTTGGTAATCAACGCAGAATCTCATGCTACCGTCCTTCTATTCAACCAGCACTATACTGGTGAGCTCCATGGACTGATAGATGGATCGATAACACAGAGACTTATCCATTGCGGTCCTTCCCTTATTATCCGATGTACTGCAGAATATGGACATAGCGTTTGAGTAGTTGATGTGCGGAATTTTTCTGTCCCACGGTTTTCTGCGTGAGTTTTTCTACCTTTTGCTGTTCTGAAAGTGATAGAATAAATCTCACTGTACCTAAGGATCGTTGTTTGCACAAACCTCAACTGAATAGTTATGCAATTTTAGAAGAATGGTAAGCTGTAAGTTTAGCGATCTGCAAGCGTTCCAACAAAATATTACGGTTGTCAGTTGTATCGGCAATATGTGAAAAGGTAATTAAAGTTGGCGTATAAGACAGTATGAGGAGCAGTGATAGCGAATTCTCAATGACGGTTTATATGTCATTTCTGAACCAGTAACGGTCGCAAATATCGCACACGTAAGCAAACTTATTGCAAATGAAATTCTTTTCGATCTCCTCGGTCGCCCATTCATGAATGGTCCTCTGGAGAAAGCAATGTTGCACAGGCTGGGGATGCACAGATAACCTGAAATAGAAATTCATAAATCTGGCAGAATTGGCACAACCAAATAAATTATAAAATTATTTTTTTTATCAATATTGTTTTATTTAGTATTTATTTATTCAAAATTTAAAAACCCGATTTCTATACAGTGTATCAATCCTTAAGCGTACACCTTTGATTCAATCCAGTCAACAAATGAATCGATTCTTGTATATACACCCGGCCATCCTGCTTGTGCACATGGTGATGGGCCAAATGATACAACACCTACTAAATACCAATACGGTACAGCTGAACTACGGTCGATTGTCATAATTGGGCCACCTGAATCACCATTACACGAATCAAAACCATGTTCACCACCAGCACATAATTGTGTATTATATAAGGCAGCACCCAAACGATTGTAAATATTACTACATTGTTGAATATTGACACCATTAAGGCGAACCTTTAGTTTAACATTGCTTTGGCTCACGTTTTCAGTTTTACCCCAACCGGCGACATCTAATGTAACACCATCGTAAATTAATGATCGCAGTTGTTGTTGCCGGGGCAAACAAATTGGTTTTACAAAATCTGTGGTAGGAACATCATATTGTAGTCGCAATAGGGCAATATCGTTGATTTGATTTTTTGATTGTGGATCATATTCTTCATGAGGAATTTTCTCCGAGATTGGCACATTAATAGATGGTACATTGCAATCCCGACCGGTTTTTGTTATTACACAATCTGTATCTGTTGATAAATCATGTTCACCCAATCGGACACTTGAACTGTTGGAAGAAAAAAAAAATACAAATATGAGTAGATTTTGCCTATTAATTCTATAAAATCGACTAAACACTTACAGCACCCATGTCTTTGGAATATCTTTTCCGTTAACACAATGAGAAGCGGTTACAACATATCGTTTACTAATAAAAACTCCACCACAATGGAATCCCTTTTGGTTTTGTGCTAAAATTATATAGAAATTACAACGTTTATTATGTATTTAAACAGCAAACAATTTTGTTTACAAAACTTACGTTTCGTGTATTCCAACAATGCCATCCATGGGAATTCATCGACATCAGTTTCAGTACCGCCAATGATACGATTGCTGGGATCAATACCACATTCACCTGGCTCTGGTAATACGTTACCATTACCGGTTGATATTAATTGGTCTGGGCAACATACAAGTGGTTGACCGTCGCTAAATCCACATTGACTCCGTGCCACATATGTCCGTTCGTCTTGTGACAATTGTTGTCCTTTTAACAATAAATTTAATACACTGGTACATTGCCTAACATATTGGCAAAGGCCGAGTGCATTTGCTGGTGTAACGCAGTCTCCAAAGCTAGGATTTTCTGTAATAGATAGAAAAATTAATTAACAAAAATATAAAACCTATAAATAATCGATTAATTTGAAACGATGCTTTAAATAAAACACGATTATGTCGGATCACTTTTAAAAATCCCTCTTTTTTATTCTCACGAAGACTTTTACATTCCATTCACTTCTTCTTCTCAAAAAAAAAAAGGAATACTCTACTCTACTCGCGGCGAACATCTGCAACTAACTTAAAAAGAGTGTTACCACTAATACAAAAAAAATGTAGCACCGACGATTAAATAAACAAAACAAATAAAAATGAATAAGACTAAATTCGTTACATTCGGCTATTCTGACTTCATGGTTGGCCTCAATCATCTTCTTCTAACTACGACGATGTTTCTCCAAATTCATACTCCGGTGATATAACTAAACGCATATGATCAGCTGGAACGGTTCCCTTGAAGCGTCTTCTACCGTCCACTGAACAATTCTCTTCAACTCTATACCTATCGGCATATAACACTTGTGTTACGGTGTATGGTCCTCTAAAACGTCTTACTAGTTTACGGCTTTCACCCGTAGCAGGAGATTCCCTAAAAACAACTACTTTATCTCCAATGTTATACTTGACTGGTGCTTTGAATTTTATTTTGAATCTTTCCCTTTGTTTGTCTTGATTTATTTTAGTTCTTTCCGATGCTTCTCCTCGTAGATTTCCTCTTAATTCGGTATCAAACTGTGTATTATCAAGACGCTCGTCAACCAGAATCAATTTTAATTTATTCTTGAAAATTGGTTTGGGCGAGAACCCAAATATTAATTGTTGCGGCGATACTTGCGTAACTGAATGTGGGAGACTATTCATAGCCTACTGTACTGCCGGCCATTTCTCATCCCATTTATCGTTTTTGTCATCTGACATTGTACGTAGAGCATGAAGAATAGTCCTATTATACCTCTCCACCTGTCCATTAGCCCTTGGTGTAGCCGTTGCACTCTTAATATGCAGTATATTATGATCATTGCAGAACGATTCGAACTTTCGGTCAACCAAGGTCGATCCACGCTCAAAGGTTATACGCGATGGCATACCGAAATGTAATGCTAACTCGGTGACAGCTTTGATGACGAACTGTGATTTAAGGAATGTATTCTTAACAGCTCTGGGATACACGTACTTTGTATACGCGTCAACAATTACAAGTATATAACAGTTCCGTACTCGTCCACTTTGTTTAAGGCCATATATCGCCTTATTTAACTTACAGACTTTGTTTGTACCATCGTGAAAGCCTTCCGGTTGAACCATATATATGTCTTCATTTAAATCACCCTGCACCCTGCACCCCTTCAAACAATTTTTGACAGCAAGTGCAATGACAAAACGAATCGATGAGTAATGTACCACTGGTGAATACACTTCTTCATAATCGATTCCATGGACCTGCGAGCAACCTTTCGCAGCCAATCTTGCTTTAAATCTAGTAACATTTCCAGATCCGTCACGCTTGAGTTTAAACACTCATTTTGATTTTATTGGTTTGCGATTTTTGGCCAAGTCCCATTTTCGACTAACGAACTAACTTCTTCTTGCATGGCCGATTTCCATTGTTCACAGTTTTCATTATTCAACACCTCATATATGTTATCGGCTCATCTACTTGAGCAAGTAAACCACAGGCACCATATGTAACATATCCATCAAATTTTTTTTGCTTTGGTGCACGACTTGTTCTTCGAACTGTTTGTTGTGGTGTACCACTACCACTGTGTCCATATAGGTTTTATCATTTGCGTCATCATATATCGTTTCAATAGAACTGTCAAATGGAACCAATGTTTCTTCAAATTCACTTTTGATGGACTCACTAGTTGATTTTGCAGGAGTAGTGGTAACGAGTTCATTGTTGATTGTGGGAACACTTTGTTCGTTGCCTCTCACTTTATTTGATACCTCCTTTAATTCTAAATCACCTGAATCTTCTGTTACAACAACTTCATCAGAACCACTTGCGTTTATAAACACAACATCTCGACTGATATCAAGTTTTCCACCAATTTTCGAATAGTTCTTTCGGTCACACCGTTTTGCTCGGGAGTATACGCAACTGATGTTTGATGTTTGATACCATTCATCTTAAAATACTTCTCGAACTTTTGATTGATGTACTCTGTGCCATTGTCTGATCTTAATGCTTTAATTTTTCTTCCCGCTTCTTTTTCAACTACAGCTTGAAACTCAATAAATCGATCGAACACTTTAGACTTTTCTTTTAAAAAATACAAGAAAATCTTTCTTGAATGGTCATCTATAAACGTAAGTATGAATTTAGCACCACCGATTGATTTATTTTCCATTGGTCCCATTAAATCTGAATGAACCAAATCTAAAATGTTATCGGCGCGCATTGTGCTACTAGCAAATGGTTTTCGTTTGGTCCGCAAAGTTTATATGACCCAACTTTCTATGCCACAATAAACCACTCTTTGTCTGTGTCATGGCTGCTAAACATTTAACTTGTTGCACCTGAAGTCGATATACACCATTATCTGATTTAATGACACACACTAACTGTTTTAATTTATTGAAAATTCGACATCCATTTTGTTCAAATATGACTACATTACCATTTTTTATCATTTGTGCTACTGACAACAAGTTCGCAGATAAACCAGGAACGCACAAAGCATTATTAAAATCTATCTCGAATTCGTTTACACGCACTTGTATTTTACCGACACCTTTAACTGGAACTTTACCTGAATTTGAAGAAGTAATTTGTGTAACTTCGGATGATTTTATATCGGTGAACAAATTTTCAAATGGTGACATATGCTGTGATGCCCCACTATCTATGTACCATTAACTTTCTTGGCACTGTTTCAAAAAATATGCTGCACTTGTAACCTAACCGAATCCTGAACCGGTGATAAAAATGCAACTTTTGCATGTGGGCTTTGGTTTTTAATATTTTTATTATATTGTGGCTGTGACTTATTCTCACTTTTCGGCGAACGGCAATCTTTAGCCATATGCCCACCTTTACCACAATTAAAACACTTCACATTGCTTTTTGACGATGATTTTGATTTATGCTGCTACCACTGTTTCCAAAGAACACTGATCCTTGACCAACCGATTTCGAACCATAACCGCAATCTAGTAACTTCGATTTGATTGAATCTCCCGTTATTGTGATGCTGCTACTTTCAAGCCCCATTATCATAGGAGCAAAATCATTCGGTAAACCAGCCAACAAAATTGTACCAAGCCACTCATCTGGGACAGAAAAACCAACACTGTTTAATTTATTCGCAGTTTCAAATGCTTGTGAAATATAACCGTTCATGGAATCACAACTTTCCAAACGTACTGTCACCAACTTGCGTAATAAACTGATACGACGCGAAAGACCGCGATCCTCATATAAATCTTTCTATATCTTCCATATTTCAGCTGCTGAGGTTGAATTCGCAACGTGTACGAATATACTTGGAGGAATACTTAGTTAAATTCTGGCTTTTGCTTTTCTTTTTTTTGTTTCATCTGTTTCAGTTTTTGTTCCCGTTTCGATGCATTTACTATAATCGTTCAATTCGAGCAAATTTTTGATTGAAAATTGCTATGTATGATAATTCTCACTACCATGCAATTTTTCTATGCCGTTCCAAGCACAAACTTAATTCTATATATAAAACGACACACGTTTATTTTTTCTTGTATTGAATTTCTACGATTCCCTTTTTATTACTTTTGTTAATAATTATTTCAATCACTTTGGCGTCTTCTGGGCCCATAACCTGTTGAAAAATTGCCGACTTTTGAAATAAAAACTTATACAGCATAAGAACGAATGTAAAAAACACGTCAGTGTAGTTTGACATTATATTTGTAAGGGACCAAATGTCCCGCTTTATTTAGATTAGTGTTAACAATAAATTAACAATTTTCCATGCTACAACATTCTACATTGTGCGAGATATTCTTACTGGAAAGAGCATGACATTTCTAGAAGTTTGGTTTTAGTATATAAAAAGGCGATTAAGATCGAATTGGATTATTCGTATTTGGAACGCGATAGTGTGAATGTGATTAAACAGAATGATTTAAAAAGTAAATTAGTGCGATAAATAAATTATATTGTAAGTGATCAGTAAAATGGTTCGAAAATTATAATAAATGATTTTGTGAATTATTGTAAACAAATTGTGTTGAATTAATTTTTATTGTTCAATAAATAAATTCGTTAGCGATAAATTGTATTAATTTTGTTTAATTCACAACTGGCGTTAGCAAACTACTCACAAGTACTTGTATCTACTCGCACTACTCATGATCAAGTGATGGTGTAGTTGTTAGAAGTAGTTACGCATTTAATTAACGAAAGAGGGATTTTAGTTTAAAAAATTCTAATAGATGGCTCTATACCAATTTTGGTTGTGTGAAACGTCATGTTTTAATCCTAACCCAACCAAGGTGTGCCTTTTTGACTCGTTTGATAAATGCATCGATTTTCAAAATAATGTTAATTTAGTTATAAACATCTAATCATTCCCTGCAAAAAAGTTCGTAAATTATTTGATCAGAATTTTAATTTAAAAACAAAAAATGTTTGTTTATTTTTCTGATACAACGCGCAATTGTTAAATCGTAAAAATATTTTAATTATTTTGTTGTTTAATGTTTTATTACTTATTATTATTACTTATTATTATCAACATATTTTTTAAATGGAGGTTCTGTTTTACTACTGTTACAAAAATTTGATTTCCATTGAACATCTACTCACAAGCACTTGGCAGTAGCAAATTGTTTCCAATAGAACACAGTGTTTCATAAACCGCAAGAGCTACCATCTTTCGGAAAACTCCGAAAGCATAAGCAACTTTCACATAATGCCACTACGTGTCACTAAATATTTGCTGTCAAAAATTGTATGACATTTTTATGTGTGTTATAAAAGTGATTATTATTAATAAGTGATAATAAAATTGATTTTGAGAACTTTTTATAAACCTCCTTTTGAAAAACGTTAGTAATATATTTTTGATTTTGTAGTGACATCTAGTTGCATACGCTCTGTACTTTTTCTTTAATCGTGCTGCCTCTTTCGGAAAACATGATCTACATTTTACTATTTTTGCATTATGTACAAAAGAGACTTATACAACATTCGAGTAACAACCGCCATTGAGTAAAGAAAGTATTTTTTACAAATAATAAACACCAAATTTAAAAGTAAATAAATACAAAGGGAGAATTAGTACCAACCAAAAGTTGTTAGCGCAATTCTGCACAGCAATTAAAATATATACCTGTACTGTGCAAACAAGGTTGTGGATTTAAAATGGAAAGTTTGAAACAGTTCCAGAAGTCATAAAACCCAAATAATCCACAGCAAACACAATCAGTGTACATAACTGTACAACAAATAACAACAAAAGATTCAACCGCTACACAAATTACTAACACTCACGAACGAGTAAAATATAGCGATGTAGCTAAAATAACACATTTACATGAAGAGGCACAAAACAAAATTGAGTCTATTAAAAAAATGGTTAACAGCAAACCGACTCATCGTTTAAGGACAGTGGACACGGAAAGCGAAGATATGGAGGAAAATATTAGCAAGTGTGGTCGACCTGGAAAGAAAACCAGATACACAAATATGAAAAATAGAATTGCGTCCACTGAACAATACAATATGACAATGATGAGTTCAAATATAAAAAAATAATAATTTTATTGCACCTGTACCACCTTCAAAAAATAAAACAGAGGGAACCGAATAATATTGTACAAGTTTTATGATTACAAAAACACTAATTTGACAACAACGCGCAGCATACAGCAACAAAATGCAACATTTTTATGCAACAAAATGTATTTACTTTTTAAATTTATTTTTGTTAAACTAATGGATTCTTCCTCCACATATTTTAATTGGTATGTGTAAAATTGTTAATTGTGTGAATGCGAAACATGAATGAACGGATTATTGTTGGTCAGATAAACATACAAAGTTTTTACGCAAAAAAAAAATAGGTTGGAAAATTATCTGGCCAAAAATAAAATGAATGTGATGCTTATAAGCGAAACGTGCGAAAGAATGAACATTTCTTTAAAAAACCAAGAAATGATGGTTAGGGTGGCGTGGCAATAATGTACGCCGGAAATATGACGCTTCAAGAGGTTCAGTTACCCGCTTTTAAGGTGATTGAAGCAATTGTCGCCTCAACGACGAATTTGGAAAGAAATCTGTTAATAGTGAGCGTGTCACTTGGAATGTTGAAGAAGAGAATTTGGGTGGTGATCATTTCATGATCAAAATGATCATGAATTATAATCGAGTGTTTAGGAAAAAACGTGAATTAATGAATAACAGGAAATGGGTGAATGAGATGAACGAAATTCTCGGAGAAAATGAAATAAATCAAAGCCAGTTAGATAGTGAAATTGAACGGGTAAATGGACTGTGTACAAAAATTGTGGATATAAAAGAGATTAATGTGTAAGGTTGGTGGAACAATGAAGTTCAATTCTGGTATGAAAGGAAGTGAATAGCCTTTCGTGAATTTAATAGGAATAGGAGTAGTGAGAATAAGATTATATATGGTAAAATGAAAGGAAAATTGAAAAAGGCAATTCGCAGAGCAAAAAGGAAAAGTTGGTGGAAATATGTATCCCAAATGACACGTAGAACCACAACTAAGGATGTATGGAGTTTGTTTAATAGGGTGAATGGTAAACATTTTAATGTGAGCAATATGGTATGTGAGAACAGAGAAAAAGGTGAAGAATTTATAAGAATGGTAATAAATGAAGTTGATAGAATGAGTAGAAATGAAAGAATGGATTGTAAGTATGAATGGGGAGAGTTGCTGAGAGTGTTAGATAGATCATATAATCTACCACTCCACGGACGAACCGAGTAAGTTATAAGATGATTCGGTTGTTGAGTAACTCAGCAAAACATAATTTGCTTGAGATACTCAATAAAGTGTGGATGGGCTCAAAAATACTGGACAAACGGAAAGAGAGCAGGCTGGTTCCCATCCTTAAATGGGATAGAGATCCAAATGTGGCAAGAAATTGTAGAGGCATATGTATGTTAAATGTTTTTATAAAAATTTTAAATTTAATGACGAAAGAGCGAACGGAAGATTTTGTGAATGAAAATAATTTGTGGCTTGTTAGAGGATAATATGAAAGCTGTTGCGGTATTCTTGTACATTGAAAGAGCTTATGATTAGGTACAACAAATTCTCTCGAATTTTCGATTTTCACGGCTCTGTTCAACCTATACATATACCAGCGAGATACACCACATCAATGCAGACAATCAAATCGTTCTGTAATTTGCATACGATTTTGTAGTAATTGGAAAAGGGGGAAGTATTGATGTGGCGGCTCAAACAGCGCAAAAGGGGGTAGATGATTTAATATAAAAACTTAAAATATTGAATCTGAGAGTGAATCCTAATAAGTGTGCTTATATGAGTTTCAGGTCAAAGGTTGCAAATGTTAATATAATAAGTGTTGATAGTCACAAAATTGAACAAGTAAATGTGTACAGGTATTTGGGTATTTGGATTTATAGACGTATGAATTTTGAGAAACATAAGAAAATTTTGGCAGATAACTGCAAGGAACGTTTAAATGTGGTTAAACAGGTGAGGAAACCTAAGTGGGGCGCTCATCCGAGTGTGACTGATATGTTAAAAAAGCCGTTATATCCTCCAAAATTGAATATGGTATTAGTCCGTATGGGAATGGTTCGAAAGGGGCTTTTAGCTAATTAATGAAAGTAGAAAATGTTGTCATGCCTTTGCCTTACAATGAGAAGCTGCCGTTGCTGTTGGTCTGTGATGCCATCCTATATATCAACGGTGTAGTCCTTTCACATAAGATGGGTTATAAAGGTCGTCCGTTTTCGTTTTTTAAGGATGCTAACTACCAGCGAGAAGCTCTCTCAATTGAAATGACTTCGTCTATGGTCAAGAATTTACGGTCGTGACCTATCACAATCCGCTCCTGAGATTCTTCAACCCGTACAAACCTCAACGCTTACAATTACTCCCACCGACTAGTTTTAGTCGTCTACCCAATCCTACACAAATCATCGAAGAATAAGAGGAAGTATTGTTGCATGAGAGGGTCGCCTGAGAAAAAAAGCGTTTCGGATTAAACGAAATGAACTCAGTCGCATCAAGGAGTGCCTTACAAATTTCATATTTTTTATTCATATTTTAACTAAGGGAACACCTTTATTGATGTAGTAAATATTCTAACAAACAAACCGGGTTCAGAATTGGCCAAGAATTAGTCAATGGAACCCCCTACTAGACCGTAGCGAAAATTCTAACAAACAAACCGGATTCAGAATTGGCTAAGAGGTAGCCAATGGGAGTTGGAAAATATTGTGAAAATTGACAATAATGCTGAGGCTGAAAATGATGTTGTAATTAGCATTTCTGGAATTATTTTAATACAACAGACTTTGCTGACAAATCAGTGACCGTTTCGGTCCCAAGTTTAGTTACAAATTATTAAACATTTGCAGTTGTATACCAGAAACTCTTTTAAATGTATTTACATATAAAGTTGTGACGTCGAAAATCCTGTAAAGCAGAAAATTATTCAAGAGATTGGAAATAAGCTGTCGTCCTTATCTATATTCGTTGTTCAAAAATGATGGTCTAACTTGTATACATTTTCGTTGATTAAACAGTAGAAAAAATCAAAAATCGTTTCCCACTGCCTAATATAGAAGTAGATATTACAATGATGCCTAATAAAAAAATATTTTAGAGTATTAAATGCATGGATTCCTTCATGGAACAGCCGCCTGTGCTTCCTAACTATTCTAATTCCATTTTTTTTTTAATATTAAAGTTTTAAAGTCAAAATTTCTAATTTCTTACACACCAAAAAATTTTCGGAAAAGAATTAAACATTTTGAGGAGTTTAGAAATTTAGAGTTGAGTTAATTCTTTTAAATAATCAACTGGCAATTCTTTTTAAGTGTTAAGTATTTTAACTCAATAAAAGAATTCATTGAATGAAAAAATTGTTGTAACCGCGTTTTATAATTGTAACCGAAAATGTTATAATTGTTTTACAATTGCTTGTTATATATAACTACTTCAAAAAATATAATTTATCCAATCGAGGAATATAAATACAATTATCAAAATCTATTTATTCTTATATGAAATAAATTGAATTCTTCAAAAGAGTAAAAATAGCTATAAAAACAAAAAGCAGTTATACTTTTTTTAAATATATTTCAAATTTATTCTGATAAAGAATTAATATAATCCCAAAATGATTTTAAACTCAAAAACAACTCTTTTCAGGACTAATTTTAAATAATAAAAGAAATTGATATAATTTTGTAACCGTTATGATTTTATTGAGAAGAGAGTGCAGCTATAATTTTAGAGAATTTTTAGTTAGTATTGAAATATTTATGTGAACGGATGTGCAAGGCAGATTCCGAGTATAGTGTGTATAATTTCAAATACGCTAAATAACGTACTTATACATATAGTGTTCAGTTTTAGTTTATTGCGCGTTTAGTGCGTTGTACAATACTTACTTTTAAATAGTATTTGAATTTCACGTTTAATTTTTTTTTAAATAGAACGCTTCAAACATATATTGAAACATTATGGCTGAAAAGCTAACCTTTTTTGAATAGTGCATACTAAATTAATAAATCCAAATTCAAGTACCGTGTACAATTATCAGTGGAGTTTGAAGTGTATAGTTTTAGTTTAGTGTAATATGTATACATAATAATATATGTATCTAAAAGTAAAATAGTATAAGTACATTAATTACAGTGAGTGATACATTATGGCTGAAGTGCAAAATATTTATTTTAATGTGTTTTTCGAAAGCGAAGGGCAAGTTAAAACCGTGCTGCTAAGAAAATTTGTTAATTCAGATTATTTCCTGTTTCAAGACGTATTAATGTCAGGTATGTACACAATTTATCAATTCTGTAGTAATTTAACAAACTGACACAAGTCTAAGAGTCGCCATTAACAAGAAATCGATTTTAAAATTAAGACCAATCTAAAATCGTATGAATATTTCAAAATATCATTTTTGTAGAAGCGGTTATAGTTGTCGGATATTACAAAAAATTGATATTACATGAAATAGGTTATTATATTACAGAAAATGACCAACTAGTTGGGATTCTTCGTAATGGGGATTTTTCAATAAACGACAATTGTACTAAAATTAGCAAAAAAAGCTTTGTTGAACTATCTATTTTTATATTCAAAATATGCAAATTTCTAAAATCATTTTGGTGTGCAAATTTAGGCAAAGTGCATGTGAGAACTACAGAGATAAATAATGTTTTTTTTCCAGTGTATTATGAATCACAGTATATTAAGGTTCAAGATATAATAGGATTTTCAGATAAGTTTTCTAATTTAATTCCAAATGACCAACTGGTTGAGTATCTTTGTAATGAGGATTTTTCAATAAACGACAATTATATTAAAATTTGCAAGAAAAGCTTTGCTGAAGTTAGCACACAGACTAATACAGGGTGGCTGAGACCAAGTGTTACCAAATGAAAACGCTGTAATTTTTTTAATTTTGATTATTTTTTATTGAAATTTCGTGGAATATGTTGAAAACATATTACATTTTATGAAAAACATGTTACTGCTCGATATGACCTCCTTTGGCTTTGATTATTTGATTCAGTCTTCCATAGAAAGCATTGCATGCTGACCGAACGTGGGCTTGCGGAATTTTATTCCATTCTCGAACAAGAGCTGACTTCAATGCATCAACACTTTCGTATTTTTTAGTGGACACCTTACTCTCCAAAATGGACCATATGGAGAAATCCATGGGATTCAAGTCTGGTGAATATGGTGGCCATTCTTTCGACGAAATCAGCCGCGGAACGCAATTTTGTAAAAATTGCTGTGTCGCTCGAGCTTTGTGTGACGGTGCCGAGTCCTGTTGGAATGTCCAACGGTTCGTACCAAAGTGTTTACGTGCCCAAGGTAGCAAAGCATCGTTTAGGATCTTTTGGCGGTACATCTCTTGGTTTACCTTGACTCCATGTTTGATGAAAACCAGAGGAGTGCGTCCATCTGCAGTAACTGCAGCCCAAACCATAACATAAGCTGGTGATTGCTTGCGCATGGCAACTCTTGTGTCCAAATTATCGTTGGACTTGTCCTCTAACCAAACACGATCATTTTGTTTATTCACATGCTGTTGAATGGTGAAAATTTTCTCATCAGAAAAGACAATTTTTGGAATCTCATCACGTTCGGCCAAGGCCTTCAATGCTCGTGTTCTTTCAAGCCTAACTTTTTTTTGTGCCTCCGTAAGATCTTGAACTTTTTGTATCTTGTAGGGCTTCAAGTGTAGTTCATTTTTCAATATGGTTTGAATGCTGTATCGTGAAACATGTAGACGTGCGGCTAATTGATTGGCACTTTGACGAGGATTTCGTTGGATTCGTTTCTTCACATTTCGTATCATTTCTTTTGATGTTGCTGTCTTTTTAGGACCGCCTCTGTTGCGTTTAGCGATGCTACCAGTTTCGTTGTATCGAGTTATGGTTCGATACACAAACATTTTATTCACATTCAAATGCTGGAGCTGACGAACTATTGCTGTTTGTGAATTTCCACCCAAATACAGTGCAATTACACTATTACGTTTGAATTCCATTACGATTTTTTTATTAAGATATTAATTTAGAACAATTATTTATTGACCACATATAAACAACTAACCAAACTTCAATCTGTCAAAAAATTAATGCGCGAAAATGACAACTACACAAATGACAGCAGAGTGAAGTTAGTAACATTTGGTCTCAGCCACCCTGTATTATTGAGACATTTGTTGAAACAAGTACCCAAACTGAACCTTTTACAACAATTTCAAATGAATGTCAAAGTGAATCAATAGCCGGAACTTTGAAACGTAGTAACGCTGTATTGGGCTCTTTATTACTTGTTTCCAGCGAGGTTTGTTTGCTTTAATCTATAGTAATTAGAATTTCATATGTTTATATTTTTAGATAAAAAAGACTTAACTATTATTTATCCTTATTTGCATATTCTTAATACAAATATCTTATTCAATTTATTTTTTAACCCATAGGATTTTAAACAATATTTAGCACATCACAAGGGTCTTCATTTAGTCGATGAAATTAATTATTCGAACAACCTTACGGATCGATCAAGAAAAGCAGTTATCGATTTTTTGGGCAGATATACAGATTCTCTGTTTGGGTTATATCCAACTCGTGAAGATAAGAGGTCTGTATGTCACGCATGCGTCAATTTATTCCCATCCCTAAAAAGCAAAAATAATGATTTGGAAAACATTGTAAGATGAACATATTCTTTAATTTAAATACCACCGAATAACGCTAATTCCTTTTTAATAGGACTTGCTGTTTGACTTAAAAACAGGCCCAGGTTATTTAACAAATAAATTAAAAAATTTAAGGAAGTCCACGAAACGAAATAAATTTGAGCCAGCTGTAGCAAAGGGCGTTACATTGGAGGACGCCAATGATTTCGAAGGAAATACTCAAGATCACGTCAATTTCCTAAAAAGCGCCAAAATTCCCGAACAGCTGGATTCTATTAAAGAAAAATTGATCAAAACTTTTGAGACCAGACGTGCCATAATCAACAAAAAACAGTCGGATATTGATTTATACAAGGAATTTCCCTACTTTTTTGCTGCTCCCGAACTTGTAAGTGTGTCATATTATATACAAAGCGCATTTGCGATCATATTATAAATAAATATTTACCATATTTACTTTGAATACAGATATCGGTGGAATTTGAAGCCTGCCTTAAAAAAAAATTATGTTTTTCGAGTAATTTTCACAAAATTGAAAAGTTCATTGAAACGGTTATTATTCAATCAGGAAAGGAAAAAGTTAGAACCGAGGCAAATTTATGTGATGAGTGGAACTCGTCCACTTTAAGTTTCCTTAATATACTTAGGTTAAATCCACCTCAGCCAATAGGTCGAAAATATACTAAGTCAAGAGATACGGATATAAAAGCAAGAAAAAAGTTAATAATTTTAAAGAATGTATGTTATATTTATTGAATGTTTGAATGAATGTTATAATACAGCTTTGTTTTGTTTTTCAGATTGGTCTTACTGAAAAGGAGTATCAAGAAGAAACATCGAGTCCTCCACATATTATAGCGGTTGGGCCATCAAAGTCTGCAGTACACCAATATTTGATAGCAGTAGATGGCCATCTTATTCCTTTACAACCAAAAGCAACCATTATCGATGCAGTTGAATTGTTATTACAAATACATTATGTATTTAATTTAGAGTACGAACCAAATTTAAAACCGTTTTACTCATTTCTAGAATATTATATACTGGAAATTAAGGATAAACAACCACTAACATCTGTCAAAAACGTAATTATAAAGTTTGACAATATTTGCAACTAATAGTTTTGAGTTTTAAATCATTGAAATTGAATATAATTTTTTAATTTTTTTTTTCTTGTCAAATAATTTATCAAATAAAATGAATTTTTTTTGCTACTTGTGTAATGATACATTTACATTATACTCTGATATACAAAACCATCTTCAACGAGTGCACAAATTAAACAAAAAATTTAATAATTTGAATTTAAAATGTGTTGCTAACAAATACTGTGAAAATTATTACTGCTCCTTCAAAAGTTTGAAACGGCATTCATTAAATTGTAAAAATATTTCAAATGAAATTATATCCAATATCGATATTGAAACCATAGATATTAATACAAATCTTATTGTAGAAAACATTGATCCATTAAGTACTATGACATCATCAGTTAATGATAATTTAATATCTTGTTTTGATAATATATCAGAAAAAAACGCCGATCAAATAATAAAATATTTCCGCATTGTAACTGAAAATATTTTTAAAGACATATCAAATTTAGTTTCGTCAGATAAATCTATAAGGAAAACGTTAGAAAATATTGATTCGCTAAAACGAAAATATCTGACTGATTTAGATACGTTACGCACGAGCTACATACGTAAAAAGACACTAGATACTAGCCAGTATTTTGTAGCTCCAATGGTTCAGAGTATTGGTTTGCACTGGAAAGTTAATGAAAATATTTCAATTCAACAAAAGACTTTTCAGTATGTGCCGATTATAAAATCGATTCAAAGCTTGTTCCAAAATCCATCATTTTACGAGTTATATTTCAATAACAATCATTTTTGTAAAAAGGGATACTTTCAAAAATATTGTTGTGGGAGCAATTTTACAAATAATGCTCTGTATCAGAAGTATCCTGACGCATTGCAATTGCAAATATACTACGATGATTTTGAACTCTGTAACCCCTTAGGAAGCAAAATAAAAATACATAAACTGGGTGGAATTTATTTGAATATTAAAAATTTAGCTACTGAAACATATTCAAATATAAACAATATGATTTTAGTAGCTTTGTTTAAAACAGTTGACGTCACGCAAAATGGTTTTTCAGACTCATTTCTAAGGCCTTTAATTGATGAACTAAAAATATTAGAAAGTGAAGGTATTTTAATTCCGGGCAATAGAAAAATGTTTGGAACCGTAACTTCTTTATCACACGATAATTTAGCTGCTAATCAGCTTTTAGGATTTGTCGGTTCCTTTAGGAGCACGTATTTTTGTAGGTTTTGCTTGGCGACTCGAACAAAAACCGAATCAATGGTGTTAGAAGATGAATCTCTATTACGAACTGTAGAAAACTACAAGCAGTCTCTAGATGAAGCAATTGAAAGTGAAACCCACATACATGGAATTAGGAATTCCAGTATTTTTAATGAGCTAAAATACTTTAACATAATCGAAAACTGTAGTGTAGATACTATGCATGATATTTTAGAAGGTGTAGGTCAATTTTTTATTAAAGAAATGTTTAAATACATGACTGCTGAGAAACATATATCTTTGACAGAAATAAATGATAGAATAACATCATTTAATTACGGTTATCTTTTTAAAAAAGTCAAACCGACTCCAATTAATTTATCATCAATCGGTTTGTCTGCATCTCAATCCTGGTGCCTGTTATTACACATTCCTTTTATATTTTCGGATTTTGCTTTTAAACCTTCCTTAATAAACAAATGGTTAGCATTAGAAAAACTTCTACATATTATGAATATTGGTTTTAGTGACAACATAAATTTAAATGACATCGAAACTTTGAAAATTTTAGTTACGGAACATTTATCTTTGATGCTTAGCGAGTTTAAAGTTAAATTAATTCCAAAACACCATTTTCTAATCCATTATCCAACTGTAATTTTGAAAATGGGTCCTCTGTATCATTTATGGATAATGAGGTATGAAAGCAAAAACTCTATTTTTAAACAAATTGCTCTTAGAACTAAGAATTTTAAAAATATTTTGCACACTCTGGCGTTTAAGCATCAAAGACAAATGGCATTAATTTGGAATCAAAATTTTTTACAGCATTCAATTAAATTTGGAAAATGTACAAGAAAGCTAATTAAAACTGATTCAGTTGTTCTCGAATATGGCTTACATTGTGATTTAAATATAATAAAATATTATGAATCTGGATATCACTATCGCCCAGGACTTTTCATAGTTTCGATTTCATTCGATACACCAATATTTAATCGAATTGATCATGTCTCATCAAATATTGAAAATGATATCATTTTTTTATGTGAAGAGTTTAAGACGGTAGAATTTAATAAGTTTCATAATTCTTACCAAGTTTGTCGGGCAAATACAAAACGCAGCTTTTATTTGAAAAGTATCCAAAATAAATTATGCTTTGAAGGAGTTTTTTCCAGAGATAATAATATTTATATAATAACCAGTTCTAAGATTTGAATAAAAATTTAGTATTATTGTATTAATTATTTAATTTACTAATGTATTTTTTTGAACGAATTTTCATTTTATCACTTGTATACTTATTCTTAATTTTCATTATAAGGAATCAATAAAATAGTTAAAATAAAATAAGATTTTTATTAAATTAAATTGTTATATTAGTTCAATTATTAGTATTTTTTATGCAATAAAGAATTTATTTAAATATAAATTTGAATTGTTTTCATTCTCTCGAAGTAATTATGTTGTATTCTTCGCAAAGAGTTAATAATATTTATTCTATTAGAGGATTCGTTTTAACACTAGTAAAGTTTAATTTTAAATAGTTAAAACGGAGTGAATTTCAATTTTTTTAGGAATTACTAGTACATAATTCTATAAAGGTATTAAACTACTTAACTCTTTAGTGGAATTCACTTTCTATTCTTCTCGTACGAATAAATAGTATTCTCAAAATCGACTTGCTGTATATAAATTCTTTTTTTTAGTTAATTTTATACTATTATTTTTTGGTGTATAGATGATAACATAAATTACAAATTTTAATGACTTTTCACAAAGTAAAGTAGATTAGACTAGGTTTTCATAGAATTTTTATTTCCAAAAATTTTTGAGGGTCTTATAGTTAAACAGAAATGCCAATTTGATAATGAAGACATGATAAACGCACAATTTTTTGCATTCAAAACATTTAAATTCGATCCCAAGTTTAATGGAATCAAATTAACATTTCAAACAACTTTCGAAAATTGAGTTCAACATTGTTGCTGCTTCTTCATTTTTTGTTTTTATTTTTATCACCAAACCAAAAACTGGATATGCACACGTTTTATGGGATTCCCCAAAAGCAAATATATACAATAACGACTCGGACTTTTTTATTGTTTGTGCCATATCACTTATTAAATAAAACCTGATTTTCTTGTATGTATAAGCGTTTCATGATCACCTTATATGCTAATTTCAGAAAATTTGTAAAGGTTATCACTTTACTCGATTCAAACTTAAAAATCATACATAACACTGTTTTATCGTAAATAAGAAAAAAATTATCGATCATCATTTGAGAGTCACACCAAAAAAAAACCCCGACAGGCTTGCATTCGAGACACGACCCCTTTAACGTAGGACTACCTGAAAATGAGACCTTCATTTATATTTTAAGTGAAACCAAAATCTAAAAATTAAAACTTAGTTTAATGAGCCATTATTTTATCTGATAAGATGTGGCCGACTCGTGAATTTACTCGTATATGTGAAACTGTACACACGTACACAGACGCACTGACTTAGTGAATTATTATAAAATATACTCTAATTGAATATCAAAATAAATTGGCCATGCTAAAAAGAACTTTACTCGTATGGCATGGTTTTGTCAGACATAGTTAGTATTCCAGTTAGTATGTTCATTTAATTTTTAATTCCCTCCATGAGAGGTGCTCAAACCCTAACATTTTACGGCTTGATCCTTTTAGGAATCCATTTTTTTTTAAATATCTACATTTACTTTTTATAACTTTAAATTAATATGGCGCGTGCATTTGTATCAAGTTCATCACTATTTATTGTATGTAAGGGACAAATAACGGTATTTATAATTATTTTGATTTAATTTTTTGTTTTACACCCATAAATTAATTTTTAATTTTATTTAATTTTTAGAGTAAATCCTTACACATATATTTATATTTATCAATATAGCCCTACGTCAAAAAAAAAACACTTTTCAAATATGTATAACGAGACTTACGGGCAATGCTTCCACCGAAAACACTAAATATTAATAAAATCACAAAAACTGTAAAAATCTTCATTTAAAGAAAAATAATTTTTAAAACCGCAACAAGTTTAACCAGTTAGCAAACTTAATTAACACAAAAAATTAAATTGAACTTGATAATATGAAGGTTAACTAAATTTTTCCCCCGGGCGTATCAAAAGTTTGCGTCTGATGCGTTTAAGAGTTCCTTCGTTACTGAAGTTAAAATAAAAGTTGACATTTCAAATCCAAAACAACAATTTTGTTTTGAAATGACGAATGAGAGCTGTTGTGTAGTGTGTGAGTATTAACACATGTTGACTGTGACAATTTACTTATCGTTATACTGAATGGTTGATAAAATATACGAAAATGCACAAGTATATAAATTGGATCTACTGAATGTCGAGCAGAGTTTAATCAAACTTTAACTCTCACTATGCTTGGAGCCGAGATGCGATATTCGTAAAATCAATAAATTTCTTTTTTTTTTTTATAAATTCGTCATTGGTTTATTTTAAATAACTTGTTTAATAAGAATTAAATTAATTAATTTTAATAATACTTTTTTTTTCTGGTATATGGCTTGTTTTTATTTTTAAGAAAAAATTAGACCGACGTTTCGGTGTGCAAAATCATTAGGGCGCCCTATTTTATTAACATGTATTCGTATCTGAGAAGCAACCCTTACTCAACTCTATAAAACATGGATCGACTAACAATCATCCACTTTACACTTGCTTTCTGCATCAGTTTTTTTCCTCGTTTCTTTACCCCTCTCTCTATAAACTGATTTCGAAGGTCATACTTTCGTAGGGAGAGGAGTAAAGAAACGAGGAAGGAAACTGATGCAAGAAAGCAAGTGTAAAGTGGCTGAATGACATTTCGAGATAATAAACAGAAGTAGGAACATAAAGCAAAGAAATTAAACAACATTACACATGCGCACAACCACTCTGTTGCTTTATGTGAACAGTGAAATTGACTTATTATTACCAATTATTTCCGATCCAAGTTCTTAATGCTGATCATCAGGTATATTCAACTATTTTATCTCTGCCTATATCTGAATCTAGATATACTATTGGTTGAAATGTTGTCTTATCGAATATGATTGATTTTTAAAGTAATTATTATTACAGTTGAATACTTTGTAACGGCCAGCATCGCTTGACGTTTCAAGTGGTTTAAGACCCCTGTGAGAATAGAATTGTGGCCAGTTAAGAAAAAAAAAAAAAAAAACAAGTTATTGTAAAGGGGAAAACCAACTGGATGGTCCCGTTCAAAAATTGTAGAAAAAAAAAATTTCAAGAATCATTTTTGTGATGGGGAGGCTAAGTATTGTTATCAAATTTTATTGATGGGTATAAAAATGAGGAACATTTTGGAATTTTTTTTAGTCGGTTTAAAAATTTTTGGATGACCTTATCGAAGAGGATAATAATCCAACAATAAGTTATAAAATTAAAAGATTTAAAATTAATTTTTTTTTTTTTTTTTTGGTTTTGCTACCATATTGATCAGTTGATTATTAAAGAAAAAAAATAATAAAAATCAAATCAGTTTGTTTAGCTTTAATTAAGTTTTTTTTCTAAGTTTGTGGCTTATACGGCAAAGTTTTCGTATATTGTGGTAGTTTAATTTTCTAAAAATAATTAAAAATATGGTTGGACTTGAGACCATGATTAGAAAAACAAAAATGTTTGAAACTCTATCATCGGGCGATAACTGTGTTATGTATCCGTTGTAATTTAATATCTATAATTTTGGATTGTAAAACTATTCAAAAACAATAAAAAAGTGAATGAATTCAATAACGAATATCAATAATTTATATAAAAAGTAATATCTAATTCATGTTTAATAATAAGTAGTTAAGTTAAGTGATTTTCTTTAGGTGTAAAATAATACATTCGAAAATAAATTAAAATGTCGGAAATTGTCCACATATGAAACAACAAAAAGTTTCCTAAATCTATCTTATCTAAATGAAATGTTATATTATTAGTTCAAATTTAAATACCTAAACTTAAAATAAACTTTAATAAAAATATTAAACTAAATTAAAAATACAAAAAAAAAAAAAAAATTTAAAACTATAAAGTGCATCAAACCAGTAAAACGGTCTCATCAGAAAATAAACCAATATATGGGATCACCTGATTTTATTACTGTGTAAATAAGTGAAAACAACCGCTATAAAAATCATAAACAAAATTTTTTTTGGAAAAGTGTGTTGTAATAAAATCATATGTACTTAACTTAGTGAAAATTCAAAGTAGATTTAGTGAAAAATAAATTAACAAACAATAAGTGAAATTAAATAAAAATAACTCAGATCATAGTTTTATATATAAACTTTGTAGTTATAAAACTAAAATACTATGATTAAATACAAAAGACATTGAGCCTACTGGATTATTGGCTGCGAGCTCGTATCAAATTAAGATAAGATTTTTATAATACCTTTTGATGTTTTATTATATTATACATATTATTATTATTATTATTAATATTTTTAAGTACATACATTTTCTTAGATTTACTATGATGAGGGTAAATAGTTAAATTTATAGCAATTCAGTTTTTTTTGTCAATACCTTTTTAGTTTATATTTGCTATTTTCCTCTCATCTTTGTATTACACATGACGTCATTAGGTTAAGTTAATTTCTTTAAAGTTTATTCATTCATGATTTTATTGCTTTCTTTGTTTTTTTTTGTAATGCAATAAATTAGTTAAAAGAAAATTATCTTTCTCCTCTTTTTCAAATTTTTTTATGAATTTCCTATTTTTTTATTTTTTTGATGGTTTTTCGGTTCATTCTCGTTCTTTTCGTAAAGTGTTGCTTTTCAGCATGAGACGCTAACCGAGCGTATTAAGATGAATTGGTAAGTGTATTCGCAGCCATATAGTGAGTTGATCCTGTCTTGTTTCCTTCCTAGTTTTTTTTGTCTCATTCAGTATTCCTTTTTTTTTTTTGTCCTCACGGTCTTACAAGATTCCCTGATGCTTTGAAAACCCCACCCCAATCCACTGAGCTCTAGCCGGCTACATATGACCGTTCAAAGCCTCTCCGGGAATAAAATAATTTCTGTTAACTGGCCGATATTAACAGTCGGTCATGTTACAACTTGTTCGATTTCTACACCACAGCAAGAATTTTGTTCGTAAAACGAGAATTGAGAATCCTGTCCCAGAGTGCGGATTTTATCAGTAATGTAATTTGAGAGTTGCGATTTTATGTAAGTACTAACACCAATTTGTATAGTTGCTTGGCTTTATTTTAATAAAATATTTCCCACTTTCAACCGTTTCCCGCTCTTCTAGTCGTTGCCCTTTAAATTTTGACACACGGGAATTTAATGAGGAAGGTTAAAAGCACAAAACCTTTTATAGAAAAATATATAGAAGTATAGTTAAAAATAGTGAAAAAGTTAATTTACTGTTAAATATACAGGGTGAGGAAAAAGTATCGAAACCCCTAGAAATCTCGCCGAGTTTGGTCATAAAAAAATTAACAAAGTTAAATCTAATTTTCAACAAGGAATTTAATGGTGAGCTTGAATGGTTCCTTGAGCCTCATCTTCAAGGTCATTTTGAGGTCAAGGTCAGTTTTTTGAATGGGAACCCCCCTTTTTGGTGTCAGAATCGAAAAGAGTGGAAAATTGTACAGCTGAAATGTATTTTCCATGAATTTCCAAGGTCACCTGAAGGAATATAAATTGCGAGGAAAGTATGAAAACCTCTTGAAATCTCCCGCAGTTCGGTCAAAAAAAAAATTAACAAGGTTAAATCTTAGGTAATTTTCCAAGTTATTTTAAGGTCAAAGTCATTTTTTAAATAGAAGCCTCTTTTTTGACATCGGATATATTTTTGCCATGACCTCCCAAGGTCACCTGAAGAAATGCATTTTAGATATAATGCTTATGTTTTTTAAAACAAACGAATTTACATTTTTTTTTTTAATTTTCCTAGCAAATCAAAAGCTTTACAACTAAACTATATTCAATCAGATACATATTCATACGTATTGTAAAATCTCCCTCTCTTTTCGAATCCAATGTCAAAAGTAGGCGTTTCAAAATGACCTTGAAGACAAGGTTCAAGGTCACATCTAAGGCCACCATTGTATTCCTTGTTAAAACTGAGGTTCAAGATCTGAATGCTACGTTAGGGCAATAAAGGGACAACAGCAAAACTTCTTGCTAGACATAAAAAAAAATCACAACGTGCGCTTACCAAAATTCAAAATTGAACCATTGGATGGTGATTACAAATTATGGCCTTCATTTCACAATATGTTTTTAACGTCAGTTCATAATAATAACAGTTTAAGTGCAGTTCAAAAATTACAAGTGCTAAATGGAATATTGAAAAGAGATGCAGCACGGAGTCACGGAACAAAATTAAGAAGAAGATTGGACGAAATTAATCGACTAGATACAATAAATTCAAGTCAATAGAATCATCATTGATTCAATTATTTTTGGAGCAAACGAGCTGCATTCAAGCAAACCATATACTAAGAGATTCAGCTGAAACATGAGATCCCTGGCTAATGCATATTATCGTTAACAAATTACATGCTCAGACATCAGATAGTCGTGGGCAAAGGAATCGGTCGACGATGCATTTGCAGCATTTGAAAATTTTTGGAAATTTGTGGCAAGAAGATAGCGTATCAATGTCAACTAGCGCAGGGCAGGATTGTATAAAAGTTTATAATGCTACTCAAAAACAACAGTGGAGCTGTTTAGCAGGTAAAAATTAGCATTTTATTTATAGATGTCCGTTTTTCAAGAGTATGAACTTGAGAATAGATCCAAAGTAATAGCCGGTGCCAACAGCTGTACCAACTGCTTGCACCTGTGCCTAAGCGCACTGTTTTGAGTAGGAGAGCAGAAAGTCCAAGTCGAAATATTGGAACGCAAAATATTTATTATAACAAAACAAAAATGAAATTTTAACAAAAAATGTACAACTCTGAAGGTGCGTACATGCTCCAATTCTGGTGAAAAATTTACACCACGAAGTTAGCAAAATAGTAAAATTTTTTGTTAAAATTGGTTACCCTGGTGAACTTTTTGTTCTATTTTGAAATAATTCAACTCATACAGCTAATTTCGTGGTATACATTTTTTCACCAGAAAAGTATAGCATGTACGCAGCTTGATGGATGACAATCGTTTTCGTTCTGTCTTTATTTTTCTGTATGACAATTTTTAAGTTTTCTTTTTATTACAATTCACGGGACAGATGAGAAATTAAAAATCAAATGGCGCAACAAGGAGAGCAGTCAAATCAAGAAATTAAACGGAGAAATGGAGAAAATTGATCAGTCAAACCAAGAAATGAAACCACAAAACGAGCGACAGCTGGAACAACAAAATAAGTCTAACTAAGAAATTAAAGGCCAAATTACAGATGGTCATAAGAGAATCGACGATAAACTTCTCGAACTATCTACTAACATACACGGCGAAGTGGAGAAGCTGCAAATGGAGATTCAAAAGGTTGACGAAAAATTGGAAACGAAGGTTCAACATGTTGAAGAGAAATTGCAAACGGAGATTCAACAGGTTGAAGGAAAATTAGAAACGAAGGTTCAACAAATGGTGGAACATAAATTACAAGCTGAATTTCAAACAGATTTCAACGCCTCGAGAAAGAGCTAACTGATATCAAGGCAAGTGGAACAACCACACAAGTGGTACAAACCGTCCAATCAATCAAGTTAAGGCCACCAACATTCGACGGAGCAACATCTTTCGTCATTTTCAAATTTCAATTTGAGACGGCAGCCAATCAAAATCATTGGAACGACGATATTATTAGTGGCTTTACAGACCATCCCGGAACAAGAGCGCAACAGTTATCTCGAAATTATGAAGGCGCTGGATAGGAAGTACGGCAGTGACCACAAGCGAGAAATCTATCGCATGAAACTTAAAAGCCGCTACCAAAAGGGAGGAGAATCGCTGCAGGAATTTTCATCGGCAATCGAGCGATTAGTACATCTTGCACATGCCAGTACGTCGGCCGATTATATCGAAAAGCTAAAAATTGACGCATTCATTGATGGCATTCGAGATCCAGAGACACGCAAGGCGGTGATGTTGTCACCTAAAGCGACCTTCGAGGAAACCATCGCTTGTGCGTTAACAAATGAAACTGCACAAGCCATCACCAAACAACGAGCGGTCAAAACCAAGATACCGAGACGGAAACGGCTCAGATGATGGGCATTTGATAAGGTCGGTCACATCTCTCGCGATTGTTGGGAAATAAGAAGAAAATGGGGAAGATCACCATCTCCTATGCAGCGACGACCAAGCGGAGCATAAACAGTGGCCAAGCAAGAGGGCCAAATGACGACGGAGTCGTTAAACTTGAACGAGTCAGCTTAAAGGGGCAGAAGCTGACTCCCACAACCGATTGCCCCATAACCTCCATCCGCGTTTCGAAAGTAGCAAGAGGCGATGACAGCTTAACCATCAAAGGCTACATTGATGGCACGGACTGCATCATCACCCTGGATACAGGAGCAAATCGCACGATTGTCCGTAAAGACCTGATCGACGAAGGTATACAACCAGCTAATGGATTGAAGTTACAAACAGCAACTGGAGATAGTTCAATAATAAAAGGCAAAAAGATCGTGAAAATAAAGATCGGGAGAACTCTTTTCCAACATGAAGTGCTGATTGCAGATATTGTGAATGAAGCCATTATGGGTATGGACTTCATGAGGGCAAATGGCTTCGTGGTGGATGTCGAACAAGGAGTTTTAATTTACGATAACATCGAGTTGCCACTTAAATCTAGCAGTACCGGAGCAACTACCAGGCGAATTATTATTGATCACCGGGAGAAGCTGCCACCAAACTCGGAGACGATCGTATGGGGAATATTGGAGGGAGGTTTTGAGTCACCCAGGTTGTGGGTTGTTGAAGCCAACGAAGAGGAGAACCCTTTAGTTAAACCAGACAACGAATATAGAGTACCAATTAGGACTCTAAATCTCTCGGATAAGACGAAAACCATCAAGAAAGGGACAGTCATCGGCAAATGTAACGAGGTTTCAACTATAGTAAAGTGTGAACAGAAAAGTCCGATTGAAAAAGCCGACGTGCAAGGGTAGAAAGAAATGGTAGAACAACTCATGCAGAAATGGACCGAAGATCTTACTGAGGTACAGAAAGATTCTGCACATCAACTACTCAAACATTACACGTCCATATTCTGCAATACATCGGATAATAACGGAAGGACTTCAATGGTAAAGCATCGAATTGATACGGGAGCAGAGATGCCAATTCGTCAACCACTCAGGAGATTACCATTGGCAAAATAACAAGAAGTCAACCGGATGGTAACAGAAATGCAGACGGCAGGAGTTAACGAACCATCTAAAAGCCCATGGAGCTCACCGGTAGTATTGGTCGTGAAGAAGGACGGTAGCATGAGATTCGGCGTTGATTGCCGAAACCTCAATGCTGTGACGAAAAAAGGTAGCTACCCACTGCCAAGGATCGATGACACGTTAGACACATTATCGGGTGCTCGAATATTTTCTACATTGGATCTACAAAGCGGCTATTGGCAGATGGAAGTCCATGAAAAAAATCGCGAACAAACAGCGTTCAGTGTGGGTAACGGGTGTTGGCAATTTAATGTTATGCCGTTCGGATTATGGTATGCCCCTGCGACTTTTGTACGATTAAAGGAGCGCGTTTTAAGGGGATTACATTGGAAGACGTGTCTAATATATCTGGACGACATCATCGTCATGGGTAAGGATTTTGACGAGCATCTAAGGAACTTGGCGGAATTTTGGATCGGATACAGGCCGCCGGATTGAAGTTAGACCCAAAGAAGTGTAAGCTATTTAGAACTGAAGTAAAATATTTGGGTCATCTCGTAACAACTAATGGAATTCACACCGACGAAGAAAAGATCGCAGCGGTAAAAAACTGGCCAAGACCTAAAAATTTACACGAATTAAGAAGCTTTCTGGGATTGTGACCTATTATAGACGTTTCGTGCCAGGATTCGCCAACATCGCCAAGAGTTTACACGAGCTGACTATAGGAAGAATAAGGCATTCGAATGGAAGAATGACCAGGAGGAAGCATTCGTGGAACTAAGGAGACGGTTATGTGTCGCGCCAATCCTCGCCTACCCAACGTGAAATTTATTTTGGACACCGATGCAAGTAATGACGGTATAGGAGGTGTGTTATCACAGGAAATTAATGGCCAAGAACGAGTTATTGCGTACTACTCCAAAACATTATCGAAACCGGAGCGTAATTACTGCGTGACACGGAAAGAATTGTTGGCTATAGTGGAGTGTGTCAAGCATTTCCATTAGTATCTTTATGGCCAAAAATTCCATTTACGGACAGATCACGATGCTTTACGGTCGCTGTTACATTTCAAGAATCCAGAGGGACAGATAGCACGCGGGATCGAACGTTTTCAAAGCTACGATTTCCAAATCGAATATCGGAAGAGAAGTGCACACGGAAATGCCAACGCATTATCAAGACGGCCGTGTCCAGTAGAATGTAAACATTGTGGCCATGTTGAAAGAAACGAAGGCATCATTGACGTTAGGCTTACGCAAGTGCTGCCTGATGAGGAGTGGACCGACGAAATGATCAGAAAAGAGCAATTGCGGAAGATACGGACTTATCAGTGATAATGGAATGGAAGGAAAAGGAACACCGGCCAACTTGGAGCGAGATCGCGGACAAAACTCCCATTGTCAAGGCTTATTGGGCTCAATGGGATAGCCTCCGTCTTGAGAATGGCTGTTTAAAACGATTGTGGGCAAGCACGGATGGCAAAGTGAAGCAATTGTTGCTGGTGATACCAAAGTGCCGGATTGCGAAAATCCTGAAGGAGTATCATGGAGGGACAAGTCGGGGCCACCTAGGAATTAATAAAACACTAGCAAAGCTACGTCAACGATTCTACTGGGCAGGATATAGGCAGTCTGTGATAGGATGGTACCAAAAATGTGACCAATGTACGGCGGTGAAGGGACCCGCACGCAAAAGTCGTGGAACCTTGAAACAACATAACGTCGGAGCACCATTCGAAAGAATTGCAATGGATGTGGCGGGGCCATTTCCCACCACTGAGAGCGGCAAAAAATATGAGCTAGTAATCATGGATTATTTCAGCAAATGGCCGGAGGTGTACCCCATTCCCAATCAGGAGACGACAACAATAGCTGATGCCGTGGCAAACAACTGGATTAGCAGATTTGGAGTGCCGATGGAGATTCATACCGATCAAGGAAGGAATTTTGAATCGGTGATATTTCAAGAAATAAGCCAGATGCTCGATATAAATTAAACGAGAACAACGCCTTTCCATCCACTGTCTGATGCTATGGTGGAAAGATTCAATGGTACATTGGAGGAATATCTAGCAAAGGTCGTTGAGAAAACCCAACGCAACTGGGATCGGCATATACCGATGTTTCTGATGGCCTATCGATCATCTAAAACGTTATTTGGAGATAACCTACGATTACCTAGAGATCTAAAGTTTGGGGCTGTACCATCAGCGGCTTTATGTGGACGGTATTATGTAGACCGAATGAAAGAGGAACTTAATGAGATTCATCAATTTGAACGGGAGAAAATGCGGATGTCAAGTGACCAGATGAAAGCTCGATATGACATACGAGCAAATAACCAAGGTTTTCAGCAAGGTTAGTTTACTTTGGTTGTGCTCATACTTATCCGACAGATCTCAGGTTGTTCAGATTAAAAGTATTATGAGTTAGCCTAAAATTTAAACGATGGCGTTCCGCAAGGTTCAGTGTTAGGTCTTTTTTTTGATATATTTGAATTCAATTTTTTATATTGATTTTTATTGCCAGTTTCGCGGATGACCTGGCGTTCATGTACAATCAACTTGAACGTAATAGTATTACTCAACAAATGTAATCGTATCTAATCCTCCTGAAGAACTGGTACTCCGCACACACAATCTTCCTAAGTACAAAAACAATGAGTAGTGATGCTTTTTTTGTAGACCCTAATATTCTTTATCACGTTCGTAATTGCAATCAAATTGCTTGTAAAGATGGTTGTGTTAAATTTGATGTCGATAAATCTTTCGTACTTAGGACTAACTGTCGATAACTCTGTGCTTTGGAGACATCATATCGATGACCTTCGTAAGTAGTGATTAGGAAATTTTACTTACTACGTTGGGACATCGGGACATCGAGAGTAGCTGTTCCATATAAGGCAGTTTTCGGGGAAAGATAATAATTTCTCGAGTTTTCTCGATCTAGATTTTCGCAGTAAAAAGTAACGAGAATCCTAAATTTTCCTAAGGTTGACACCTGTTACCATGGCTTCAAATAATACACCATATACTTCGCAGATCGATTTTTGATCATTTTCACAAGGTGGCTCACTCAGACGTTAAAGCATAAACAAAACTCGTTCGTGCGAGGTATGTGGCCATCCGTTAATAAAGATTGTACCACTTGGGCACATGGTTGTATTTAATTTTAAAAATCTAAGCTCCCTCAAAATACTCAAAGTTTGGTTGGTAAGTACGCACCACCGTGAACAGGTCTCAACCAAAACTAAACAAAGCAAACCAGCCATTTTCTTTCGCAAAAGTTTTAATTTATGTATACATGATTTTGTTAGGACTAGCGCTGTTCGGGCTTCACTCCATACTCCTCCAATTGATAAGTTAAAAACTGTATATTTGTTAGGAGACAATAAGATCGGGAAGGGCAGTTCACTTTCCGGGGCGTTTCCGGGAGTATGTTCCATAATCGATAATCAGTTTTGCTAAAATTGATTTCGGCTTTACGGCTCCTCGGCGTGTGTAAGCGTTCGGTTAGATACAAGTTACATCCAACATCACTGACGCATAAAAACACACACACATACCCAGAGAAATATAATAAAGAAGAATTTCGCTTTCCGCGTTTCGTCATACGTTTCAGTGCTATACAAAGAAACAAATAATAAAATAATAAAACAAGTTTGTGAACTAAAAGTTAAAAATAAACGTAAGAAATCGTTTTTGTAATTAAGAAATATATAAAACCATACAAAGGAGTTATTTTTTATCAATGTTGTTTTATTTAGTATTTTTTGTTCAAAATTTAAAAAACCGACTTCTATACAGTGTATCAATTCTTAAGCGTACATTTTTGATTCAATCCAGTCAACATATGAACCGATTCTTGTATATACACCTGGCCATCCATCTTGTGCACATGGTGATGGGCCAAATGATACAACACCTACTAAATACCAATACGGTGTATCACCACTACGGTCGACTGTCATAATTGGACCACCTGAATCACCACGACACGAATCAAAACCACGTTCACCACCCGCACATAATTGTGTACTTTGTAGGGTAACACCCAAACGATTGTAAACATTACTACATTGTTGAATATTGAATCCATTAATGCGAACCTTTAGTTTAACATTGCTTTGGCTCACATTTTCTGTTTTACCCCAACCGGCGACATCTAATTGAACACCATCATAATTAAATAATCGCAATTGTTGTTGCCGGGGCAAACAAATTGGTTTTACAAAATCTGTGGATGGAACATCGTATTGTAGTCGCAATAGGGCAACATCGTTGATTTGATTTTTCGATTGTGGATCGTACTGTTCATGAGGAATTTTCTCCGAGATTGGTACATCAATAGGTGGTGCATTGCAATCCTGACCGGTTTTTGTTGTTACACAATCTGTCTCTGTTGATAAATCATGTTCACCCAATCGGACACTTGAACTGTTTGAAAGAAAAAAATACAAATATAGATTTGGCCTATTAATTCGATAAAATCGACTATACACTTACAGCACCCATGTCGTTGGAATATCTTTTCCGTTCACACAATGAGAAGCGGTTACAACATATCGTTTACTAATAAAAACTCCACCACAATGGAATCCCTTTTTGTTTTGAGCTACAAATATAAAGAAATTACAACGTTTATTATGTATTTAAATAGCGGACATTTTGTTTATAAAACTTACGCTTTGAATATTCCAACAATGCCATCCATGGGAATTCATCGACATCAGTTTCAGTACCACCAATGATACGATTGCTGGGATCAATACCACATTCACCTGGCTGTGGTAATACGTTACCACTACCGGTTGATATTAATGGATCTGGACAACAGACAAGCGGTTGATTGTCACGATATCCACATTGACTGCGCGTCAAATATGTTCGTTGGTCTTGTGACAATTGGTTTCCTTTCAACAATAAATTGAATACACTGGTACATTGTTTAAGATATTGGCAAAGACCGCGTGCATTTGCTGGGGTGAAGCATTCTCCAAAGCTTGGATTTTCTGTAATAAATATAGGTAGACAGACAAATTAATTTTTAACAATTTATTAACGTCAATATTCAATATTTTATTCAAGTTTATTCGTTTATCTAAAGTTACTATATAAAATTCAAAATATCTACTTTATCATAGTAGCCTTTGTTTCAATGTGGCTTGTTTCAGTTTTGCTTTGATTTAAATAAAAGACGGTGTAGTGTTGATCAATTCATATGGAGACATGAAGTTTCTTGTTTTCTCGTGATTAGACTGCCAAGTTTAAAAGTAAAACAATGTAAAATTTAGTGGTATACAGTAATTAGGAAAAATGGACGTCTTCAAATAATAACCAAAAAATTCTTCAAGGTCATTAGTTAAATAACTATCCGAAGTTGCAGCTGTGTCAAATCTGTCATTATGTCAGATATTGAAAGAACTACCTACATCTAATGATTTGTTCTACATTTGTTTTGTTATTGAAACGACTTACAATATCCGCCATGTTAAATTTTACAAAATGGAAACGCAAAAGAATGATGAAGCCATTTTTTTTTTTGTTACCAGTCAAATGTCGTTCCGAATTAGTGAAAATGTCTATCGTTCTAGCTTGGTTTAAGTCCAAAATAACGGTTTTTTTTAATTTTCAACGGTCCTAAGGAAAATTTTTGTATAAACAGAAGATTTTTTCTCAATCTGTTTTATTCTTGCTTCGTACGCGTTTGTGGAAGGTAGATATTTTAAATTGTGTAGAGTGTGTATTGTGTGAAGAAACAAAAATGATTAACTTTGATCAACAAGCATCACCGGTTTGATCTATTGCACCGGAAGTGGAAGAGTAAGTCTAGGTAGATGACTGATTTATGGGCAAATCCATTTATACAATAAAATCAATAACCGAGAAACTTCTTCGCACTACATAGTTTAAAAATTATTTAATAAAACATCCAAAAAGAAAGACACAAGTGTAACCCTCTTGTAACCTCTTTGTCATTAACTTTTATGGTGTGTAGAAGTTTCATAATTATTTTTTTCACTTTGAAGATTTTAAGAAATGCAGAATTTGATCAAAATAAAGTGTATCAAATAAATGTGTAAATCAAATAAATTTAAGCAGTTCATGTTCCGACATAAATACAGATGATTCAGATTTAGATCCTGATTTTAATCCAATAGACCGATATGACAAAGCTAAACATGAAAATATCACTTCTTCATCAGCCAACCCAGGTCATGTTTCAAGTCATATAAATTTGAGTGAAATTAAAACTAACCAAAAGGAATTAACACGCAAAAAACAACGTAATCCTTTATTTTGTGCAGAAAAAATATAACAAAAAAATTGCGAAATCAGGGGCGAGAAATCGCAGTTTCAAAAGGCAATGTAAAGAGATCACGAAGAATAACTTAAGGATGTGCTGTAGGGTGCGTTTTTAAATGTTCCATTAATTTTAATGATCATGAACGCCAAAAAATCCACGATATGTTTTAGGCTCTGCATATAGATGGAAAATAAGCAGAAAGCGAGGCGATGTAAGGCAAAACGGGATTTACTATGTCCATAAAACAAAATCAACTGATGTTGGGACAAATATACTAAGAATACATGGGAGACCCATGACCCAGACGAGACCATATCAAGAGGTTTCCTATAATGGCATCCCATTATTGTATATGCAGGAGATAGACGCGGTACACAGTACACTTGAAAAGTTTCTTAGACATCTTTTAAAAATATCGTAAAATATTGTACTACGTATAACCGCGATATATGTACAATCATGTGGTTTAACATACACGTGAACAAGTTACCAAATTTTTATATTTTATTTCCTGGAATTTTATCATATTCTAGAAATTTTATTGAAATTTATTTTAAATTCTGGTATTCTATTAAATCAAATGCTAAAAATTCTCAATAGATGTTACTGAAGCTTAGTGTCTTATTTAGAATTTTAGATGATAAGCGAAATTACAATTTTTTCATGGGTTTTCTACAGATGTTATGATCCGGAATAAAGTAGATTAAGATTTCAGTGGAATCTTTATTAACCAGGGAAGGCAAATACCGGGTCACCGAAAAATTTGGCAGACATGTTTCCGTGTGGAAACTTATTTATAGTAAAGGCAGTGGTGAGAGAAGATTTATTTTGAAAATGTTTTTGTTTGACTAAACAACTTTCGAAAATTAATTTCAACATTTTGGCTTCTTTCTAAAGTTCAATTCTGTTCAAGGATAAGCTTAAAACACCATAAATAAACCCGGCGTTAATGAAATATATCAAGATGCAATAAACCTATTATTCTTCTCTTATTACGCACACACACAAATTATTAAACGGACTAAATTGTTTTCAATGATTAGCACAAAAAAAAAACCCAAGTAAATAAACAATGTCCCAATCATCATGTTCCAACTTTTGATGAACTAAGGTCGAGCGTAATCTTGCAAACAAAACCATGATCATATTTCATAATAATGCGATCGGTTTATTTTTTTATTCTGGTTGATAAACTTTAAGTGTGTTTTGCCCAGTTTTATGAGTTGTCTGCAATTTATTTCTAAGAACATAATTTTGTTTTATTACAAAACCAAAAACTGGATATGCAAATATTTTATGGGATTCCCCAAGCGAAAATAGATACATACAATAACGATTTGGACTTGTTTATTGTTTGTGCCATCACTTATGCAATAAAACCTGATTTTGTTGTTCGTACAAGCGTGTCGTCATCACTTTATAAAATTTGTAAAGGTTACGACTTTACACGGTTCTATACATAAAAATCATACATACGTCACAAAATTGTATCCATGAATACTGCCCAGAGCGTATAATAATTCAATTTTAATTCAAAATTGATAAACCTTGAACCACCGTTACTAAACATCAATCTATGTATTCACAAACACGCATACATAATACAAAACGAAATCAAAACAACATTCGCGGTCATTTTTAATTCCGATGGGAACTTGTTAAACAAAACAAAAAATGAAAAAAACCACAGATCATCTTACAAAAAGTCTTACATAAATAATTGTACTATGCAAATAAAGAAAAACAAAATGATCGATCATCCATTTGAGAGTTCACACAAAAAAAAAACACTTTTCAAAAATATCGAGACTTACGTGCATTGCTTACAACAAAAACATTAAATATTATTAAAATCACAAAAACTAAAAAATTCTTCATTTTAAAACAAAACAAAAAAAAAAAAACTTAATATTTATTAATTACTGCAACTAGCTTAACTAGTTAGCAAACTTAACTACACAAAAAATTAAATTAAAACTTGATAAGATGAAGGTTAACTAAATATTTCCTCAGGGCGTAAAAAAAAAAATTTGCGTCTGATACGTTCAAGAGTTCCTTCGTAACTGAAAAAAAATAAAAGTTGAAATTTCAAATTAAAACACCAATTCGGTTTTAAAATGACGAATAGGAGAGAGGAGTACAGTGTAGTGTCAAGTGTGTGAGCATTAACATGTTGACTGTGGCGGACAAGAATATTGTGTGATCTGCGCCCAGTTATCTCATTTACGACGTATGGAGTCAAGTTATTTGGTAATTAAAATCGACGCCTATTTGTTTTTATAAATTCGTCATTGTTTTATTTTAAATAACTTGTTTAGTATGATTTGAATTAATTTTTAATTTGACAAAATGTTTTCTTTCCCAATTTTTTGCCTTCAATCGAACATAAAGATGATTTGAAATATTTTTCCAAGCCCAAATGTGGTGAGTTGTTGTGAATAGAGGACCTTTGCATAATAACAACGATTAAGTTTAAACACTTTACCTAATTAGCATTTTATTATTCTTTATCGTAAACTGAATAATTACACCTGCTTTTACGGGGTCAATAGTGGCACCATCAAATATAATGGTCGATGCCAATTAAATTGCTCTAACCATGATGTTTTATGATGACAAGAGTGACTCATTAGAGGATTATTTTCTGCTATTGTCATTGTGTTTTATAGTGTCATTTATGACACCATAAAACTTAATGACCATTAATTTAATACAATAACATTTTTCGAGAAGGAGACCCTCGAATGCTATTAAAATTAGAAGAAAGTTCTCTAATCTAATCCACTATGTATTGTAGTTAATGATCGGGTATAGTATGTTTAAATCAGAGTTATCTTTCCTTCGTACGTTTTTCATGTGGATTTTGAAATTGAGATATTTTGAAAAAGTGACACTGGGATTAGTATTTGTACGAGAAACCGACTCATAATAGTCTGCTATTATTTCTGTGATTTCCAAGGGGTCAATCATTGGCCCAACCTGTCCTTCAATGATCAGGTTACCGTTCTTAATGGGATTAACTAATTTGATACATTTGTGCAAGTTTGATTTGTCAGGTTCAATGTAAGACAATTTATTCCTGAATTGTTCTTGGAAGTGTTGGCGGATTTTTCATGAACGGTCTTTGTAGTTCGATTTATCAGAGTGGAACTACAGATAGACGGAACCAAGCGTCGTCTGTTCCTGAAACAGTACAGCTGATGTGCTGATATTGTTGAAGGTTATATTGACAGGGTATCCCTCAATTTCACGTTTAAACTTAAAATATTTCCAGAACTGACTTGCACTTAAATTTGAAATAGACATCAAATTCCTCACTCTGTTTTAAAAAGGACAGCTTGTCGATTTCCTAACTTGATTTCATCATTGCAGTAGATAGGCCTTACATTTAAGATTTTTTAGATTTATAAGCCGGTTATCGAAACATGGAGGGTGAATACTTGGAGATATCTTGGAAATACGCACATGTAGTTCATCTCATAAAATTTGTTGTCATTTTCACTCACATGCCTCGCATTTAGAATCTCATCCCAATTCACTGCTTCCAAATAAACCTGCAGACAAATATGCGGTTTGTATTCTTAAAGTTGTATTTGATTTGTACAGTTAGTATTGATATCATTTACGACAAATGGATTATTGAGTGACTCAGTTACTTTAAATGCATCTACTTCATTGGTGCAGACAAGACTGAAAAATTTTTCCAGATGTTTAGCAATGGAGTTAATTTGGTTTAAATTATAACCAAGCATTGCATCAAAGAATAATGATTCTGCATCTGACTTTATATTATTTGGAAGAATGGAATTGAGTTCACGGTCAAAATTCCAGGTGATATTTGGAAGATTTTTCACCAAGTACAAGAACTAAATCGGATGAATTTGATGTGTTAATGACTTTTTCAAACGAATTTTCCCAGGCTCCGTACATGAAACTTGACCTGATTATTTTTTTAAGGATAACTACTGCTAAGGCACGCTAATTGAAATACTTTCCAGACATGATACTCTGAAGGTTCATTCTATACAAATTTTTAAATTTTAAGTTATGCTGCTCTCATGAAACTAAAGTGTACTTCCTATCGTAAGCAAGATTTTTGGTAGGAAAATCCGTTTATAAGTTGTTTTGACAGTTTCTCATTTAAATGAAATACTATATGTTTCGGCTGAAATATGTCGGCTGGTAACTTTAACAGGTATCGTGGATCGTTTAACGTTGTAATTTTTCATATAGTTTGTAAGCAATTATTGGGTGTTCTCAAATTAACAAGATCAACTGACAAAGACGAAATACTTCAAGCAGATTTTAACGTTCGTAATTTTCCGTTTGGGGGAGAAGTTCCAAAAGAACATACCAGATCCTTATACCATATTGACAACAAGTGAGGACAGTACTGTCGCCAATTGGCTCATCACCTGCCAAACGAAAGGTTTTGCCAAGCGTAAAGAAGACATTTTTAAAACATTTAAAGTGTTTATTGAAACCGAAAAAAGGCAAACACTATGTTTAAAAACAACATACAAGGTAACGGGTGGTTTAAACAATTTCTTCAGCGAACCCCAAATAGTCCCAGATCCGGTCACACAGTATCGAGTTCTAAAGTCAGCGCTAGTGGTATTAAACAATGATTTGATTAGACATTTCTGTATCTAATGTAGTCGAACAATTTCAGCATTTTATGGGGACGAAACAAACTTTTTGCTCTGTCTCAAAATATAGGGTGCCGAAAGAGATTCGGAAGTCGTTACCTCAGAGGGGGGTTTTTTGTCAAAACAACATAATGTTGCCAATGATTTATTTTGTTGATGGTCTTAGCATCCATGTAACAGTAAAAGTAAGAGAGTTATTTGTGCGATTCACTTAAATATTGTTTGACAAAAAATGTTTTTCAACGTTTGAGGGTTGCATTACACCGCAAATTATATGAAATTTATTTAAATCATGCGTCTACTACATGTGCTACTCCTAGTTCAAATATCTAGAAGTTTGTGTTAACGGTCAATGAACGACATCAGACGAAATCTTAATTGGTACCTAAAGTTTCCAGACGAATGTATTCCCTTGGATAGGGGGTATTGGATGGATTGGAACTTGGACTCGATGGACGGAGTAGTAGGTCAGCTACTACATTTGCTATCAGAAAGTGAATTCAAATCTCTGGCAAGGGATGCAAAGGCCCATTCATCAGTTTCAGCTTAAATCTCAATTGGTATATAAAGTTTCCAGGCTAATTTATTCCCCTAGATAGAGGGCAGTTTTTGTGCTCGATTGATGGAGTACTAAGCAAATTACTTCATGAACTATCCGGAAGTGAATTCAAATCTCTGGCAAGGGGTGCTAAGGCCCACTTCACAGTTTCAGCTAAAATTTTAATTAGTATAAAAAGTTTCCAGAATAATTTATTCCCCTGGATATAGGGTAGGTTTAGAGCTCGATGAACGGAGCAGTAGTTCAGCTACTACAAGTACTATCGGAAAGTGAATTCAAATCTCTGGCAAGGAATGCTAAGGCCCATTTATCAGTTTCAGCTAAAATCTCAATTAGTATATAAAGTTTCCAGGCTAATCTGTTCCCCTGGATAGGGGGTAGTTTTTGTGCTCGATTGATGGAGAAGTAAGTCAACTACTATATGTACTATCCGGAAGTGAATTCAAATCTCTGGCAAGTGGTGCTAAAGCCCATTTATCAGTTTCAGCTAAAATCTCAATACCTAAAGTTTCCAAACTAATTTATTCCCCTGGATAGGGGGTAGGTTTTGTGCACGATGAACGGAGTAGTAGGTCAGCTACTACATGTACTATCGGAAAGTGAATTGAAATCTCTGGCAAGGAGTGCTAAGGCCAATTTATCAGTTTCATATCCATATTCATCAATAATTATTTATATTTTCTAATTGCTGGGTTCCGTTTAACGTGGCACAGTGCACACAAGTACTTCTGACTTCACACAGCTACTCTTGCTAAATTTTATGAGTAGTTTGCTTTTTGAATTTATGGCGATTTCGTTACCAGAATATTTAGTACAACTAATCCATATTATTTTAATGCAATAATAATGTTTAACAACAAACAATAATGTTTAAAAACAAAATTTTAATGCAATAATAATGTTAGGTAATTAATTATTTATTATTTAAAAAATCGAGCCTCATACATTTTTACAAAAGTAAAACGCACGCCCTCTTTTAAGCAAAACCAAATATTTCAGGACTTAGCAGAAACATTGTGTAGTAAATGTAGTACATATGCCCTAACAGAGATGTCACCATATCGACATATTATAGACACATTTGTTTTGATTGCATAAAACAAACAAATGTATAGTATTTTGTATATAATAAGATAGACGAGGTAGTAAGGTGATAGAGTGGAGTGAAGAAGGTCTGGAGTTCGAATCTAAGCAAAGCCAACGAAAAATTTGTTTTTAGATGAAAAATTTTGAATTGGGGATAATCAGAGAAGATTAATCGGGATCGAGATCGCTACAAAAAAAAATTTGGTATAGAATTCGTAGAAATAAAAAAAAAATCAAATTTTTGCTTAAAAAAAAAATAAAGTCGGAAGTTTAAAGAATCGAACTACAAACCTTTCGCACACCACTCCTTCATTTTTTTTTTTTTTTTTTAAATATGGTTCTTTATTTAGCATTTTTTTTTACAATTTTCGATGACAAAAGAATATTAAAAGAAAATTCAAGGTCTGTTATACATTTTGAAAGCTTTAGTCCTTATAGGATTCTCAAGTTTAATTATTTACTAAGGTTTTTCTTATTTCTTATTTTTATGATCCCTATTATTCTATCAACTAGATTCTAATCTCAGTGAGAGTATTTCCGCTTCATGCCGACATAAAATTTGCTACATTAAACATTGTCGTTTTTACTTTCTTATATAATATTAAAAACTTATAACCTAATAAATAAATAAAAATCTAAAATCTTGGATCTAAAATCTTGGCTAATGGAGCCACCAATATTTTTCTTTTTTTTTTATGAAGTTTAAATGATCCATTCTGCTAAATGCCGTGCTGAATCTTAGATGGTCATTTGGATTGTTAAATTTTGTCTCCTCGAATCCTTTTTCGGTCGGCCTTCTTTGTATATGGTAAATTAACGGAACTTGTTCTGTATTCTGGATGTAACCTATTTTATCTAAATAAATGAATGCTTCTGGACCAGGTATATTCCTCATTTGTATCGAACTTTCTATAATTCGTTCATCCGTATAATATAATCCGTACGTTAAGGAGTTATTGAGTTGTGCTGTGGCGCGTCTAATGTGTTCTCTTATTAAGTTAATGATATGTAGATCAATCCTTTTTGCATCGAAGTTCCCGTATTGGGTTTGATTGGATATGTAATGTTTATATTGTGTCTCCGCTTTTCGATATTTTCCGACACACACCCTTATACATTTTCTTTCAAATTTCCTTAGCCGCTCCATATAACTGGCACTACAATTATACCATATGGGGCAACCATATGTTAAAATCGGTCTTATTAATGATAAGTAACATATTCGTTTTACGTTACTGTTGAGATATGACGAATAAAATAGTTTTCTGTTACTTATGAACGCTTTTTTGGCTTTGTCAATTTGAATATTAATGTGTTGATTTAGGTATCCAAAATGATCAATATTTATACCTAAGTATTTCACAATTTTTTGTTGTTTCAATTCACTGTTATTCACTTTGATTTTGAATTTTTTCCAATTTTTCTTTGTGTCGGTGTTCGCTAATTGTACCGGTCTTCTAAAGAGTATTGCTTCACATTTCTTTTCATTAATTCTTATGTGCCATGTGTGTAGGTACTTGATGGAGAATTCAACCGCCTCCTGTATTGATTCCTTTATGTTTGCAATTTTGTGGTTGGCACAGTAAATGACTAAGTCATCAGCGTAGGCAATGGTGTTTAAATCTGCAGTGTTCAATTTTGGATTTAATATTAAATTTTTTATGTACAGATTAAATAACACCGGCGCATTTATCATTCCTTGCTGTAATCCATTTTCAACTCGAAACATGTGATTTGATGTCTCCTCCCCATCAGTAACCACAAATCTACGTCCAAATAGCATATCTGCCAAGATCAACAGTATATCTTGTTCCACTTTTATTTTGTGCAATTTAAAAAGTAACCCATCTAGCCAAACTGACTCAAACGCTTTTTCCATGTCAATTAAAACAGCGCCCGTGCATATGTTTTTATTGAGATTGTTATTGATATCTGAAGTTAATTTTGCTGTAGCGTGAGTTGTGGAATGTCCGTGGCGAAATCCAAACTGATTATCCGGCATAATGTTCGTGTCATCAATGTGCTTTTGAATTTTATTATTAATGATTATTTCGTAAACCTTACTGAAATTTGAGAGTAAGCTGATTGGCCTATAGTTTTGCGCGTTAGTTGGATCTTTATTTTTTTTTAATATTGGAAATATTCTTGCAATTTTCCAACATGTAGGAAAGGACCGATTATTTAGTAAATTATTATATATTGTGCACAGCTCTGCAACGATTTCATCTGGGAGGTGCTTCAATACTATACTTGGGATTTTGTCCACACCAAATGATTTCTTATTGTTCGAACAATGTAGGATTGCTTTCAGTTCCTGTTGTGAAATAAAATAATTTTGTGTTGAGGGTTCAACTTCATTTGCTATATTTTGATGAGAGAATTGAAATTTAGCGCTGTTTTGTGCTTGTTGATCTTTCAAGTTTTGTGCATATTGGGTGACTATGTTTTCAAGCGAGCTGTTAATTGAACTTGAATTTCCTTTTGACTGTTTCTCTATGTAGTAGCCTAAAATGTCAAGGTTTTCCCGAGTGTTGTAGCTCTTGTAATTTCGATTCACTTTAGGCATAGCATTCCAATCAATGTTTAAGTCTCCCATACAAGCTATCTCTGTATCATTAATCTCAATTTGATTTACGTTTTTAGAGTTTTTTGCTCTATTTATTTGTTTTATTTGCGAAAACATTTTTGCACCTGGCCTGATTTTTTCGATTTTATTTTTCCAATATTGATTAACTTGTATCTTTATGTTTTGTTCAATAAGCTCGTTTGTTCTTTTTATTTGCGCTTTTAAGGTGATAATTTGCTGATTTGATATTGGTGAATCTTGCCTTTTTAATCTTTTGATTTGGGATATTAGATAGCTTTTGTGTCTGTATAACTTCTCTATCGTTCTGTTAGTGTAGCACTGCATGTTATTTTTACGTCTAATCCTGGGAGCAGTTTTTATTATTGTTTGGTTGACGAGATGTGTTAACGTGCTAATGGATGCTTCTATTTCTTCGTTTGATAAGTTTCTATCGTTCGGTGTTATCACTTGCTGCCCACTATCTCTCAGATGTCGACAGTACGCCTTTTTCATTTTGTTTGACCACCATATCCAGTTAGTGACTGTGAAATGATTTGCGTTCTGCATTTCCTGTAAATTCTCTTCTGTATGCTCGATACCTTCACTTATTATCTCGATTGCTTTATGGTCGCTATCATATCGATGCGACGGAATTTCCCCTTGTCCGTTTGTTCTGATTTTCAGCCTATGATCCGCGATCGCCAAGTCTAGATAGCTACCTGCTGCTGGATATATAGGGGCATCAGGCTTATACATTTTTGATCGGTATGTAAATCCGGTATTAGTCAACCATCGGTTTAGTATTATACCTCTTTTGTTTTCAGATGAGTTCCCCCAATTTGCATGTTTAGCGTTTATGTCTCCCGCGATAATATAATAGTTGTTTGTATTAATTAAATTTAAACTGTGAAATATTTGGTTCCATTCCGCTTCAAAATATTTTTCCATTTCTGTGTTTTGATTACTCGGGCAATATATTGCGATTATGTATAATTGACATTTATCTTTTAATGCCACCTTTATTATGGTTGTTTCTATAACACAGCAATTTTGAAGTTTGTTAATTTTAACAATTTCATATTTTATTTTGTGCTTAATAATAATGGCTGTCCCACCTCCCTTCTTCAGCTTTGGTCGATCTTGTCTTACGATGGAATATTTTTGAAGTTCTATTTTATGCCGATAGTCTAGTTTCGTTTCACTTAGTAACAGTATATCCGGATTGTGACATTCCATGAAGTTTAATAGGTTTAGGCGTCTGTGTATACTGACAATCGAATTTACATTAATTGCTAAAATTTTTAATTTACTCATAATCCTTGTATAACTTTGAGCAGTTGAGCGATTTGCTCACTTTGTTGTTGTATAATTGTTGCCATTTTTTCTACTTTTGCAGCCAATTTTTGAACTGTTAATGCCTCCTCTGTGTTGTTTCTCACTATATCTGCATATGTTGCACTTGTACGTCTACTCGAAGTCGGTATATTTGTAGCCGGTTGAGGGATTTTTGCTGATGCTGCATTTCCACGCTTTTCTTGAATTTTCCTTCTTAATCTTTCGATTGCTTTGAGGTATTCCGGGCATCCTTTGTATGACGCTGGGTGTCCGCTTTCGTTACAGTTAACGCAAAATATTTTGGTTCTTTCTATTTTACTTTTTATCGCACATTCACCTGGATTGTGTTGTGTTTCGCATTTGACACATCGATATTCTAATTTACAGTTCGCTGCTGCATGACCCATCCTTTGACAATTCTTGCATTGCATAATTTTATTTGTTTTTCTTAGCGGTTCCCAAACAATTCTTTGGTAATTGATTGTTTTTATATTATGAATTTTAGTTATCTCAGTATTTTGCTCAAATTGAACAATATATAAAGGCAACTTCCTCTTTTCTTCCATGGCTCGTTTTGTCGTCATTTGTGATATATTTGTGATGCGTACTTCGCCGCTTCTTTCAATTTCCAATTTTATTTCGTTCAGATTTTCTTCTTCGTTTAGACCTTTTAGCACCATAATTTTGGGTTTGAAACCTTTAGGTGTATAAGAAAAATATTTTGTATCCACTTCGTCAAAAATTTTTTTAATTTTATGGTAATCCTCCAGGTTTCGTGTCAATACCGAATGTTTCTCGCTACTGACACGCTTTATTTCGAAGTCTTTGATTTCGATGCCTTTTATTAATGTAACTGTATTGTTTATAGTTTGCTTATGTATGTGGATTGGTGGTGGTTTCACCGATTTTCCTTCTGGATTAAAATTTTTGTTTACGCTGGTCGTATTTCCACCATTAGTTGCTTTTATTATATTATTTGACGGTGCGGCATTTTTTTCCTTTATCGTCTTTTTTATTGCTTCGAATGTATTTTGCTGATCACTCGACTGGTCCTGATCTTCTGGTTCTTCTTCCATTTGCACTAAATATTCAAAACGGTTTTTTGAGAATACATTTTCCCTTTTTTCAATGTGTGCCAATTGGTTTTTTAGTTTCTCGTTTGCGATGCGAAGTCTTCTTATTTTGCTGCCATTTCGTTGCTCTGCCGTAATAAGATTTGGCTTTATCTTAATTTTGGATGGTCTTGCCATGTTAGTTATGTTATTCCATTTCGGATAATTGGTTTCGTTGGAATGTACCAATTTTATTTGCTCCGCTGTAAGCTCGACCGTATTTGTTTGAACTGTTGTACTTTCCATTGTGTGGTCTGCTATATCATTTTTTATTTTGTTTGTACATGCGAAAACATTTTTACCGTTTAATGCATTTTTATTGTGACTCGTCCAGTTTATGGACCCACAACTACCGTTTGCACTTGTATTATAAATGTTTGTGTTTGTTTTTTTATGACACTAAAGTTATTTCACTTTTAAAACTATCTAATATTATATTAATCACTATTTTAACCTTAACTATTAATGTTTGTATAAATTCAACCTTTTACCACCCTTAGAACTACATTTTATAGCAAAAGCTAATCACTAATCTAATTAATTTATATTAATATTTAATTTAATTCAATATTATTGAAATATTTTAATTTCGAACACTGCGATGTTAGCACCACGAAGGTAGACTCGCTACTCACACCACTCCTTCATCTTACCACCCAACCACTCATCTCTATATAATTTCCACTCAGTTTTTCGTTTAAATACTGATAAATTCGGACTTGGTGAAAAATTGCATACAAATTTTTGTTATTTTACCAGGCGAACAGAATTTAAAAAACAACATAATTGTCAGCAACGTGACATTATTTTGTATCAAAGCGTGCTACTTCAAGTTATGTGACACTTGAACATACAAAATAAAGTCATATTGCTGACAATTCTACCTTCTTGTAATTTCTGTTCGCCTGTTAAAATGACAAAAATTTTTTGCGATTTTTGATGAAAAAAAATTTTTTTTTTTAAATTTCTGCTCCCCTGGTAAATAAAAATTAACTTTTTTTAATTAAAAAGGCAATCAATAACTCTAGGCAACCACCCAAATAGAAAATTTGGAGATTTTTATTACAAAAAAAAATTCTTTCAGGTGCGGGGATCGAACTCGAGAAACCTCTATGGTTTTGTTCATCTCTCTTATGGTAATAATAGTTCGATCCTCGCGGGCTGAAGGATTTCTTTTTGTAATAAAAATCTCCAAATTTTCTATTTGGGTGGTTACCTAGAGTTATTGATTGCCTTTTTAATTAAAAAAAGTTAATTTTTATTTACCAGGGGAGCAGAAATTTAAAAAAAAATTTTTTTTTTTTCATCAAAAATCGCAAAAAATTTTTGTCATTTTAACAGGCGAACAGAAATTACAAGAAGGTAGAATTGTCAGCAATATGACTTTATTTTGTATGTTCAAGTGTCACATAACTTGAAGTAGCACGCTTTGATACAAAATAATGTCACGTTGCTGACAATTATGTTGTTTTTTAAATTCTGTTCGCCTGGTAAAATAACAAAAATTTGTGTGCGATTTTTCACCAAGTCCGAATTTATCAGTATTTAAACGAAAAAGTGAGTGTAAATTATATAGAGATGAGTGGGTGGGTGGTAAGATGGAGAAGTGGTGTGCGAAAGGTTTGTAGTTCGATTCTTCAAACTTCCGACTTTGTTTTTTTTTTAAGCAAAAATTTGATTTTTTTTTTTAATTCCACGAGTTCTATACCAGATTTTTTTTGTAGCGATCTCGAGAGATCCCGATTAATCTTCTCGGATTATCCCCAATTCAAAATTTTTCATCTAAAAACAAATTTTTCGTTGGCTTTGCTTAGATTCGAACTCCAGACCTTCTTCACTCCACTCTATCACCTTACTACCTCGTCTATCTTATCATATACAAATTAATATACATTTATTTGTTTTATGCAATCAAAACAAATGTGTCTATAATATGTCGATATGGTGACATCTCTGTTAGGGCATATGTACTACATTTACTATACAATGTTTCTGCTAAGTGCTGAAATATTTGGTTTGGCTTAAAAGAGGGCGTGTGTTTTACTTTTGTAAAAATGTATGAGGCTCGATTTTTTAAATAATAAATAATTAATTACGTAACATTATTATTGCATTAAAATAATATGGATTAGTTGTACTAAATATTCTGGTAACGAAAACGCCATAAATTCAAAAAGCAAACTACTCATAAAATTTAGCAAGAGTAGCTGTGTGAAGTCAGAAGTACTTGTGTGCACTGTGCCACGTTAAATGGAACCCAGCAATCAGAAAATATAAATAATTATTGATGAATATGGATATGAAACTGATAAATTGGCCTTAGCACTCATTGCCAGAGATTTGAATTCACTTTCCGATAGTACATGTAGTAGCTGACCTACTACTCCGTTTGGATTCATTTTTTTATGGTCCATATATTATTTTGAATAAATTCCACTACCATTGCCTCTGAATGGTCTTACTTTTACAGGAAATCAGTTTTATTCGAAAGATTTTGTAATGAAATTACATTTTTAGTACTAAATATTTCAATATGAATCGTAATTTTTCTAATTGGAATTTAGTTTAGCAGTGTGAAACTAATACATATTATATAGAATCTGTGGATTTGTGGAAAACTTCACATCCATCATTGAAGTCATATGCGATTTGAAAGGCCAGTTTTCGAATCGAATGTTCTGCCTCCCGGAGTTACTATGAGCTGGACATTGTTTGTCCTGTTTTTTGTGAAATTAATTACATTTCAGCATGAAAAAAGTTGGTTTCACTCCCTAAGTGCCTAAGTTTCATTTGTTTCCTCCCGTTATCTCCGTTTAGGAGCATAGGGCGTATACTATGCTGAACCACTTCACTTTGTCTTCAGCTCTACACATGTTTTGCCCAAGGTCTTTCGCTTCAGCTCAACATGTGTCCGCTCCATATCCACTTGCTTTTTCTGAATTCCGACACATTGCAGATCTTATCTAGCATATTGGATGTGTTTCTTGCATTGTTGATTCGCTAATTTCGATTTCATTTGTACAAACACAGAGCTTAGGTAGATCTCTCCAACGCGGGAGGTTAGGTTGGAGTGGCTGCTTACGCACACTTAGACCAGTGACGGTCCATTGTGATACCATAGGATGTATCTCCTTTTACCCCTATTGGAACCATTTCGAGCTACTTATGGAGCGTAAGACGTCCCGCACTTTAATGTTTTCGAGATCCGAGAGGCAGTCCATCCTGAACTTGCCTAAGTGTTTGTGCCTTCTGAGAGCCAATGCTGGACACGAGCAAAGGAAGTGGACCAACGTCTCTTCCTCCTCTTCGTCCAAGCAGCTTCTGCAGAAGTCATTAGCCTCCAGACCCAGCCTTCTTGCATGTTCTCCAAAAAGGCAGTGTCCCGTGAGAATTCCTACGACCGTTCTTAATTCACGTCTGCGTAAGGATATTAATGCCCTAGTGCGCCCCTTGTCCAGCTTTGGCCAAACGTGTCTTGCAACTCTACAGGTGAGGGTGTTAGACCACCTTTCCCCAGCTGAGGATAGCGCCTGTTTCGAAAGTGCTTGTCTCAGCGCTGTGATAGGCCTCCCCAGACTTGCCCTTTCCGGTTGCAGCTGGAGAGTCGTACCATGCCTAGCAAGTTCATCCGCCCTGCAGTTCCCCATGACGCCCGAGTGACCTGGGACCCAGACTACCTGGATATTGAAATGCTGCCCCATCTCATTTAGGGATGAGTGACAACTCAACGCCACCCGTGACGCCAAAGAAACCGATTCTAACGACCGGATCGCCGCTTGACTGTCCACGTACAGCCGTATTTTCCGCCATCTGTTTGCCAAAAATGTCGATCGGAAGAAGGTGCAACATAACCTCTAAGGCACTTGTCGGTTTCGACCTCAATGCCCCGCAAACAAGCATACAGGCCGTTCTTTGCACTTTCTCAATCTTACTTTTGTAAGTTACCTTGTCCAGAGCTGGCCACCAAACACCTACCCCGTACATGAGTACAGGTCTCACTACAGCGGTGTAGAGCCAGTGTACCAGCTCCGGCTTCAGACCCCATCTATGCCCAATGGCGTTCCTACAGAAGTACAAAGTAATAGTAGCTTTGTTTATTCTCTCCAACATGTTGGGCTTCCAACTAAGCTTACTGTCCAAGATAATGCCCAGATATCTAGCTCTATCAGTAAAAGCAAGTCTCGTGCCATTTAAGGTAGGAGGGACAACTACCGGGATTTTGTATTTCTTAGTAAAGAGTACCAGCTCTGTCTTGGACGGGTTAATACCAAATCCACATTTGCAAGCCCATTTCGTAACGATGGTAAGCGCATTCTGCATTACGTCTACAATCGTGCCCAGGAATTTCCCGGTAACAGCTAAAGCTACGTCATCTGCGTACGCGATAACTTCAATACCCTCTCTCTCCAATTCAAGTAGTAACCCGTTTACCACTATGTTCCAGAGAAGAGGGGACAGAACCCCTCCTGCGGAGTTCCCCTAGTTACTCGCCTCTTGATGGTGGAGTCCCCCAACTTCGAGCTAACAATCCTGCTTCCCAGCATATAATTGATTAACCCTATCAGAGGAACGTCCACCTCCAAAAATGACAATCCCTCCTTGATTGCCTCCGCTTTCACATTATTAAAGGCGCCTTCTATATCCAGGAAGGCCACCAAAGAGAATTCCTTCGAATTAATCGATTTCTCAATCGTAGACACCAAGGCGTGCAGAGCAGTGTCCACAGATCTACCCTTTGTGTACGCATGCTGAGACGATGCCCACTTCCTGGCACCTATTTTATCTCTGATGTATACATCCAGCAGCCTTTCCAAGGTTTTCAAAAGAAAGGATGATAGAGTTATTGGTCTTAGGTCCTTAGGATAGACATGTGAGCTTTTCCCCGCTTTCGGTATGAACACCACATTGACCTCCGTCCAGTACCTAGGAATATAGCCCAGCTTCAAACACCCTTTGAATATAGCTTCCAGGTAGGGAAGAATAATTACTGAGCTGTTTTGAAGTTCCGCTGGTATAATTTGATCCGGACCAGCCGATTTAAATGGTTTAAAACCCCTCAGTGCCCATAGGATCCGTTTCCTGGTTACGATATCCTCTGTGGTTACTGACAGTGATTCATAATGATTGCTACGCACCAACAGGTCTTCAAAGTTCATTTAGAAGTGTGTCTCGAAGAGAAGCTCCAGAGATTCTCCACTAGAAGCTGTCCAAGATCCGTCCCGATTTATCAAAAAACTGGGACTATATGTACTTTTTTTTGGAAAGAATCTTCCTAAGGCGGGAGGTTTCGGATACCTCTTCCATATTATCACAGAAGATTCTCCAAGACCTCCTTTGTGCCTTTCTTAATTCTTTCTTATAAATTCCGAGTTTCTCCTTATAGGAGTCCCAATCCTGAGCCTCCCTTGTATTTTTGGCTCTATTCAAGGCTGTCCTACAAGCCTGACGATAGGTTCCCAGTTCCCTGGACCACCATACCGGTTTTTGCCTACCCCTAGGCTTAGCCAGTGGGCAGGCAGTGCGAAAGGATCGGTTGCATGCGCTAGTAACGCTAGCCACCATGTCCTCCAGCTCCCCAACGGTCGTCGGGGGCTCCATAGCCCTCGTCGGTAACATTTCCTCCAATAATTCCCCATATTTGCTCCAGTTGGTCCTTCTAGGGTTCCTGAAGGCTTCCCGGGTAGCAGGGTGAATATCGAGGCTATAGGTTAAATATCGATGATCAGAAAAGGCGTGTTCCTTATCCACCCTCCAATTTTTAACCATATGAAGAATATTATTTGAGGCAAGGGTCACGTCTAGAACCTCCTGCCTGTTACTAGTAATAAATGTGGGTTCCCGCCCAATATTATACACTGAAAGGTTAGTACTCATCAAATAATAAAAAAGCGACTCACCCCTTTCATTAATGTCCGTGCTTCCCCAGATAGTGTGATGCGCATTAGCATCAACCCCAGTACCACACCTACCTTTGATTGTTCCGCTTTACGAATCAGCTCCTCCAGGTTATCCGAAGGAACCTCCTTCTCCCGGTCCATGTAGGCTGAAATTAGCCAGAATCTACAAGTGCCTACTTCCAGGCTAACTGCAGTAGTGTCACCATTGCTGTATTGAGAGAGAAGGAAAAGACTAATATTATTTTCCCAAGAACACAAGATCTGATCTTCCCAGACTAATAAGAAGATATAATTTTATACCCCTTGGTTCTGAGGCCACAGATCCTGTTGTTGTTAATCCAAGGTTCTTGGATTAGTATCACATCCTCACCCGAACTAGTCACTAGTCACTCACCCGAACTAGTCAGCCTAAGGAGTAGAGCTGCCGAAGCAGCCTTGGAATGGTGAAGGTTAATTTGTGTTATCTTAATCGTAACCATTTAACCTCTACCTATCTCTATGGTATATTCCTGCTACCGCAGGAATATTATTTCCCGGTATTTTGGGATGCGCCGGATCCGCCGTCTCGCCACCCCTTATACCCTCTGTAGAGGACTTGTCAGTGCCCCCCGTCTGGCCGGGCCGCCGACATCCTCCTCCATCGGTACACCAGCTCCTTCGCTTATGTGCCCCTCCTTAACCTTCAAGGGAGGCCTTGCCCGACCGAGGTCGCCGGCTTCACTCTCCCCCATACCCTCAGCTTCTCCCCCCATGCTGGTACCCCCTTCAGGCCTTGGCGGGTTGCCACCATCCTCCGGTTGGCCTCCCGTACGCGCTTCCGCCCCATCCTTTTTATAAAGGTGAGAGTAATTGACCCGAAACCGAAGTCAATTACTCCCTTCGTTTTGTGAAGGAGGGCAAGGGACTCCTTATTTATTACCATAACTGATAATTTCGAGCCCCCCTTCGCCTCCTCCTGCTTGACGATCTTCCAATTTCCGGTCGGAAGACTCGGGTTACTGGCCTGAATGATTTCCAAAGCCTCGTCAGGGCTAGCCGGTTCGGATGGCAGCCAGACACGTGCCCTCGGCCTGCTGGGAATTTCCTCCCGACTAACTGCCGCAAGCTTTGCGCCTGGCCACACCTCCCCTACTTTGGCTATAACCTTTTTATATAGATCCACAGATCTAGAGTCCAAGCATGCAGTCATATTCACACGCCTTTGATACCATCCCGCATCTCTGCAGGATGGGGTGGTCCCGAATTTTCACCCAGGACCTTTAAAAAGACGAGGTTGAGTGCATTATACACCAACCTCCATTTTTCGGCCGTGATGCTCCCATCTTCTTGACTTTCGTCAATGACGGCTAGCATCAACACATGCTCCCTCAGGACATCGCTGAACAGCTTTGTCCCTGTGTTGGAGCTCGGCTTCTTTTCAGTCACCAACTTGGCCCGCTTGCTGTTGACTACATCCACCTCATCCTAAGACCGCTGTCTTTTCGACACATGGTCCCTTTCCGAGCCTCCACAGCCCACAGTGCTCCTTGCCCAAGCTACTGAAGTTCTTTGCTCTTCCGTAAGCTGCCCCTCGGGGGTCGCAGCCCACTTCTCGAGAATTCGGAATGCCGAGCGGCGATTCCTGTATCGCCTTTTCGCCGGAGGAATGTCTCTCGTCCCACTCCCCTGTGCTGCGTTGGTACCGCTAACTCCCGGGACTTTTGCCCTAGAGCCAACCCCCTTTGCAACCTTAGAGGCCCCACCCGTCTGGTTCGAGGTACCTCCCTTCGCTGATACCGGCTTTTGAGGAGAGCCGGTGCCCTTTGTTGTTTCGTTGTTCGATCTTTCCATCTGATTCCCACGAGTATCGGAGAAATAAAGGTCCGCCTGCGCAGAGATCCGTATACGCAGGTAAGGCTAAATACAACTGGAGGTCGCCAGGTATCCAGAGGGCTCCGTTAGCGACTGGGCTTTGTTAAATGGGCCCCCAGCCTAGTTGATGATCAGCACGGGTCGCTTAACACCTTAATCCAGCCCATTCGGCTCGCTAGCACCGCGGCCTCCCAGCACCCCCTTCCCTCCGCCCACATTCTCTCCTCCTTTCACCTATTCACATGGAGAGCCCAATCCAATGGGATCCATTCCATTCCCCGGGTCACCCGTTTATAGGGTACCCCCACTCATCACCCGCGGAGACTCCGGAGGTGCAGAGAGGACGCGACGTCCAGTCCGCCGTCGTTATTGGTCGATGGTTTTCTGGCGCCATCTGTTTGCCTTTCCATGCTGGGCATCATAGGCACTCAGAATTTAATGAACTGAGGTTAACCACTCCCCAGTAGCCTGAGACTCTCCCACCAGCTGGACTGCGGTTGGGGGCGGCTTATTTAATTCAACGCTAACCTACCTATCGATAGGTCGTCCATTATCCACCACCTGTGACCCCCCGATAGCTGCAGTACGCCACGGGAAATTACAAGTAATTAATGGGACTTTCGCCCGCTCAAACCGAAAAGAAGTTGTAGTTGAGATTTTATAGATTTTTCAAGATTCTCCATGATTTCGATATTGTCTGAGCTAATTTGGATTGAAATATTGTATAAGAGATTTCGGAAATTAGAGGTTTTGAGATTTTTAGAATAATCTAGATATCTGGGTTTAATCAACTTTTTCAAGATTAATCGAGGTTTTCTAGTTGTTTTTGCGAGAAAGTTTTTTTTTTTTGGAATTTTAACTTTTAGTTTTTCAAGATTATTCTAAGAATCTAAGTTTATTCTAGAACTCTAAGATAATTCAAACTTTTCGAGATTATTAGAATATATTCTTGAGTTGAGTGATATGGCTAGAATTAGTGATCGATATTTTCGATATTTTCTGACACTTTCCGAGTTTGTTAGTTTATTATTCGAAATTATGTAGATTTCGATGTTATTCGAGATTTTCGATATTATTCGAGTTTAGCTTAGAATTGAATTACGAGTAGGCATATCACTCGAATGAATTATCTTACAGAGAAGAGATTCCTGAAATTCAAGATTTTTAAAAATTTTTTAATTTATGTAGATTTTGTTGATTTCTTAATTTTTCAAGATTATTCTATGATTTTAAGTTTATCCAAGTTTTTCTGGAATATTCGAATTCAGAAGATTACCCGAGCTTTGCGAGATTACTTGTGTTAATATTTCTTGAACTTTGCATCTTGTTACATATAATATTCAAAATTGTGCGAAGATAGTTAATAGTTTATTAGTATTGATCTGTTGAGTTACTGCTTTAGTAAAACTGTGCCCTCAAGTACCAAATTGGTCAATTCTATTGAAGATTTCCAAAAAAAAAAAACCAGTAAAGGAAAATTGTGCTGGAACAAAAATTTAATAAAAAATTGTTTTTATACTCTTCGTCACCAAAGAGAGCATAAATACATGTTATATTCTCACTTGCACGCTCAATTGAAGTTGCCTCTTTTTCTCTGTATAAACAGAGGATTTAATTTTTTACAATGAAATAAATTAAATACAGAGGTTGTGTTCAGTCGGACATTTTTTTGTTAATTATTCATTTCGTGCTCGAACAAATAAAATACGTGAATATTAAACAGAAAAAAGAAGAAGCTGCAACAAGCAAGATAATTATAATTAAATCGAACAAATAATTCGCGATTTGTATCCATGAGAAAAAATTATTCAAATTATTCAAGGAAATACAGCTATTGTTTGGAAGATAACTCAAATATTTTTTACTTTGCAATATAGAGCATGGTAATTTCACCAGGTACTGAGACTAAAAGTTACTTCACGGTATCCTCAGCTTTCGTTCGATTACAATTGGCGTTTTCAGAGTTTTTTCAAACCTTAAATTGTTAAAGTATCCCAAAAGGTGGCAAGTTTAATTGTGATATAGCAAAGCACCTAGATATACAAGCCGTGATAATCAAAAATATTCGTAACATAAAATATTTTTAGGTTTATATTTTAGTCAAACCTTATTGAATATAACATTTCTTTGTGTGCCTATGAGAAAGAGGCAGTATAAACTTATAAAAAAAAATCAATGATGTAAGATCTTGTTTTGTAAAATAAATACATAATTTAGTGCAAATGTCTCGTTACAGATGGTTCATTTACTACTTACTACTTTAATATTACTGTACACTTGAGGATACCTTGTACGGTGTAACGATTTCCCAATAAGACGTTTATTTAAATCGCTTGAAGAATTAGTGACATCTGTAGTTTACCACAAAAATTATATATTTCGGTTACTATTTTTGTAAGAATGAGTTATAAAAATTAATAACCCGTTTGATTCGTTTTCCCCGGATTTATTCGGCTTTCTAGTATGTAGTAGCATAGAGCATAATGTAAGAAGGTATTAAGTATAATGTAGTAAATTGATGGGTTTGATTTATTTTAAAGTTTATTTTCTTCGTTTTAGAGCATTCAAATAAAAGCTTGTTTTTAAAAATGTTTTTTTTACTATTGTGAGCTTTCCAGATTGGCTAACGATTATTATTCCACTTTTTAAATATCTGCTTTATAATTTTTTTAAATAAAAAACACGTTAAAATAATTTTATTAAATTATCTTTTAATATTTAGTTAATTTCACTCTCGACTCGATCTTCTTTTGTCTAAAGTCTACAACACACTTCTTTTCTATATTATTTTTTTGTCCTATAAGCAAGACATCCAAACTGCGTCCGATCAAAAAATCAACCTTACACTATTAATTTATTTTTTATTTTTAGTTTTCAGTGGACGTGTTTCTAAGTCTGTTCATTTCATTAATTGCGTCATTTTTGCATCGTCATTTGCCTGTTAATTTAGTACAGTCTAGTTCTTCAATAAGGAGACCTTCTAGCGATTTGACTCTACTTAAGGCCACGTATGCTTGGCCAGCAGTGAAGAGCCTTGAAGCCCAGCATAATATAATTGGCAACATCCTTCGTTCAGCAGTACTATGACTATAGGTGAACACCGTCTTTATCGAAGTCTATACGGACGGATGGTATGTCATTTTCATATATTTGTGGTCTCCGGAAGCATGGCCATATGATTTCTGTAATATATCCAATGGCACCATTCACCAACCTTTGGACACAACTAAATTATAACGCAACATGACCTTGGCCCCAACGAATATATTATCATTGTACTATCCTGTTGTCTCATATTTTCGGTCAATTATATTAACGAGAAATAACGCCATAGGTGTGTTGCTGGGACAAATCTAGAGAGTTGATCACTCACTTGATTTCCTCGCACGGGAGGTAACTGCATTAAGTCTCCGAATACACAAATATTTATACCACCAAAGAGACATTCGTTGTTTTTAAGTTGCTTAAGTCGGGAATCCACTATACAAAGCATCTCATAGGGGAATTCTATGTGTTGCCACTGTTGCCGCATCAAAAGCAAGTTATTACCAGTAAGAATAGCTTCTCTAGCTGTGTCTTAGTCCACGATTAACTCGCTCTCATTTCGATACGAAACATACTGATGAAGTAAACTATAGTAATAGTTATCTGGATAACTATAGGGCGGGAACATTCCTGATTATCATTTTACTATTATCATTTAGTGTAATTAGTCTCTGTCTGGTTTGTTGTCAGTTGTTTTTATAGCAAATATGTGTTTGTTTGTGTAATTGGTATTTTTTTGCCAGATCAAGCAATTCAGATGTCTCGGGCGGCAGGTCACAACTACATACTTGATTAAGCTGGTGCAGTCCCTCTACGTGCGTGACCTTCCACCCAAACTACCATGTGAACATGGAAGCTTCCGCGATTCTGAAATTCGATTCTCCACCGGTAGTTTTTGTTCGTCCATTTAAAATTTTATTGTTACTTAACGTATATTTCATAAGGGCATTGAAGCGATACATGAAATGTCTACTAACAATAACGGGATACTGTTCAATTAACCGCTGTGTTGCTACCATATCCAAATCATCTGGATTGTCCATTGGTCGTCCATCGGCATTAAGAAGAGCTTTTCGCATATCTAGCCAGTTGATGATCATTACAACTGAATGTTAAAAAGTAAGTTGGTGGTCCTCAAACAACTCGTTTAATTCAGTACGCCAATATGCCGCTGAGCCTCTAAGATTTTTAAGATAAAGATGAACGTGTTCAACTTTGTCATCTTAACCTTCGAATTTTTTACAGCAAGCTATGCTACTGAAACATTGATAGAGCGTAAAAGAAGTAATCATTTCAATGGTTGGTTTACTCCATTCACCCCGTAAGGCAGCAGGCAGAACCATGCGAATTGTTCTGCTTTCCGTTCATGAGAGACATTGACAATATTATCTGTTGTTTTTCTCCTAGTAATTTTGTTAACATTATTTGGTACATCTAACACTTGTCCTTCTGTAGTTTGTATGCTGTCGATTGGACCCGTTACTGAAGCCTGTACGGGAATGATCTGAGTAATTTGACATGTTGGTGGTGGTATTGATAATCTTTGATGTTACTGTTTAGTTTGTTTATGATTAGTTTGTATTTCCAGAAGATTGAAGATGAAACTTGAAGCGATTGTTGCGATGTTGATATTATTAATTATACAGGATGGGCCATCTGTTAGTCCTTTTTCTATTTGCAAATAAAACACACATTTTGGGATGAAAAGTCAAAATGTTTTATTGATAATCAAAGGTGATTCTATGCCATTTATGTATGAAAAGCCATATCGCTCATATGCCCACCACGGCTTCGTCTACAGGCCTGCATCCGAACATCAAAATTTTCGATGACTTTTTCCAATAAAAGCTCGAATGTTGTTTTTAAGTTGTTGAATTGTTTTTGGATGATTAGCATAAAACTTACCTTTCAAATAACCATCCCCCCCCCCTGGGCTTCTTGGTTGCCAAGGAACTTCACAATTTCTTGAAATTATGCGATGTTGTACGATTTGCGTGGCATGTCGCCCAATTTGGTTGAAACCAAAGGTCGTTAATACGCAATTCATTCAATTTGGGCCATAAAAAACCAGTTAACATGTTGCAATAACGTTCCCCATTCACTGTAAGGGCATTTTCCGGTTCATTTTCAAAGGAAAATGGCCCAATGATGCCAACAGCTCATAAAACAAACCAAACCGTGACTCTTGGAGGATGAAGTTCTGCTTCGTGAATAACATGAGGATTCTCCGCTCCCCAAATTCGACAATTTTGCTTATTGACGTACCCATTAAGATGAAAATGAGCTTCACCGCTAAAGATGATTTTTGATGAAAAACCTTCATTTCGTTCAAGCATCCAATTAACAAAACGACCACGATTTAAATGGTCTGGTGGCCTCAATTTTTGAGTTAGTTGAATTTTGTATCGATGCAAATGAACGTCAATATGCAAAATGTGTCGTAATGTGGTTCGTGAAATGTTTTGTTCTTGTGAACGGTACCTGGTTAATGTGCTTGGTTCATTAACAACAATTTCATTAACAGCTGACACTGCATCAGGAGTACGAACTGTATGAATATGTTGATACGGTCTACGACCTTCCACTGAACCAGTTTCTTCAAAACAATCAATAATCTTGCCAATTGTCCGATCAGTAGGACGTCAAAGAATTCTTTAGCACAGATAACATTAGGTACTAAAATTAATTGAATGAAAAAAGGACCAACAGATGACCCACCCTGTATGAACATCTATGTAGTTGAGAGTATATTGTACGTTACCCCAATTAGTGGCGCGTTTGCAAACTTGAACAAGATCATCTAGGGAATCACATTCGAAAACACACGGCTCTCTCTCTTTAGAGCCACATGCATGAGAGTCGGTGAAATAGAATTTATTATTATAATTCATGACTCGTAGAGATTTAGAAGCGTCAATTAGAACATCGGCTTTGTGGTTTGCAAATATTGCAGTCAGAGCCTCTTTTAATGTCATCCTTAAATTTTGATTGTTCACTGAATCGCGCAAACATCCAATTAAATTTGTTTCCTTTCTAAATAACTGAAATGTCTAGGTTGTCTACTGATAGCTGTCTTATTTTTGTATTTATCGCGTCACCCTCAAGCATATTTAAGTTATGTATGTTATTAGTCCACAAACGTGGTGATAATATTGCTTCTCTTGTAATGTTCGCCAACTACATTGGCTGCCTGCATAGTTTGCATTGAAAACTTGATTGTTCGCTTGATGCCAAGAAGCTCATAGAATACACATTGAATTATTAATTATTGTATCAGCATAATTAGCGTTGGTTACTTCTCCCATAGCTGATACAGTAGCAGGCTCTAATACACGTGGACGTGAATACACGTATTACAAATGTTCTTTATAATGACAACCATACCTATACTGTCATTAGATCTAGGTAAAATATTAGGGAGACTTTCAGTAAATTCAAATATGTTTTGTGCCAAAAGTACAGCTTGTCCTCTAAAACCATATTGGCCAAATAGTCCATCAAATTTAACCATTTTTACAAATGGTATAGCGTTGATCGGGTTGTGTCAATTGCTTTATTACATCAGCTACTTCACCACGATCTAAATTATTCCAGTAAGCTTTGGCTGGCCCTGAAGTTTTCTTACTAGTAAGCAATATAGTTGTTTTGCTTGTTATAATATTCCAGGCAGGTACGAAGCACGACTTAAATTTATTTTGTGATTTGTAACTTGATTTGGACAACATTGGTATTTTAGTATAGACCTCGTACACCTGGTCACAGAATACATTTATGGTTTTGTTAAAAGTTTCTATTTGTGGGACTTTTCTGCTGTTCGAACTTGAGAGGTACGCTCTCTTACAGCGCTTAAACGAACCTCTCGCTGTTCAATAGTTTCGCCCGCTCTAACTTGAGACATATGTTCGCATGTGGTTTTCAAACGAGTCTCTCGCTGTTCAGTAGATTCGGCTCCTCATATTTCAGACATGTGATTCCATTGCTCTAAATCATTCCATGCATTGCTTAGCCTTGTCAAGCCGCAACTGTCGTTGAGCGTGTGTTTCACTATTCACCTGATCACGCTTTTTGCTTAATCGTTGGCGTTTCGCATCATCGCTTTCGGTGGTAAGTTTTTCTAGCCGTCTTAACTTCTCTTTCTCTAATCTTCTCTTTCTTTGTGTAGATGTTACAGTTTTTTTCATGTGGTTCCCACGAATACTGAAGAAATATCTGTCGACCCTCTCAGAGCTTCGTTTAGAAGGGGTAAGAGCTAATATACAACAGGTTTCGCCCCGATGCCCTGAGGTGGTAAGTTCACGTACGTTAAATGACGCCCATCTCGCCAAATTACACAAATCATAGTATGAAGCCAACCGAAATATACCATAGTATGCCGTAATGTACCATAAGCCGTTCAATACGGCATATGGTACATTACGGCATACTATGGCATATTTCGGAACGGCATATTTCAATTCGACATATGGTACATTACGACATAAGGCATACTATGACATATTTCAAAATGGTATATAAATAACGGTGCACTATGACATATGGTACGTTACAGAATATTTCAAAATTTCATATTACTATACGGCATATGATACTATGGCATAAGGTACACGACTGCATATTTCAATATGATATATGGTACAATATGGCATATTCGAAAACTTCGCTATTTCTTAGCCGATTAGGATGAAATTTGACAAGTGTAGTGAAAATGGAATACTAAAATGAATTATAGACAAAGTTCTGAAATATGACCAATTAGGGTGGAACTTGGCTCTTTATTAACCGAATATTATAAAATTCAACATATACGATGGAAATGGGATTCTAAAACTGAGTTTAGATGAAGTTCTGGAATATGGCCAATTTTGTTGGAACTTGGCTTGAATTTACCTCTGCCAAGTACTCATTCACTACTCTAACAACATGAAGTATTACAGTATCGTTCATTAGCATGAAATTATCGCCTATAATTGGTGCATAGGGAACAACATATTCTCCATTATTTCGCTAATAAACGGACTATAACGCTAATATAACGGACGTTATAGATTCGGTTGGGACCAGGTAAAGCTCGGTGCGTCCTTCCGTCGAAATTCCCGCCCATACCATGACTGATCCACCTCGAACCCTTACGCTTAAGGTGCGTTCGCCATACTCGTTCTCGCTCACCAGGAGACCGCAAAATCTCGATTAAAGCAAAATCTCTCGCAAGCAAAATCTCGATTAAACGGTGAATAAGACTTGGTTCCAATCAGGTTCAGTCCAATTTTCATGTTCCTTGGCAAATTGTTGTGCATGAAGATCTGGTTCTCCTAAACTTCGCCGTATTGTTATTTCGCTTATATTTATATTACATATATATGTAACACTTCATTGCAGGCCTCAACAGCGGTTGCATGGCGATTTCTAAGAGCTGATGAAGCTACAAAATAGTTATCTCGAATGCTTGTTACTGTTCGAAAAATCGCAATGAAACACGTTGTAGGGTACTACGGGAAATACGAAACTTATTAGCGATGCACCGTTAACTTCCCCCATATTCTAACAATGCCACGATATCCACTACACTTTCCGATTATAGCGACATAACAAAAATTTAACACATTTTAACACACAATTTTCCGATTTTGTCGACCCATTCAAATTTTCCCTAGCATCCTACATTTTCTAAGACTGTTTTGAATGACCTTGATTTTGGTTTTTGTTTTATGTTTTCATCTATATGGTTCACAAAGTATTCGTATCAAAAAAAAATTTTTTTAGGGTGGCCCACTTTCTGTGCCGGTCAGTATATAATCAGAAAAGTATTAGCCAAAGATAGATATGTTGTAGAAATAGGTAATGAGGGGATAAAAGATAAAACAGATCGAATCTTAGACCCTAGTTACATCAGGGTATAGGCAGGTTCAGGAAACAGATGTCGAAGATGGGCGAATTCAGGTAGGAAGGATTAAAAACAATTTGTCAGAAGAGGAGTACGAAGAAGTAGAATTTTTAGATAGTTCCGACAATGGTTTAGAGGAAGAGTTTGAACAAGTAGAGTATCTATGTAAGATTAATTATGCAATTCTAGATTAAGTGATTAGTTAGTAAGTATGAATTCATAAAATGTGTAAACAAATAATAATTTTATACCAAGAGCCTATCGGGGCGATATACATCAGGTTGGCCGAACCTTAGTATTTTAACCCAACAGACCTTCTGGCAAACTAATTGATATAAAATTATTGGTTGGTGAGTGAAATGCACTAAAATTCATAATGTAAAAATAAAGGAGGACGAAATATAACTTGTCAAATTTGGGCCGATGAAAACCCGAGACAAATTATCGAGAAATTGATGCATTTTCAAAGAGTAATAAATTTTATTTATTCAAAATTAATCTTTGCTTAAAATTTTCGCTTAAAATTTTGACCAAGTAAATAATTTTATTTGTTGAACTTATTCTGGAAATCATGAATTCATAAAACTTAAACAGAATTGAGATTACATTAACCTTTCTTCCCACTTGGAAGTTCGTTAACCCTCTGACGGATGAGTATAATAAAAAAAACATTTTACAGTACAAACTCGATAGAAGCATTGTCGGGAATTTTAATCCAAAAATACTTTAGAATTGCAAAAATTAGAAATTAAACCTCTACAACTGTAATTTGTTGTTTGTTCGATTTCTTTTTAGAAGTGTTTCCGTTAAAGCAATTATACGAAAGAAATGTACATACATTGGGTGCAGGAAGCTTCACTGCACTGTGCTTTATAATGTTTTGCGTAAAATTTGATTTATTTGCAACAATTTACAATTTTCAGCTCCAACTGACTTTAATTATGTAGTAGCAATAAGCGAGTTTATACTGTATCTTGAAGACTTGTTTGTGATCGACGTAATATGACCATGAAGAAATAAATAAAACATATGCAGAACGTAAAAATATTGAGTGGTCATTAAATCAACATGGATGCGGATCATCAGAGTAATCAAATTAAAAAAAAAATTGATCTCCCTCTAGCACGGTAAACCTTTAAACATATGGTAAAATCGATTTCTCTGTCTACACAAATAGACAGGGAAATAGCAAAAAATCTTACTTTTATTAATAAGTAATAATTAATCGCTGGTGTAACGTCTGTTGACGTCATTCACCATTAACGATTTAATATACAAACACAAACATGTTTAAAATTTAAGAGAAGGACAACAACGAAAAACAAGTTTGAATTCGATCTCTATTATGTTTTGCATAGAACAACAAAAGCCTCAAAAATAGTTTAGCATTATTGATTTTGTTTTTGATTTTTTTTACTCGCACTAAATGCCATCATATTTGGCTTACATCAAAAATCAAACTTTAGTATATAAGCAACGGCTTAACTAACACCGGCCTAAATCACACTTTGTAACATATTGCATCTTTCCGTGTTATTGTAACTAACTCAATGACTTAAAAATATTTATTTGTGAGCTTCCCAAAAATTGTATAATTATGGATTAGGAGGCCCTTTATTAGTTAAGTCATCGATATATTGTATTATAATGTGACAAAAATTAAAATCTATCCACCACAAAACTGTTACACAGTTGACCGTGAGATATAAGGTCAAAAGCTCGTATAAAAAATACGTGTTTGTGTTTATGTATGATTGACATTCGCATAAAATCAATAATAATTAATATTGCTAATAAATTATATTCGATTTAATTCTATAACAGACAATTTATTTATACAATTGTAAACCGTTAAAAAAGTTATAAAAATTATCTGTTCATCACCACAATACGCAAGTTTCTCATACCGCACAAAGGATGTCGCTAAGAATAACTGTGAAGGGAAATTACAATGATCTGTATTTTGATGATACGTCATAAGAACATTGACATAATAAAATTAGCGCTTATATTGACAGTCGATACAAACAAAGCACCTAGATATACAAGCCATCAGCATCAAATTTGAACTTAATATAAAAAATGAAATTGTCATACAAATCATATGAAAAGTTATATTTTTTTAATTTCGTTTTTCTTAAATGAAAAACATTACAAAAATTAATTTTGGTTTCTACGTTATCAAGAAGACTATTGGATAAATAAATGATTTGAAAATTAATTAATAAAATATAAAGGGCTGGAACCTCATAAGGTGATCAGAACTTCGGTCTTGATTAATACAACTCGCAAATTAATCCAAGAACGAACCTCTTAGGTAATCTTCACCTTAACCTCCAAATCAATTTACAACTCAACCTCTATCTAATACAATCTTACACGCAATCACCAAATTAACATTAACGGCCAACCCAGCCATCAATTAAATCAACCCTTAATCTACTTTCAAATCAACCCTTAACCTTGTAGTGATTCACTCATGTAATCCGTTTATTCCATTCGTTTATCTCTACAATTATTCGAAATGTAACACATTTCAACAATTAATTCGTGGCATATAATTTTCTTTAGCGGATATTAATACCGATAGTTTTTTTTTTCATTTAAAATTTATTAACGTAGTTAAAGACAGTGTTAACGTAATGGCGAATTTTAATTACTTAAACATTTATAATATACAACGTTTGTACAAACTCAAATAAATACGTATCCGACCGCATATAAATAGAGAATTGCGCGGGCGTTATCATTATTATTCTAATTATTTATTGCCATTAGGCCCAACAAATTGTTAACCTCAACAATTGCTCCAACATCGTAGTTACGAACCACGGTGAGCGACTAAAACTTCTGATAACCTAACTCCAAATCAACCCTTAAATAATTCCCCAGCCGAATAGGTCAAACAGCAATGCAAGCTAACTAAATCCTAATTCTACGTCAACTCAACTTAGCTCGACCCAAATCTCAAATTTCTGCTCAACTCTACACTTATTTTCTAACCCAATCCCAAAATTAACTCGATTCGAAAGCTACCTGGATGTATGAACTCAACTAAATCCAACCTCACACTAAACCTTAAACTTGACCTCAAATTAATTCCTAACCGAACTTCTCTTTCAAATCCAACTCAATTTCAATTCAAACCCTATTCACCATCATACAGGCATATATACCGTCGTACCATCATAACCTTAAACAATCATTCCATCATATCATTATTCCATTAATCATACCATCATACTATCATACCATCGTACCATCATACCATTATATTATCATACCATCATACTGGCAGCCCATGATATTAACATACCATCCAACCGTCATACCATTATACCATCATACCATCATACCCTCATACCATCACACCATCATTCTACAATAAATCCGTCATACCAAACAATTATACCATCACACCATCATACAATAATATCATACCATCATACCACTATATCATCATAACCTCACACAATCATACTATTAATATACCATCGTACCAACATACAATCATACAACCATACCATCTTACCATCATACGATTATACCATCATACCATCACACCAACATAACATCATACCAAAAAATTATTTTTAGACGAGGTTGTGAAAACTATGCCAATATGTCTTCTATATTGTTGTCTATTTAGGTTTCTGTGAATCTAGGAGCTGTTGAGGTTTCTTTAAGACAAACTAAACAGGATTATTACAAGATTATCTCCGTAATAACATTAAAGTTCCATTAGAAACTTTTCTTGCCAATCCTCCACTTTAAACTTTGGGTTATGTTTTCTAAGTATTTGCTGTCAGACCGGTAAGCTTGGCATTGTTTAGTAAAATATAGTGTGTAGCGGAAACGCGCCTCAGTATTGAAACCATTAACGGTAGTGCAGAGATTCGGAATTAGAAATATTATTTTAAATCTTCATTATACATCATTCATTCATCGAATTTCATTATACTCGGTTAAGGAATAGTAAAGTTCCGTCCTACTTGGCTATATTCCAGAACTTTAGCCAAAAATCATTTTAGAATCGCATTTCCAAACCGAATGTCAAATTTGACTAAAATCTGTTAAGAAATAGATAAGTTATATACTAATTGGCCACTCATATAATTTGCTAAAGATTCAATTTGTGGTTTGAGGTGTAACAGTTAACCTTTCCTTAGTCTTAAACAATTTTTGTGTACAGTTTAGTTCAAATCGGTCAAGGGGTGTGGATTTGTTTAAATATTATAAACACAATATGCTGTACATACATACAAACACTCAATATATTGATTGTTCAACCGCTCACTAAACACTAATCGAACCACAATTGATTTTCTCTGTGTGCTTGAGAGCCAGTTGGAGGGTTTATTGTTTTAATCCAATGCTTTTACTATAGCACTATTTCACTCTAACGCTAATAATATTTTTAACTAAAGATAAATTTGTTTACACACTGACAAATTTTTATTGTACGTGGGTGATTTTTACCACCCACCTACTATCACTAAATCGTACAACTCTTAAACTTATTAGCCAATCAAGAGATTTTGCATTTTTGTTATAATTTTTCTATGATTACCTATGTTTATTGCAGAAGACCCTACCTTTGGAGAATGCAACACACCAGAAAATGTACTCGGAGTTTGCCAATATCTTAAACAATCTACCAGCGTATTCAATTTATTGTTGAAAGGAAATCAATTGACTGAAGACCAACGGACATATTTGATGCGCAATCAATGTGGATATCGCGACGATCAACCACTTGTCTGTTGTCCAGATCCATTAATATCAATCGGTAATGGTAACTTATTACCACAGCCAGGTGAATGTGGTATTGATGACAGCATTTTACTCTTTAGCCGTGAAACTGGATATGATGAATTCCCATGGATGGCATTGTTGGAATATTCAAAGGGTAAGTTTTATAGGCAAAAGTGCCCGCTGCATAAATATATAATAAACGTTGTAATTTTTGTACTATTTTAGCACAAAACGAAAAGGGATTCCATTGTGGTGGAGTTTTAATCAGTAAACGCTATGTTGTAACCGCTGCTCATTGTGTGAACGGAAAGGATATTCCAACTACATGGGTGCTGTAAATGTATAGTCGATTTTATCGAATTAATAGGCCAAATCTATACTTGTATTTTTTGTCCTCCTGTAGATCAAGTGTCCGATTGGGTAAACATGATTTATCAGACAGATTGTTCACAGCAATAACCGGTCAGGATGAACCACCTATTGATGTGCCAATCTCGGAGAAAATTATTCATGAACAGTACGATTCACAATCAAAAAATCAAATCAACGATATTGCCCTATTGCGACTACAATACGATGTTACATATACATACTTTGTAAAATCAATTTGTTTGCCCCGAAAACCACAATTGCGATCATTTAATTACGATGATGTTTCCTTAACTATCGCCGGTTGGGGTAAAACTGAAACAGTGAGCCAAAGCAATGTAAAACTAAAGGAACACAATTATGGATTCAATATTCAACAATGTATTAATATTTACAATCGTTTCAATGTTACCCTACAAAGTGCACAATTATGTGCGGCTGGTCAACCTGGTTTTGATTTGTGTATTGGTGATTCAGGTGGTCCAATTATGAGACGCGATCGTGGTGATATACCACATTGGTATTTAGTCGGTGTTTCATCATTAGTCCCATCACCATGTACACAAAATTTACTGCCGGTTGTGTATACAAGAATCGGGTCATATGTTGACTGGATTGAATCGCTTAGGAATTGATACATTAGTCACATTTTTTGACGCATAGTGATTCGGATCAGAATAAAGTTTACATTAAGCGTATTTTCTTGAGATTAATGTATTTTATAATTCGAATAAAATTTAAATAAATCAAATGTTTTTTTTTGATTTATTTAATTCCTTAGCGGATTTATCTAATGCAATATTTGTTGAAAATTTGACAAGAAAATACGCTTATTGAAAACAGCAACAAAAATTGAAAACATTTTTGGTTTATGATCAAAATATGATCCAGAGGCTGTGCAACAGTGTGCCACATTGTTTTCTCAAGAGAACCAAAGAACCAAATTTTGGGTCGGATGAGGCCTGGATTAAGGAAGACGGGAATACAACAACGAGGTGTACGTCTTTTAACATAAAAATGTTTGCTGAGAGAGTTATAGAGAGTTATATTTAGGTACACTATTAAATATGAATTGTAGAAAATTCCAATTCTAAAACGGAACTATTCAAAATCGCCTTCAATTTTCATGATTTCTTCGCATAAAGCTTAGAATATTTCTTGCACAACTCAACGTAAGCTAACAATCAAACATTTATTAGAAAGGTTTTATGATGCTTGACAAGAAATAATTTTCAGATAACCGTTCATAAATAAAATATTTAAAACAATCTGAAACATTAAATATTACGAGGGCCATTCAACACTACACTAATTGATTGATTGATTTAGAATATACGACCAAGCAAGTTTCTCGGAAAAAGTCTGGTCTACCGAAGTAACAAACGAAGTAAAATAAAGGTATTGTTACGGAGACACCTAGGTTAGAATAGAATAAGTTATTTCAATAGCGAAAGAATTACGGTACTAAAATGGAATTTTCCATGATAAAACTGTTCTAAATGTTTCTACACTATTCTTACTCGAAAACTCATGAAATTTGTAGAAGTTTTGATTTGAGTATATAAAAATCGAACGAGATCGAATTGGTACTGTTGTAATATTTCCGATATTTCTAAATTTGGTAATGTTACCAGTAATATTACCGGTAACACGGGTAAAATAGGTAACACACTTTTTATTCAATATTTTAATTCCAATTTGTACCAAAGAACACTAGTAAAATTTTGACATCTGGACAAAATTAGTAAGATTTTCCAATAAAATACAAACGGCTTATTATTCTTTCAAAAATATTTCATCCTCTTCAAAGTAATCTCCTTCGGATACAATATACTACTGCCAAAATTTTTTCCAGTGTTCGAAACAGTTGTTAAAGTCTATTGAACGTTAAAGTGTCAAAACGACGTCCCCGGAGCGGTTTCTTGAGTTTCAGGAATATTCGGAAGTCAAGCGGAGCTAAATCAGGCAAAGGGTAGTTGCGAAACAATATGGGTCGAATTGTTTGCCAAATAGTCACTTATAACCAATGCAGTGTAAGACGGCACATTATCACGATGCAAAAACCAAGAGTTTTCTGCCTAAAACTTTTGTGATGTCAACAAGATATCTAATTGTCAATCGACGTTTTTTAAGAACCAAATCCTTGACATCCTTGATGTGGTGTTCATCGGTAGACGTCGAAGGACGGCAAGGTCGTCTTCAACGCCTACAGTAAATAATAAATGTTACATAAATATGAGTTTATGATCAATTAAAGTCCGCCGACGCATTTATCATCCCCAGCATCAACATCATCCATAACCGAATTATTCTTACTTTCATTATCCACACTTCCTACGTTCGATCTCGACAGGTTTAAGTTAATTTGTACAAGGTTAGTTTTCCTGCACGGTCAACTGTAAATGGATTACGTATTGAGCTAAGTGTGTAAAATCATAAATACTGAATGTGCTTTCCATTGCAGCTCTCGATGCAGGCATGCTAAAAATATCAACCGCCAAGCACTTAAAGGTGAACTAGAACACAATCCCGCCCAACAAATTTTACCAGAGAGCTGCTCACTTGCAACAACAAACGGTCGTGAAAAAAGTTCACTTCGAAAATTGTAATGCGCCAAAGACAAGATATGTTTTGTTGCCCTTATATTTTTTGTCCTTATATTTGTATCTTATATACAGTCGCTTCAAGTTTCTGTGATTCCCAAAGACTCATTACTCGAATAGAAGCAAATTTGACAATACTTATAAGTTCTTCGGAATTGGCGCATTTATTTTGTTCAAATGTTTGTTTTATACTAACAAAACAGTACACCACTTAAGACAAAGCAGCAAACTCTCAAAATAAGATGGCCATTTAGCAATCGGAGGTAGTACATTGTGAACAATTTCGAATAGGACTGACTTTACTTCGTCTTCGATAGGCAGCGCCTTCAGGACATACCTAATGTAGCATAAATGTAGATCGAATGTAGCATAAAAAATGTGCGAGTTTTTTTCTTTCCGAAACCATCCGTACGATTGATTGACTGAAAATTTCAAACTGTTGATAGACTGAATTTAGAAGATATCGACAATGAGCAAGTTAAGTTCATGGCAGATGTGCCCAAACTCGGTAATATAGGGATAGCTTTTGTTACCCATTTTTCGGGACGCTTTATTGTTCGTTCCATTGTCAGTAATAATAAGTACAATAAATTTATAAATCAGTAGTTTCACCTAGGTTAGGGTATTAAATGGACATTTTCCATGCTAAAACTGTTCTGCATTGCTATTGAAATTACTCGGATGATTCCAGATAAAAGTTGGGATAAACTTAGACCATAAACTACCATTTATTTTTCATTTCATTGTCCTACTCAGTTTGACAACTGAACGAAATACACAACTGATCGAAATACACTCAACACTCCCACTTTTTTGATACAGTTGCCTATTTTTGTTTTGCGTTACAATATTTTTGAGTCTTTCGACCTTTTTAATTGCAATCATATTGCAAATATTCTCGAAACGATCTTTGTTCAATCCTTTGGTAAAGATATCTGCCAATTGCTCGTCCGTTGGCACATAACTGAGATCAAACAACCCCTTTTGATATCTTTCACGTATGAAATGATATCTCACGTCAATATGTTTGGTTCTTTTGTGAAATTCTGGATTTTTCACCAACCGTATTGCGCTCTGGTTGTCCATGTTAAGCACTGGCTTATCTCTCATGCCCACCAGTTCAGTAATTAACCCGTAAAGCCAGATCAGTTCTTTCACAGCCGTTGCTGCCGCCATGTACTCTGATTCCGTTGTTGATAACGCAACAGACTTTTGTATTGTTGATTCCCAGCTGATCGGCCCACCATTCAACAAAAAGATAACTCCAGAAGTTGATCGTCTTGTTGCAGTGTCTCCCGCATAATCTGCGTCACTGTAACCAACCAAATCATACTGTCCACCTCCTTCAAAGTAGATTCCATAATCAGCTGTTCCCTTTATATACTTGAAAATTCTTTTCACTGCATTTACGTGTGCATTCGTCGGTTTTTCAAGGTTACGGCTTGCAACTCCCACTGCATATTGTATGTCAGGTCTTGTTGCAACGCATAGATACATTAAGCTTCCAATAGCCTCCCTGTATTGAAAAACTTTATTTAATTCAGAGTTTTCGAACTTACTTGCTATTTGATTTATATCGACCGGAGTCGATACGCTTTTGCATTCTTCCATGCCAAATTTAACCAAGATTTTTTGTGTATATGCCGCTTGACTTAGATAAATGTCACCATTTACCATTTTCCTTATCTCCATTCCAAGGAATGTATTCACGTCAAGCGTTATTATATCGAATCTTGCTTTTAGATGTGCAATCACCGGAATGATATCGTCTTCATCATTCGCCACAATCAATCCGTCGTCTGCATAGATTGCCAAGAAAATTTTCCTGTCGTTCTGCTTTCGTATGAACAGGCATGGATCATCCTTTGATGCGCTGAAACCAAATTTTTCAATGAATCCCGTGAAACATTTATTCCAGCATCTCGATGCCTGTTTCAAGCCGTACAAACTCTTCACAAGCTGGCACACCCTTCCACTTCCATCGTCGTATCCAACTGGCTGATTCATTTATACTTTCTCACTCAGCTCACCACGTCTCTTGGTAGTCAATTCCATATTCCTGAGTGAACCCTCTAGCAACCAGCCTGGCCTTGTAACGCTCAATGTTGCCATCAGTGTCGTACTTGATCTTATATACCCACTTGTTGTCAATGACCTTTTGATTTTTTGGTGGCCGCGTCAATATCCATGTTTCATTTTGCCATTGACAGCATTGCCGATGCCATTTCCGCTCTGTTGCAATTTTTCTCCACGCAGCAGTCACAATTTCGATCTTCGTTTTTCCCCGATCACGCAAGCGTTCATCGACGACGTTCCCGATTTAGCGAACACCATCCACCCTTGATCTTTGACGATGATGCGTTGCCTTCATCCACTGTATCCTCGAAATTGCTGACTTCTTCGACGTCATCTTCATCGCATTTGTCTGTGTTGATTTCGTGTCCTTTTCCACTATCTACTTTCCCCTCGTGTTTGATCGGAAATTCAACAGTGTCTGCCTCTACAAACTTCACATCTCTAGCCAATTCAATTTTCTTTGACTCAGGATTCCAAATGCGATAGCCCTTAATGTTTTCATCATATCCAACAAAAATGCATTTTGTTGCCTTTGGATCAAGTTTTTGTCTTTGTTGCTTCGGAATGTGTGCATACACTTCCGAACCAAAAACCTTCAAATAATTAAAAACGGTTGGCTTGCTGTACCATAATTCAAATGGTGTCTTTCCAGTAATACTGCTCGTGTCCGTTCTGTTTAATACAAAAACCGCCGTGTTAACTGCCTCCGCCCAGAATTTGTTTTCCATCTGCTTCGCATGTATCATCGACCGTGCAGCCTCAACCACCGTTCGATTCTCTCTTTCAGCTGATCCGTTTTGCTCCGGCGTGTATGGTACCGTCCGCTGATGCATGATACCATTTGCTTCAAAAAAACTCTTTACATCAGAATTTACAAATTCGGTGCCGTTGTCAGTTCTGATGATCTTTACACTGTGACCATGTTGCTTCTCCGCAGACTTCACAAAGTTTTTTATTTTCTCAAAAACTTGTGACTTATTTTTCATACAATAAATAAATCGGAAATGTGAGTAATCGTCCTTAATTAAAAGAAAATAGCTGGAGCCACCGAGCGATTCTATTTGAAAAGGTCCACACACGTCCGCGTGAACAATTTCGCCACATTTGTTCGATTTCGTCTGACTGCTTTTGAAGCTGTCACGATGCTGCTTCCCCATCAGACATCCTTCACAGAGAAATTGTTCGTCGATGTATTCAATGTCGTTTTTCTTTAGAAACTTTCGCAGACAGTTCACGTTCTGATGTCCCAATCTTTCATGCCAGCTTCTTAATCCATTCTGCTTTATCGCCACGTTTGCCGTGCCCTCTGTTGCCAATGCCTTGAACTGCATTCTAAATAGATTTCCATCACGAACTCCCACTGCCACAACATCTCCATTTCGCTTTAATTCACATCTATCTTTGTTCGATTCCAATGTGAATCCTTTATCCATTGCGTGCGTATCAGAAAACAAATTGCTCTGCAATTTCGGAATGTACAAAACATCTGATAACTGTTTCTTGTTCCATCGTTTTCCGTCGAATGACAAGATTTCAATCATGCCACAGCCCGGTGCTTCGAGTTTTCCACCGTCTGCAATTTTGATTATTCGTTCTGGCTTCAGTTCCCGAAAAGTTCTGAACCAAGCCCTGTTGTGACACATGTGATCACTCGCACCTGTATCCAAAAGCCAACTATCTGATCGTATGCCCTCTGACGTACACACAAAAGCTTCACCTTCTTTGTCTGAAGTATTTGCTGAAGAGAAAAAACTTTTATTTCCTTTCTCGGGACAGAATCCTAACCTTCATCCAAAGATATCCTTCTCATAAATTGTCTGATCCAATTCGCACTTTTTGTATTCACGTTATCAATCGATTCTGATCACCGATGATGAATTATATTTCAATATATTTATGTCTTTATTACTTATTTTTCACTTTCAATATGTCCATGTGATAAATTTTCTATCACCACAATGCATGTAATTTTTCAAAAAATGTTTTAACCTCTTTTTTCAAAATAACACCACTATTGTGTTCAGCAATTTTTGTTTAACAATTTAGCTATGGTCTGGGCCCATAACCTGTTGAAATTACTCGGATGATTCCAGATAAAAGTTAGGATAAACTTAGACCAAACCCTACTCAAGTGAAAAATAAAACCCGTCTTTTCGTTTGTTAGCCAGTACACACACTATACTACCATTTATTTTTCATTTCATTGTCCTACTCAGTTTGACAACTGAACGAAATACACAACTGATCGAAATACACTCAACAATTGCACTACATTATTTTGGCTTGGGTAAATAAAAAGGCGAATGAGATCAAATTGGATAATTCGTATTTGGAGTCCAATATTGTAAAGTTGTATTGTGGATTAGTAACCGAGAAATTTAAAATGTGATTTATTGCGATACAAAAGTTAGTGAAAAGAAGTGTAAGTGATAGTCCGAAACAGTCCGAATATTGTAATAAGTGATTTGGTGAATTACCGTTAATTTGTGATAAATTGAAGTGGTTTGTTTTATTCATAATTCATCATAACAGTATACAAGTTCTATATCCTTCATGCTTTTATCATTGAAAAATTTAAAGCTAAAAAATACCACAAAGCTTTCTAAATGGATTGATAGTATGAGAAATCAAAGGGTTTTTCATTCTGGAATAGGCTTGTACTTCAAATGGCTAAAAGTTGAATTGGTATAAACTGCAAGCAACCGAGAAGTCGAAACCCAATTATTGTGGCTGGTCAAGAAATGCGATTACACGGCAGATATTATGAGGAATAACAACACAAATGAGTTCCAATTCCGATCCGATTACCTAATCTTGAGAATACTGGGTTAAAATAAGTAACCGTTATTGTTATAGGTTACAAATAAGAGATTTTGGGATCAAATACTGGCTTACCTTTTTTTGTTTCCAATCTAAAACACATTAAAGTCATTCTACTATAACTTCGCCTCCAATGTAATTGTACTTATCAAATTATTATTACAATTTTACGAGTATTTATCTAATCTCAAACAATAAAAAAAAATACGTAGCACGATAACACGTAGGTACTTTTCATAAATCATATACTATATGAATTGTTTTATTTATTCCGATTCAAAATTTGCAATATACGAGTACCTAAGAGTAGTTAGTATAGTACCAGCGCAATCACAGTTTACATTTAAAACCAAAAATGATCCTACTGATACTGTTAAGTTTAATAAGTTTTGGTAATTTTAGTTGTTCAACAAGTTTATCATTTTATTAATAATAACTTCTTTTTGGTGTTTTTTGTTTCTTACAAAATTATATCGATTTGTAGCTGAACTAACAGTAGTGAATGAACCGAAAATTGTAGGTGGCTATACCATAACAATTAGCGAAGCCCCGCATCAAGTATCGTTGCGTTCGATCATTTATGATAGTGTACGTTTTGGTTCGGGATTCTTTTGTGGTGGTTCCCTTATCAGTTCATCAGTGGTATTGACTGCGGCACATTGTATGTTTGATGCAAAGTGAGCATTTGAATTTTATTTTTTTTATTTACTAAATGTCACATTTTTTAAAACGATCGAACTTTAGTGAACGTTTGGATTAAGACTGATTTACATTCTATGACTTTCTGCAGTATTCTATTCTCTAAATAAAAAAAAATTAAGAAATGCCATTGTTATCTCTGTGCAAATACTTAGTCACCAAAATTAAACAAATGATTATAATTTAAAGAATTTTTAAATGTAAGTGTTAATATTATTTTATAAGTTCGGTTCACATTAATTTGATTGTGCATGCATGATATTCAATAAATAATCCCATTTTTCAATTTGATGCCGTGAGCGTGACAAAACAAGCTTGTAATGTTTATTTTAGATTGGTGTCTCTAAACACGTATAAATCAACGAGCGAACTATAATCAGCCTTTTTTTTATACCGGATAACTTTCGATTACTAAGAATGTTGTCTCACCAAACTCGGTTAAGAAATAGCACATGTCGAATTGATCATAATCGGTTAAGAAAAACTCAATTTCCGTCCTACATCCTACTTGGTCATTTTATAAAAAAAATCATTTAATCTATGTTCGATTCTTTTAGTTTTCATTTCCGACTTTTCTAAATATTGGGAGTGTGCATTAATTTTAAGTTTTTTTTACAGCATTATTGTGGAAAAATTGTTACAAATTGCTCATTCAAAATATTGTCCATCGCTCTAGCCACTACTTTTCCAATTTTTCTTTTAGAAGCTATCCATACGAATCGACCCATTTTTTGGTATTCTTATAAGGTGGGAAGTACTGCTCAGACAAGCCGTGACTCATCAATCGAATTAATTAGTAATCGATAGGAGCACTATCTGGAGAATACGGTGAGTGCAGTATAACATCCCAATTAAGTGTTTCTAATGTTTCCTTGACCGGTTTCGCAACATGAGGCCGAAGCGCATCTAGAACGACGAGGTCTCACTAAAAAAACCGTAATCGGTTAAGAAATTACTGAGTTCCTTTCTTATTCGTCGTACAGTCATTGAACTGAATGGTTGTGTTTTTGTTCCGTCAAAAAGGAAAAAATATTCCAAATACATAGCTTATTTTAGATATATTAATTGTAATAGTTTATGTTATAGTTTTGTATTAATTTTTGCTTTATTAATTGTGTTCTTGAGTTAAACATTTTCTTTTTTTGTATTGTGCGGTCCGTAGCGACCCCAATCACTTTTGTGCTGGTGAATTAGAAGCTGTGATGCACTTGGAACGGAAGCTATTGCACCCAACATTTGCTGATAAACTGAAAGCAAAATCAGTACATATGCCAATGCTCTGTCGCCAAATACAATTGAAGTGCAAAGCAAGTCTTCAAAAATTGTTTGCAGTTCAGGTTCCGAAGATTCAGGTTATCGGTAATGAAAAATCGATCCCTGCCTCATACGTTAAGCAACAGAGGCAACAGAATTTTAATATTTGTGGTACAAATATCTTACCAGATATTCATATTAAAACTATTGCACCGAAATTTTGGCTTCATTTACCCAGACTTGATCCTCTAACTACTGAGGATGATGTTTCGACCCTTGTTAACAGATGTTAAGATACCGATTTTTTCAGAGTGACTTGAAATACCTCTGTTTTAAATTAGGAATTAATGTTGTTCTTCATGGTAAGGCTCTAAATTCGGAAACGTGGCTAATAGGTGTATTTATTAGATCCTTTCACAACCGAAATTTTCGATCAAGAGAAGAATTGTACCAATCTGTAACCTTCCTCTTCTGACTTTCATCTTTAATAATAGCTCACGTACTGGTACTTTTCCTGATCCCTGGAAATTATCTTCCACTCGTTCGATTTTTAATTCTCCGAAAAGAAGTGAAGTTAGCAACTATCGCGGAATCGCTATTCTTTCTACCATTACCAAATCTTTTCGAATCTATGGTAGAAAAATTCCTATTTTTTCATGCAGAAACTTTTATTTCTCCTGCTCAACACGGATTTGATCAAGGTAGGTCTACGGTGACTAACCTAGTCTCGTTTTGTGGACATTTAGTTAGTAGACTAGAACATAGGCAACAAGTAGATGTAGTATACACCAATTTTTCAAAAGCTTTCGATAAATTGACCATACGATTTTTATCGATAAGCTGGATAAACTAAATTGTCAGTTTGTTCTTATTAAATGTGTGCATTCATACTATTCTGATCGTCACCAATTTGTTAAGAATAATGATTTTAGGTCTCGTTCATTTCATGTTAGCTCAGGTGTTCCTCAAGGAAGTCACATTGGTCCTCTTTTATTCTCATTATTTGTTAATGATGTTGTTGAGCGTTTTAAATTTGCACATTGTCTGCTTTATGCAGGTGATATGCAAATATTTGCTCTAATTATTGGTGTTTCTGATTATATGAAATTTCAATGTGACTTGGATAACTTTTGCAATTGGTCGTTTAACAACAAATTGTTGTTGAATGTGTGTAAATGTAGGATTTTGCCATTCTCTCGGAAGCGATATTGCTTTTTAGCGTGTTTAGTTCACGACCGACTTAGGTATGTATAACCTTTTCTCGCGCAATTGTAAAGACTTTTACGACCCGCTTACACTAAAAACTCTGGGGGTCTATTACGAAATTTTTCGATTTCGAATTTTTACGATATCGAAAAAATTCGATACGCGGATTGATCCTATTATGAAATATATCATTTACAAAAAATTTATTTTCCACAAAAACACAAAATACCATAAATTTTACAAAATCCGCCAACTAAATAGCAGTCGAATTTTCCCAAGTGCGTCCGAAACAATCCGCTATGAATTTCCTTTTTTGTTTCATAACAGGGCGGATTTTTTGAATATCGTAAAAATCCGAAATCGAAAAATTTCATAATAGGCCCCCTGTATCTTTGTTCGTTCCGTTTTAGAATACGCTTTTCAGATCTGATCCCTAGATTATAAGTGCCATTCAGGTAGAATTGAAAGCGTTCAGAAGCACTGAGCGAGTGCATCAATAATGATCGTTGCATAAGACACAGTAGTTTACTACAAACGTTTATAGTAACCCAAGGACAGCTGCAAGCAGCAATCAATGAAACAACACTATTCCATAAGCCATTACATCTTCCAACCTGGAACACATTAAAAAACTGGAACGAATTATCAATAAGTATCAACAACGCAGTTATAGAGAACAAACCAATAGTGAAATATCTTGGAATACAAATAGATTAATTGTGTTATTTAAATGAGTCTTTACATATTCAACTTACCAAAGCGAGAAAGGCCTTTATAAGTTTTATATCGGTTTGTCGGAAATGGAATTCTAAAATGATTTTTAGATGAAGTTCTGAGATAAGGCCCAGTAGGATGGAACTTGTCTATTACCTAACAGATTATAATGAAATTCGAGATTTTAGATAGAGATCGGATTCTAAAATTATTTTTAGATAAAGTTCTGGAACTTTATCTAAAACTGGAACTGAAATTTGACATGTACGATGAAAAGGAAATTCTAAAATGTTGTTTAAATATTTTTTACTATATTTAGTGGACGACGTAGCCCAAGTACATTTCAAATAGCCGGGGGTAATGCTAATTTATTTGGAAGAGATGCAAATACATTCCTGTCAGCTGTTTCATCTTACAAAGTTCACGCGTCATATGTATCCGGCAAAACTGCCCACGATATTGCCCTGGTTAAGGTAAACTGTTTAAAATAAATAAAAATGTATTAAATAACAGCAACAAATATCTAAACCAACAGCTAAAAACCAAAATTAAAGCAAATAGTGATGAGGTTACGGTAATTAATTTGCCTACAGCCACTTATCCAGTGGGTTCATCGTGTTTGATATCAGGATGGGGAAAAATCTCTTCGGTAAATCAATCAAAATTAAAGTTGCTAATCAATAACATTTACATATAATTATAATTTATATTCCGCTTCAGAGAGGCTCGCCGGCTCGAATTCTGCGTGCGGCTTGCATTCCGGTCAACAGTGCATCACAATGCAATCTTCCACAATATTTAAATGGTAGCGTTAGACTTGGAATGTTGTGTGCTGGATCGTTTGCAGGCGGTATCAACGTGTGTCAAGGGGACTCGGGTGGCCCGCTTAATTGTAACAATACATTGTATGGTATAACATCACACGGAGTTGGATGTGCCTTACCACTGTATCCAGCAATATTTACTGATGTGTTCTATTACCGTGACTGGATATTAGAAAATAAATCTTGTGTATATTTTTTAAGTTTGAAAATGGTGTTTTACGCCATTTGTATTACTCTAATTAACACAATACTAAATACAATTAGGTGAACTAAAAGCTTTGATTTTTGACGGAAAACTATGAAATGTAATTTTAAGAAATATTATTTATTAAATATTGGTAATTCCTTGCCAAATTGGTGTAGAATTGTAGATATTTCCTTCTCTGTCCCCTCTTTTTCCGACTTACAAAGCCGAATTACGGCTAATTTAGTTCTACTTTATACTAACATGCCGATCTCAAAAAAAAAAAAATGCTGCACCTTTAGTTTAATTATATTTTAGAACCGGTTCAGTATCATTTTCTTGTTTATACTACATTTAAGTTAACTGACGATTTTCCTCAGAAAGCAGAATAGATTCAAAGATGGTGAAATGGAACGTTTATTTAGTGGAGATAGAGACGCAGAATTTAAGATAATTTTTTCTTCAACGGATCACTTAGCTCAGGGCTACCGGATAATAAACCAAACTATTAAATTACAAAGTAGGTATTGTGACTTATGAAATGCGAATTGCGATAGCTACAATCGAAATAGGATCTTAAAATGATTCTTAGATGAAGTTATGGAATAAGGCCAAGTAAGTTGGAACCAATTATGATGAAATTCAACATGCATGATGGGAATGGGATTATAAAATGATTTTTCTACCATTAGAAGCTTCACTTCTGCTGCACGTGGGAATACAGATTGCGTTAATTCGGTCCAAAAAGTCCAAAGTAATGAAATCCTGTCAAAAATGACCAGTTTGCCTATTACACAACCACAATTTCAAATTAAATTTTCGAGTGTTTTGAGACTTTTGATGAGAAAATTCCATGGTTGTTGTTATAATAGGCAAACATAACTCGAAAGCAGCCAAAAAATTGTTTTAAATTTTTATTTAAAAAAATTTTGTCAACAATGAGAATCCAACTCATCACCTTCCGCATCTTAGTCTTCCCTCATACCACCGTTCCACCATTCTATATTTAGCAATATAACTTCCAACTCAAATCTTAACTCAACACCCAAATAAACCTCCGACTGAATTGCTGAATAAACCCCAACTCAATCCCAACCCAACCCTGTAAAACCCCAATCCGACCACAAATTTAGGCCTCAACTCAACCCCAAACTCAACGGCTTACTCAATCCACAAATCAATAAAGTCCGAATGTATTTCATGTGTTCATGAACTCAACCCAAAACTCTCTCCAAATATATCCACAACTAAACCCCTCACTAAATCTCAACGCAACCCTCAACGCAATCCCAAACTCAACACCTAAACCAACAAGGTCCGAAAACTGCATGTGCTTATGAACTCAACTCAAACCAACTCAAGCTAACTTCCAACTCAACCCTCAACACAACCTCAAATAAATTCCCAACTTAACCGCAACTCAAATCCAACTAAACCCGAGCTCAGCCCTAGTCCAACCACAATTCAATCTTAACTCGACCTGCAACGCAGCCCTTAAATTAACCCCACTTCAACTGCCAAATAAACATGATCTTAAAAACTACATGCGTACATGATTTCAACTCACGCTAACTCTAATTCAACCATCAATTCAACACACAAATAAATCCTCGGGTGAGCTGCTCACTAGACCCTAACCCAATCCCAACCCAACGCCAACTCAACCCCAATTCAAACCACAAATGAAATCCAATTCAACCCTCGACTCAACCGCAATCTCAATCCCTTGCGTATATAAAAATTCAGCCAACTGCTCACTAAACCCTAATCCAACTCCAACTAAATTCTAACTCAACCCTAACTCAACCCGCAAATCTACCTCTAACCTTCAACTCAACCCCAAACTCAACGTCCAATTCAATCCTGAAACCAGTGTACATATATAAAAAATTGGTAAATAAAATATTTATATAAATACGGGGTTTTGGGTCAATTCATATGTCAGATTCCTGACCCTCTTGATGAACAGGTTCCAAAAGCTTTTCAATTCTCCGCCTTGACCATAGGAACAGATTGGCAAAAAAAAACTAAATCGGACAAGCCGTTCTCGAGATAGCGTGGGTAAAGACAGTTATCAGTCATTTGGTTTTGGACTAATACTTTGGTCCTTTTGGACCGAAGTAAAAAAAAGTCCATCCCTCTGTCTGTACCCATGATATCTCGAGAACGGCTTGTCCGATTTAGATTTTCTTCATCAATCTGTTTCTATGGTCAAGGCAAGGCGGATTATTGAAAGCTTTTGGAACGTGTACGTCAAGAGAGTCGGATTCCTGCCAGACGAATTGACCCAAAACCACATCACCTGAAAAGAGAAAAGTAAATTTTTTTCGACGTTTTGAAAGTCTCCGAGTCCGAAAAAGCTAAAAAAAATGTCTGTCCGTCTGCCATGTTATCCCGAGAATGGCTTGTCCGATTTGGATTTTTTTCGTCAGTCTGTTCCAATAGTCAAACCGGAGAATTGAAAAGCTTTTGGAACCTGTGCGTCAAGCAGATCAGGTACCTAATCCTACCACCATAGACATTGAGCCAAAACCATGTGGTAATATTAAAACGACCAATTATTTACATATGGTATGTTGGTTTGAGGATTGAGTTTGCGGTTGAGTTGGGTTCGATCTGTAGGCTGAGTAGGGGCTGGATTAGGGTTCTAATCAGTTCAGCTGGGGATTTATTTGTGTGTTGAAGTAACAGTTAACATTTTAAAAATGACCTTGTTGATTTAGAAGTTGAGTTAGGTGTGAGTTTGGGGTTGATTTAAGAGCTTCGTTGTAGGTACAATAGACCTAGAGTCAAATAATTGCAACTTAACTCCTTTGAAAGCAGGACAACTGCATACGAAGTGAATGCAGTCAGACGTGACCAGTGAGTCGCAATCAAGACTCTCAACTGTTTCTTTTTGAGGTATAAAGCAGACCTAGTGGCCCTCAAGTTAGGTCCACTAATAAAAAGTTTCGCAATGCGGCAGCTACCAGTAGCAAGCCATTGCTATTTTAATTCACTCATAGCGCAATTTTTGATTGCCTTCTTAACAAAGTTAAATGGTAAGGAAACAACTGGTTCGGGACCGATAAATTTAAACCCAGCCCCGGCTTTTGCAAGAGAATCAGCAATATCTTTGCCCTCAATACCACAATGGGCAGGAACCCACATGATCGTCACTCTATTACTTAAACAGAAAAAATGTATAAAGTATTTACAGTTCTTAACAAATTTTGACACAGTCAAGGGATTATCGAGCGAATTCAGCACAGAAAACAAAGTTTTTATCTGTAACAGCGAGATTCAATGCCTCAATAAGACACAAGAGCACAAAAGCAATTGCTTCCGCTTGAACAACTGTACAGTACCTACCCAGGCAGCCTGAAAAATTCAGATCAAATTCAGAACTATTGACGGTGCGAGAGCCATCAGAAAAAAAGACTATCCACTCGTGAAAGTTCTCAAGAAAATCCGGTGATCTCCACTGATCTCTCGAAGTTCGCACCATCGAATATAATTTAGTGAAATTGAATTCAGAGATCAGTATATCATTAACCACGACTGAACCAAGAATGTTCCACATCCCTATGCTCCTTAGCATTTAGAACCTAGCCCCAGATCGATCACAAATAAAATCGTATGAACCACCCAAATAAGCGCCTCGACACAGCAAGCATGATCGACGCGTAGCAGTTTAGATACTTAATCTACTAATGACACAAGTTCTGAAATTTTACGCGTACATGTTTTCAAATCAGAAATAAAACAATCAAATTTTTTTTTTTCTACCTAATATTATTATTTATATTGTTTCTTAATTTTTGTTTTGTATTTTATTTAATTAATAAATGTATAAGCAATTTGACATAATTAATCAAAAAAATAATAATTAATTAAAAGATTTGTTGTTGTTTATTTATATAATATGTATAATTATTTATTTTATTTTTGTTTATATTTTTATGTATTTATTATTTAGAATAATTTACCATATGTATGGAGAATCTCATCCCGAACATACCTTACGAACCATTTTGAAATGTCTGTCACTGCGAATGAAGAGGCTCCTATACATGAATAATAATATTTTATAATTTTATTTATATTTACAATAATAAATTTTTATAATTATGTTTTTTATATAGACTAATATGGCAAACATGATGTTTTTATTATTAATTAAATTATTTATTGGGAAGGAGACTTCTGAATAATAATAATGGTGGTATGATAATTACATTATTATGATCCCTTAATCCTTGCGTAATTAAAACTATGTATTTTATATTAATAATAGTTTTTATTTTTTGTTTATATTATATAAGTGAACTAAATATTCTGGTGTTACTTTTTTATGTGGTTCTGATTAACAAAAACAATTACATATACAAAAAAAATTCTACATTCAGTATGAAACGGAAATATCTATATTAAATAGTTTGTTGACCAGCAACATTGAATTACACACAATTATTTCAATTCCATTTATGAAACTATTATTTATTTATTATTATAAAAACTTCACCACATTATATATGTATAGAACACCACGTTCGCGCGTGCAATTTCCGCACACTAATCTTGCGAGGATTAGAAAGTTTAACACTAATCGTGATTTTTTTTCCTTATCGTAATTTACGTACGTCTAAAATAAAAATTATTCTCTAGTATTATTAATTAATTAATTTAATTAAGATATTACTTATTTTCTAAAATATTTTTGTTTTTTTTTTTAATATTATATAAAAATTATTTTATGACGAGCAAATGAAAATCTAATCTCACATACACTATTCATACCACAAAAAAAAAAAAAAATTAAAATCAGTCTACCACTACCACATTATTAATCAAAAAACAATTTTTTGTTTTATTTAGACCAGCTAATTGATTTACATTTCGAATAAAATAAAAAAAAACTGATTAAATTCCAAATTTACTAGAAACAAAAATTACAAGCCAACCGTTTAACATAATTATTAATAAAAAACAAAATTAACGAAAAATATAATAAATCAAAATAGGAAACTAAACCAAAAAACAATTTATTTTACTTAAAATACTAAACACCACAAATTCTGAAAATTCAATGAAATTTTTCTTGATTGGGTTAATATCAATGATCATATTGCTTTAGTTATCAGAATTTTGTGTGATTTTGTATGAAGCCCCTCTCCTTCACATTTGAAACACTTCAAATAACAAATTTGATTATGGACAAAATAAATGATTGAATATCTTGCTGTAAAGCATTTCTGTAGGGTATTGTAGGGCGTTCGTTTTTGAGTTTAGAGGACTCAGAGAAGGTGGTCCTCGCACTCAAATGCGAATTTAAAATGGTGATACCTCAATTAATATTCACCCTGGAGAAATAAAAAATTAACAAAATTTTCTGCAAGAAAAACCGAAATTTTTGTACGAATTGTCTTTATTTTTGAGTTATTGTGAAAAAAATGAATCTTTTTCAAAAATTTCAAAATTAAATCAAAGTTTATTTCAAATCTAGGCATTATAAGCCATTCAAACTTCTAGAGCATATTGTTAGTACCTAAATAAAGTACATCATAAATGGGTTAAGTTTAATTTCAATTCTTACGGTTAAGCCATTGGTTTCATTGCTGGTAACTCCGTAAGTTTTTACGCTAATGACTTTTACTAAAACTTATTTCAAAGGTTTTTTTAAGTACCTTAAAGAAGGTCTGACAAGTTTTTTTCCAAAAATTTGTCGTTTTTTCGTTATTTAACGTTTGAAGATTCGATCGCTACATGAGTGAACAACGTGTTTTCATTATTAAAAATTATTTTAAATATGGTGAAAGTTATTCAGAAGATGGAAGAAGATTTCGTTCAAAATACGGTAGAAAAAATGTTCCGACAAACCGTGCTAGTAAACTTATCATTAATAAATTTGAAGAAACTGTCAGAATTTCAAATCGTTCAAGTGAAATTATTACAGCTTTTAGAACAAGTGTTGCTGAAGAGCCAAGGACATCAATTCGTCGTCGTTCACAGCAATTAAACCTCAAATCAACAACTTTGTTCAATATTTTACACAAAGATCTTCATGTAAAGGGTTACAAAACACAGTTAACACAAAAATTAAAGGCAATTCGTTAATTGGGCCATAGAAAAACAAGAAGAAAATGAGAATTTTTTCAATGAAATTATTTTCACCGGTGAACCTCGTTTTGAAATTGGCGGTTATATCAACAAACAAAACTGCCGCATTTAGGCTGAAGAAAATCCTAGACAATTGTTTGAAAAGGCAATGAAACCAAAAAAAGTTACGGTGTGCTGTGAATTTCTGTCTGGTGGCGTAATTGGTCCACATTTTTTCGAAAATCAAAATGCCAATGCAATTACTGTGAATGGAGCTCGATATTGAGAAATGATTAGAAACTTTTTTGTGGAGTCAATTGGAAGATATTCGCCGCTATTCCCGTGGTCGTGTCACTTGTATCGACAATGAAATTTTTGTATTCTCTTAGTCGATCGATGCGACAATCGTCGTTTGAAGTGACAAACATTCTTTTACGTTGAATTCTCTTATATTGTCACATAGATCGACTAAGAGAATACCAATTATAAGTTGAAGTGAGACGACAATTGTCAAGTCGAATGAAGTGACACGACCAAGGGAATAAGGGCTATTGATGTGCAGAATATGTGGTTTCAATAGGATGGTGCAATATGCCACACAGCAACGGAATCAATCGATCAATCTCTTTTTGAAATAGAAGTTTAATAATCGAATAATTTCTCGGAGAACAGACGTGGATTGGCCACCAAGATCATGCGATTTAACGCCATTGGCGTCCTTCCTTGAATATTGCGTCCTTCCATTTTATTGTACTTGCAAAAATTAAGTGATATCTTCACATAACAACTTTGAGAATTGGGGGAATGGAATTCGAATAGCGCCTGCTATTGAATAATAAAAGATTTTGAACCCATTTGACTTAAACAAAAATACTTAACCGACTCTTTTTAACCAAAACACACACAAAATAAAATTCAAACCTCTTAGATAAAGCCAACACAAATGTCTTATACAAGCCACGCTGTTCTCTCATTTATATGACATATGTTATAAAACAAATGTGCATTGACTTGTGCCAGTGTATTAGTGAGTTTTATATAATATTTAAAAATGAATATTTAATTTATGTCAACTGTGTACACGGCGACATTTTACTAATACTAATAAATCCTACGTACCGGGACAGCGCGACTTTGTATTTGGGCTGGTTTTGTCTTACCTCAAAACTTAGATCAATTTAGAAACCGTTACAAAGAACAATAAAATTATCATGAAATCCCCAGAATTCCTGCCAGCAACAAAAATTAAATTCACATAACTAAAAATAAGAAGTTAACCAATTAGCTAATATGTAATATATAATTTGAATCCACTATATTAACCCTTTCTTGTCAGCGTTTTAAATTTGTATATATATATTGTATATATATATATATATATATATATAAAAAAAATAACTACACGACGCCAAAACCCCGATTACATTACATACTGTTTTATCAAATCAACAACATTAACACACCCACACAGTCTATATATTTATAAAATAAAAATAAACTTATTATTATTACTCATATGGGCCAGACAGGGTTAATAGCATATATAATTGACTATTTAATAATAAAATTAAAATAAAGATTTATTTAAATATGACTACAAACAAAATTGTTTTTTTTTTTTTGAATGTGTATTTTTCTCAGAAACTTTTGATTTCATTAAATATTTTTTAATAATAATTTTAGATTATGGTTTGTAGTACATAATTATATTATTTTGTATTTATAAAATAAAAAAAAAAAAACAATAATTCAATTCAAATAATATGGTATAATTAATAATAATATATAAATTATAAAAAAAAAAAATTAAATTCATAGTTGGCTGGCATGAGCTCCCCTCATCGCGCCCCTCGCCCAACTAAATTCCAATAAAAATTCGTACAACAAAATTTTTAGTTTTAAGCTACTGAATCAACTTCCTCGACTATATGCGTCGTCGTCGTCGGCTGCTGTTGCACATCATTTGCTGTCGCCGCATTCAATTGGGTTAAGGCGGTTGCGGTTGCTGTTGTCGTCGTTGTGCCAACAAGACGGGCTTGACTATTGTACGGTAACGTTTTCATTTTACGTGCCTCTCGCCGTTGTTTCTTTTGTTGCATTATTAAGCGTAAATGATCGAGTTTACATTTGGTTTTGTTATTTTCAATTTCGGCACTATTACACTTGATACAATAGGATGTGGGGATTATGGCGGCGGCGGCAGCAGCAGCAGACGATGACGAAACAATGCCTAATGCAGACTTTTTACTTGCGGTACAACGGCATGGTGGTAAATTTAGGGCAGACGACTCATCGTATAATTCGTCCATGGAATTTTCATCTTGAATATTTTGTTGGCACAAACATGTTGAATTTACTATTTGAATATTTGTTTTGCTACTGCTGCTACTGCTATTACTGGATTTATGTGTACTACAATTTTCACTGCTGTGACCTTTACATTCACCATATGAGCAATGGTTTGAGGTGTTTAAAGGTGTGGTGTTGTCTACGACTTTACTGGTTGCTGTCGAATTTCGTGGTGACGTTGAACAGGTGGCACATTCATTCTCTTGGTTGTTTTGGTGATGCGAATGTCTTTTGCTGCTTGATGAAATCTGTAAAGAAAAAGGTAATTAAAATCATGACAATTTGATTTTTTTATGAAATTAGAGAATTTCTAAGTTAATTATTTCTTCCAAAGGTGAAGAAATTCAAATATCAACGAAAGGAACGGGCAGTATTTGCATGATTTTCAACTAAAGCTATTAACATGCCCAATTTTTCTTTTTTTAAAAACACGAATTTTGTCCCTCTCGAAGCAGCTCTTTACTTGACAAAGAACACGGTTCAAGCCATTATAACTTCAAAGAAAATTGTGGCTAAACACTCGGCCAATTCGAACAAAATGAAATTAAATTCCAGACCAAGTTTAAATGAGCGGCTCGATATTTGCCGCTATAGTAACCAGAATTGCTGAAGGAAATTCGGGCAAAAAACTAAATTCTGGAAACGCTGATAGACTAAGTAATGTGAAATTTATAGATTATATCGTCTTGATTAAAGATACAAAATTGTCATCTAAATATTGCTGCGTTTATACCACATTTAAATTAACAATGCTAAATCAAATACAACAGTAGCTAGAATTGGGCATTGAAATTTGTGTTGAACGTTTTAAGCAATTAGTAAAAGTAAATGCGGTAAAAAGCGAGAAAAATTAGCTCTTCTTGTAACCCTTCTTATCGGTGTGGTTAAAGCTGGGGCGTTTGGATCGGGAGGTACCGGGTTCGAATCCCTATAGGGGCGGGATGCAAAAGAGATTTTTCATCATCTGATTACGATCGGTGATGAAGATGAGCACATATGTACCCCCTGTTGAGTGCAGAATCCATGGGCCGACCCAACTTTCATGTCAGCACTATAGGTTGGCCTGAAGTAATGCAATGTGCAGGTGGTTTATACAAAACGGGTCTATAAGCCGTACGTCCTCGATTTGGCTACTACTGCGTAAAGTATGACGGTAAAAGTAAACTGCGAAAGAGTTGGGAGTGCCTTGAGCCCCAGGACAGATTGCATAGATTAAAAAAAAACCCTTATCGGTGTAGAGAATTGCAGTGTAACACAGTCGTATTCGTAATTACTTAATTTTTTATTAATTTTCGTTTTTAGCTAAAAACTTAAGTTGGTTTTGTTTATTATCATGGCTTACGCTTATCTATTTTCAAAATACAATCCATCGAAAATTAATTTACTCAAACATTTACAAAAAAAGGAATATTTTGATTATCGCAAAATTCACCCGACTTTGATATTCGTAAACTACGTCTTTTTTAACGTAATCGTTCGTAATCATTCGTCATTTTATATTATTGTGTTATTTGTTTCATCACTGTGGTCAGGTGTGAAGCTGCTTGGGGTGTTCAAGTTGGCACTTCCTGTTAGCTCTGTATCTTGCAATTTCCGCAAATCCTCGTGTTACCTCCACGTCGCACTTTGGTCACCAAACCTGGGCAAACTAAAATGCAGCGGAATCAAGGCACTGGAGGGCTCTAGGAAAGATCAAAAATATCTCGCCGGAAGACAGGACATATAAAGATAGAGCTTCGCTTGAGTAGGCAAAAAGATGACTGAACCAAAGTCGGACAAAACGGCACAGTGGTTAAACCTGTGGCGTTTGGATCGAATTTCTATAAGGGTGGGATGCAAAAGGAATTTTTCATCTTATGATTACGATCGGTGATGAAGATGAACACAACTATGACCGTCTATTGGGAGTGCAGAATCCATGGGCCGACCCATCTTTCAGGCCAGTACTATAGGCTGGTATCAAGCAATGCAATATATAGGTGGTCTACGTCCTCGATTTGGCTACTGCGTATGGTAGGACAGATTCACTAATTGAAATTGGACTTCAAAGGTAGTGCAAGTTCATGAAAAGTTCTTTAATTCGTACGACTGCAATTATCTACTGCTCAAAAATGTCGCCCTTTCTTAACGCAAAATACATTGCAACAATGAAACATGGAAAAGATTCGATCTTTCAAAAGTTCAAAAATGGGTGTTTCAGAGATGAACTGAATCGTACAGATAACTGTCATATTTCATTCAACAAAACATGCCGTCCATCATAAAACAAATCATCCCGTAACACAACATTTTTGAAGTTTGGTATTCTACGAATTCGTATTTATTAACGTTCTTATTTCCAGATCATTTGAGACTCGTATACTACTAATGTTGAGTTTAAACAAATGGTCTTGCTTTTACTGCGGTGAACTAGATTTAGAATCATCCATTCCCGAATTGGGTAATCTTTATTGATTCAACTGGATAATTTTACAAAAAAAACAATATTTCATTTCATGGTTATAAGGTTGAAATCATTATTAAATTTAGAATGATTAAGCTGTATATAGAGAGCGACATGTCTCGATTTTAAATTGCATACGAAACATTAATTACAAAAATTGTCGCAATTTAGAGATTGATCATCTTAATTTGCATGATTGTTAACATTATTGATCAACGTGATTTTATTAACTTTGATCCAATGAATGTCACCGATCACGTTTGTTAAATTGGGTTATAATTATTTATCAGATCTATTAAATTTGGTTGTTATCAGAGCCCTAAAAAATATTCCGTATAACTATGACAACTAAAGATATTTTTGAAGGATAAATTGGGATTCAATTCGAATAAAAAAACAACACAACTCGACGAATATCATGTTCAAGGTTAAACAAATCTAAAAATAAAAAATAAAAAATTATTTTTGAGTACTCACCTCTTTCCCCGATATACTCTTATGGTGACCTCCACTATTACTACTGGTACTACTCGACCCGGCCGAACTTGTACTCGCCGTCGAAAATGACGGGTGTTCAAATTTAATTTTAGCACTTCGTCTATACTGGGGCGCCGCACTCAACAAATCATTCAAAATGTGTATTATTGTTGATATATCACGTTTTGGTCGCCCATATCGATCTTGTAGCGCTGGATTTAGTGTACCGGAAAATGTTCCCGAATATATTCCCTTGCCATGGTGTTTCATCGACTCGATTACAGCACCGGTACCCATGCGACGTGAATTATCTTCTGTCACATCGATTTTATTTGTAAAAACTTCTTTTGATAATTTTCGCAGAGTTTGCGTTAAATTACGTGATGCCTCCGCTAGAGCACGAGTATCAATAACAGTCGTTGATCCTGCATTTAATACATTTTCAACATCTGTTGTAGTAGTCGGTGTTGTAGAATTGGTTGATGGTGTAGGCGCCAACGACGATGTTGATGCCCCAGTTGATGTTGCAGGTGTTAATAAATTTGTCGTCGTTGCTTCGACAGGAACTTGTTCTGAATTTTGTTCAACTTCAGTTATGTGTTTGGCTTCATTTTCAATGGTATTTATTGCTTTCCTCAGCAGCGTGTGATTATTGTGTTTGATTTTATGTTTACTAATTGGATTGTTTGCCGTTCGATGCAGCGATGTTAAACGTGTAGGCGACGATGGCATTATCACGGAATGTGACATTGTTGATGGGCCAGACGATGTCGATGGATATTCATGATATCGTTGTGTACCTTGACAATTTGTCTCACATCCATTGCTATTTGTGTCCAAACTTTTGCACAGGCATGACGTTAATTTAGCGGAAATTGGATCGGTGGTATGTGTACAAGCTGAGGATACTATAGACGACGCATTTGATGGTGAGGATGCAATTATTTGTGCGGTTTTAATTGAATTTGATACCAAATTCGATAGAGATTTGATCGGGGATTGCTCTACATTACTTGAAGCAGACGGTAATGAAGCACGATCCTCTTCTTTTTGTTGAATTTCTGATAGTGATTTGACGATATTTTGTAGATTTTCAATTTCACGTTTTATCAGCATTGTATTCAAATCAGATTCTTTTACAGATGTCGGCGACGTTGGTAAAGGTGTTATTATGTTGGTGGTGGTCGAAGGAACTATTAGCGGTGTCACGGTATTATGTTGGTGGTGGTGGTGATGATGGTGATGATGATGGTGCCGCTCTGGCGACGACGATGATGTTGTTAACCTTGTATTATTCTCAATTTCTATGTTACGGTGACTTTTCCGCGAATGATACAATTCTATTGGTATTGTTGTTTTGATTGTGGTGGGGGATGATGCCATTTCAGTTGTTCTTTTTGATTTACACGAACTTATTTTGGATTTTGATATACTGCCGCTGCTACTACTACTGCTACTGCCTGCCGACGATGTCGCCGATTGGTTTGTATTTGAACCGGATGCCGAGACCGACGTTGATGATGATCCGCTTGGATTTAATGTGCTTAATTGTAATTGGATTAACATCATGTGATCTCCTAGTCGCATACTTAAATTTAATGGTGATTTTCCACTCAGAAAATCATTTACTTGTGTGTCGTTTAATGATTCCAGTGCTTGCATCACGGTATTTTCCGGACGTTGGGCCTAAAATAAAAAAAAATGAAACAAATGGTGATTAGTACATTGTCTTGGCAATTGATCAGGTCAATCTCTTCTTGTCCTTATCCAAAACCAACAAAAATGTTTATACAAGCCGTATTGTTTGTATGACGCACGCGTACTTTTAAATATAAATCGTACTATTCCTACAAGTGTTAGTGATATTTTCTACTATTTTTGATACAAACTACAATTTAAAATAGAAGTATGTAAAGATTATACTGGGTCACGACACTAATCCTTACAGAAATAGTAGGTTTTATTTTGTGTTCGTACCACAATAGCACGGCTTTTATAAACCTTATTGTTTGTTTTGCCTTATCTAAAACAACAATTTATCTGAGCAAAACTTTCTTCTTTAAAGCCATCAAAGGTCTAGCTTAACGAATAACTCAAAATATCTGAATTGAACATAACTGCTCACCATATATTTTGGATTCCAAGGAGAGTACGAGAGTTTTTTTTGGAGAATTTGATTTTTGCAAGATAAAAATTTCAAGAAAGGCACTTAGAGACTATTTCTTAAGAAAAAGCGTTTTGGGCCAGATTTTGAGAATTTTTGGTATTTTCTTTAAATTTACAATTTATATTATATTTTCAGCAATTACTAAAATTTCATGCTGGAAAATATTACTTGAACCTGTGGGCAGTTAATCTGAATCGAAAAAATCTGCATTGTAACCCAATAGCTCGGCTTTTTTTTTTTAAATTGGGATTGAATTTTAAGATTCTGGGGCCCTATTCTCGAATTCCACAATTATTTTCCACATGTGGGGAATTTTTTTCACCAGCTTATACCCATTCAGAAATATTCCATTAGTACCGAAAAACTTCCATAGCGAATTCAAGAATCGAGGAATTTAAATTTACGAACGTTTTTATGAATTTTGACCGATGTCCGATGTGGAAAATGGATGTGGAATTCGAGAAGAGGGCTCCTGAACTCTCACTGGAAATTGGATAAACAACGAAATTTGGACATTTTTGACAAACAAAAAAACAGACTTCCAAGTTTGTACAAAAGTCTTAAAAACTTATAGACAGTCAGTGACAAAAATTTGTGTATAATGTCAAACGGCTCGACTTACTTAGAGATTGAGTTGATTTACTGAGAGGTTTTTAAAAAAAATATATCCCTAAAAAATTGGGTTTTCTTGAACATCAAACAGGAGGCAAACCCATAAACTTATCCAGTTTGTCAAGGTTGCAGTGCGCATGCGCGAATTGGGCTAGAATCCCACGTTTGCATCACGGGCCCTTGTCGCATTGAGTACGGAACTTTTATGTATTCCAACCAATTTCAATAATAATTCCTCTCAAACATCTTAAAAGAGGTAGTTTGCGTTGTTGGACTAAAGATTTGAATACCAAAAGAATAGAAGTACACAGGTTAAGGAAAGATTATGAAAGAGAAGTAATTGCATACCAAAGAAGAAGCTTAGCTATTTGATGTAGCAGAAAGTCATACCTTCGTTAAGCTTAAGAATGATACACGACACCGCAGTTTAAAACTGTAGAAGTATTTAGCACTGTAATAAGCAACGGTGGCGCTCCAACTTCTTGTTGAGAGGACACTACTAGAAGCTTGCCTTGCTACCAGACGATATTGAAGTAAACGACGAACTTGCGCAAAGTCATACTCGTCACGGGGCTACTCAATATTGACGAGACTACGTCGGAGTTATGTTATTGAAATGAGAAAAAGCACCGGGTTGCGATAAAATCAAGCTCGACGTAACTCAACGAGTGTGGATTGTAATAGAGCCCATTATCACTTGCTTTATGAATAACTGTCTCAACAAAGGTTTTTTTCCTACATTATAGAAGAAAGGCAGGCATTACCATAACATAGGGTGGTGATTGAGCTGCTACCAGTCTTGGGTTTTTGTAGATGGATGATTGATTTAGGCAGAGATAGCTCCACAGAGGAAGCTATGGTGTCCTTGGCCAACATGGTTAACCACTTTGAGCAAAAGTACATTCTAAAGTCTTCCCTGACGTATCTATGGCTTTTGATAATTTATAGTGGCCTATACAATTATGCCAAAACTAAAGAGGATTAACTGCCCTCTAAATCTCTAACTACAAATCATGGCACGCTAAACAAAAGGGTTAACAAGAGATGTTCTCAGGGATCCTACCTGGGAATACATCTTTAGAACTTTTTGTTCTACAGTAGTAGCATGATTGGCGGAATTGGAGGTCATCTCTGATAGCTGTAAATTGTAAGAGTTAGGAGTTAGTGTAACTAAAAAAATTCTCCCTTGTCCTAAAAAGAGTACCAAGAGAAATATTGAAACAGGACACCTTTTCCAAGATATATGAAGACCTTGTGGTAGCTTTCATGACCTACAGATGTGACAGGATGAATTATCACCGCGAACAGTAGCAAGTGCTCAAAGGGAATGAAACAGACTCAAAAAACATCTCGCCCAAACTTGTGGTTTTACAAAAAATATGCCTTCAAAATGCGTAAACTGGAACGGGACAAAAGGGATACCTGAAAACTAGGTCCTACTTGAAAACAGTGAAGGAATTTCATCTGACCACACGCCTGTCATTCTGACACTCAGTGATACCATTATCAAAAAAGAAAATTTCCCTTGGTTAACAAATACTAAAACAAACTGGGATCTCTTCCGGAACCTAGTCGAAGACAATACTGAATTAAAAGTACCAATTAAACTCCGGCACCGTATACTACAAGCAGCGTGGTAGAGCGCTCTCCCTACTCGAAACCAAACGGAAAATCACATCATCTTTCTAGTAGAAGTGAGAGATCTGGTTAGAGAAAACGGAAGGGGTGAAAATTCAACAAATTTGAAATACTTATCAAAGAAATCAAGAAGCCTTTGGAAAGCAACTAAAGAACTTAAAAGGCCCAAAGTACAAACAGCTCCAATCAAGAATGGCGATGGAACTTGGGCTGTAAGTGCCAGACAAGACACATTTCAACTCGTTCCAAGGCAAACAGCAGAATAAGGCCTACAACACTACAAGAACTGAAAGATGAAATTAACAACAACTTAAGCTCAAAAAAATCCCCTTGTTGCGAACTAATCACTGGGCTTATACATTAAGCACTACCAGAAAAGGATTACAAAAATTACTGCAAGTAATCAACGCAGCGTTCAGACGAAAATACGTTCCATACCAGTGAAAGGTGGCAGAGGTGATAATGATTCTAAAACATAATAAGCCGTCAAACAAGAAAACCATACAGGTCGATTTCCCTACTTTTTACAATTATTTAAAAAGCTACTACTCAAGAGGTTAAAATCAGTAATAAATAAGAAAACTCACCCCTCACCAATTTGAATTTATAGAGAGACACTCTATCATAGATCAAGGGCATAGAATCACGAAAACAAAAAAATATGTTCTTCTTGGGCATATCTCAAGTCTTCGACAAAGTGGGCACCGAGGCCTGGAATATAAACTAGACGCAGAGATCTGCCGAAGCAGATTTGATTGGTTTCGTGTAAACCATGAAGAGTAATACTCAGAACTAAAGGAGCTCTAAGGAGTTCACTAAGTGTCCTGGAGCCAATACTCTATATTTTAGCTCAAATGGAACAAGTATTGCAACATTTTCGGTTGATACTGCAATAAGCAATTCTTCGTGTCAAAGTTTGTTAACAAATATTCAAAAAATGAATCGAATGACCATTTCTAAGAAGCAATGTTAGAAATGGTCATTTGTTAAACACTACTGAGCGCCATCTTTTGGTTCGTTTTTTAACTAGCGGTTATTTCGCCGCTCATAGCTCTAATCTCATCTGTCAAGTGACAGAAATTCAGTATTATAATCCCGGTGAATGAAATGAGTTGATATATGTTTGATCAACGTTGTGAAATAATGAAGACTTATTTCCAAAGTAGTGAGTCAGTTGCCGAAACCTTGCGTACATAATCCGATAGAAATGAAGAGGCAATTGAGAACAGTGTCAAGAAATTTGTGAAGAAAGTTCGTTCGAATGGCATGTTAATAGACAATACAAACGTTCCGCATCACCGTCCAGCTTGTTCAATGGAAAATATTCCTGCTGTAGTTAAAAGTGTGCGTCAACATCCAAGCACCTCAACCTGGTATCGTTCACTTTGCGAAGAATTGTACACAAAGACCTCGATATGAGGGCCTACAAAGTCCAGTTGGCTCAAGAATTGAAAGCAGTTGGAAAGCTCATTTTCACTTCGGCGATTATGTGAACAAGCAAAATTGCCGTATTTGGGGCACAGAAAATCCACACGTGACAATTGAATGCACCCAAAACGAGTGACTGTTTGATGTGGAATATGGTCCAAGGGCATCATAGGGCCACTTTTCTTCGAAAATGAGCAAGGTGCCACATTAACAGTGAATGGCGACCGTTATTGTGCCATGTTAACTGACATTTTATTTCAAACGATTGAATATAACAGGACGGCGCCTTTGGATTATTCAAAGGGAAATGTTTGCTAATCACCCTATCATCAAAGACAAATGTTTTGCTAATCATCCAGAGACGATAGAGGCTTTAAAAGAAGCAATTAAAGTTATTATTTTGAAAATGTACTTAAAAATTGAGTCTACAGAATGGGCACTGCAAATCCAGGCGAAGCAGTCATTTGAATGAAACAGTATTCCATTCTTAATCGGAAGGTATACCCTCCAAAATAAAGTACTAATCATTTGAAAATATTTGTTGCATTTTTATTTAATATACATTTTTAAAACGAAGGACCAAAGCGTGGCCAAAAAAAAAATTAATTTCGGATTTTGGACTACATTTAGTTTCATGCCAGATATCGAGAAAAAAAGCTAGTCTTAAGTTCACAATTGAAATACACAAAGTGAAACGTCGCATCGGAAAAATCAAACCGAATTACAAAGCACCCGCAATTTCCAAGCTACCATCTATTTTAAATGAACAAACCGATAATTTTTATGATATAGAAAATGAAAGTTGTTGGATTATTAATTTATGTACGCGTTGAATGGTTGTATACTCAGTTATGTTAGTTTTTTTTAACAGTATTGTAGCACACAATAGAGAAATAATAAAATAAAACTGTTAACGAGACATATTTAAGAATAACAATAAAAACCGAAAAATAATTTAAATATGTAAATAACCAAATTGATATTGAAATTGAATAGTGCGCAACGCCGAGAACTGTACAAAACATATATTTTTGTAACCTCTTCTGACCCAATCCATATGCCTAAACAATTTATTCTAAATTGAAATCATCTATAAACGAATTTTATGAACATACAGACTATTAAGAATTTGGGTTAGCGCAACTTTTTTAGTCAGACCATCGATATACAATACACGAGTATGTTATGTATTTCTATTATTGACCTGCCAACCGGAAGTCTAATACATGTTTCTATTATACACCAAGGACATATTTATTCGCCGCCGATGACAAACAAAATAAAAATTTGCACGAAAAAATATGATATCACAAATTACCCTGTGTAATATAAACTTTGGTTGTATTTCAATATTAAAGCTTACGTGTTCAATTCTTCACGAAGTACTTAAATCAAATAAATAAATAAAATAAAAAATCCACGCATGACAATTTCATCATCACACACGATTTGCGTGTACTTTAACCTAATTATTACTTTGTATATATTCAATTACAATAAATGGCTTGTTTGAGGATGGGATGTGGTATCATCAATCAGCGATTTATAGATTTATTACTTATTAAGTATTTTATGTTAATTTTAACAATTCTACAGGAAAATGCACATAATTTACATGTAAATAATGAAAATCCGGTCTCTACCCATTTTAATGTAAGGTTGGCCCCCTGAATATTAAACCCGCGACCATAAACCACAACATATACACGCACAAAACAAACATAATTTTTATTGTTTTGTTGTTATCAGATACTTAAAATATTAAAGATTATACAATTTTTCAAGGCTAAACGAATGATTTTAAAATCCGCTCGATTAGATTAGCGTGTATTTGGTTGGTTGGTTTGGTTGGTTGGTTGATTGTTTGCGTTGTATGGTTTTTAGTATTAGGTGTATTTATAACGCAAATTGAAAAACTTACAAATGTTATTTTTTTAAATATGATATGCGCGGTACCCAAATTTTAACTGATGAAATCAAAAAGTTAACGACTTTCTAATTATTATACGCTGGTTTCGTTTGAAGTTTGGTGATTTTTGTGTAAATACAAATGTATAGGACAAAAGAATTAAATTTGTTTGTTTGTGAATCAAATAAAATTGATACTTAAGTATCGTCATCGTGTGTGCGCTCAACCATTTACAAAAAAAAAAAAAAAAAAAAAAAATCAAATATTGTTTGCAAATGTGGCATTGTACAGTTTAAAATTGTTGTATAGGTTTTTATTAAACCTTTATACCCATTGCCATATTAAAATTTAATAAAACGAATTTAGTGAATTTTTTGAGTTTGGTCGCAGTTTGTCAACCCGAATTTTTGCAAATCGCGTTTTATTTCATAGAGTATACCTGGATCGATTTTAGCTAAATAGAATGTAAAGATATTCAGATTATTCAATACAGAATAAACGGGCAAAGGAGTCAAATTTCTGTTTAATTCACCATATCAACTTTTTCAGCTAACCCGTAATTTATTTTTCTCATTATTACGTAATATCACATATTACCAAGTCACTTAAATTTTTCGTTTTATTTTTATGCATTGCACTGCACTACCACATGTAAAATAGAGAAAAAATTTAAATTGAGCATGCAAGCGAAAATATATTAGGAATGTGCACTAATTCTATGTTATTTTCAAGAGATGACTTAACCAGCACCATTTCGCATCGGGTAATATCGTTGCTAACTTCATGTCAAAGCATCATGAGCATTGAATATGTCGAATTGTTTCCCAACAAAACGCAATTTCCGGGAAGCTTTGCTTTTTTGCTTCTATTTGAAGAAAAATGCTGCTGAAACGAATGCTGTTGGATGAATGTGAATACTGTTTTCGACGCTATAAAAGAGGTGATTTTGATAAGGAACGTCCAGGCCAGCCTTTGGCCAAAAGTTTCTTAATGAAAAATTGGAAGCTTTACTTGGTGAAGACCCGAGTCAAACGGAGTGAATTTGCAGAATCATTACACGTTGATCGATTAACGATTCCAGACGTTTAAATCCATCAATATCGACGGTAAAGCCGAATATTCAAGGCGCCAAGCTCATGCTCTGTATTTGGTTGGGTCAGCTGGGTTTAGTGTATTATGAGCTCATCCAACCCAAAAACCATCACTAGAGAACGCTACCATCAACAATTGATGCAGTTGAGCCGAACATTGAAGCAAAAACGGACAGACATGATATAATAATTTTCCAGCACTACAGCGCTCGGCCTCATGTTGCGAAACCGGTTAAAAAAATGTTAGAAGCACTTAACAGGAATGTCCTATTACACCCACCTTATTCTCCAGATATTGCTCCTTCCGGCTACTTATTTCGATCGATGGAAATCAGGACTTATCGCTTCTCATTTCCAGTATTGACACTTAGATGGCACTATAATGAGGCACTATAATAAATTTCGAAAAATGAGCAGTTATCAGCAACCGACTTTAAAAAAAGGCATGAATATAACTATGGGCGAGTCTACACCGTTTTTGAGAAGGTTGATAACACCCGAAATAATTGAAAAAATACATGATACTGTATTGAGTGAAGTTGAGTGAGATTGTTGACATACGTATAGAAAGTATCATAGGGAAATCGTCTGCTAGAAGGATCGAACCGTTTCTGATTTTGTCTGAACTCTTCGATATCAACCTAAAAATCTTTCTGGCAAGGATAGATAAGACTTAATGGATCCCAAGCACGGGTACCGCATTGAATCGAAATAAAATCCAGCAGCCTGAGAGGCGATTTGTGATTTCCTAGACCACCAATGTGGTCTTATTTCAGTCGGCGGCAGATTACTATTCCCCTCAATTGCTTAATTTTCAAGTCTTACAATCAACTTTGGCTATTATTTTTGAGTGGGTTTGATCAATCAACGATGGAAATTGACAAAGTTTAATTTCAACAATTCCCAAACCACTCATGATTCTTGTTGTGGCAGTGACTTTTGTTGACATCTAACAGCAATTGACGTAACCAAATTGCCTCTTTGGCAAATCAACCTTCGGTTGCGGCCAGTGTTCTGCTTCAAGTGTAGACAAAGCCGATAGCCTACTACCGATGACCTAGCCATGAAACAAAGTTTTAGCCAATCATGAAAGCGTATCCAGTTGTTGATTGACGACGTTCGATAACTCTTGTGTAGTGAGCCTCTGTCTAACCTCTCAATACTATTTTCTTTCTGCTTCCATGTATGATTCCGTAATTGAAAGTCCTCTTCAAACAACAAATGAAGTGAACTTCACAATCGCAATACTAGAAAATTAACTGAACTATCAAATTAATTACTAACTGAACATCTTAGCTCATTTTACAACTCAACCTCCAACGCAATCACTAAATCAACGGACAATCCTACCTTCAACCACCAAATAATTCCCCAACGAATTACTCAACTCCACAATCAACAGCCAACTCAATCGCGAAATCAACTCGATTCGAAAGCTGCCAGTGTGAATCAACTCAACTCACATCAACTCTATCGAACCTCCCACTAAACCCTCAACTCGACCCCAATATGGTCCCGAATATATATTATGCTTACAGGAATACATGAACTCAAATAAAGCTAACCTCCAACATAAACCACAACCCCCCCCCCTCCCCCCAAATAAATCTACAACTGAACCCCTCACTAAATAACAACTCAACCCAACTCCAAACTCAATCCCTAAACCAACACAGTCTGATAACTGCAAGTATCTATGTGCTCAACTTTCAATATTAACTCAACCGCTAGTTCGACCCCAACTCAACCACAAACTTAAGGTCCAACCCAATACTCAAATCAACGCGACTCGAAAAACTGCATAAATACAAGAACTCAACTCAAAACAACTTAAACTAACTTCCGACGAAATCCTCGACACAACCGCAATTAAATTCCCCATTCAACCACTGACTCCTACTCAACTCAATCCCAACCCAACTTCAAGTTAGTTGGCACAACCCCCCCCCCCCCCCCCGCAATTTTAAGGCAAGTACCCGATTCTTTTGATGTAAGTATAGTCAATAGAAACAGATTGGCGAAAAATATTCCAAATCGAATAAGCCGTTCCCGAGATATCATGGATACAAACTTCTCGATAATCTTGCTTGCTTTTGAATCCTGGTGGCCGAATACTGATCATTTTTGCCTTACGAACACATTCGATTTAAATTCTAACATAAAAATCGTCATTCTGCCCACAACATTTTGTTCTAGCAATCAACATTATAGCGCCGATTCGAATCGTGCGATTGTCTCGTTCGACGAAATCATTCTGTTCAGTCGTGTAAGGTATAATCCATTTTTAAGCAATGCCCTTCTTCGATGATAATTTCTTTACATTCGTGTTGATGTATTCCGTTCAAGTACCCGTCACTTTCTAAAGTCTTTCAAGTCATTAAATCAACTCTCGTCTCGTATTTGACCGAAACCACATTACCGAATTACCGTTTCAAGCCTAGCTCATTTTCATTGAAAAGTATTCCTCCTATAAATTTTTTATTCAAACCTCACTCTTCATCTTGTGCAAACTTACAATTTTATCGTAATGCGATATCATACTTGGTCTTAATTAATCGATGCAAGTAAATCGACGTCGATTTGTCATGTCGTTGCAACCATTTCTGCTTCTCATCTAAACCAGTTGGTCTTTGCGTTAATGCTTCACCGTCTACCAGGTCGATCAACACGACATTATTTCATACGTACAAAAAAATTTGTGTACAATTTGCTTTGGGTATATTTAGTATTCTTTTTATAGTTTTGTTAACTTTACTTCTTGCGTAATTCAACCCGCGTATTTTGAATGCATAAACTTCCTAACATAAAAGACCTAACATAGTGACCCCTCCTACAGAGACATATACATTACGTTCCAAGCAAAATATTTAGAAGTGAAGATCTAAGAAAAACGCATTTTAAACAGGTGAATCAAGTTAAATAAAGCAGACATCTCAAATAGCTCCCAGATGATTCTATGTGTATAAAAATGAAAAACGTAAACAATTTATTTCATACAGAATCTTTTAATGATATTTCCCTACCGTTTGTAATAAAATATTTTCACTTGGATAAATAACACTGTTTGTGTTGCTGTAATAGACGCCAACCTGATACAGTAGAACATAATACAACTATAAAAAATTTTCAAATTGTAGTTCGAAAAGGAAAAGTTCAACCAGACCACAAATCTGCACCAAACCATTTTTAAAGAGGAACGTTCCGATTCCGATAAAGAGCATGCGCCATTTTATTTTTCTGTTGCTAAATATTCTCTTTAATCACTCTATTGTAAACATAATATTTTGATTAATTCATTATCATGGTGTTCTTGATGTGTTTGTCTCCCTTAAAAAATAAATTCAAAGAAAATTGTAATTTTGCGGATATCAACTACAGCAAATCAGAACACCCCTTCTACAAACATAACACTCGACTCGGTGAAAAATTGTAATTCCCTAAAGGCCCGCTTAGTACATACTTAGCATAAATAATAAATAGCCTCGAAAAATTAGGTCACATCGCTTAACGTCACCACGCATAAAGATATTTTTTGTATGACTTTATTCTGAAGCAGCTGAACTATCACGCTTAGCTAATAAAAAGAAAAAAGAAAAAAAACCCAAACTAATCCAAAAATAATATATTTACATATAAGACAACAAATTTCTAGTCTCATGAGACATAAACTATTTTATTAGTTTCCTGAAAAACCATTAACTAAAAAAGGTAATGTTTAATATACGGTAATAATAAAACAGATATATCCAAATCTAGCACTAGGTAGATTTGTATATAATTCGGTTAAAAAAATATAAAAATGAAAAAGCATAGAAAATAACTTTTCCCATTTTATTATTACTATTTCATGTTGGCGGAAAAAAAAAAGAAAATGAAAATCGATAACCTCATGACATTATACTCGTCTCTCTAATAAGCACAACAATAGTGTGTACTTGCGCGTTTTGTAATATGTACACACAACAAATATTTCGGAAAATGTATGTAGTCATTTTTGAAATTATTTGCACACCCACACACAACATTACATATACATATGTGCATAGTCTATTTTCCAAAATAGTAAAATCCATACATTTATTCGCTTTTAAACATGATAATTGAATAATCTTCATTTTCGAAAAGTAAAAGTTGTTTTGGGTTGCATAATTTTTTTTTTTTGTTGTATTTAGTGTTTTCTCTCATTTCACCATAACCAACGATAAATCTCATATTCATACATTTCTTTATAGTAATTTCTTTTCTTAAACTTTTATCCGCACTTATTTACTACATACATATTATATATAAAATCGAAAATGTGTGATCCCATAATATCTTAAATGTACATTAAGAAGAAGTTTAGAAAGATTTAAGCATAAGCAACCGGTAAAACTAAGCAACAATCAATCCGCATACGTTTTTCTCTTCGTCTACAAATATAATTTGAAATCTTAAACTTGTGTGTGTCCATAAGTACATAACTAAGTGAAAGGTATATACACGTGGTAAGAGTTTTGTTGTTGTTGTATTTTCTCTAGTTCAAAACTGATTGATTGGTGATTTTATTTCACGGACGCACAAATTTTTTAGTTTTGATTTGAATTGACCTACAATTTTATAATCTGGCGAATGTGACATCGCCTGCTTTATTGCATTTAGGTGAATACATACACATACATATATCATTTGTCTAATGAATCATAATTCAAATGAATTATTATTCTAAGCATTTATTATTTGAAGAATGACGTCAGTTCTAAGAGAACTGTTTTTTTTATTTGTTTTTATTTTCAAAAATCTTATGATATGCTATCACAATAAGTTGTTTTTTTGATGCGCCACATTTTAAGGTCAGTTCATTACGTTATGATGTATGGTGTGTGAGTCACATATTAAACAATCGTGACATACCGTAATAGCGAGAATAATTTTCTAGATTCCTTTCTTATCGACGTCATCAAAATTACGATGATTAAGGTTAATTTAAATTAGTTTTAAATTCAATGCGTTTCTACGAACAATTATCTTATTATGTTAAAATATGCTTAGTCATGTTTATCTCACTGACATATACTGGACTCATTTGATTGAAATTTTTTAATTCAAATTAAATTAAATTTCCAGATGGAACTCGAAAACTGTAATTATGACGAGTTCACAATTTTAAGTGGCTGCCGTCGTTTTGATAAAGCTTATTGTTTGTTCTGACTGCAGCGGGTGTGGAAGCCAAAGCGGCAACCAAATTAAGAACATCAGTGAAAACACATCAGTGTGGTACTGAATTGATGGTTATCATGAAACAGAAAGGATGGGTGCGTAAAAATTACTGTGACAATAGTTTGTGAACTCTGCCTTGAGGTGCTCCATATCATAGCTATCGATCAAAATTACAGACTATTCAAAAATCCTGAAATCATATTTAGAAACACATTCGACGAATTTTAAGCGGTTTATTAAAACGCTACCACGCATTTAAATTAGTTCGGTTAAAACAAATTCAGCTACCAGTGTTAACTTGTTCGTAATATTTATTAATAAAACTGTCTGTCTCATAAGGGACTGGTCCCATTAAAACATGGCGACATTTTTAGAAATTATTAAAAATTAGTTCGAATTTATTATGAAACGTTTTGGCAAAATTTTAACATGTCACCGATAAGTGATCAAAACGTCATTACTTTAATAAACATTTTGTAATTTATATGACGGTTTTCATAAATTCGAAAAATTAAAAATGTTGATTTAAAATGCTGACCTAATATGTTTTCGTGCGGTAAATCCCTTTAATAAAGGAAATTGAATAAAAACATTTTCTTACAACCATGGCATAGACTTGCTCATGGACACTCGTGTCGATGGCAGCCCCAAACATTTCCTTCTTGAGAATCTAAATCCTTCTTGAATCTAAACAAATTAATTTTTTATAAATTCGTTAAATCTTATCCAATCTGTATCGTTTGCCTACTTCTTAGCCTTAAAATGATACAAATTTAATTTATGATTCTAAAAACGTCGGATGAAGCGCTCAAGAATTAACGCTCGCTTAGGTTAGGTTGATACCGCAGGATTCCCCTTCACGCCTCGCATGGACCAGGGACCCACCTTATTGAGAGATAAGTGACAACTCAACGCCACCCGTGGCACCATAGAAACTGATTCGCGCGACCTGAATGCCGCCTGACTGTCCACATAGATTGCCATATCCAGAAGGTACTTCATTATGTTTTAACCACGTTGAGACCTCTTCCATCGCTATCACCTTAGCCTGGTATACGCTTCAATAAGCAGGGAGAGGAACAGAAATGTTCACATTCGTCTTTGTACGTAAGGTAATGGTGGCAAAAGTTACTGGTATTAGTGAGAGGACCGTTGCAGAGAGTCAGACCCTTAGACTTGGCACCCCTGTGACACTATACGGGGATGAACCCTGATCAAGAAAAGTGCGGGAAAAGCGATGGGCTGACCTCAGGTGTAGGAGTACACAACCTCAAGTTGAACGTAAAGGTCAAGCCTCTCCATAACTTAAAAAAACTTAAAATAATACACTTCAATTCGACGTTTGCAGATCAATTTACATTTATCGAAGCAAAAAAGGTAAGCTAATCTATAATGTGGAGGTTTAAAGCCGATGACACCAATTTTGTATCGATTGCCGTACAATACCTCACCCTTAACCAATTAATTTCCAGGGGTTTCACAGCGGTCTCCATAGTCAAGCCCTTACTCAGATGCAGAGTATGGTAAATATCGATGGTATCAACCTATTTTTCCGGGAACAAAAATAACCCCCTCCAGAAATGGAGAATATGCCGGATCATGCTCTATCTGACATGGGTACCTTCTTGTCATTCTGGTTTCGCAGATATTAAAGAAGACGTTCTTCCCAGATCATATGTACATCAGAATTAATATTAACTTCTTTAAGGCAAGAGTTTGTGGTAACAATACTCAAATGTATCAACTGCCTAGCCTATAATGAACGTCTTTAGGATAATATAACGGGGCTACAGGCTAGTTATAGAGTTATCGATAGAGACCTAGATAGAGTTGCAAATGACCTTAGTTGCAATAGTTAGTGCTTGTCATTTAAGTTCTCCTCGGTGCGACAGGGCCAAAAGGAAAACTACTAGGCAACCTAACACACGTCTCTGACCAAATAAAACGTAGTGCTAAGCCAGAGGAGAGGTGAAAGGAAAAGGGGGAAGTTGGCGAGATTTATGCGAGAAAATATACACAAATGGAGAACCATTTATATCAAGGGGGGAAGAATCTCGAATATCTAGTAAGATGCCATTTCCCTGAAAGTACAGTCCTTAGTGACCAGGAAGTCGCTTGCCCCAAAGGAAGCTGGCAACTGTTTGAAAATCATTTTCAATTCTGGAGAAATAATCTGGCCGATTAATTTGTTTGGTTCCCTTTACAGCTTAGAATATGTTCCAAGACGCTGGAGGGATGAGAGCATAATTTATAAATTCTCATTTCGAGAACGTTATCTATGCTGTCGATCTAACCTTGATAGTCACGATAAAATTCAAAAATTTAATAGATGCTCTTATTAGTAAATGACTGGTGTATATAGTCTGGCCTCTTTACAAATCGAAGAAAAATCTATCTTAAATCGCCAACCTTGCAAAGGGAAACTCTCTAATTACACTTCCCTCAGTTCCGAGCCTAACATTTTCTTCTAGATAATGGCGTTGTGTACGTCAAATACTTGGTATTTGAGGCCAGGAGCCTTTTAATGGCCATTCAGAAAAAATGCGGAGGTCTCCAACGGACCGTTGCAGATGGTGCAACTTGGGAAATATTGCATCCTTTCTATTTATATGCGAAGCTAGCCACTTTAAAAGGCTTGAATTTCTTAATGCATACAAATTCAGTGGCCTTTACGTCGACCCAATAGATGGATAATAGATATGCGTCCTATGCTTCCCTTCTCGTGGCAATAGCTGTATTTCTTGACGTTTGATCTGATCCGGATCAAATCATGTTTTATGAAACGATAAAGAAACGGAAAGTGCTACTCGGATCAAAATTGTGTACCAAAAACAAAGATTTGTTCAATTTTTGTTGTTGCTTTCCATGTAAAATTTGAGTTTAATTTACAGGATAGTATGAGTGATACAAAAAAACTCAATTATAAATCAATATTCAAGTGAGCTTACTGGTCATGTCTACCGACACAGATTAAAGTGGCTTTATGCTCGTGTTCATACAAAGGTTAAATAAAAATTTGTTGTTTTGTAGAGGGTCTTATTAAAAAGGCTAAGTGGACCTTGAAATGACCTTAACAGATCAGTTTAAAGAGCATGAAGCATAATTTAATAATATCCTCTTAAGATTGCACAACTTTGTCCTGAATGAATAAAAATTTTGAAGAATACAAATTGTGTGTTGGGAACATTCGATATTCCACCACATTCCATAAAAAATTGTCATTTTCTTATAAATCTTGATTTAGCCAACCAACTAACGACATAAAGGTAAATGTTACATAATTGATAAATTGGTAAGATGTACTAAAAACGATTTGAAACCTATCAAATTAGTTTACGTGAGAGTTTCAAAATAATTTATCACCAACCTCTACCTTTACTCAAATGTTTTGATTCTTGACATCAATTCTAACTGAAATCGACGATAAATTTGAAAATAAAATCTATTATTAATTGTTTAATTCAAATCAAAATTAAGTTCCAGTTATGTAGTTTTGATGGAACTCGAAGACGCCGTTATCCATGAAGGTGTGACTAAAATTTTTAGTGAAATTTGAATCAAATCGATGCATCAAGAGTTTGATTAGAATTTTTAGTGAAATTTGAAACAAATATGATTTACAACTTTTACACTTGAAAATTAACTGTTTGGCAGCAATTTGATTTATTTTCTTTAAAAAAATTGAAAGTCGGTCAGGTTTTAATTAGCTATGAAGTATTACAAGCGTTAGGAGATGTTTGCTCACTTAACAGTGGACAAAGCTACTGGCGTTACAGACGTCTGTAAAAACATTTAATGGTTGGATTCGTAAATCTAATTTTTGAACGTCAAAACGTCAGTTGACATAATTTTTTAAAACCAAATATTAAAATACTATTATTCAATTTTTAAAATTCGAATCATTTCGCTTTTTTCTAAAGCAAGGTTTTTTTCATGAATGAATTCGAGTACATACTTGAATTTTTTAATTTCGAGAAAAGTCAGCACCAGGCATAGAAGTGTATCATTGGTGAAAAATAATGCTTCCCGGTCGATCAGCGTTTTTATTTGCCCAAAAACGTTAGAAACCGTCGATGGAAAATCGAACCTTTGAAGAAGAACTCAACATTAACACTGACTTTGACGGCTCTTTATATTTTTTCAACGAGAATTAGCCTCAACTATTAAGGGTGTGATATGACAATTTTATGCTAATGGCGTAATTAGTTGGTCTCCACGAGCGAAACGTGTTCGAGAAGTCGCGATTAGTAAAAAAATTGTTTTTTTTTTTAATTTCAACAAAAATCAGCACCGCACTGTTATCTGCCTCAAAATCCAAAAAATTAGAAACCTACGATCGAAAAATCTTATGTTTGAGGCCGAACTCGAAATTAACACTGACTTTGGCGGCTCGTAACTGTAGACTAACTAGACATGTTTTGCACCTAGAGTAAGCTTGTATTGTCGTGTGTAAATTTCATACGATACAAACGTGTTTCGGTCCTCATGTTCATTAGTCGAGCTGCACTGAAAAAACTATGCCTAGTAAAATGTAAATTTCAAAAAATAAAATTGGGTTTTAATCTCAGAGGGAAACTTTTTTGTGGTACACGAAAAACAAACTTCAATCCAAACCCTCAAAATTAAACAAAAACCTGTTTGTTGTAATTGGAAAAAATTTAAACTGTAAGTTGGCCGCTTATCGATGATAATACTTAGCGAGTCACAATTTAAAAATATTGTCAAAAATAGATAGTTTTTTACCTTGTGAAACTCATTGGCCCGAAAAATAACTAACATTTTCCTACTTAAAATCGGTTGAAATTGAAATAGGGAAATTTGATTTAGGAAGTTCGCCTTAATTCTACATTCAAAATAATTTGGCCCAATTATTTCGTACCGAGATATTTAGGCGGAATTTCCATTTTTCATCTTTTCCAAACCAAAAAAATTTGGATATTACAGGAAAATTGTTTAATTTCCTTTCCTCCTACTAAGTAGTCGATCGAATTCCTATGTCCGAAGTTCCAAAATAAAAGAAAATTGTACCTACAAAAATTAATCCCAATTTCCCAAGATTGGATTTCCTTAGTCCCAAGGTCACGAATCCTTTTTAATTGCGTGATAAACGCATTGTAATATACAAATCGAAATTTGAAGCCGTCGTACGTTTGCCCAAAACTTCAAAAATTTCATTGAATTAAAGAAAAGCACTTTCCAGAATAAATTTGTGAGAATACGTAAATCTAGAAAGTATTAGTTGTAAGTTGTAAGAACCATTAAAACAATTTAGTCAAAACAATTATTAATCAGAAAAACAAATTTTTGACACAGCTTCAGTCACATGCTGGTTTTTGCTTCATTTTATTTGCTGGTGTTCTGAGCATTATCTAACTAATAATTAATATTCTCATACTTGATTCGATAAAATGAAGTAAAAGACTTAAATTTAGTTAAATGAACTCAATCAAGTAAAATACAATACAAAAAAAATACAAATTGTTGCAATAGAAAATCGAACAATAAAAATTGTTAACCGTTACTGGTCTATGTAAATCGCCTTTATTGATATCTCTTGTTTTCGTAAATAGGTAATTTCTCAATCTGCAAAAAATAAAAAATCAACACGGCTAGATTATTTCGAAAAATCAGTGAATCCAACCTAAGCAGTGCAAAACAGCGTATATCATAAATAATTTTTAGGATTTTGAGAGTAATACCCTAGACAGACTGTGTTTTAATAAATCCGAGTTAGCTAAACTAGTTTAAGTATTCTATGCAAAAACAAAGAGATTAGCTAAAATGGAGGTTGACACACTGCGACTAATCTCGAAAAATACACTAAATCGGTTTTATTAAATCGCAGTGTGTATAGGGTATAACTTTATTGTAAATTACTTATGTAGATCAGGGCTACCTAATATTACATATTTAGACAATAATTAACGAATAAAATTAAAAAAAAAAAATCATTCAAGTAGATAGTGTGAAATTGAAACATACAATAAAAAAAAAATCGAGAGGAATTTACAAAATGTGTATGACGTAAATCAAAATATGTATTTGTATATAAAGTCGATATTGACCTAAACTTAGCTACGTCTACCACTTTCATGTGATACGATCAATTGAACTTAATTCAATCCGCAAATATTCACTGAAACTTAGATTCCCATGACAAAGCAAACTAATCAATTTCGCAATTTTTCCCAAAAATATTTTAATTACTTTGTATGTATGTATGTATCTACAATTAAACACCAAAAGGCCTATGTGATTCCATCAACATGTAAACAGTTGAAATGTAAATTAGTATACCTGTAAATAATTTCACGGTAAAAGCACTTTTTTCTTCATCTTTTATTATATAACCGTTGTATTCTCATAAAAAAAAAGCAAAAAGAACAAAAAGAAGAAAATAACTTAACAATTTTGTTGTCTTAAACAAACTGTGTTCGCTACATAAAAACTATAAAAAATTACATAAATTGCGGTTATCATTTATTCCAGTTAAACATAAAAAAGAATGCTAAACTGGGTTTTTTGATATGTTTGTAATCCATATTCCCATATGCCAATGAAATTTTGTCAGTAAATTCTTTCGATATGAATATACATGATTGTATATGTGTGCATCATTTATACAAACTTAATGATGTGGAGGAGGAGATACACAGTACACAGCATTCAGCAATGATGTCACCGAATTTAATTATAAAACAAAAAAAACAAAATAAAAATAAAAAATTCAATAATGAACAAGCATTTTTCACTATTTATCATCGTACTCTTAGCACTTTACAGTGAACTTTTATCAATAATTCGACGTATTTTTAATTAGTCAGTGAAAGTACACGTCAGTAACACCCGTATATGGTGTAGTAAAAATAAAATGATTTTTTTTTTTTTTAACACTTACCAGTAGTCCAGTTTCAACATTTGGGATTAAAATAACTTTCGATCCATCCAATAATCCATTATCCTTTAGTGTTCCGTCAACTAGTTCCCTGGAAAAAAATGTAAAACCAAATTTTGATTAGTTAGTAATCGATAAATTTCTAGAAATAAAACATAAAATTGTTTTTGCACAAAAATTCTCAACAAAAAAAAAACAGATTTTTTAATTCTATGAATTTTACCACGTGGATCATATGAAAATTTGCTTCTACTGAAAAACGAAAATAAATTTGCGAAATCAATATTCTGAGCAATCAACTGAACAGAGAAGTGTTTTTATTATTTATATTTTTTGGGAAATTCTAAATTTAGCTAATTACTTTATTTTGCTTACTAAAATAAGAGATTGTGATTTTTCCAGATTTATCTGTTTTGAGGTCCTCTGATTCCAAAAAAAAGTGGATTTCGAAGTGATGTCTGGCTGCCTGTATCCTCTCTACGGCCCGGATTGGGAGGTGTCAGTGAATTTTAGTGAAATTCGGCCAACCGGAATTGGGCCAAAAAAATTATTTTACAATTATCTCAAAAAGTAAAAAGTTTTCAGGCCTCATCCCAATTTTTTGAGATAATTTTAGATCAATTACCAAGTACTCTGAAATTTCTACAGAATTTTTTTATTTATTGTCCAAATATGGCCGCAAAGCCTTGTAAGTCATTTTTAATTTAATTATCGCAATCCAACGGAGTATTTTCTCAAGTCTGTATTGTTGGCACCAATCTCAAGATGATTTTCTGTTAGACTTATCAATAGCATGTACTCTGAAATTTTTTCAAATTTTTTTCATTCAAGATCAAATAAGACCGCAAATCGTATAAATCGAATTTAATTAGATTTTCGCAGTTCAACTCAGCATTTTTTTAAGTCCCCGTGGGTCGGTTTTAATTTGATTTTCGCGAACCAACAAAGTGTTTCCTCAAGTCCCTTATTTTTGGCATCAAGCAACTTCAAAATGATTTTTTGTTAGACTATAAATAGCCAGAGTACTCTGGAATTTTTTCACAATTTTGTCATGGCCAAATATAGTCGCAAAGCCTCGGTCACTCTTGTTTAATTTTATTTTCGCAATTCAACTGAGTACCAAGCTCATCAAGATTTTCTGTTAGACCTATCAATTGCCAGAACACTTGAATTTTTCCAGAATTTTGTCACCAAGCCCTATGAGTCATTTTTAATTAGATTTTCGCAGTTCAACTCGCTATTTTGACGAATTCTGTATTGTGGGCAACAATCTCAAGATGATTTTCTGTTAGACCTATATATCAATAGCAAGTACATACTCGGAGTTCTTTTAGAATTTTGTCATGTTGATGGCAAATCCTCGTCACGTCATATGTATTTAATTTGACTTTCGCAATTCAACTGATTATTTTCTTAAGTGAATCATTTAAGTTGTAGTAGAATAATATATTTCAGGAAGCTAAGTTATTTGGGTTCGAGGGAAAACCGTATTAAATTATTTTTGATGACTTTGAAATTTTAAATTAAGCTCATAAAGTTCATTTTTATACAAATCTCTATTTTTCTAATGGTATCTTAGTTTACGCGAAAAAGCAAACAACTTTTACCTGAATGGGCGTACATGGTACATCGAAGAAATGTGTACCATTGTAATTAGTTACCGAAATGACGAACTGGTTAATTTTTTTGTTTGAGTTTAGAATAATTTAACAGATTATCCGAAATTTTCGAATTTTGACGTTGAGTTGCGCCATTTGTTACCGAATTACAAACACATCAAGATTTTCCTTATTTTATGTGATTGTTCGAGATTTGAGTTAAGAAAATAATGCAGATTTTAATCAAAATTATTAACTCTTAGTTATTTTTAGGAGAAATGTGTTTTTGCTTTTGAATGGCTTACTCATGGCATTGAGATTTTTGGAGATTTTCAGAAATATTCCAAATTTTTTAAGAATATTGAAATTATTCTAGAGTTTTAAGATGATTGAAAATTTGTTGGTGCAATCAGTTGTATGTCTCGATGTTTTTAAATCATAATGGACCGACCGTCTTCACATTGCATACTCCATGAACCCATTACTGAAACACATGTTAATCCCTTTTTCTCCCGTAGAGCAGATTTTGGGATCAGAGATCTCTGAACAGATGAAAAAAGCAAAATGTTTTTTTAATCATTGATTCAGCACCTGACATTTCGCACTCCGATTAGTTGACGATATATAGTGCTGAGATAAGTTAAAACTGGAAGATAATGGCGGTAGAAGGAGTTTTGTGTTTTATAGAAAATGTCGTTAATAAAAGTGAATAAATGGAAAATTGAACTATCTATGACGATGATCCGACTAATGTGGCAGGTGTTTATAATAGTCGACAAACAAGAATAAAGCCAATAGACAATCTTGTCATTTAAGTCTCATGGAGAACTTGGGTGGCGATGGGAAACCCTTTATGACATGGCGTCCCTTTGCAATAAAAGGCTTGTAATATTCCAGACTCTGTTTTGTTTGCGAAAATATTTTGTTTTTTAAGGGCTTGCAAAGAGCGCTAAATCTACTGGTATCAAGCACCAAATGAGGTAAATGATCTTACCAGATTTAAAATTTATACAGAACTATTCGAAGTAGAAACAATTAAAATTCCCAAAGATACTACTCGTATCTACTACCATCTGGCAACATCGTCGATAGTGACCTCTGCACCTAATAAAGGATGGCTCATGGAACCAAGATTCGTGCCAGGGTATTCGCTGTCCATAAATTTCATATACTGCGTTATTCGAATCAAAATCTTAATTTCACGATTTTATTGAAATCGTCTGTGCCATGCTACCATCGCCGGGTTTAGGACCAAATTCACACTAGAAAATGGTCTCGCGATATGTCAACTATCACACCACCCAAATATGACAATACTCTTGATCAACTTTTGACACAATTTTAGTCGCAATTTCCTTGTATCAAGGTCTATAAAACCATAGATTCAATACCATCTCGTTCGCCATTGGCGGTTGAATTTATGTAAGTTGTCTACATTATATGGTCAAGGAATACCGAAAAATTCCAAAATATACAATTAGAAAATAACAAAAAAACCCTTTACATACATACAACCCATTGTAAAAAGAAAAAAAAAACGAATAGCTAATTGTAATAATTTCTTACAGTAAGGCCTCGTTATTTTATTCAAACAGCAATAACAACCGGTGAGTAGTTAATGCTCGAAGTCGCAATTTTAAAAAATGAAAAATCAGGCACAGCATGTCTTATTGAACCTATTGACATCTCTGAATGACTGGTATGCACTAACCAACTACTATTTAGAAAAGTCAAACATTTAGCCAAAAAAATCGACCCGAGCCAAGCAGCATTAATACCAATTGGGAAACATTGTACATGAAATACAGGTTCGAAAAATTCCCCAAGCTCGGGTACATTTTGGAAAAGGAGAAATTCATTTTATACTATTCTGGAAAAGCGATTTAATTTTAAGATTACAATGGAAATATGTTCTTCTTTTATTCGCAAATGAGCCTTGATTCTTTAAAAAGGGGAAACAAGCCTCGTACGCATTAATTCACTCCACTATTATAACCATTTATAAATTACATTTCATTCTCTTTACAAATACCCTGTAAAAAAATGCCAAAAGAACACAAATCTCACTGGCACTCCCTAAAATAGAAATCTAATTAAACAAAAAATATTAGAATGTTTTGACAAAAAAAAAACACCGATTATTCCAAACTAAAATCAAATTCATGCGAACGATTTACTGTTGCTTCACTAATTCATTTTGATCCAGAAATAGAAAGTCGATAGGCGCAACCACAAAGAACAATGGATAACAGGCCGACTTTCTCTACATACGTATATGATAATATTAAACATTTACATAGTGACCATTTCGTCAAAAGCGTGACTCTCGTATTACGCAAAAAGCTTGCTCAATAATTAAAGCAAGTCAGTCGCACAATATTAATTACCTAGGTGCAAGTGTGCAATAATATCTATATTTTTTTGAATAAAGAAACACAATGCATAATTCACAATCAAAGCTGTTAACATTTCAATATTCTCTGTATAAAAATTCAATTATTCAGCTATAAAAAAAAAAAATCATACAACATTCCAGATTTGTTAAAACATCACCAATATATTACATATACACAAAAACACTTACACATAGAGACACACATGAATTTGTATGTCATCGCGCGAGTTCCATCTAAAATCGCGAAAAAACAAAATATATAAAACGCGATAAAATTAAAAAAAAAATGCTTATACATTTCAATTTCTTTTTATTTTATTTTTAAACGTTAAATTCACCTTAAACGCAAAAATTATTTCTTTCAAGTTGAACTAATGTAAGTTAGTAAATTTTAAACAATCAAAAAGTAAAATGAAATCATTAAAAAATGGTGAAACATATTTGTGTAAAGAAAACAAAAGCAACAAAAATTGATAAAAGTTTAGACAAAGGCGCTTATAATAAAGAAAAAAGATCCCACAGAAAACACTAAACACCACCTACATAAATTTTGCAAGCCCTATGCATTTAATAAAATAAACTTTAATCTTTAAAACTTCTACACCCATTTTCTATTGTCTGTATGTGTGTGTGTGTGTGTGTGTCTGTCTGTTTCCATGTGTGTATGGCTTTATATCTGATAAATCGGTAATCCGGTGCGCGAAATGCGTAAGTTTACGTCACACAGCAACACAATCGCTCGCGCACTCTAATTTTGTGCGTTCACAATAAACAAAAATTTCTACTTTCAAAATTACGAAACTGATAAAATGAAAACGAAACGTCGTTATACGCAAAAAGGTGATGTGGTTGATTTCGCGTGTGTATTTTATGGTTACAAAGCGATTTGTGCGAATTGTAATTTTAAGCATATTTACATATGTATTTACTTAAAGCGGTAAGGTGCGCATATTTTTTGGCCATTACCAATTTTTTTTTCTTATTATTGATTAGCGCAATTGCTGCTGCTCCCACTATCTCATTCTTTTTGTTTGTTTGTTTCTTCGTATAAATAAAACAAATAATTTTTAAATTATGTCATACTAACAATGATACGATGTTATACATGGCCGCAAGTAAATTATTTAAAACTAGATTGAATTGGAAATATCAGTTCTTCCCAATAATAAACAACTATGCAAATAATTTTACAGTAATACTTCGTTTAACGCCGCGGTATATCATATGCTTGATATGAAATTTAATTAAAATAAATTAACTGCGGACAATAAAAGTAAGATGACAATTGTCATCTTTTTTCTGTAAAAACGTCAATATACGCGAACAATATTAGCCATATTACGTTTAAGAGAAAACGAAATTTTGATAAAGTTATCTTCATCTTCAAAATTTCGTTAAATGTAAATCGCGTATAAGACTACAGACTTGATGAAAAACTGTTTTGGAGTTGCGAGCTTTTACGTGCTTTCACTTACACCAATTTGAGGTTTATCAACTACCTTTTATGTATCAATTCTAATTTTGTCTGAACTCTGTAGAATCCCTCCTGTGTAGAATGTCAAATTTTTCTTGATGTATATTTTCAACCATTGAAGGACCTTATTTACGGTGATCATATCCTTAAACATAATTGTTATTTTTTAAATGATTTATTCAAAACAAAAATGTCAAATAGTGGCTTTTCTCTGCTAAGCGGCCTAATGAAATTGCGATGGTACTTGACGATAATCCAAGTGAGATTTCAAATAAAGATTGTCAATCAAGGCAAACAATTAGACCTCTCAATTTTGACAAAAGATTTGAGTGTGCACGCTTACAAAATTCAGTTAACGCAGTAATTGAAACCTCCAGACCATTTCAAGGCGATTTCTCAAAGTAAAAACCATTTTCATCTCAGCGGATACGTTATTAAGCAAACTTGTCGCATTTGGGTCGATCAAAATCCAAGACAGATTATCGAGAAACCGCTGCATTCTCAAAAAGTCATTGTTTGTTGTGATTTTTGGGCTGGAGTTTTTTTTCTCAAAGATGATGTCAGCAATGCTGTTACTGTGAATGGTGAACGCTGTCATACCATGATGTCCATCTCGGACATCTTTCTTTTGGGTTATCTCAAAAGTACGGTCTAGGCCAATAAGCCAGCAACAATTCAAAAGCTAAAGGACGAGATAATAAGGCATATTGGTGGAATAGAGGACTAATTATGCCAGGATGTCATCCTAAATTTGGACAAACGGATTGATTTGTGCCGCCGAAGCCGTGGTGATCATTTGGCCGATATTATCTTTCACACATAATTGTTCTCGATCAATAAGCATGGTTCAATAAAGAAATCAAAATCATTCCAAAGCAATAATTTTTTATTTACTATTCAGCAATAATTCCGATTTTAAATGCGACAACCCCCATCTTTGAGCGGCACAACTTATGGGAACAAAACTATAAAATTCATAAGCTATCTTTGAAAAAGGCCAAAAACGAAACATCGTCAAAATTTTTCATGGCCGTGTGGCTGTTGAATTAACCGATGGTGATCTTTATTTATAAAAAATAAATCGATTACGACTCTTGAAAAGATTTCTTGAAATGTTAAAATCGAAAAGTTCTAAATATTGGTTAAAATATTTAGAAGTAGCGCGCTATCCATGCAAGTCTACAACATCAAAAAAGGTAATAAGAAAGCTTGATATCCAAAAGGCAGTGTTTGGCAACCTGTTGAATATAATAAGTGATGAAGGGAATGCCAACGGGAAATGGTCAAGTGGAGCACATAAAACATATTATCATTCCTGCTCTAAGAGAAATGGCAATAGAAAAACCAGAAGAGTGGTACAAATTTACAGAAAGTTGCAGAAATTTGAAGAATACTTACCAAAGGTTTTTTTGGTTGGGATTAAAATGCATTGCCCGGAAGACAGGCTAAACGAAATAATTGAGCAGGAAACAGCGCTAATTCTTAATGAAGATCGGCAGAATTTAAGAGAAGCGGCAAGATGGAAGATAATAGAAGTCGAGGAAGAAAATAAGAGAAACTACAACAAGAGAAAAAAATAGACGATATGGTGCTAACCAAAAGGACACAATTTGGTGCAATGAAGCTCTTAAGGAAGTTTTTTGGTCCAAATCAAATTGTTCAAGTGAAGGAGAGAGACCGTTATACAAATTTGTGTATTCGGAGGAGCCGAATAAATCATCCACATATGCAGAATACTTGATTGATTCGATGTCAAATGAATAATCATCAAGATATATTTTATTTTCTACTCACTATTCAGATCGATCAGTAGCAAAAAACGATTTTTTATCAGTAAAGAGCGAATAATAAATTTTAAACATAAATTTGAACTGAATTTGCTTTTTTCCCTATAACCAAATGAACAAACTTAGGTTAAATACCCCTTTTTCTGATGCTGAGCCATTTTCAAATTATTTCCTTTAGCAAACCAACTACTTAGCTTTATCTTGATTTACTAACAAAGGTTTTTTTGATTAATTAGGAAATTTGAACCAACAAGTTTTATTGTCTGACGAACGAAGACTGGTATTGAAATGTATAATCGGACGTAAGAAATCAATTTCGCTTTCATTTCAACCATGGAACAAAAAGGAAATATTGGCGTCTGAAATGGAAAGTGCTCAAACAAGTTTAAATCTATGTACAGGATATACGGCTCGAAAGGAGGTTTTATATAACAAATTAAAAATGTCTTGCTTTTCGTGAATTGTAAAAGGAAATTACTTCCCTTTCCCCTTATTATTATATAAAGACAATAAACCGGTAATTGCAAATACGAATTTAAAAATTTAATTCATACTTGACTGTTAGAAACTAAAGTTGCCTCGAATAAAATTTGCACCAAATTATTAGAGGTAAAATAGATGATACATAGGTCCCACAAATTTCAACATTGTTCAAAGATGTTCTACACTAACCTAACTAATTGATCTTTTTTAAATGATGTTTTGCCACGCTTCTGTATACGAAATATTTTAAATCATATAGATACATGTGACGAGATAAATAATTTGTCCACCATTATGTGATAAATAGAAATATCATGTAAAATAAATTATATATGCATGTGACTGACCCAAGGTTATCTGACAAAAAAAAAAGCAACACACATGTGTTTGCCCCGACACTAAATACAAAACAACGACAATATCTACATACTTATATACAAACATTTCTTATAAATCACAAAGCATTCAGCAACCATTTGTCTGTCTATTCGTATATTAAATACTAAACATAATTGTATGTTATGTGCATTTGTGAATCCTCATCAATAGAAATTAAGCATTTTATTTTCGGTTATACCTATGTACTATACACAACTAAGTTTTTTGTATATTACAGTTGTTGTGAAGAGTAGAGACCCATCACAAGAAAATGTTTACCTCTATAAGTCTCTACCTACATATGCACGAGTATATGCGATATTGCGGCATGTTTTCTTTATCTGGTTTTACATTTTATAATCGATTTTTATTACATTTTCCAACAAAATGTATTGATAATCATAAGGTTATTTTTTGTTTTGTATTTTTTGCCTTTCCTGGCAATGTTACCAACAAGTCACGCAAAAATAACAACAAAAAAAAATGGATAACATTTTCAATTAAAAAAAAAAAAAAAAATGGATTTTTATCAACAATAGAGCAAACATATGTATATACAGTACAGTATATAACCGACCATTTTGAATAAATCATATAAATATGTATTGTACATAGAGGAATGGGTGAGAAGATAATATTGGGCTCTTTTTGGTCACACAATATTAGGGCTTATCTATTCTATTCCACGTGTTCATTCGCGCTAATCGCGCTTCTATTTTTTGGAATGTTGATTGTTTAGACTTGTATAGAGTGTGCGCTGTTTCAGAATAACATCATTTGTGAATTGCGATTCAAAGTTTATTCCAATTCTTTTTTTTTTTTTTTTAATTTACTTAGCTTGTTTACGCTTTTATACGCGCAGATTTTGTTGTTTTACAAGATATGACGTAAGCTTTTAATGTTGATTTAAGTTAACGTTAAAATATTCCATTTCTACATTTCTTCCCTGGCAACAATTTAGTTAAATTCAAATATAGGAAGTCGATTATGATAAGTTCCGCTTGTTTGTGCTTAAGTATGGTGAGGTCACTATGATTCTTGAAACACCATTTCATCAGTATTGTAGCGAAATACCGAATGCTTTTTAAGCCCTATTTTCATGAACCTCTTAAAAAGAGCATTACTGTGCCCCTGTGGCGTTTGGCTTATTTTGAAGGAAAGGGCTAAAATATTAAAAAAAAAACAGACTCAATTTGTAGCCCCGATACAACAAGCTAGAGAAATAGCTACGCTAAAACTAGTTCTAATCTTTAATTTAAATATTTCAAAATTCGAAGAATTTTTTATGTAATCTGAAAATTTGCAATTCTCATTTATGGTATTTTAAAGTTCGGTTTTTTAATAAAATTTGTTTTTGAAATGTTTTGAATAAGAACTTTTTTGAAATATCAGCAAGACAAATGTTAGTGAACTTTATAATTTCCGAATGTTACAACTTGTAGCGTTAAATTTCCCCATTTGGCGTATTTTAAAAGGGTTAAAACATTAAAAAAAACAACATACTCAACTTGTAGTACCCGATTCAACGAGCTACAGAAGCAATACACAGTAAGCAGAACTAAAAACAACCCAGCTATTACTTAGCATACACTAACGATATTTGAATCCTGGGTCGCAACTTCATCCCTGAAAGAAGAAGACCTCCTTCCATTGGAACTAACAGGCCAACAAATTGGCCTTCATACCAATGAAGCGAAGACTAAATATAAGGTCACCGTGAAAAGCCAGACACGTGGAGACTTTATTTTAGGAAATAAACAATATGAAAAGGTGAATGAGTTCAAATACTAAAGATCACTGAGATGCACTTTGCACGGTTTCTGTGAAGGAAGTGTGCGTGGTTTTGTTGGATTTTTGTATTATAAAGTACAAACAACAACGAGAAAGAGAATCGTTGCGTTGGGTTTGATACAGTTGTCACAAGTAATTTACTATTGTGTATAATGGGCACTAATACATGCATACAACTTGATTTATATATGCCAGGATCAACAATATGGTTGTACAGCTGCCTCGTTCGCTCTTTACACGGATTCTGTTAAGGAAATGTAGTATGTTTTGTTGGTTTTTGTATTATAATGTACAAACAACAACAAATAGAGAATTTTTCTTTTTTCGTTGGTGTTGATACAGTTGTCACAATATTTTACTGTACTATCTTGATACAGAGTTTAGATATGTTTATATGTGGCCTACATATAAAAGGCCTACTGCTACACACATGAAAGATGGTAGAAAATATTTACCGTCAATGCATGTTGGTGGTTTTAGTATACATATAAGATTTTGTTACTTGTATGCAGGTGTTGTTAATCTCTTTGTGTTTCTGTGTATTCACGAAAGAACTATGATATTATTGAAATCATGCATTATGTGAACACAATGAGATTTTGTATTTATGTGGTTTTCCTGTTGCAACAAAAAACAGATTCGGAGTCGAATCCGAGTTGAAAAATGACAGTTTTTTGACGTTTTAACTGGAACAGCCAAAAATCCGGATTCTGCGATTTTTTGTTTTTTATATGGTTGTGTGAATATACGTATTAATTGTCAAATTCTATTTTTATAATTAGATTGTTAATACTGGTGAATTTTTTCGTAAATTAATAAATAATTTATTGTAATCATGTTATTTGTTGTTATTTGTTAATTATTTTACTGTTTTTTAAATATATTTTTCCGCATATTTATTTTGATGTTTAAATGACATTTAAATGTAATTGTGTTAGTAATCGCTCCGAAAAATTTTACCGAGCGACGAATGACAGCTGCTGTCACTTGGGTTTCGCTCCGAATCTGTTTTTTGTTGCAACAGGAAAACGACATTATACAATTCATTTGAATGGTTTATTTAGGTAGAATTAATAATTTTTTACAGGGTATTACATATTGAATTAAATTGTTTTCTAATTAATTTAATTAATATTATAAATTATAAATTGACTAAATATATAAATAAACAGATAAATAAAATGCGAATTTAGAAATGTTGGTTTAAGTTTGATGATGAAGATTTGATTTTTAACACAAAATGATGAGTTCATTTATGTGAACAAAGTGGAATTATGTTAAAACATTTTGGAAGGCTAAATGTTTTTGAGTTTAATGGTTGTCTTAATGGATTTATTGAAATTTAGATGGTGAGATGCACACACAATCGTCATAATTACGTATATGACACATCGATAAATTTTTAAGAAAGTAAGGTTTTATTTTCATTGCATTTATTTATTGTTTTATTTACTTTGCATGTTTGATTTGGCAGGGAATGAGGTCAGTGAACTGAGTTTAAATTTTGGATATATTTATATTTATTTATTAATAAAGAGATCAAATTTCTGAATTATTGATTAAGTGCAGGATTTTGGTGGCGGTGATCTCTTCAATAGGTGAATGATGCTAATTGGATTTTTATTTAGGTAGTCTAATATTTTTAAGTTTTATTTTTGAGTTGCGAAAATGACTAAGGTGAAGGAAATCATTTGAATATGTACACTATCAGACATAAATATTTGAACGACGTCCGGGATTAATCACTGGAGCTGATTTTCGGGTAGCTAATTTTGCTACTCGTGCAAATTTCCGCTCAGTCGGCTTAGTTAAAAGTCGTGGGCGTCCACAACGATGCTTATTTTTGTTGATCTGGTTTCAATAAATTTCTTTTATAAAACTGTTGCTACCGTTTGATATTACATATTGTAGGGATTTATTTTGATAAGTTTCTTGTCGTTGCAATGCTTTTATTATCAATTTGTAACGCTTTCATCTATTCCTTTGGAGAGGCTCATTTTCAATTCATAAATTAAATTTTTGAATACATAGTTAAAAATTTTTGTTCTAAAATATCAAAAATATCTTCTGCTAAAATCAATCACTTTATTGGTATTAAATTGTAATTTATATTAATGTTGCTGTTTCGTTTAAATATTTATGTATATAGATTGAAATACTATACTAATTAAATGAATAGCATCGTACGTTATCTAGGATAAGGGAAATTCCCTTTTATATGATATTGTAAACTACATTGCATTGCAAAAATATTTGAGGTATTGATGAAAATGTTTCAACACTTTTTGTCAGTTTAATTTAATTTAATTATATCAAAGTGTCATAGTTTGTTCGGGTATTTTTGTCTGATGGTGTAGTTGATATAAAGTATATTTAATTATATATATAATTGTTAGATGGTCTCCAAGCTACAGAAATACTGGTGAATTCTCGCTCAACATCCAGAAACTCAAAGCATCCAGCAGTTATGTAGCGTATAAAATGTATTGTTCTTGTGATATCTATTTTATTTTATTTATCACTAACTAATTAAGTAAATTTCTATTAATTAAGTAGTAAAGCAATTTAGTTTTCAGTGATTCCTGGGAAACTCTATTTGAGTTTTATTAGCAAATATCATATATAGGTAAGTACATGTAGTACTTAACTAAATTATTGATATTCTAGACTTTTTTGCGTAGTATAATGATCAATGTTTAATTTATATTATATACTTTTATAAATAAATAATTAATTTCAACATTATTAATTTCCTTTTTTCTAGATCTGTAGGAAATTGCCGATTAGTTTAAATTTAATAGTACGGTTAAATATATATTTTCAACTTTTTATTTTTAAATCTAGTTGCAGTAGGTAAACAATTAATTAACTATTTACAGGAGAAGGGTAACTAATGGAACAAGTGCTGTGAATTTAAATTATAACTTAACAATTTAAAATTTTTAAACATTCTTTTAGAATTTTAGCTTAGAAGTGGGAGAGTTTACATGGGCAATTTCATAAAATGTTAATTTTTGTAATACTTGTATGTAATATATTGTGTTTTGCTCATTAATATATATTCATTAATTTAGTTTAAAAATATTTAAAGGTTTCTCTTCCTTAATTTGCTAATAAATAATTCAATTTTCAGAATATAACATAGTTCCAGAATCAATCATTAATATGGGGATTAAATTAATCCTGAATTTCAGAATTAGATTTTACTTTGATATTATGGAGATTTATTAATTAAAATTAGTTTTCAGAGTTGTCTGGGAAATTATATATTGATTTTATTTGTTGATTCTTGATATCCTTATAGTACCTATTATCATTTAAATTTTATAAAACAATTGAATTTTTAATTATTTATCTTCTTTTCTTGATCGGTAGGAAATTTATGATTAGTTTAAGTAAAATTGTATGTTTAAATGGTTTTAATGTTATTTTAATTCTTGTTGCCTTATGTAATAATTATTTAATTAGATATAAAAGGACCATGAAAAATGAAATAAGCGCTGTTTTTGTAATGTTAGATTAGTAATTTTAAATTTTTCCTAAATAATTTTTCAGGTAAATTAATGAAAGGTGGAACGGGGGAAATTACAACATGAATAATTTTTAAGTCCTGATTTAGATTTAGGGAGTCCTGAGTATCCGACCCTGGATTCCAGAGAAATGATCATCTAATAATGTAGTTAGATTGTGCTGTCTTGTGCTAACCTATTTACTACAAATTGTACTAATAATTTACTAACTATCGATCGCATTGGTGTCTGCAACCGAGTCGAGTCGGTCCCAACTAATAATCCTATTCTAACCTTCGGTTTTGTTATATGTGTACGGGTGTACGGCATGTACCCGGGAGTCCGGGAGATCCTGCTATAAAATTCAGAGAATTTTTAGATACCTCAAAAATGATCAATTTGTTTCTTTCTTGTTGAATAATATAAGTGACTTAAAAATGCACTGTACTCATTACATATTTCACCCTAGGCACATACCATCTTACCTAATCTAAATAAGCTTATCCAAAAATAAGTTTGGTAGCTACCCCGAAAATCGTAAACAGTAAAATATCATTTTGCAATTTTGTATCATTTGGTCTTTATTGTAACTGTGGCGGGGACGAGTAGCAGGGACAGCAGAGACGCAACGATTTCAACAACAACGCCAAGCAACACTAGCTACAGTTAGTACAAATTTGGGTGACCGCATGGGAACATAATAATGGAACGAAATCTCGCCCCCCTCACAATCGCCGATGGATAAAATGGTGGAGGGAATAATAATAGTTGTTTTCAGCCTTTCAGGAAAAGAACTTGCGGCACCAGGAAATTGTGTTTGTCATTGTGCTGTCATAAAAAACACTAACTATCGATCGCTTGGTGTCTGTAACCGAGTCGAGTCTGTCCCTACTAATAATCCTATCCCATCCCTCGATGTTGTTATTATGGTGTACGATGGCTGCCTGGCCAGGGGCGGATATCACACTATTAGACTTTTATGTGTGGTTATCGATGTGGCGTCTTTCTTTATGGGCTTTGGCTTTAGAAGAATGGTGTCGTGTTGTAACATGGGTATAGCGGTGTGTGGTATTCGCATTTATAATACGGGAGACTTGCGTAATGCTTCATCGTACATTTGAAATCAATCAATCAATCAAATCAATCAATTTGGTCTTTATTGTAACTGTGTTAATTTACTTTGATTAATAAAACGTAGCAGCATTTTTACAATAAGATGCCTCTCACATTTTACGCATGTCCATAGAGCAAAACGCAAAGGCAGAATATTTATGATGCTACAATTACAACGTTATTGAAGTTAAGATAAAACCCGCGTCGTCTTACAAGTTAAAGTCTTAAAATAAAAATAGAATGTATGTATTATCAAACAACAAAAAACAAATGAGTTTTTGTCTTGGAAATATAACATGGAGTTAGATAACGAACAAAAATGACAACAAAAAAAATCAACTCCACCAACGCGCTTTGAAACTGAAAAGCAACAAAAAAAAAAAGTCCTCACACTAGCAAGCAGCCACATCACTCGTCACATTGCACACAGAAATTGTATGTACATATATAAATAAAAAGCAAGAAACAAAAAAACCATAAATCAGCTGTCTTCGAATCAAACTGAAATAAGAAAATGGCCGACTGAAATTATTTATTTGGTGTTTTTTTTTATTGGGCACCACACTGTTATAAAAAGCCATTTTTGAATTTTTTTTTTTTCTGGAAATACATTTAAGCTCATTGCACGCGCTTATAAGTTTAATTAGGATATTGTATATGCATATAGTGTAATTATACTTACTTTTCGCGATGTAACAGGCATATTCGATCTTTGGAAACTTTAAGTTTTTTTGCTATGATCTTTTTGAGGGCCTCAACAGTGTTGGTATTTTCGACGACAATGCTAAAATTGCCACCAGTTGTTGTATTGATATTTAGCGTGATTGCGGGTATTACCAAATCAGTGCCACACCCAAGCGTAGTAAAATCATGAGAGTCGCTATTGCCAGACGACTTCTCCATAGTATTAACCTTAAAAACACTTAAAACTTATTTTAAATATTTTTTTTTTCTTTTAAGAATTCACACTTTTCTTTCGAGTTGTTCAACACCAAAAAATAAAATAAAGTAACCCTCGATTCACTTGGCCCCCCACCTGGTGGATATATTAAATAATACACTAGAATTTTTTTTATTTAATTAATTTTTTTTTTTTTGTTTTCTTTCAATGTAATTTATACGACGATGATAAAATGTAATTGAATTCTTATGTGTTGTATTTATTCTTATTTTACTAGATTTATTATTATATAATCACGAGAAATTATCACCATTTTCAATTTTATTTTTGTACAATTATTAAACACACAAAAATGAATTTTATATTTTGTTTTGTTGTTATAATGAACAAAATAATCGCGCACGCACAATGAAATTATCAACAAAAAAGAAAAAAAAGGGAAATTGTATCAATCAACAAATAAAAATTAATAATAAAAATATAAATAACAAAACTATATGCAACAATATTATTTTGTTTAATAATAATAACAATAATAATATTTTTAACCGACACACACAATGTGTATTTGTTAACGTCCGGAAAGCGACTGAAAAATTAAAATCTTTTTGTTTCATACAAAAATCATAGCATTTCATTTTGTCTTTCACCTGCGCCGCATCATAAAATGTATATGGCAAAATGGGACAAATATATTATGTATATCGATTTCAATTCGACTGTCTTTTTCACATTTACTATGTTTTTGTATGACAGAGAAATCGATGTTTTATGAGCTTTTTAGGTTTTTGGATGAGTTTGGTAATTTTTGGTTCGTTACGTCGTACTGCCATCTATTGTAAACTTTTTATCCAAATTTAATTATGAGCTTTCTGGTTTATTTTGTTACGCGGTATGGATGTTGGCTTAATAAATGCTCATCAATAATTTTCAAGTAAATTATGACTGATAGATGGGGTGACATGTTCTACCATCACTATTTTTTTTATTTGCTGTTTTAAATGTATGAGACGTTGGCCCCGAACTACGATCGAAATGGGTGGCTGAGTCAACAGACTTTAAATGATTTTGAGACGGCAATCGATTAGGACTATAAACTCTATTTTTAGAGATATAAGGAAACTTTGTTCGATTAGCAGTCGTTCCTTAATTATTTCCTTCGGGAGACACAGACAAAATTTAAGCTGTTCAGTAGCTTTGTCGCATTGTCCTTGATTGGCTTCTCGTGTTTCGAAGTTTTCGAAAGTGTCCTGTGTATATTGTTATCGCCTGGCTCAAGTGGAGCGGGCACGTACATCAGGTTAGAACTAAAAGTTACCTTTCTTTCACGAGTACCCGTTTTGTCCGAGATTTCAGAATCAGGCGTAATGCTGAGAGTCGTATTTTTACCCATAGGGTGTTTTCTCGTTGTTGAAGCATCAGTATTCGGTTTACTATGTGGTGCAATTAACTGTGGTGTTGCTGTTGGTTCGGAACATTCGATTAAACCATGGCTTTAGCCGTTCTATTGGTACTCTAACCTGCCTGTCTTTAATGTCGGTAACAACATTTTTTATCGCACAACTAATTACCAAATATGTACTATCATAGGGTGGTTGCAATGATTTACGCACCACATCAGAACGCAATATAACATGGTAATGTGTATTCAATGCTTTAAATATGAATCCGCGGCCATCGGATGTGTGACGAGAAGACGAATGGGATCGCAATTCTTTGAAGTGTTCTTTGTTTTAAAATCCTCGCAAAAAAAAGTTCGAAGCCCCAACAAAACTGTGGGAAGAGATCGAGTCCAAACCGGTCAGTGACAATAGATTCCGGAATGCCAAAACGAGTTATCCAACTACTCAATACAGCCAGCGTTATAGTCTCAGCTAGAATATCTGGAATAGGTATTGCCTCTGGCCAATGTGTGAATCGGTCTATCATTGTAACGCAGAAGCGTTAACCGCAACCGTCGGAGGATGAAAGCTACCGACTAAAAGGCGCTTTTCGCTTTTGGTATGTTTAGTAATTTTTGATTTCTGGCAGTCTGAACAACATTGTGCCATTTTAAGCACGTCTTTGTTAATTGAAAACCAGAACTGTCCGGGTGTGCCAACTCATGGATTGGTAAAGGAACTCTTTCGAAAATTAATTGTGTGTTCTTTTCCATGAGATCTTTTAACTCGGAATCGTCACCGAGGGTTTAGTTTTCCACCAGAGATATATTTTGAATGTCGGTGGTCTTTGGCCGGATTTTGCTTGAAGCCGAATATCAACGGCTTATGTCCCATGTCAAACGATCCAGATGTCTAACGAGGCAATTGTCGTTTGACCCAAATGTGTCCGGGCGATAAGTACGTTAATTCGTTAAGGACTTCAGACATTGCTTCATAATGGGCCTTAAATTAATTCAACTATCGAATTTGACGATGGTGACCTGAAAGAACTTAAATTTCGGTTGAAAATTCAGTTGGCTGAATATGTTTTATGAATTTCGATTTTCCAATTAATTAAGATATCGAAGAACCATTGCGAATCTTCGCAACAGTTTCGAATACTCTTGAATACACCTGAATTTTTTGGAGTTCCAACCTTTTTGGCTCGACTTCGGTTATTGGAGGTTGTCTTTGCCAATGCTACTTTGAGACCGACAGAAAATTTGGACTTTGGAACCAATTTTAACGTGTAAAAAAATCGTCGAGTAGTAAACTACGAGAAGTATGTCTGTCAACTGTTTTCCTTGAGGCCATCAAAATGTGGCAATGCAATTTCAGGAATCTAATCACAACCTGATACAATGGTTGTGCGATTGTCGGAGGAATTGCTTTCGATATAGCAGAGCTGACCTTTGAGATTCCTTGGAGCAATTTTGTGAAGTGCAGATGTGTACAATTTGTTATGGAGAGACACACGCCAAAATAACGAACAGAAATGCTTAAGCTGTTTTATGAAAATAAATCTCCTGTTGTTTCCATTCAAAGAACGAGAAAAGCCGTCGCCTTCAACAGGATTGTGCCAATCATAAAGAATTTTCTTTTAGTTGTTAAGGAATTCAACAAACAAATCGTTCATTTAATTATGACCCACTCTATAGCGAACGGGAGCAATGATATGACTTGAAAATATCGGGATAATTTGACCCCAACCTGTATCAGAGTTGGCAAAGGTAAACCATCATCCATCCATATCTTCTCGTTCATTTAGCTGTCAAACCTGTTACAGGCAACTCCTTAGGATGAAAGCTATTTTCAACTCAATAAATTCATCAGTTATCCATTCTTAACCCTACAATTGGCTTTATGGCACGGTTGAATTATCTTTGAATTCTATTGAGGGATTGCTCGACTCGAGAGTGAACATTAATGTGTTGGGTCACGAGTGCGAGAAAGATTGCAGCTTAGAATGCCCCTTATATAACAACTCCAAAGTGTACACGTAGAGCATCATAGGTTACATCCAGATACTCAGATGCAGGTACGCCTAAACATTGCTTCGCTTCTTTGTGTCAAGATCTCTATTAAGGCACAGATTTCTGGAAGGCTTTTGGTCTCCATATTTTAGTATCTGAGTTGGTAACATCTACACCAGAAACTCCAGAGGACCTCACTGCTGAAATAGAGATCATGAAAGCTCATGATCTGAATACATCTCAGCAGCGTTTACTGGATGCGATTAATGCCAAATTTCTGTTCTCATAGTCAAAATGAATCAGGGAAAGACACACCTGCTGATTAACCTGCATCGATTCAATATGCTACCTCACCCGTAAAGCGGAAAGCTCCGGAATTGGAGCTCACCGGTGACAGTTGTGTCCAAAAGCAACAGCAAATTGAGATTGTGTTTGGATGCCCGATAGATGAACAGTGTTACAACGGTAACAGTAGTCTGTACTTAGCCGACTAGACAATACGGAGTTCATCTAGATCTAAAGGGATGCGTTTTGGCTAATTTCGCTGCGATGTATAGGGAGGCTGCTGTATCAGTTCACCATAACGCCTTTCGGATTATGCAACGCTGCATGACTATGTACCGAATAGTAGGAATAGGGGTTAAAAAGTTTTGGTATGCTAATCTCACCATCAACGTGGAGAAGTCCAAATTTTTGCTCATCCAACTACGATATCTCGGATGTATTGGGAGGCGAATGTATTACAGTGGATCTGTCAGAGTACGGCTAAGCAAATCGGACGTTTCCTGAGGATGAATGAGTGGTATCGAAAATTCAACAGAACTTTTCAAGTGTATCTGCTTCGCTCCTGGAGTGCGCCTGTATTGACAAGCCCTGATCATATGCGGACATTTTATATTGAGGTTGATATGCCATGATCACCGCAGTGAGTGGAGTGTTGTTCCAGAAAGGTCACAAGAGAACCACAGCATTACAGTATTGGAATATCTGGTTGCACTTCTGAGTATAAAGAAATTCCGTTCATACGCGGAATTTGGTATAACGGACTACGCTAGTTTGCAATGGCTTGTCAGGGAGATTTGGTCGCTGGAGTTTCAAGCTGCGCGGTTATAATTTTCGCATTGAGTAACGCAAGCGATCTCAGAATGTAGTATCCGATGCATTGTCGCGAGAACTGTTGTTAGATGAATCGCTACTGAAGTATGTTCTTCAGCCCCCAGCATTTGAAGAAGATGATTATGTTGGCATGTTGAAGTCAGTTGAAAGTAGCAACTCCTCAAAACTGTATTTGTAGATCACAGACGAAAAGTTGCTGATACATCAACCAAGAAAATAGCCGGATCACAAGGCCAACGTGTCTGATTGGAAGTTGTGGTTCTGGTTACCAAAAGGGATGATTGAGATGTTGTTAAAGAAGGAACATATTCCACCAACTCTAGCTCACATAAAGATTGGAAAGAAAATTGAATTTCCATGTAGACATGTTTACTGGCCCACTTTGGTTTGTGATGTGAAAACATATGGGCGCCTGTAGTTCGTAGGCATGAGCCTACGAATTCACGCTAGAAAACTGGAAATTCATACATCCTCATTGTTCTATAAGGTCGTAGAATATTTAGAAAGAGAAGTATTTCCCGTGTATTCTGTTCCAGAAGTAATCCGTAAAGGCAATGGGTGACAGTTCATAGCTAAGTTATTCCAGATCTATGGCATGCAGCGCATATAATCACTGCAATATAATGTTTTGGAGAGAGTAAATGGTTCACTCCTCGTAGCCATCAGAGCATACGTGGTTGAAGACCATCAAATTTGTAATGTGTTCCTCCCACAGATTGCGAACGTATTGCGCAATACCGCACATACATCTCTTTTACATTTTCACCACCATATTTGATTTTTGGTGAACATACAAAGAAATTACTGCGTCTACTAAGAAATGAAGCAGTATCCAACTATATACGCTTGAAAATAAACTCGATCGCCGGGCATTGGGCCGACAACTGGCGTTATTTCATTTACATTAAGCCTATATAATAAAAATGCACACCGGTAGCGATGTGGCCTAAAAATAATCTGCGAAATTAGCAAAAAATTCATACGTGCTAAGGTGAATCACCGGTGGAAAGTTGCCTATGAGTTGATAAATCACGATGGCAAGGTACTTGGAATTTTCCATGTTAAAGACATTCGTATTTAATCCTCACTAATGAGAAGACACCAGCACGTACATATGTGAAAAGTTTGCTCCCGGTTGTTGAACGATGGACGGTCCCATAATGTGAACTAGTTTGAATTAGTTTACCACAAGAGCATAGTCCGGACGGTCAAACCTTACCAACAATGAGCAAGGGTGGAGACATCCTGCAACGATCATCCCAACAGAAAAGTTTGGTAGATGTGGAGTGAAGGAGAAGGAAAACCACAGAGAAGTAAAAGTTGGAGATGCTGCAAAGTTCGTAGCACTAGTTCGAGGCGAGAAGGCAAGGATCAGGATCAGTATGTGTTTTTGGGGGGTGTTGCAGCTAAAGTGGCAGGGATCCTAATGAATGGAAATGCCTGCCTCACTGAATACAAGGATGCTATGTTTACCTATGTCATTTCCACATCTCAAGTGTGTCAATGATCCAGGGATAAACAAAAGAACCTAACCCCGATAAAACTGCAAAACGAGATCTAAAGTATGAACCATTGATGCCGAATCACCTGAGCGTCCAGCAAAAGTAAAGTCAAATGAATTTAATCCAAGTTTTGGCCGGAGGGAATCTTAGTTAGTTTGTCTGGATTGTAAGGATTAACGTAATATACCTTAAGAGGTCACGTTACAATAGCCAAGTCTTTTGATAAATAAGTTGTTATGTAAATAAGAAAATTTTTAGGGTTAAATACAAAAAATACACACAAACGACAACTGAAAATTAAATCGAATCGGCCTGGCCAGCTCAATCAGTAGAGCATGAGTCAGCCACTGGTGCCATAGTTCTAGTTCCTCCCGAATGTTCAAATTTAGGGTAGAGGTAGGCGAGAGTAGCTACCACTTGCGAAGAAGCGGTGTCAATTAAATATTGATGAAGTATTAATATCAGTGGATATTTTGATGGTTCATGAAAGTGATCAAAAAGACGCCATTATATTGGGACGAAGTGCTTTGGATCAGCCTCATGTAAAGATAGCCCAGACGCGAGAGGAATTACGTGTCGAGTTCGATACCGGCAATCCGGAGTTTAATGATTTCTTGGGAGCATGAAATTGGATGGGAACTATTATGTTTGGTAGTAAACTGATCAACACCGTAAATAGAATTGAATTTATTTCTAAAAATTACAACCAAAATGCAATACATAATAGTAATTATAATATGTAAGCATGTGTGTTGAAAAATACATTAATTAATGTTACACAGTGTTAACATTACCAGATGATTGAATTCGAACTCTTTCAGATCGACGGATGTCATCAGGGTTGATTGGAGCTCTGGCCGATTTTGGTTTTTGGCCTTTTCATACAAGAAATTTTGATTGCTCCGTATGTTGTTTGTTGGTGTTAATGATGGTGTGATATCACTCGACGTTGATGGTATATTTGATGGTGAATTAATGATATCGGGAGTATTGTTACGTAATCGCAGCTGATCGATGTGACGGCGGATGATGTTGCCATTTCCGGTTTCTACCTGGTATGAGACTGGTTCAGTTGCCTTTATGACAGTTGCCGGAATCCATCTTGGACCCGCAGCGTAGTTTCGGGCCCAGACTTCAGACTTAGGGGAGAGTGATCTAGTGTTTTTCGTATCGTTGGTCCTTCGTTTCGACACAGGAATTGCATCAGGATGTAACCGATCGAAATAAGTTCCGATTCGACGTATGAAGAGAAGCTCAGCCGAACTTTTCCCTGTGCTAATATTGCCAAACGATGACGAATGTCCCCTGTCGCTTCTTTCTTCAAGTAGTCCTTGGTTGAGCGTACCATTCGTTCTGCTGGTCCGTTTGACGAGGGGTGGAAAGGAGCGACAAACGTATGGTGAATGCCATTTCCCTTGCAGAATTTTTCGAAGTCGGTTGATGTAAAGGCGGTGGCATTATCACTTACGATTACTTCTGGAATACTTGACATGCAGGAGCGGACGACATCGTTGTCGTTGTCGATATTCGGCCACAAAACGTAACTTCTCGCCATGGATTTCATGCGCACTACACCCGGGTGGGCTGTATGCAGCGCATTGAGGATAGTTCGACGACAACACGATGGAACAATTGTACGCTGGCCCCACAGAAGGCCCTCCTTGATGCAACTGAGTTCATTTCGTCTAATACAAAACACTTTAAAATGATCCTCTACCTTCTCAGGCCATCCTCTCATACACCACGAGAGAATACGTGAAAGAATGGGGTCTTTCTTCGTCGTTTTTGCTATGTCCTCTGCCAGAACAACTGGGTGCTCGAGCGATTCAATTAACATCACTTCCTCTACTTCGGTGATGGTTTGTGCCGGATTGAGTAGACGACTAAGACCATCAGCATTACTGTTCTCCTTTCCTGATCGGTGGGTAAGTGAGTAATTTTAAGCATTGGGGAAAATGCTCCATCGCATCATTCTCGCGGACAAAATATGCGGTGTCGGTTTGTTAGGATTGAACAAACCTAAGACCGGTTTGTGGTCGGTCACGATCGTAAATTCCCGACCATAGACGAAGTCATGGAACTTCTTGACGCCGGCGATAATTGACAGAGCCTCTCTATCAATTTGAGTATACCGACGTTCATCGGAAACTGGTGGGCAGTAGACCAAGACCATTTGGTGTTGTCGGGCAGAAGTTGATGCGATAGTAGCTTTCCCTTTAACGAATGCGTGGTAAAAATTGAACAGCCCAAGAAAATCCTGGAGTTGGGCTTTATCCTTCGGTGGCGGTCAATTTCGGATGGCTTCAACTTTGGCTTCGGTGGGGCGAAGACCATTGACGTCGATTCGGTAACCGAGGAAATCGACAGCTTCACATCCGATAACGCATTTATCTTTTCGAAGACGAATCCCTGCTTCATCAAGTCGTTGAAAAATCTAGCTCAATTTTTCATGAAGTTCGTCATCAGAGGCAGCGACGACAATAACATCGTCGAAATATGAAATGACCCCTGAAATTACACGAAGAAAATTTTCAATAAAATTTTGAAAAAACACCTGTTGCCGTGGAGATTCCGAACTGGAGACGTTTCATTTTCAAAGCCCCCTTGTGAGTTGCGATGGTTTGTACCATGGCGATGTCATCGTCAACTGTGATTTGCTGGTAAGCTTGCGCCAAATCCAGCTTGGCAAATATCGACCCTCTTGGCATCGTGGACAACAAATGGGTAGCTGATGGAATTGGAAATGCGTGCGACGAAAGTGCTTTTTTTACAGCTCCTCTTCTCGGCGAGGTGATAGTCGAATTGGTACGACTGTCGGATCCAATTTTAATGAAACCGGTGGACCACGAAATTCTCCTAACTCAGCTGAGAAAAGGTGTTGGTATTTCTCCAATATGTTCGAAAATTTCGTTGCTCGAATTAAATGCACTCCATGGATGGAGATTCCGAATGGTCCGAACCAATCAAGACCCAAGATGTTGGTTTTGTTTCCCGTAGTGACAAACAATGGCATATTGTTGATGAATCGGCCATTGTATTCGACGTAAGCCCAGATGGCTGAAGAATCGGTGGTGATTTCCAGATTAAACTAAGGGCTGGCTCCGAAATAATGGTATATCGAGAGCCCGAGTCGACTTCGAAATGGCAAGGCACCTTGTTGATAACGACTGTTGTGTCCGTTTTCACTTCGCTGGACAAAGATAACTGCTTGAAAGTGTTTGTACTTCGTTTGTAATATTTTTTCTTAGACTTTGTTGGTTTTCCCGCACGGTTAGCAGGATCATATAGGCAGATCCGCTGTAGATGAACGATGAGTCCACAGAAATTACAAGCACTGCCTTCAATATTTGCAGGTTGAACATAAATGATTCTCTCCGCAGGTTTCGCATTGAACTGATGCACGCGGATGACGGTGTTGTTCGTGGCTGACCTTCGCGGGCTGGGCACGATGTTAGTTGGATGGTTGGTGTGATTGCTGAACAATCTTTACTTGACCGGACTGTTGTTGGGCGTCAGTGATTGCTTTGTGATCCTGAATGGCAGCCTCGGCGGCAACGGCATTATCACAAACTTTCTCCAAGGTCAAAATCTTTTCAGCTAAAAATTGTTGTTGCAAGGCTGAATTGTGGATACCGCACACTATTCGATCACGGAGCATGCGTTCAAGGCTTCCGGTTGGAAAATTGCATTCCTTGCGACCTTCTTCTTCAACCGTTCAGAACCTCCTCGCCAGAATGGTGAATATCTGTCTGAATTTTTCAAATCAGAAGGACGTTATCAACTACCATGCATGGGCCATCAGCCCAAGGATATAAATAGTGGCATTCATCAACTTTAAGAATTAGTGGTACACACCAATAAAATTCTGACAAATGAAGTTTGACAAATTTCCACCATACTGGCAACGATCTCTGCGCTTAACAGTTATATGTTGCAGGAAATATTCGAAACTCTTCATATCGGATATCATATGCTTTCATAAAGCATTTGGAGAAAGACAACGTGTTGATTCTAGACATTTATCGGATGTAGCCTATACAATTAAAAATGATAAAAACACAATAATGGCTATTATCGGTCAATTTCTGAAAATATATACTTGAGAAAACTACAATAAAACTATTTACAGTTTATTATGTCAATAAAACAATTGAAGTGTTCCAAACCCTTTCAAATATCGTGTAAACACAATACGAATTTTTCCTATATAAACCCCATACACAACATGCATCTCAACTCACATTGTAAATTGTTACCGTTCAATTCAAATCTATAATCGATTCTAAAATGCGTTCTATCATTTTAACACTACTCGCCGTTATCGGGGTTGCATACAGTTTAGAATTGCCAGTGCAATTAGATTCTGCCATACAATTTATAACGCGAGAGGATCTTGTGAAATTCCAGAAGAATAATCCAGACACAGTACTTACACCGTTACAAAATGTACAAACAAAAGATTAAATTCGTTATACACTTGGAAGCCGTGCAAATGGTGAGTAAATTACACAGTTTTAAACTGTAAATTATAATAAATTATTTGTATTGTACGCTCAGGTGATCAATTAGTTGCTCAAACATCAAACTCTCAGAATTGGGGATCTCCACAAGACATTCGATTAACACTTCAATATCCGACTAGTGGACAAGGCGCCGTTGTTACCTATGTAAGTGTAACGGTACAGCAAAGTTCAAATCTTGGTCAAGGGTATGTGGTTTCCGGTGGCATTGGTCAACGTAGTATTCTAGTTTATGTTGAATCCTATTCAACCACTTACTTAAGCTATTCCAACCACTTAATTAAGCTAAGGGTCATCTCCACCTTTTGTTTCTTACGCAAATTAATTCTTCACATTCTTAATGTCGTCGCGATGCCAAGACGTCACATAACGTATAATAAACGGAAAAGTTTGGTTGAACACTGGACTACACTGATACTTTATATAGAACAATAACTTGAGTGCACGATCACAGAATATTATATTCTCAGAAATGGAATCCAAGGTTTACTTGTTGATTGCCATGAATGCAAATCATTACTTATGTCATAATTACAAACACAATTACATTGAATAATTGTGTGTATGACGATTTGGTTTTTGGGAATTCAAAACACCGATATTAGGAAATCGTCGGCTGGTTCAATGATTCATTTTGAACACGGATGCCAGCAACGGGAGAATTGGAGATATTTTGCCTCAACAAGATGGATAAGAACGAGTGATTTGCTACATCCATTAGATCCAAACAGGACGATTAACCAAATTTCCAATATGTGATGATATTCGCCCATTTTACATCATCTTTGAAAAGGCCTCACAGGTTCAGGGCAGTTCAGGAATTATAAAATGTAAAAAACTTGTATAAATTCAATCTTTAAAGTCTCATGTCTGGAAAGTATTTCAATTAGTATGCCTAGCCGACAATTATCACTAGAAAATTATTAAGCCAAGTTCCAAGTGGGGAGCTCGGGAAAATTCGTTTAAATGAAAAGCCAAATTTTTTAATTTTATATGGGCTTTTCATTTAAACGAATTTTCCCGAGCTCCCCACATGAAACTTGCCCTGATAATTGTTCTGGAATTGGATTGTGAATAAAACACAATCAATTCAATTTATCACTAACGAATTTATTTATTTCACACAAGAATTATTACAACCCAATTTACTAACGATAATTCACAAAATCACTTTTTATAATTTTCACATAACTTTACTGATCGCTTTTAATTTTTATTTCGCACTAAAACACTTTTTAAATCATTTTTTAATTTCCTTTTATTCCTTACACTTTCGCTTACCAAAAACTACTAATAATCCAATTTGATCTCGTTCGCCTTTTTATACATATACAGAAACCAAACTTCTAGAAAGTTCATAACTTTTCCAGTAAGAATAGTGTAGAAACATTTAGAACAATTTTATCATGGAAAATTCCATTTTAGTACAGTAAAACATTGAGCTATTAATTTTACTTATTCTGTTACAATCTAGGTGTCACCGTCACAATATGTAGATTCAACTACTTGTTCCTCTAAATTTCTCACGAATAGCCAAAGCAATATAATAGAAAATAGTAAGAAGCAATTTTCTATAACTACCGAAAACAATTTCAGGTGTACCTCACACATAATTGATACGGGTGATAATAAGCCCATAGCACAAAAATGTTATCCTATTTCACCTTATGTGTTAAAAGCAGCAGATAGCGAATTAGAACGAATGATTAAATTAGGAGTAATTACTCCATGTCCTAACTCACCTTGGCGTTCCCCAATGACCATTACCCACAAATCGAACGGGAAAATTTTAATGTGTTTAGACGCTCGTAAACTAAATGCTTTAACAACTAAAGATACATATCCAATGCCGCATTTGGAAGCGATGTTATCTCGTTTATCATGAACTAAGTATCTTTTAACATTAGATTGCTTGCGGCTGATACAGTAGCAGCTTATGTGTGGATCTATTTGGATGACATAATAATAGCGACACATGACTTCGATACTCATGTTAAATATTTAAATATTGTTAGTGAGCGATTAAATAATGCAAATTTAACCAAAAATTTAAATAAATCAAAATTTTGTGTTCCAGAACTCACATATTTAGGATTTCTGCAATAAATAACTATCTCCGACCAAGTACTGTAAAACAAGTAAGGCAATTTTTAGGTGTAGCCGGATGAAATAGGCGTTTTATTGAAAATTATTCTACAATTCTGGCACCCATAACGGATTTATTAAAGGGGAAACCAATCAAAATAAAATGAACTGGGGAAGCTCAAGAAACGTTTAAAAAAATTAAATTGGCTTTAATTAATGCTCCCATTTTAAGTAGTCCTGATTATAGTCAACCTTTTTTCGTTTGTAATGATGCATCAGGAGAAGTAATGATTGCATATATTTCACAGAAATTAACCGAACTCCGAAAACATTACACGATATTAGAAAAAGAGTGTTTCAGTATATTAATTGCTGTAATTAAATGGCGTCATTATCTAAAGGAGATAGTAAATTTTTTGTTGTAACGGATAGTTCAGCTTTAAAATGGCTATTAAGGCAAAGTGATTCTATGGGCCGAGTTGGATGTTGGGATTTGAAAATTCAACATTTGGACTTCGAAGTCATACATAGGCCAGGGAAAGAAAATATTATTCCCGATGCACTTTCCCGATGTATAGAAACTATAAATGAGGAATCAAATGAATGGTATTCTAAACTTTTTGAATCAGTGAAAAATAATTCTGCGAAGAGAATAGCACTTACAGAATTACTGATGGTGATTTGATCAAATTTTGTGAAGGAGCGGATAGATTTGGTTTTGACAGAATGCCTAGTATAGTCAAAACAAAATATAGTCTGGTAAACGTGCGACGTCGATTTTTCTAAGCACACAGTGGCTGATACCCATTTTTTTGCCCGCAATTTGTAATTCGAGACTAAACACTAAATTATGACTTTTCTAGATAAAAGTGTATTTTGAATGACAACTAAAAATTTAAGCAACATCGCGATAAGTCTAAATGATAAAACCTGATGGTTAATGATTTAATTAGAGTCATCAATATAGTTTAGTCGGTAATTTATTCAAAAAAAAACCAGTGACCGGCACATAGTATAAAATAAATCTTAATTTATGTTCTTTAACATTTTAGTAAGAATGGGTGAAGGAAAAAGTTTGTGGCGTTTTTTCACCAAAATTCAAACACATTTTTCTTATATTTTAAATGAACTTTATTAAACCAACCTTTTGCCATTTTTCTGGTAAAACCATTATGCCATCACTGTAGAACTTCTCGGATTTCTGGGCGAAAAACTGAACCAACTGATTTTCACAGGTATCTTTTGAAGCTTTCGGTGGATGTATCAAAACTTCCCACCCAAGCTTTCTCAAATTTTCCAGAGTATTAAGAATGTGTATGGTCTTTACCACCGTTTGTGAAGCTTCATTCATCTTGGACCACGATATTTTTCGCACATTATTGTCACATGTGACTCACTTTTCATCGCCTATTAGCAATCTCTTCAAAAATGGCTCGATTTCGTTCCCTTTCAGCAACGATTCGCTGTGGTAACCAAATATCAAGCTTCTTTTTGTATCTGTTTCATATCGTTATGCAAATGGTTCAAAACTATTTTGTGGTCATAATGTTTAGTTTCACAGCGATGTTAAAAGACTAAATGTGCCGATCTTCCTCAATTTGTTTTGGAAAATTTCATCGACTTTTTCAACGATCGGTCGACCAGAGCGCGGTGCTTTGTCGCCTTGGTCGAAGTGATATTGTAAAAGTAGCGAATTATTTCAGAATTTTAGCTCATTTTCAAAACGCTATTACTTTCGATTGAATTGACAAATGTCATAATGTCATCGATTGGAAAAAAACGCCACAAACTTTTTCCATAACCCAAATGAATTAAATTGGAAATTTCTTCTTTTAAAAACTAGTTTTTTATTGTGATTTTGATTTGAAACATTTATTTTTAGTTAAGGAGGAACTCTTGAATGCATCAGATATCATCTTTTGTTACGCCCGGGCGAAATATTTAGTTAGCCTTTATCTTATCAAGTTTAATTTTTTTTTTCGCTTAATAAAATTTGCTTACTAAACTACTTGCGGTAATTAATTAATAAAAATTAGTGTTTTGTTTAAATGAAGAATTTCTTTTTTTTTTGTGATTTTAGTAATATTCAGTGTTTTTGTTGAAAGCAATGCTTATGGAGGTAACTATCGATATACTATATTTGAAAAGTGTTAAAATAATTTGGGCATTAATATTTTTTTGTGCTTTTGTAAATTTTTAAATACTGTGTTGGCATTTTGCATACATTTACTATAAACAAAGTGGTGAATGGAAGACTAAATAAGGCTTCATTCTTAATAATGAATTTCATGTTTTTTTGTTATAGACGTTTTAGTATCAAATTTCGTGATGTGTGGCGCGAGACTATCTGTTTATATTTAGCAACCAAAATTAATACAATTGTTTTGGGTTGTACGTGTATATAACAAGTATCAACTGTTATACGAGTATATTGTAATTTTCGACGTTTGAAAGTACCCGAAAAGCAAAACAAAAATGTCCGTCCGTCTGTCTGTACCCACGATATATCAACAATGGCTTGTCCAATTTAGAATTTTAGAGTTGAGCTGTGGGTGGGTTAAGGTTTAGTGAGCAGTTCAGTTGAGAATTTTTTAGGGTGTTGAATTTAGGGTTGAATTAGAGTTAGCTTGAGTTGAGTTCATGTATGCATGTAGAATTTAAGATCTTGTTGATTTGGGAGCTGAGTTCGACATTTAGTTGGGGGTTAATTTAAGGGGTAGTAGGTTGAGTTGAGGTAGAGTTGGGATTGTACTAGGGGTGAGTTTGGGTTGAGTTGGAGTAACTTGTTTTGTTTTGAGTTATTATTATTATTATTTATTTATCCATCAATTATGAATAAAGTTTGATTACTCACACAACCACCACGTTAAACATATACAGGTAATATAAAAAAAGTACAGTTCTCTTTATAAACTTTCACATAATTATAATATAAAATAAAATTCTTGAATAAATTAAAAAAAAGCAAACAACTAAACAATAAAGTAAAACAATAAAAATGAAAATATTAAACTGCAACAGCAGTCTCTTAAACAACGTCCTTGAAATATTAAAACCAACAATAATATAATTTCGATTGAAAGCAACAAAATCATTCAAAATATGTTCGTTCGGAACATAGCTCGATATCTCTCAAGCAGTTTAGAGCAATTAATTCTGGAGCATAAAATGTCACGAGCAAGGCGCTATTTCTCTTGTACGCACTAAAGTTTGTAAATCACGAATAGGTTCACGAACAAAATTTTGATTCAAATTAGGTAGACGTCACAGTGCACTGACCTAACTTAGATTACGTAAACACATTTTAAAGTCAAATGATCATAAAACTCATCACCATGACGCTTAATAAAACCCAGCATAGCAAATGCCTTATTTATTACATAGCTAAAATGATTGTTAAAGTTCAAATTACTAAAAAAGATAATTCCAAGATCACGAATGTCAAAAACTTTATCGATCTGTACGTCAAATAAAACATAAGGGACCTCACGCACGACAGTCGCGTTCTAGAAAATGTCCTAACTTTACATTTATTAGCATTTAACGGCAACTTATTTGTGCCCTTCTTACATCCGATATATGTCAATAACAGACTTAACGTTTTTAGATCACCTGCATACAATAAACACTTACAAAACTTAAAGCATTTGACTATATTATTAATAAATATTATGTAAAGTAAATGGTCGGTGGTACGCCACAAATTTACGCAGAAAAATTGCATCTAATTTATTGAAAGCTTTTGAAAAATATGTTTCCAACTGTCTCGAGTATGTCGCCAGAAAAAAACCATCCAATTAGTAATTGTTGATTTACCTTGAAGAAACCCGTGTTGGGAAGAACTTACTCTATTTTTTATATGAAATTCTAATCTAGATCTGACCAACGATTCAAAAAGCTTTTTACGATTTACGAAGATTCATTTACTTCGGTCTAAAAAGACCAAAGTACATACTGAAATCCTGTCAAAATTGATCAAAAATTTGGTTGGTCCAAAACCACTTTTCTCGACGTTTTGAAAGTCCCTGAGTCTAAAAAAGCAAAAAAAAAAAAAAAATAGTCCTCTATCTGTCTGGATGTCTGTTGGTCTGTACCCATGGTATCTCGAGAAGGACAAGGCCGAGATTTGAAAAGCTTTTGGAACCTGTGCGTCAAGAGGGTCGGGTACCTGCCATACGAATTGACCCAAAATACCTGGTTATAGAAATATTAACCAATTTTTTATATATGCTGGTTTAAATATTGAGTTGGGCATTGAGTTTGGGGTTGAGTTGAAGGTTAAGTCAGGAGTCAATTTGCGGGTTGAGTTGAAGTTGAGTTGGAGTTAAGTTGGGGTTGGATTAAGATGTAGTGAGCAGTTAGCTAATTTTTATATATGCTGGTTTGAGGATTGAATTGAAAGAGAATTTGCGTTTCGGTAGAGGGTTGAGTTGGGGGCCGTTTGCGTGTTGAATTGGTGTTGAGTTGGGATTGGATTAGTGTTTAGTGAGCAGTTGCGCAATCTATATAAGTGAGTGTTTGTATGTACAACATATGTATGTGTATGATTTTTAGATTAAGTTCTGGAATATGGCCAAATATGAGGGAACTTGCCTATTTCTCAACCAATAATGATGAAATTCGGCTTGTGCATTGGAAATAGGATTTTAAAATGATTTTTGGTGAAGTTCTGGAATATGGCCAAGTATGATGGAAATTGCATATTTCTCAACCGATTATTATGAAATTTGGTATATACGTTGGAGATGGAATTCTAAAATGATTTTTGGATGAAGTTCTGGAATATGGCCAAGTAAGATGGAATTTACCTATTTCTCAACGGATTTTGATGAAATTTGACATGTGTGTTGGAAATGGGATTCTAAAATGATTTTTAAATCAAATCCTGGAATATGCGCAATGAACTCATATGAAACGTAAAAAATCATCAGAGTCAGTTAATAGCTAGGTTGCATTCTTATTGATCATATTACAGAACCTTATCCAAAAAGCATTTTAGAATCTCATTTCCAACGCACATGTCCATTTTGATCATAATCGGTTAAGGAATAGATAAGCTCCATCCTAATTGGCCGTTCATATAATTTGTATAAAAGATCCTACTTGAAATGTAAAAAGTTCAGTTTGAAGTGTAAAAGGATCAATTTGAATCGTAAAACCTGTATGATGGTATAATGGTATGTTGGCTTGATAGTATAATGGTATGATAGAATGGCGGTACGATGGTATGATGGTATCGTGGTAAGATGGTATATATGATATTATGATTGTGTGATGTTGTAATGATAAAGTGGTATGATTGATTAATATTATTGAAAGATGGTAGGATGGTATGATTGTATATACAACGTACGATGGTATGACAGCATTTATGTATGCCTTTTGGATTGTATAATGATATCATGGCCTGACAGTATAATGGTATGATGGTATGTTAGTATGATTATATGATTGTATGATGGTACTACGATGGTCCAATTTTAAGATGATATGATGGTATGATGGTATGAAGGTGTGGTGGATTGATGGTAAGATATACATCATGATGTGATGGTGGGATGGTTCGAGGTCACTATGATACAATGGTACGATTGTATAATGGTTTAATGGTATAGTATCACGATGGTATGATGGTATAATTGAATAATGGTATGAAGGAATGATTGTTTAATGTTATGATGGTGCGACGGTACGTATGCCGGTATAATGGTGAGTAGGGTTTGAGTTGAAATTGAGTTGGATTTGAAAGAGAAGTTCGATTAGAGATTAATTTGAGGTCGAGTTTAGGGTATAGTGGGAGGTTAGATTGAGTTGAGTTCATACACTCATGTAGCTTTTCGAATCGAGTTTAGTTTAGTAGACCACACGTCAATTAAAAGTTTTTTATGATCTTCTAGGTTTATTCCCTACGTCATCGAGATAAACAAAACCTTTGATTCCGTTTAATCCTGACAGTACATGATTCATCAACCTTTGAAATGTGCTTGGCGCTCTTTTAAGTCCGAATGGCATACGTAAATAATGATAATGACCAAAAGAAGTGGAAAACCCAGTTTTTTCTTTACCCCTTGGATGCATTACTATAATAATTGATCCAATATTTCCGCAATATTTGTTCATTAAAACGGCGGAAATCTACGACTAATCGCCAGCAACGGAAAATTCCAAGGTGAAATGCTTTGTTCTGTTATCTCATAACTTAACATTTGTTTTATTTGCGATTCAACTTCTTATTTTGCTGCCTCTGGTAATCTGTATGGTTTTTTATAAATGGGATTAGTGTTGGAAACTAAATCAATTTTATGATATAACGACCGAAAACAACAATTGCGTTCATTTAATTACAATGGTGTTACATTAGAGGTGGCCGGTTGGGGTGACACTAACCCCGACATATGGCCAGTCACAGAAATGTAAAACAAAAGGTTCGTATTAATGGAGTCAATTTTCAACAGTGTAGTATGATTTACAATCGTTTGGGTGTTACCCTACAAAGTACACAATTATGTGCGGGTGGTGAAGGTGGTGATACGTGTCATGGTGATTCAGGTGGTCCACTCATGACAGTTGATAGTAGCGGTCTTATACCATATTGGTATTTAGTTGGTGTTACATCATTTGGCTTGGCACGGTGTGAACAAGGTGATGCACCGAGTATATATAGTATACAAACATCGGTTCATATGTTGATTGGATCGAATCAAAGGTGCATGCTTAAAAATTTGATACATTGTATGGAAGTCGGTTTTTTTAATTTTAAACAAAAATAAAAAATATTTACAGTTATTTTGTTGTGTTCATTATTCGAAAGATAGAAGAAGTTCAATATTATCTTTTCTCCTAGGACTCTTACCAACTGCCAATTAATCAAAAATGTATTGCAGGCGAACCAAAAGCCTTTGCAATTTTGAAGCATGAAGACAAAATCTTGACTGTTTTTCGTAAAAATGTCGCCTCAAAACAGTCATTTCGAATTTAAATTCGAATAATTTGATCATCAAATCATTGATAATTCGGTTCAAATTCAGTTCTTTCATATCTCACCGTGTTACGTTGGATTTTCGCGGTAGCAGCTCGAACTAAACGTACAGAACCTGGGTAAGTTTCGGTGATGCCCCCCATCAACCATTTTGATGGAAGGCACTTCTCGACTTTTAGCAGCAACAAAGTTCATTTTCAAATTTAGCCATTTGGGACGTTATTGAAAGTGTGACAGGTACTCCAGAAGTGTTGGTACATGCGGTTTGAGTTCATTTCATGGGTTCTGGTGTAGTGATCGGTGATTCTACGATCAGAAAGTGTTCTGATGTGAGCACCATGCGATCAAAAATCGCAAATTCCACCTTCGTCAATGAACGGGTTGAGTGAACGAAGTGGACTCTTATACAGGAGGTTCTCTCCAGACTGACATCGTGAAATCTCATCGCCGAAGTGAACCCCTGCGGCCAACCTGACCCAAAATCAGAAGGATCAATTCCGCTTTGGAACCGTTACAAAGCTGGTATGTCGTTGTGGCTAACGAAGTCTTGAGTTTTAGATAAATCATCTGCAGAGTATGGTGATAAGCGGTAGTTTGCCTAGTGTTGAATCGCCGGTGCTTTGGCTTGGGTTCTTCGAGACTGGGGATGTAATTGTTGATTTTCTGGCGTGGACATTTATGGGATGTTTCTTGAAGTCAGGGAGGGCCCCTCCACCACAACGGATGATCGCCTAATAACGACGGGTCGACGCCCCGTGATGCGCAGTCGGCGGGATTGTACTGCGATTCGATGAAATGCCAACTCGTAGGTTTCAAGTAATCGAGCACTTGTGAGACACGATTTGCTACGAACGTCTCCCAGCAACTGAGTGGAATCCGGAGCCATCCAAGGCCAAATTGGGAATCGGTCTATGAAAATTCTTCGACGTTGGATTATTGTTTTAACGGAGCAACTCTGCTTTTCGAGGATACCAGCGTCGTGACATATTTTACGAATTTTGATACGTACTGAAGTTGAAGTGATCCACCCTAAAACATAAAAAATTCGTGCAGATTCGGAGAGTATTTGGCGTTTCGTAGGTGTTGCTTCATCATCCAGTCTTACCTTAAAGACAAATCTGTCATTAGCTGAATTCCAGTGAAGAGCCAATAATTTCACTGGCCTTGAATTCTCAGTGATCTCCTTTAGCGTTACCTCACGTTCTTCGGCTGGAATGGATTCTAAAAATCCCGGATGATTGGATGTCCATTTTCGAAAGTGAAATCCAGCTCCAGATAACATGGATATCAGTTGCTCTTTAATGTGAAAGGTTTTTACCAAATTATCCGCCCCCGTCATCAGATCATCGACAAATACATCTCGTGTTGCCAAGAAAGGCGCCGAAGATGTGCCGTAGGTAATGGTTTTGAGTTGGTATCGTTTTAACGGCAGATTTTTGGTGGTTCGGTGTCTATTGTAGGGGGGGGGACCACAGTTGAGTAGATTAATCTACCATCTCCGTAACCGTCCATTAGGGTATGCATCACGTGAGCTGTTCTGGTCATGTATTAGGCAGCTGCGTGATGGGTACAATTGTGTAAGGGGTAACCTGTCCACAATTCGCAAGTGTACGTGCTGCCTCCTCGTGGCAACCACTGGTAACTAAGGCCATTTGGCACATTGTGGCCATTTGGCACAGGCTAAAATACGGCGTTAAAGGAGAAAACCTTGACAAAAAACCCTAATCTAAGGTGGAACAGCATTTGCCGATAGAAGAATGGCTGATAGATTAATCAGTCCAAAGTATGCGGACTCTGGATACCAGGCATCATCCAGTTTTATTTAGCCTTCCTGTAGTAAAGCTGGTTGACAGGGGTGGTAGGGGTAGGAATATACGGGAGTGGGAGAGCCCTCTCGAATTCCTTGGGTTTCAAAGCTACCGTCTTTCTAGCGGAACTACATACTGTAGTAAACATCTAGGAGGGAGAGCAATAAGTCCAGATAGTATGTATCACGTACCGGCTGGCAGTACTATCAGGTTCATTAAGAACCTGAATATTGACTGGACGGATAATTAAGCAGGGTTCAGCAAAATAGATCTTTTAGGTCACAGTGCGAGGTGGCTTATCGCCCACATGGCCCTTCAATAGTAATAATAATAATAACGACAGATTTGTGTTTTCCCTCCATAGGATCATTTGGTACCTTTTATATTCAGGAGCTATCAATATCTGTCGATACATTTTCTCAATATCCCCATTCAATACGACCTTGTGTTTTCGGAATCATACGAAGATTTGATAAAGACTCTGTTGAACGATAGTTCCAACGAGCAGTTTATCATTTAAAGAGTTTTCACTTGTGGTTTTGCCTGACACATCAAAAACAACCCTCAGTTTCGTTGTGGTACTCGCTTTCTTTAATACGCCATGATGAGGAAGATAATAGGATTCACTGATAATTTTACTTTCTGAAACTTCCTCCATATGGCCCAATGACAGATATTCTCTCATGAACTGTTTGTACAGACGTATTTCCGACAAAGTGTTGCTCGCATTCTATTTCTTCTCGCGTTAAATGTTTGGTAGGAGATTTCAGTTCCTCCGTTTCCCAAAACATGCGTAGCAAGTTGTTAATGTCGATCGCAGTGTGTAAAGCCACAGCCGTATGACAGACCTCAATGCTATCCGGTTGGCTTAATTTTCCACTGACGACCCATCCAAAAAGTATATTGATTACGATCGGTTGATTGTTTCTTCCGGTGACCTTGCCATTAGTGATCAGACTCATTGCGTATTCTACGCCAATCAATATGTCTATGCCGCCAGGTGTGTTAATATTTGGATCCGCTAGTTGAAGACCATCTAAATGATGCCATGTTGAAGTATCTAATTCAGTTCGTGGGATCATCAATCTTATCTTCGGCACAATGTAAGGATCCAGCGTTATTCTAACATCATTTGTGGACAGTGAGGACAGTGTGACTGTTGTAATACCTCTCGTTGTTCGTGTACCTGTCTGACCTAACCCAGTAATCAGCACCTTGGCGTTTTTGCTTGGAAGTGGCAACCTTTTTACACAAGCTTTAGTAATAAATGAAGATTCTGAGCAGCAGTCAATAACAGCTCGACATTACTGCCAAACTCCAGATTTGTCTTTTGCGCGCAGCAGTACCGTCGGCAATAACGCGCGTTTAGGTGCAGCGTTAATGTTCTGGAAACAATTCATGTCGTTGATGTCATTTTATGCTTCTGATGTGTTTGTCTGGTTTGATGTCTGATCAAGTACTTCTGATAAAACCGTCGAAGAACTGGTACCTGCAGCTTTGTTTGTGGTTACTTTCGTGTTCTTCAGTACATCCATTTGCAACGAAGAATGATGTATCTTCCGACAAGTCTGACATCTTCTCCTTGACCGACAATTAAATGCTTATGAAGATTGCTTTGATAATTAAAACACCGATTACTTTCTTTTATGAATTGCATTCGGTCTTTGGTATGCATCTCATTAAATTTAGCGCACTCCCACAATGGATGATGTTTCTCTTCGCACAACGGACAGCTTGGTCAATCGCTACTGGCAATGAGACTGTTTGTTGTCTGTGATTTTGGGGGAAGTCTTTTACTCACAGGCTTAATTCCAGAAGCATATAATGTGTCGCTCCGTTTGGCCAAGAAATCGAAGAATTCATCTTTCTAAAATGGGGTTTCTGGCGTGATGTATACGCTAATTGCTTTGTTTTTGCATAAAATACTTAAACGAGTTTAGCGGAATCGGATTTATTAAACCACAGTCTGTCTATAGGGTATAAGAATGAAATCTTTTGGAATTATTTAGAAGTTTATATGGAGGCATTCGGTTACTCGACTACATCGTTTACTTATTAATAACCAAAAATATATATTCGGGGGCATTCCCTAATTTAGACACGCAACTTTCTTTGTAACATTTTATCATGTTTCTGTATGCCATGAATGGAATATCACAGACAGGTTTTCAAAAATATTATACTTTGTTTGTCAACATATAAAATTATTTAATTGACCAAGATTTTAAGCGAAATTTTAATTTTATGTAAAAATTTATTTTGATTAATTTCTCGTAAACAACAAAATGTAAGAAAAAATATCAAAAACGGTGTCTTTTGTGGTAAACCTGTTTAGTGATTTTTCTGATTAAATCTAAATTTATGTTCCTTAAAAATACCTTTTAAGTAATAAAATGAATTAAATTTGAATATTTCTTCTTTTGATTCATTTTTTGCTCCAATAACTTAATTAATCCGGCTCTCATTTGCCATTTGAAAAAGTGGTGTTTTTAAAGTTCTATTTTCAGTTACGAAGGAACTTTTGAGCGCATCAGACGCTCGCCATTAGAACTTTTTATAGTTAACCGTCATCTTATCAAAATTACAGTTATTTTTTGTTTTGTTTGATAACTACTTTCGATAATTAAGTAATTAAAAATAATTTTATATTTTAAATGAAGAATTGTTTCAGTTTTGTGATTTTAATAATATTTAGTTGTTTTGTTGTAAGCAATGCATGTAAGTCTCGCTATATATTTGATTTTTTTTTTTTTTTTTTTATCGGTAGATCTCTCAAAAGAGATCGATATTTTTTTGTTAATTTGCATAATACAATTTGTATAAGATGTTTGAGCTAGGCGTTGAATGAGCCATGTATGTTATAAATATTTTATGTTTGTTTGTTTGTCTAAACTCTGCTAAGTTAGACCAATAAATTAAGAACAAACCAAAAGTGAATTTAGAATATCTCAATGATATAGTTCACATACTTAGATGGTCTGGAGTTCTTTGATTTTCAGCCGGAAGCATTTATTTTTTCTTGAAAATATTTACTTAAACAATTTTAATTCAAAAATCGTGGAACGATTTCTAACATGCTTCCTATTATGTTCAATAAAAGACTTTAAAGCAAAAATCTTTATTTTATATTTCTGTTTTTTACTTCTTAAAGAATATCATGCCAATGCTCGTGAGATATATTTCAGTGAGCCTAAATACTCTACATCTCTTTCTTTTATAAAATTTTGATTTCATTATTGTTTCCCTCATTGCTCGGAATTTCTACATTCTCTGGATGCTTATCACAACAAACAAAATTATTTTTAACAGCTTTATGCTTCATATCAGTATTCTCTTTTCCTTTTTGCGCTTTTCGATCAAGTCCTTTTCTTGAAGTTCCTTTGCTGATCTCAGGGCCAAGGTAACTCATCACGTTCTGATGGAAATTTTCTGGTTGTGGATTGAAGCGAACTGCTATACATCATTAAATATTCCAGCAAATTATTTTTCCAATTTTTCCGCATAGTTTGAGTTATTTTTAGCTGCCTAAGATGTCTCGATTTTGCCTTTCGTTCTCTCCATTTTGGTGATATCGTGTTGTTCAAAATAATTCCATTGTTGTTACAAAAGCATTTAAATTCCGAGCTTGTAAACTGTTTCATGAAGCTATGGTTTGCATAATTTTGATTTCCTTATACCTGCTGTAGTAGTCAATGATAACCAACAAGTAATCACCACTTGGAAGAGATCTCATGAAATATACCGCAATATATGTCCGTGGTCATTGGATTTGTTAGTCTGCTTTTATTATCCTAACAATAACCGAAATCCATTTTTTTAGTTTCGATAATGTCAGAAGCCAAAAAATTGTGCCAAATTGGTATTCTTCGATATTATTTAGCAACAGGAGCTACAGACTTATCTATGCGAATATCGAGATTAAAGACCTAGTAGTTACGTTGAGTACAGTTGGTTCTCAACTTGAATATGCTGTCAGTCATATATTTCAACTAGAATATGCTGTCAATGTCTGGTGTCCTTTTAATACAAACCAATCCGAACATCCAGAGTATTCAAAAAAAGTTTATACGGTATATACCGTGGAGAGACGGATGGGATTACAACCGAGTTTTACCGTATCACGTTAATCTGTAGCGATTAACATGATATCCTACTGGATGTAAAACCTATCACATAGAATATGCTGTCAATGTCTGGTGTCCTTTTAATACAAACCAATCCGAACATCCAGAGTATTCAAAAAAAGTTTATACGGTATATACCGTGGAGAGACGGATGGGATTACAACCGAGTTTTACCGTATCACGTTAATCTGTAGCGATTAACATGATATCCTACTGGATGTAAAACCTATCACATAACAACATTGGCAAATAGAGAAAAAAATTTTAAGTGTTCGTTTGTTGGAAATATTTTACTTGATCAATCGATTCGAGTATGAGTTTAAGAGATCATCAGTTCCTTCATCTGAATAAACACAGAACAAACTATGGTGACAATGAACCGGTGAAAGATATATTTAAATTGCAAACATCATTTACATCCAAACCAATTTTCAAAATTTCTTACATTTTTGATGTTATGATCCATTCTTTACAACATACAATGTAGCGATTTGTTTTTTTTTTCCCTACGCTAATACGCTTTTCAAATTATTACTGCCAGAACCAACTAACATTTTCAATTTGATGCCATCCACTTTGCACAATATCAATTCATCATCGCCTGTGTTAAATATATGTATAAACAACATCCCCATCGCATTTAACGGATATTATATTTTGGAACATGATTATTTTGCATTTGTTACTTCCGGTTCCACAAGCAATTTGAAAATGCCCTTTAAATTCACATTTTCTGCAAGTTTTATTCATTTTAGGGCATTTGAATTGTTTTTTTCTCTCCACTTAGTGACTACACTTGGTGACTGTACTTGGTGACTACAATTGGTGACTAAACTAGGTTACTACACTAGGTGACCACATTTAGTGACTGTCCTTGGTGACTACACTTGCTAACTACACTTGGTGACTACATTTGGTGACTAGTTTTAGAGATTACACTTGGGGACTATACGTTGATGACTAAACGGTGACTTCACTTAGTGACTACACTTGGTGACTTCACTTGGTGACTAAACTTGGCGAAAACAATTGGTGACTACACTTGGTGACTTTAATTGGTGGTTACTCTTGGTAACTACACTTTGTGATCACACTTAATGACCTCACTTCGTTACTACACTTGGTGATTACACTTGGAGAATACACTTGGTGACTACATTTTTTAACTATCCTTGGTAACTACACTTGGTGACTACATTTTTTGACTACCCTTTGTGACTACACTTGGTGACTACCCTAGGGGAACAGACTTGGTGACTGTACTTGGTGACTACACTTGGTATCTAGGCTTGGTGACTATACTTGGTGATTAAACATGGTTACTACACTAGGTGACCACTTTTAGTAACCACATCTGGTGACTACACTTGCTATCTACACTTGGTGACTACTCTTAGGGGCTACACTTGGTAACTACACTTGGGGACTACACATGGTTACTACACTTCGCGTCTACACTTAGTGACTGCACTTGGTGACTACACTTGGCTACTACACTTGGTGATTACGCTCGAGGACTACACTTAGTGACTACACTTGGTGATTATACTTGTTGAATACATTTTTTGTCTACACTTGGTGACAACACCTGGAGACTACACTTGGTGACTATACGTTGGTAACTAAACTTGGCGACTACAATTGGTGACTACACTTGTTGACTTTACTTGGTGGTTACACTTGGTGACTACACTTTGTGATCACACTTAATGACCTCACTTCGTTACTACGCTTGGTGATTACACTTGGAGACTACACTTGGTGACTATACTTTGTGACAATACTTTGTAACTACACTTGGTGACTACATTTTTTGATTACCCTTTTGTGACTACACTTGGTGACTACCCTAATGGTACAGACTTGGTGACTGTACTTGGTGACTACACTTGGTGAGTACAGTTGGCGAATACACTTGGCGACTATATTTAGTGACTACACATGACAACTACACTTGGTAATTATACTTGGTGACTGCACTTGGTTACTACACTAGCTGACCACATTAAGTGACTGTCCTTGGTGACTACACTTGCTAACTACATTCACTTGGTGCTTAAATTTGGTGACTACTCTTAGTGACAACACTTGGAGACTACACTTGGCGTCTACACATGGTGACCACACTTCAGGCTACACTTAGTGGCTTCACTTGGCGACTACACTTGGCTACTACACTTGGTGATTATGCTCGGGGACTACGCTAAGTGACTACACTTGGTGACTTTACGTTCGTGAGTAAACGGTGACTTCACTTGGTGACTACACTAGGTGACTGCACTTGGTGAAAATACTTTGTGACTACACTTGGTGACTAAATTGTTTAACTACCCCTGGTGACTACACTTGGTGACTACGTGGCGGTGGGTACATTTTACAGGCTAGTCCGAAAAGTCTTGAAGGTGTGGTTTCGAATACCTCTCTGGAACTGTAATTCTCAACAAGGTCTCCATTCCCCGTTCTTTTTCTTGACCAGTTGTAACGGGCTGGACCATGAACTTAATTTTGACATTCCTTAATTTTTGGATAATTTCTGGAAATTAAGGTTAGGAATTACAATAGGAATAATAGTAATTAAACCAGTATTCGACCGGTACTAGTAATTTAACCGGTATGATTGAAACGTGGGCTCCCGTACGAAATCAGTTTTCTCTATTGGAAGATCGTGTATTTGCGACATTGTTTCTACAACGTTGTCGGCTCTTCTCCGAAAGCGGTTCCAGCATTTAATTTGAACCCGTTCAACAACTGTGACGGGTTGCCTCCTAACGAAAGGCCGTGCAAAAGGTTGTGTAATTTCGATTTTTACTTTGTGACTTCCGTGGTAATTCCAGGTACCATAAACTGCTATTCCAAAATGTTAAACTAAACGAGCGAATTTTACGAAAAGAGAGGTTAATGTGGTTTAAGAGATACGTGCTGAACTTGGTTAAGATTTAGTCAGCTATACTATTTGCGCCAGCACTATTTGTCGATTGAAGCTGTCTGAAATGTGACTCCTTCATTCCTGGTTACCGGGTTAGGAGTGCCGTTATTTACATTGGTACATACTACAATCGCGGTCCGAATCCGAAAATATCAAATTAATAATAAATATGATTGTAAAAATGAATAAACATAGCTCACTTTCGAACTAATGAGGACTATGACCTTAGATTAATTCCATTGGTCGGAATTGTTGTTTTGTGTCGGCTATTTTTGGGTGTCCCTTTCGACTACGCAGGTGAAATAGTTGAGAAAAACGTAAATTAGTTGAGTTGTCTATTCGGATTCGTTCGGTTACTAGTGATGCCATCTCTACCTAAGATTTATTTTGTCTTCAAAATTTGATAGCAAATTTGTTTTGTGTTAAATAATTTTTCTGATTCCTGTGTTTATTACAGATAACCCTAGCTTTAGCGGATGTTATACCCTAACAAATGAACCCGGCCTTTGTCAATATCTTGACCAATGTACTAGTCTGTTACACTTATTGGCAATCGGAGACCAATTAACAAGAGACCAATGGCCATATTTGTCGTACTTTCAATGTGGTTACTACAATAATGAACCGCTTGTCTGCTGTTCAAATCCATTAATACCAACCGGTAGTAGTGATGTATTACCAGAACCGGGTGAATGTGGTATTGATTTATCCAATAAAATCGTTGGCGGTACTAATACTGATGTCGATGAGTTCCCATGGATGGCGTTGTTGGAATACAAGAAACGTAAGTTTTATAAAGAAATGTAACCGCTGTTTAGATCCACAATAAACGTTGTAATTTCTGTATAATTTTAGCACAAAACAAAAGGGGATTCGATTGTGGGGGAGTTTTTATCAGTAAACGCTATGTTGTAACCGCTGCTCATTGTGTGAAAGGAAAGCGTATTCCTGCGACATGGTCGCTGTAAGTGTTCGATCGAGTTTATTGAAAGAATAAACGTGATAAATATTTGAAATGTTTCTTCCTGCAGTTCAAGTGTCCGATTGGGTGAATATGATTTATCAACGGACGTAGATTGTGTAACAACAGAAACCGGAGATGATTGTAATGAATCAGCCATTGATGTACCAATCTCGGAGATAATTCCGCATGAACAGTACGATTCACTATCGAAACACCAAAACAACGATGTTGCTCTATTGCGACTACAATACGATGTTCCATCCACAGACTTTATAAAACCAATTTGTTTGCCACGGCAACAACAATTACGATCATTGAATTACGATGGTGTTAAATTAGATGTTGCCGGTTGGGGTAAAACTGAAACGGGTAGAAGCAGCAATATAAAATTAAAGGTTCGCCTTAATGGATTCAATATTGAACAATGCAAAAAGGTTTACAATCGCTTCGGTTTTATCCTACAAAGTACACAATTATGCGCGGGTGGTGAAGGCGATGCTGATTCATGTAATGGTGATTCAGGTGGTCCAATTATGACAGTCGATCATAGCAGTGATATACCATATTGGTATTTAGTAGGTGTTGTATCATTTGGCCCGTCACAGTGTGGACAACAAGGATTGCCGGGAGTATATACAAACATCGGTTCACATGTCGATTGGATTGAATCGAAGGTATACGCTTGATACATATTGTATGGAAGTTGGTTTTGTTAAATTATGAACAACAAAAATCCGAAATAAAATAATATTGCTAAAAAATAATTTTACGCTTTTTATGTGGTTTTCATTATTAGATAGAGATAGAAGAACTTCGATTAAAAAAGTTAGAAATTTAAGTCAGTCAAATGATTTCATGCATATTCAACGGCCACTTGAGTGCTGAATGAGCTGTTCGACCACCTTCCAACAACGTAGCTGCAACTTCTGATGAAACAAATGTAAGTGGAATTTCATTCAATGCGTCCTGTCATCCCTAATTGAGGTAATACCTTATTCGATATCATCACGCACATGTCCTCATTTAACATCAGGATTTGATGTTCTAGTACGCATCTAATGCAAAATATCATCAGACATGTAATCTTTGTATTTGGCCCACAAATCAATTGAGATAATTATCGAAAACAATGTTCATACTTGATGAGCATTTGACGAAATCACACAGCATCTCCGAGTTGGGCCATGAACGTTGACTAATAGCAAACCTAAATAGAAACACTCGTCGTTGCTTGGACTGGATTTTCTTCCATTCCAAGCATAATATTTTGATATTTCGGGCGAAGTCATCATTCTGGCACATGTCACTGGATAATGTTTTAGATGGCAGTAAACAACAAAAACGCAAAAAATGACTCAAATTGCTTCGTTACATAGCGGCACATTTGATATTGAGTGACTTGCGAAGGTGAATATACTCTTCGGAATGGAGTTTTGTCCGGTTTAATCTGATGAATGTCAATCGCCAAGTTTCAACTTTGACGTACATATCGACAGCGTATTGGTGAAATAGATGCTGATATTTCGCGATGTGATTGTTCTCATTTGCAGTAACCATCGGTCGATATGATAATAGTTTTTGGACTGACTTTTTGTTCATTTCAGCGCCTGAATTTGAATTTTCGTGTCAATGAAATGAATTAATCTTATTATAAAAAATATAGATTTGTACAGCTGATATCACGGGACTCCAAATTTTCACCAATAACGACAATGGTGACTTCATCAATTGTTTGTGCCTTGAAAGGTTTTGTGTGTTCTCCCGCAAGTGTCTTATCGGCTCTGATTACAATTTTGTGTGATCACAATTAGCATTTTCACCGAACCACATTTGTTGCGCCAAATAAAGTAATTTGGTATTTCTGAATTTATGTCAGGAAATGTGGGGAATCTGTTCTTGTTCCAGAAACAAAGGAGTGCAATGGGTCTGGTGGTGGGACCAATTCGGCCAATTTGTATTTGCCACTTACGGAACACAATCCAAACGTTTCATTTCTGTATTTTAATGCCTTACAATGTGGTCACACAACATACTCAACGATCCAAGAGCAACGAATAGGTAATGCCTATTGTTAGAGCTATCAACCGTCGAAATCGGAGCACAATCGCAGATTTTCGATTTTGTGGGTGTGAATAAGTGCTCTATCGAGCACAAAATGAGAGCTACCAAATGGAAAATATTAAAATTGCGCTCCGAGTACGATGGTTGATACCTCTATCAATAGGCATGCCAACGGGCATTTGGATCGTTCGAATATTCCTACACATTTTGTAGAAAATTCAGTTTTATTGAAATTCTCCTGAACTGTAGACCAACAAATCAGAGCTATAAAATCGAAAATCGGCAAATGTGCTCCGATTCCTATGGTTGATACCTCTATCAATAGGCGTTCATACCTGTAATTGTCATGCCAACGGGCGTTTGGATCTTTCGAATATTACTACACTTTTTGTAGAAAATTCAGTTTTATTGAAAATCTCCTGAACTGTAGACCTCAAAATCAGAGCTATAAAATCGAAAATCGGCAATTGGGCTCCGATTCCGATGATTGATACCTCTATCAATAGGCGTTGAGACTTGTAATTGTTATGCCAACAGGCATTTGGATCGTTCGAATATTTCTACACATTTTGTAGAAAATTCAGTTTTATTGAAAATCTCCTGAACTGTAGACCTCAAAATCAGAGCTATAAAATCGAAAATCGACAATTGGGCTCCGATTCCGATGGTTGATACCTCTATCAATAGGCGTTGAGACCTGTAATTGTCATGCCAACGGGCAATAGCATGACAATGCCAGATTTAAACGCCTATTATTTGAGGTATCGACCTTCAAAATCGAAGCGCAATTTCATATTTTCTATGAAATAAATGGAAGTAATCAAGCAATTTCAATCCGCGTTGCCACAATTACTACATGGCTCGAAACCTGTCTTTAGATGTATCAAGAAACGTAATCGGAGTACAATTGCATATTTTGAATTTTTTTACCAGAAGATGTTTCTGTTATGATTTTTATCTGCGACCCTGAATCGAGAGGACATCTATAAAGTACCTCTTCCCTGACTCCATTTTTAACTGTTGGTAGTAAAGCAATTTTTATTTTGACTGACTTGTGTGCGACTTTTTCACTTGTTTCTGACTTGGTAGCCTCATCGATTTGTTGCTGTGATGCTGACGTTGCGACGTTAGGAACTTTAGCTACGGATCCACTACTTTGTCTTGTATCTTCGTCCACGTACAATAATTCATAAGGTTGAATCCGACGTTTGGAGCATTTTCGTTGTTCTTCACACTTAAATACAGTATGATTTGGGCTGAATCTATTACTGAACAATCAGACAATGGATGACTCGTAACCTTGCACAATGGACAGCTCTCGTAAAGATTCCTGGTCGTGTGTCTGATCTAAATGTTTTCAAAGCATTACATTTGCAAGGCACACAATTGTTTGCTTTTCTGCCTGAAAAGTGATTGAGTAAATTGTAGGTATCATTCTTGAGACAACCCTTTAACAACTGAAACTTCTACGCCACCAATAATCTCTCGTTTTCATGTACCGATTTTGAGTATAAACCAAAAAAAAAAGGAATATTCAATCGAGGTCTCTAACACAGGTAACTGAGAACAGGGAACTGTCCTCGTTCGGATCTTTTGTGATTATTTGGTCTTCCACTTCCTCAAATCCATAAATTTGCTATATAAATTTAATGCTGGTACGACACGTGTTTTCATGCTTTCGGTCGGCGTGACGTCAGTGACATTCATTGAAATCATTTGATCTGTTCAATCGACTCCATAACTATGGAGCGACATCTATGAAATATTAAAAGTAAGTCTCAACGTTCGTATCACTAGATGGTGAATAAAACAAAACACAAAAGAATTTATTTATTTAGCACCAAAAATAAATTCAACACAATTATAACAATAATACGTAATTCACAAAATCACTTTTATAATATTTGCACGTATTTTATTGATCACTTTTACTTTTTATATCTCACTAATTCACTTTTTAAATCTCTTTTAATTCACTTTTTAATCCTTATACTTTCGCTTACCAAAAACTAGTGAATCCATTTCGTAGTGATGTAAACGATAATATTCTCGGTGGTAATATTACCTGTAAAATAGGCAATTTTAGGTAATATTACCCAATGTAATGTTTTTTCCAAACAACTCAACTAGTCCAAATGCAAAAAGAGTTGTGACACCACTGCATTATACTTCCTTATGTACTATTAACCTACTACACCAAATTTTTGCTGTAAAATATAATAATCTACACCTTTTTCCTGTTTCATTGACATATTGAGTTGGCAAATTCGTAATAGAGCTGGAATTTGACCTTGAACATGATCCATCACTCTGTCTGGAAAAAACACCAATCACTGTTTTAACTAGTAAAGTGACTGCAATCTGCAACATCTTATTCGATGAAAAGCTCTAGTATGCTGAAATTTCGTTGAAAACATCAGACCAAAGTAGCACCAGATGGTCGACGAGCTATTACTCAAGCAATTTTCGTTTCTGGTGCTCCATTAGGCTCAACCAGAAAGTCGGCTTATATTGATTTGTTCAAGAAATTGCAACCGTTCTGTAAACTTCCTTCGAGATACCAACTTTACAATCAATTGTTGGGCCTTGAGTACCCCATCGCGTCGAAGAGTAAGTCTTACCAAAAATTGTCAGCGCATCTGACGTTGTAGACCGATGCTTGGTCGAACATATGCAGGGACTCCATAACAAATTATGTCATCAATACAATACACCAAAAGTTTTTTTTCTATAAATCTACTCACTAAGGAAAATCGACATTTGGCTTTGAAAGTTGCTTTTCGAGAAAGTTGAAGCGGTGACTAGTAAACTAGTAGTTTCACCTAGGTTAGGATATTAAATGGCTAGGTGTCACTGTGATACTACCCCTTATCTAAGCCATTCATCCCGAACAGGACCCAAATAACCTCCTTTGTATAGGGCTACCCTCCCCAAATTCACCACAGATTCACGCTTCGAGTTTACCTCTATTTCCCTTCTGAATCTGATAAACCACGTCGTTCATCCTTGTGATGACAGTGTAAAATCCTTCGCGTGCTGGTTGCAGCTTCGGTGATAAGCTCTTCTTTCGTTGTGGGATGGGAAGCCATACCAATTTTCCTTCCTGGAAGTCTTGATTATTTGCTCATAGGTTATATCGAAACATATAACCTAGTTTTACCTGGTCTCATTCCCGTTGTCAGTTATCGCTGATCGATAAGCTATAAGGAACATCGATATATATCGATCCCAGTTTCGTTTGTTTTTATCCACGACCTTTCCTAGATATTCCTCCAATGTGCCATTGAATCTTTCAACCATACCGACTGTGGGTGGAATGGCGTTTTTCTCGTTTTATTTATACCAAGCATGTGACATATTTCTTAAAATACACATATTTATTGCCGCTCTCAGTGGTGAGAAATAGTCCCGCTTCATCCATTACAAGTCCCTCGAATGGTGCTCCGACGGTATATTGTTTCATGGTTCCACGGCTTTTACGTATGGGTTCCTTTACCGCCACACATCGGTCACATTTTTGGCACCAATCTATCACCGACCGTCTACTTCCTGTCGAGTAGAATTGTTGACCTATCTTGGCTGGTGTTTTATTAATTCCTATGTGGCCCCCTATGGCTTGTCTCATTGAACCCAATAAATGGGCAGGTCTTCCTTTTCCTTAAATTCCATGATTATCGATTAATCCATGTCCCATAACTGCTCTTTTACCTCCATTTCGTCAGTCCAATCTTCGTCAGGCATCACTTGCGTTAGCCTCATGTCGATGATGCCTCTTTCTCAATAAAAAATGAGGAACGAATGTTGCATCTTCCACCACCAATTGGGTAGAAAAGAAAATTCTCAATCCCAGAAACCAACGAACTGGTAAGTCCAATTGCTCCTAACTTACTGCTTGCATATTAAACCTTGTACCGCACGATTTATGTTGTTCAATTAATATAAAATATAAAAAAAACATTTATTTCACTTTTATTTTCTTTACATTTATTATAATTAATTAAACTTTATTTATTTTTTAAAAAGCCGGTCTCTTTAGAGCCGGGAATCAATATTTTGTTACTGTGCTCTTTGGAGTCAGTTTATTGAATGATTTCTTAAGTTTTTTAGTTACATGATTTTTCTTTATAATATATTTTATAAACATGGTTCAACATGTTATTTTATAACTGATAATGCTTATTAATTAAAAATGAATATTTTGTTAGACAAAACAATAATTTGATTTACATAAAATATGATACATTAAATTTATAATAATAATTTTAGGTCATGATAATATTTTATGTTGTTAGTATAAAATTGTATTATGAGCATCTTTACTTTGTTGCGTTTCAATTTCTTGGAATTCTTTATTTTGTTGCGATTCCATTTCTCGGAATGTAACTCTCCCTTCGTTAAGAGTAGAGTTCTCCTGAACTCTATTTGTAAATTTAATATTTATTTTATTTTGTTTAAACTTTATATAGATAATCAATATTATTATTAATGCTATTACTATAATTAATATTATGCTTATTCCTGAATATGTTAATATTTTATGAAATTTCAACAATTTTATTTCATTTATATTTTTATTGGTTTCCAAAATTATTTCCTTAAATGTAAATGTGTTATTCTCTGACTTATAATCTAGATTTTGAATGATGTAATCATTATTTACTTCCTTTATATTATTATAAAAGGTTTTGTTATTTATGCTAATGCTACAGTTAAAAAATTTTACAAAATAATTTCCATTCAATTCGAATGTTCTTTCATCATAATTTGATGTTAAAATTACTTTATTAGCCAATTGTATTAATATACTATTATCATTGATGCTATAAATTTCTGTATCACAGTTTTTAATATTTTGACAATTTTTTGTTAATATACAGTGTTTTAAATTATTTAATTCATGAAATGCTTTATTTGTATTGTATTCATAATAGGTATTGTTAATTTCAAATGTTTTAGTGATCTCATAATTTATTGAACTACAATCATTAATATTTGACAGGGCTATAATTAATTTTGTATTTGCTTTTTCCATGCAACTGGGAATTTTGATTAAAAATATCAATTTATTATTATTAGTTTTAGAATATCCTACTTTTAAATTTTTTATTTTACTAGCATCTATTTTGTATTCTATAATCTCTTCATGAGTTAACAAAGACGGATGTATAATGTTAAGATTACTAAATACTATATTATCTTGTAATTCACTTATAATTCTATCTATTTCATATATTTTTAATTTTATATCATATATCATTAATCTAAGTAGAGTTTGGTTATCTCTGTTTATAATAAAATCCTTAATAATTTTTCTATCTTCCAACATTGTATTATATAATTTGTTTATAGTGTTGTTAAAGTTATTATTAATTTTAATTTGTTCATTTATGTTTACAGCTAGATTTTCGTTATTCTGATCAATTATGTATAAATGTTTATTAATTAATTGTCTGTCTTCATCGTCCATTGTTCCTGATATCCATTTGTTTATTGTTCCTATGAAATTTACTAAACCTCGTTTATGTATTGAGTGATGTCCGTCTTTTAAAGTCATTAATTTATAAAGTAAATTGTCTACGTCTTTAAATAATGTAGATTTAATAAAGTGTTTTGTAAGCTCTACTGTCATTTCCCTCACTGTTGACCTCAGGTTTAATATTAGAGTTTCTATTTCTACTATGTCGATTATGTGTAATGAATAATTGTAAGATTTGGGTAAAAATGTCTCGCTTTCTCGAAGAATAGTATATCCTGTGTTGCTTTCAATTTTCTCTACTTGAATTTGTGCTTTCGTTAGTTTCGTCATTGTTAGTATTAAGAGCAATGTTGTCATTATTATCTGCGAATTTTAACGGTCTTTTAATATTTGTAGGATGTATATTAGCTAAATTAAGTAATCTGAATTTTGGTTGGTCTTTATGTCTGAGTGATTTATAATTTTTTATGTAACCTTGTTCCCTAGTTTCTGTATATTCCTCTCTATTTTTGTTGTGTATAGTTAACCTTTTTGTTTGGGAATCAACTAAATTCTTGTAAATTTCTTCTTGATTAATGCCCTCTTCTGCTTTTATTGGGGTGCATTTAATGGTATTGTGATACTGATTATTGTAGCTTTTTATTGCTTCTAACATTTGATACCTTATAGGACTGGGTTGGTCTATATTTAAAACTCTTAATTTTTCTGTCAGTGTATTGTTAAGTCTTTCTACGTCGGCATTACCTGTGTGGCTGTTAGGTTTTGTTAAATGTAATTCTATACCTTCTTTATCTAAAAATTCTTTTATATTGATATGCTTAAATTCATTATCAGCTATTATTTTTCTGGGTTTCTTGTGGTTAATATACATTTTAAATTTTTCAATAATGTCTGTAAAATTTCTGTTTTCTAACGGATAAGCCGTTGCGAATTTTGTAAATTTGTCAATAAAAATAAGAAAAGGTTGTTTTTTATTAATATACGTATCTATATGAACGATTTGATTTTTGTTTGTCGGTATTTCTGTCTTTTGTAGTTTTGGTTTGATTGGGTTCCTATCGTATTTCCCTGTGTTACAAACGTCACAATTGTTCGTAATTTTATTTATTGTAATTTTCAAATTTTTACTATAGATTTTAAACTTTAAATCTTCATAAAGTGCTATGATACCGGGATGTTTCTGTTTTTTGTGTTGTATGGATAAAATCTTAATTAAGTCTTCCTCTGTTTCTACGTCTTGTGCAAAATGTCTGCATTTAATGAATTTGGTATTTGGAAATTCTTTGATTAATACTTGAAATATTACATGTAAATCGTGATCAGATATTTCAGAATATATGGCTACTTTTGTTGACGATATGTATGTTTTAAGTTTATTAATTAACTCTATGTGATTTATATTTGGATTTATGTTAATCCGACGATTCCCTAATACATTTTCAAGTTCGTTAGTGAAATTTTCTGTAATTATTATCTGTGTTCTAAATCGGTTTACTATAGTATCTAAGAATGTTAGTTCGTCGTTTAAATTTTCTTCTTGTGAATGTATTGTCGCTTGAATGGATATGTTGTCTTGGTTTTCATTTACTATTTCTTCATTATTAACTTCATGTTGGGAAGGGGGGTCTTGTAGGAAATTGTTTCTCCCTTCGTTAGCTTCGAACATTTCGTTAATTCCAAAACTTTCACTAATTTCATTTATTTCGTGTTTATCATTGTTTATTCTACTTAGAAAATCTGCTATTTTATTTTCCTTTCCTTTTAAATAATTTATTTTTATGTTGTACTCTCCTAAAGATAGTATCCATCTTTGGAGTCTTGGGTTTAAATCTTTGCCTAAATATTTAGTGTGTAACCATTTTAATGCTTGATGGTCTGTTTTAAGTTCTAATTCTTTTCCATATATGTACGGTCTAAAATATTTTACTGACCATATGACTGCCAATAGTTCTTTTTCCGTAGTGTTATATCTAATTTCATGATCATTTAGCGTTCGGCTGGCGAATGCTATGGGATGGTTTTCTTGAAGCAAAACTGCACCAATTGCAAATTGACTGGCGTCTGTATTTAATACGAATGGTTTGTTGAAATCGGGATATTTGAGAATTGGATGGGTAGTTAGTAATAATTTTAGTTGCTCAAAAGCATGAATATAAGATGGATCTAATTTATTTACTTTACTATTCTTTTTGAGATATTTTGTCATAGGCTGCGCTATTCTGGCATAGTCCTTGATAAATTTTCTATAGTATCCTGTGATACCTAGGAATGATTTAATTTGTTTTTGAGTTACTGGGAGTTTTAATTGTGCTATATCAACTATTTTCTTTGAATTTGGTTTTACACCTTCTGTTGTTAACAAATGACCTAAATACTCGGTCTCTTTACAAAAGAAGTTACATTTGTCTATTTGTATTTTTAAATTTGCTTTTCTTAAATTTTCAAATATTTGATTTACATTAATTATGTGTTCTTGTAGAGAAGTGCTAAATATTAATATATCATCAAGATATACTACACATATTTTATTTATATGTTCCCTTAGTACTGAATTTATTAATCTTTGAAAGGTGGCAGGGGCGTTTTTCAATCCAAAAGGCATTCGAACATATTCGTAATGTCCGAATGGTGTGGAAAACCCTGTTTTATTTTGGTCTTTTTTGCTTACTAGGATTTGATGAAATCCCTTCGCTAGATCCAAAGTTGTAAAATATTGGGCTCTACCCAATTTATCTAATATATTTTCTATATTAGGTATTGGAAATTTATCATTTATAGTAATTTCATTTAACTTTCTATAATCAATGACAATTCTCCATTTTTTTGTATTTGAATTGTCCATTTTCTTCGGTACAATCCAAAGGGGAGAATTATAGGGTGAATTCGATTCCCTAATAATTCCTTGTTTTAACATATCCTTGATTTGTTTTTCGATTTCTTTCTCGTGTATTTGCGGATATCTGTATAATTTACAATATATAGGATTCTCATTTGTTAATTTAATTTCGTGAGTTATTTCGTGAGTGAAAGTCAAATTGTCACCTTCTTCATAAAATAAATCTTTATTTTTGGATAATAAATGTTTTAAATTTTCTTTTTCTTCATTGTTTAAACTATTTTGGTTTATTTTAGAGAAAATTTCCTCTTGTGAAACAATTGGTTCTAAGTGATTTACTTCGGTAAGATCACGGGGATATCCAATTATTTCGAAAGGGATTTTATGCTGATTAAATATCTTCAGATATTCATTTTGTATATCAACTTCAGCTTGAAAAGGAATTAAAAAATTCATTCCGATAATCGCGTCATATTTTTCACTCTTTAGAGGAAAATTTTTCCATTCTAATGTACCAGTTTTTACTAGTTCCTTTGGAATTGGCGTGATTATTTTTTTATTTACAAAATTGGGACCTCCTAAAGAATTATACATAATAGGAGTTTCTAATTCTATTTCTTTAAAATTAAGAGTATTTGGTTTTAATAAACTGGTATCTGAACCAGTATCTATTAAACAATTAATAGATTTATCATTAAATGTTAGTTTTACTATCGGTAGCTGGTTGATGGTGTGGGGTTTATAAAATTTACCTCCTGATTTAAGGGATTTACTTGATTTATATTATCGACTTCCATTGGTCCTGGTTGTTGAGTATTGTTTCTATATTGTCCAGTTCTATTGTCATTAAATTGTCGCCTAAACTGTCCTGAATTATATCCGTTATTTCTGTGATCTTGTGTTCTAAACTGTCCTGAGTTATTATTATTTCTGTGATCTTGTGTTCTAAACTGTCCTGACCTATTGTTATTATAATTATAGCTATTATTATTACCATTTCTAAATTCCTGGTTATAAACACCGTTAATACTGTTGTTCCTATAAGGGTTTCTGTTTTGAAAATATGTTTTATTATTTGTTTTAAAATTAAATTCTTTATTTCTATTTATTCTAAATTCGGATTTAATTATATCCTCTGACAGGTATATTTCCGATTTACAAAGAATATTGTCTAATTCGAATAACGATTTCGTTGAATCTATTTGTAATTGAACTAGAGGAATTATTTTTGATTTTAATATTTGCACTAATTCCCTATCTATTGAATAATATGTGAAATTATCCTCGTCGTCAAAATCGCATATTTCGCTACATTCACTCTTATATTTATTTAATTTATTAAAAATATCTTTAAGATTAAATACCTTGATTTCCTTGGCATTGTAGAGTAACTGATGGATGGTGTTTTTAGGTCTGTATCTCAATTTTAGCTGCCTGATGACGTTTTCCCAGGTGCGTTGAGTTTCAGGTATTTCCATGATGGTTCCTCTGGCATTTCCAATTATTTTTGTGTTGATTAGCTTTCTTAAGCAATATTGTTTAAGTTCCTCGTTCTTATTACCGCATAGACTTTCGGTATCTACGATGGTTTTTAGGAAAGATTTTAATTTGTAAGTATCTTCCCCTGAAAAGGCTTGGATCTCACTGAAGTTTCTTATAATTTGATCTGGACTTAGATCAAATCGAGTGGTTTTAATGCCTTGCATTATTGTTTCCTGGTTTACCAGTTGTTGTTGCAACATTGTAATTTGATTTTGTAATTGTTGTTGCTGTTGTTGCTGCTGCAACAATTGTTGTTCGACTTGTTCTGTATTCATTTTTGTTGTAGTTTTTTGCTGTCGATTTAAGTCGAATACTTTGCTTCTTTTACTCGCAATCTTGAGATTATTGATTTTAAATTGTTCACTTTTAATTAACACCTACTTTTTATTACTACTTTTTTAAATATCATCACGTTTTTATAAGTTTATTATTTTACTTTAACTATTTAGCACGAAATTAATTAATTTTTTTTTTTTTAAGTAACTATTCAATTATTTACGTGAAATGATTTTCGTGTCTACGAAAAATCAATTTTTACTTATTTTTCTTTGTATCTTATCACTTTACTATTTTAATGTTCTTTTACACTGTTTTCTCTTCTTCGGAGGAGAAAATTACCAACTGCGCCATTTATGTTGTTCAATTAATATAAAATATAAAAAAAACATTTATTTCACTTTTATTTTCTTTACATTTATTATAATTAATTAAACTTTATTTATTTTTTAAAAAGCCGGTCTCTTTAGAGCCGGGAATCAATATTTTGTTACTGTGCTCTTTGGAGTCAGTTTATTGAATGATTTCTTAAGTTTTTTAGTTACATGATTTTTCTTTATAATATATTTTATAAACATGGTTCAACATGTTATTTTATAACTGATAATGCTTATTAATTAAAAATGAATATTTTGTTAGACAAAACAATAATTTGATTTCATTCCAATTTCAGAAGTTGAAGTATAAACATCAAAAAAAAAAAAAAAAATCTTTTGGAAGTGGTAATAAATTGTGTGCTTAATTGAGAGTAAAGTTTTTATTATTCTTGATTTATTTTGATATTTAAAGAATAAGTTAATTAAATAGAGTAAGTTGCTGTTTTAATATATAAGTGGTAAGAGAAAAAAGGGGGTGGTGACGCTCTAATGAGCGACGCCATTGCGTCAAAAAATAATTCCCATAACTTGAGAAAAAGAATTATTAATACGAATAATATCAAAAATGAAATTATTAACAATAGAAAAGTGCTTCGACAAAAACTGAAAGATAAAATGAAATTAAAAGCAAATAACATATGGAAAAACAACTGTAATTTGTCGTACATAGATAAAAAAAAAAAAATTTCGTCGGAAAATTATTCTACTTTTGAAGAAAATAAAATGGATGATGATATGGATCAAATCACGTGTGAAATTAACCTCACTAATAACACACTGGTAAATGACTATAAAATTATTAGCAGTAATGTAACACAAGTTAACAAAAATAAATATAAACCAGGAGATTGTGGTCCTTTTTTTGTTATTATCGAAAAGAAGGGTATAGAAGATATAGTTATGGCAGAAATTCTCAGATCTTTAAATTTTGGTGTAATTTTAGAAATTAGACAATTTGGGATAAATAAAGTGAAAGTGCAAACCAGAGAAATGGAGACGGCAAATAAAATTATAAACAGCGTTAATTTAGAAAAAATTCATTATTGTAACTGCTTTGTTCCTAATTTCCTTCTAGAATCGATTGGTTATGTAAATAAAATCCCAGTCAGCATTGAAGTTGACAAATTATTAGAGAACTTCTCATCCAAAGAAAAAATTGTAAGAATAGAGAGGATAAACAGATGGAATGCCGAGGAAAAAAAGGAAGAAAAGACTAGTGCTATAAAAATTATTTTTAGAAGTAATACCCTACCGGAGGAAGTGAAAATTTTTGAGGTTAAACGAAGAGTCTCATATTATGTGCCTAAACCATTATTTTGCAGTGCTTGCTTAATCTACGGCCATTCAAAAAAGTATTGCAAAGGTACAAAAAAATGTTTAAACTGCACTCAAACGGGACATGAGAAACTAGGATGTGGAAATGAGTTGAAATGCTACTATTGTAGTGAGAAGCACATTACTAACAATTTTAAATGTGAAGAATTTAAAAAACAGAAAAAAATCAAATTTCTTATGGTGTCTAAAAAAATTTCTTTCAATGAAGCAAGGAATATGATCTTGAAGCCAGAATTTAATTTATTTAAGGAACATTTTCCTAGTCTGCCAAGTAAAAATAATAGATTGGAACTAGAACTGTTAAAAAATGAAATGGATCAGATGAAAGGTCAGATGAAAGCCGAAAACACAAAAATAATAGAAGAAATTAGAATTATGAAAGAACAAAGGAATGAAATAATTCTTCTTAATAGAAAAATTCAAACTATTACGCAAGGTTATTTAAATAGTGACAAGAGTGATCCTAATACGGATTTAGTTCTTACAGAGATATTGGAGCAATTAATTAATTTAGATAAAACAATAAACAAAAAGGATAAAAGTAAATCTATTATTAGTTTTAATACTAATAATGAAGTTGTCAATATAAAAACAAATGAATAAATGTCTTAAGATTATGCAAATTAATATTAGAAGTTTAAAGTGCAATAAAGATGAACTAGAACAGTATATAAATAACAATAATATAGATTTAGTTTCGTTAAATGAAACATGGACTTGTAATTCAAACAAAATTAAATTCAGAAATTATAATAGTATTTTTACGCATAGAGACGATGGTTATGGTGGTGTTGGGTTTTTAATAAGGAAAAATATATTTTTTAAAAAAAATTGATTGTATATCTGTCTACCCAATTGAAGTAATTAAAATTAATATAATAATAAACAATAATAAAAAAATATCATTAATTAATATTTATATTCCTCCGAATGTTAATAATATTATAATTAGAAATAAGATAAAAAAAATAATGGAATCAGTGTCTCATATTTAATTACACTAAAAGACAGTATTAGAAATTTTAAAAAAAAAATGTACGATAAATGGAGAATTAACTTTACTCAAAGAACTCAACTTAAAGGGATAAAACATAGTGAAAATATTGGAGGGTTAATATCTATTAAACCATGGTTTCACAAAAAAAACCTAGAAGTCGATATGGTTAGAAGAATAACAAGAATAAGGACTAATCATACATATGACAAAAAATATTTAAAATTAATTAAAAAAGAAAGGAGTGATTTATGTGACTCATGTAACAAATTAGAAGACATAACACATATAATAGAAGAGTGTGTAAAATATAATAACATTAGAGGCAAATATAACATAATTAATAAAAAACCACTGAAGGAAATTTTAAAAAACAACAAGGTGGAGGAGTTGAAAATGATAAATAACTTTATAAAAGAATCGAAAGTCAATATATAATCTTTAAGTATATAATCTTTAAGAGATTTTATAATTATCATGTTTATTATACTAAACTTAAGTAAAACAAAGATTTTATGGACAATTAATAAACAAGAGATATCTATTTATTTATTTTGTAATAAAAATTAATATTGTTGGTGGTTAATGGTAGAATGTTCTATATACTTCAGGTTTCAGCCCTTCTTTATAGAAGTGTCTGTAAGCAATATTGAAGATAATTAATTAGTTAAGAGACTATTTAGTGATTTAAATTAAAGTGAAATAAAAAAAAAAAAAAAAAATTGAAAAGAAAAAACAATTTTGATAAACATAAGTATTAGGTTTTGATAAATATAATTTAATTTTATTGGTGTTTAATAATAATGATTTTGTGTACACTTCAGGTTTCAGCCCTTCTTTATAGAAGTGTCTGTAATCAATAATGAAGATAATAATTATTTTAGTTAAGAGACTATTTAGTGATTGAAATTTAAAGTGAAATAATTTAAAAAAAAAAAAAAATTTAAAAGAAAACAATTATGATAAAAGAAATTATTAGGATTTAATAAACATAATTTAATTTTATTGGGATTCAATAATAATAATATTGTGTACACTTCAGGTTTCAGCCCTTCTTTATAGAAGTGTCTGTAAGCAATATTGAAGATAATAATTATATTAGTTAAGAGACTATTTAGTGATTTAAATTAAAGCTTCAGCCCTTCTTTATAGAAGTGTCTATAAGCTATATTGAAGATAATAAATATATTAGCTAAGAGTCTATTTAGTGATTTAATTAAAGTGAAACAATTAAAAAAATTTAAAAAGAAAAAACAATTTAAGTTAAATGAAATTATTAGGATTTAATAAATATAAATTAATTTCATTGGTGTTTAACAATAATAATTTGGTGTACACTTCAAGTTACATCTCTTTTAAAGAAGTATCTGTAAGCAATAATTGAAGATAATAAACAGATTAGTGAAGAGTAGGTTTTAGTGATAAAATACAAAAAAAAAAAAAAAAAAAATATATAAAATAATTATGATAAAAGAATTCATGAAGATCTAATAAATAGAAGCTAATAAGTCATTTTGAATTATATTTTTGAGTTAAAAAAAAAAAAAAAAAAGAATATTTAGTACTTTTCATGTCTCAGCTTTTATTGTAAGAAGTGTCTATAAACAATACAATGAATATAATAACATATAAGTGATAAAATTTAAGTGGATTTAAGTCAAAGTTAAATAATTAAATATTTTAATAAAATCAAATAATCAAAATTGGATAATAAAGTCATATAAAAATAAAAATTAGAGAAAAATAATAATCATAATAAATGAAATCATTGAAAGATAAGAATTATAGAAGAGTTAAAAAAAAAAAAAATTATATAAAATTAAAGGGGAAAGCTTAAATCATAGATCAGAAATGTAACTTTACTCTCAAGCACACAATTTAAAATTTAATCATTGGTGATGTGAGTGATAATACTCAAGCCAAACAAATAAATTAAAACAAAAAAAAAAAAAAAAAAAAAATAATTTGATTTACATAAAATATGATACATTAAATTTATAATAATAATTTTAGGTCATGATAATATTTTATGTTGTTAGTATAAAATTGTATTATGAGCATCTTTACTTTGTTGCGTTTCAATTTCTTGGAATTCTTTATTTTGTTGCGATTCCATTTCTCGGAATGTAACTCACGTAATCAACGGCTTCCAAGGTGGTGAATGCCAGGACCAGTAACATGCGAGACCACCGAGGGTGCCCTGTGTAAATTTAATGTTTGAAAAAAGCTTTTAGATGAGACCCTATTTTAATAAATGAGAAAGCAAACTTGACAGGCGAGAAGAGAGAGGTCAATGATCAGTAATAATGAACAGCAGTTATAGACTTGAATACAAAAGGACTCTCGAAGAGTTGTTTTAAAAGATTAAATATTAAATAAAAATTGTCTGAATTAATTTATGTTTTATAATACAGAGCATTGTGAAGTAATTCAGTTATGGACGTACATATATACAGTGAAACAATTACAATAGGAATGTAAGAAGCGATCGTTGTCAACCAAAGGCAGTAAAACCATTATGATGAAGCGGTTGTTCGAAACGGTTATATTCGGAAGAAAATAATTCAAATTAGGGCGAGTCACAGGAATATCCAAATTCCACGATACTGCCCGTTGATGTCGGAAATGGAAGCCTAACGGATGATGATTTGAAAGGAAATAAATGAAATGAGGAGCGACGTGATCTGGTAAGCGATTTAAATTTTGATAATAATAATAATGAACGTACCCTGGAATCGGATTTTGAAGCGGGCATCTTGAAACGTGAGCGAGCACTTTTTGAGAAAGAGAGAAACGGTTAGTTCTGAAAGAACGCGAAGTATATTTCAAATCAAACACTCCGAATTTGGAAAGAAATCGGTTTAACCTAACGCCGCGAGATATCTCGGAAATTTTACCGGAGTTCGTCACGGCAAACCCAATGTCAACCAATCGGAGTTGGGAAAAACAGAGTCTGATGAAATGGAAATAAAACTAACGAATGCTTATCCAGTGGTTTATAGTCCGTACCGATCGTTCCACCAGTGAAATAATGTAAAGGTAACAGTTGATGAGCATTTACATAACGGTATTATCCGGAATTCGGATTCTCCTTACTATAGTCCGATCGTCTTGACGAAAAATAAATCAGGTGAGACAAAGATGTGCATAGACTACAGACGCTTGAATGAAACAACGAGAAGAAATCGGTTAACTTCACCGATAACCGAGGACTTGTTACAAACCTTAAGGTTAGGGGTTGCACCTATTTTACAACGTTAGATTTGGCATATGGGTACTACCAGATCCCGATGGCGAAGGGTTCCATACCGGCATTATGAATATTTTCGAATGCCGTTTGTTCTGGCAAAGGTTCGAGCGGTGTGCCAGAAGTTAATGAAAAGAATTGCGCGTGAGATAAATGACGAAATTGTTGTATAGATAGAAGATATTATTGTGCCTAGCCAAACGATACAGCATGGTATGACAAAGTTGAAAAGAATATTGGCCGTTATTCAACTACACGGGCTAACGTTGAAACTGGATATGTGCGAATTCCTAAAGGAAGAAGGCGAATTTTTAGGTTTTAAGAAAAAAGTATCCTGTTCCTATAGATAAACACGAGAATAGACAATTCATTGGGTTGGCGACTTATTTCTGAAAGTTTGTGGCTAATTTTGCCGTAATGGTTGAATCACGATTAAGAAAAAATAATATTGATTTTGATTAGGCGGGACGAGTAACAAAAAGCATTTAACGAATTAAGAATGAAGTTAGGAAGCAGTGATGTTTTAACCATTTTCGACCCGGAGAAGGAGCACCAGGTTTTTACGGATGTAACCTCAAGAAGGATTGCTGGTGTGCTACTACAAAACGATGATAAGAATCAAATAAAGCTTGTTTTGTATTTCAGTAGAAAAACGACTCCAAATGAAGCAAAGTTTCATTCGTATGATTTAGAAGCTCTGGCAGTTGTGGAAACATTGGAGCGTTTCCGCGTTTATTTAATCGGGCACCGGTTTAAACTACTAACCGATTGTGCTTCCGTAAGGACGTGTACTTCGAAAAAGGGTCTGATATCCCCGTGGTTGAAGTTGGTGGGGTTTGATTTTGTGGTGGAGCATAAGGCCGGAAAATTGATGCAACACGTGGATACACAGCGTCCATTGAGAATAATCGAACTTTTAAAACAAATACCTGCGACACCTGATGAAAGGCAGTTGCACGAGAATTATGAACTATATGATGGACGTCTGTTCAGCTTGGTTAATGGAAGCAGAAGATGGGATACCTCAACAAATCAAATGGCGTGTGGTAAAATCGATGCGGTCATAGTAGCGTGAACAAGACGGTACAGAAAATAAACGAACATTTTTGGCTCCTACGCGTGTGCGATTTTGTTAAACGGTACATTTCTCCTTGTATTGAATGTTGTTACACAAAAATTGCGGGCGGCCGCACGGAGAGGGAGTTGCATCCTATCGAAAAGGTTGCTGTACCATTTCATACCGAGCATTTGGAGCATCTCGGGCCACCCCCGAAAAGTATATCGGGAAATAATTATCTAATTGTGATGGTAGATGACTGACGAGTTCTTCTCGTAAACTAAATATTCCTTATCTACAAAATGACCGATATGTTATCGTAGATATTGAAGGTGTTGAACAGGGAAGAAGGGGGTTATGAAGGGACATCAAAGATGTCAAGATCTTTGTTTATAACGAAATACAAAAAAGGATGTTTTATTTTAAAAGTGATATTACGCTCGACAAGCGTTTTGCGTTAGTAACTTTTCCACGTGTTACATTCCTGAGCTTTTATAGGTTCAATCTTTTAAAGGTGGTTTACTAGATTTCATGCTTTCAAGAAAGTTCTCCTCAACCTTACGAGCAAACGTCCAGAAAGATTGCCTGCCTGTGACCGACAAAACGTCCAATGTGGTAAATTCGGTTGGTCACTTGAATTTGAGTGATGAACAGTAAACACTATTTAGCCTCAAATCCCATTGCTTAGATGTTAATTTGTTAGAAGATTTTCAATAAATTTGAAAGCTTCCGTTTATCTGTTCTACAACCAAATAAATAAACAACCAGTCATAAAAATAACTAATTTATTGTACTGTAACTTTATATAAATTTAAATTCGCTTGGTTTACAGCTAATAAACGGAATTTCGAGCTTTACTAACCTAAGATTAAATTATTATCTAAAAAAATATATAAAAACAAAAATTATAGATTCAATATTTCAAGTAGATGAGTGGGGGGCGAGTGAGCAACCAGTTACTAATTATTTCGCTCTTCTCGATCCTTTTCTTTAAACTCACTTGGATCAGTAAATTTAACTGTTAATATATAGAATATAGCTGGAAATGGAACCAATACCAAAAATACTAAATGTTGATGGAGCGATATAATGCCGTATGCAAGCAGCAACCAGTGCCCAACTAGAATTAAATCAAAATAATCATTATTTTTATCTTTAAAAATAAAACGTAAAAATACTTACAAATTATCACAAGATTCTTGATCTCAGTTACAGATGTTTCGACCAGAGATTTCATTGATTGATTTAATTTTAACGAGAAATGGGCTGCGTTCGAAATCATCGAAATGATTATGCTTAAATAGGGAAATGCGTAATCTGTAAACGATTATAAATTGGTTATAAATTTTAGTGGGATATTTACAAGAAGTTAATTCTATATACATATTAATCCACCGGCAATCGCATGAAGTAAAGATAAGATCGGTATAAAATACAATGCACTGTAAACCGCTGATTTACCACATTTCAGAAATTTTTTATTTAGCAGTGGCCTTATAAACATCATTTGCACGACACATAATAAATAAAATTGCAGAACTATCGTTTGGCTGGAACAAAAAAATTTAGGTAAGTCATTGAAATTTGAATTTAGCTCGAGAAAGAATAACTCTACAACGGATATACAGCCTCTTGGGTACAATGCAGCTTTTTATCATACATCGGCGTTGGATTATGGAATAATGTATACCAATCCGAGAGCTTATTCACACCACACGAATGTATCTTAAAGCTCCAAATGGGATTCACACAAACTATGGTTACTACAGCTGAGGTAGCAACTTCAAACAGTGCACTGCCATGGAGAATTAACTGCTCTTTTGTAAAACTACCCAAAAATAATCATTTATTTGAACAATTAATTTGAGAAAACTGAGGATATTTACGTTCGCTCCTTTGCAGCTAAATCGATAAAAAACCAATGCAGTATTAATGGTAGTATTCCCATGAATCCTAAATACATCCAATCGTAGGGGGTCGGCTCTTTGTCGCACGGTTGGCAGAAGTACAAATCATTAACACGATATCCTCGCGGACATGCACCACACGCACTCCATGTACTATTTTCTAATTGAATTCGGCCACAATATAAACCAGGACATCGTTCTGGCATTATTGTAGCCATTCCAGGATATTTTTTAATTAATTTTTTCTAGACTCTGTTTATTTCATTATTTTTGACGTTTCACATTACGCACATAATAAAAGCACCCTAGAGACCAATAATTAGAAATTGATTTGTAGTCAACAATATGCAGAAAAAAGGTCAAAATCAAAATAAATTTTTCAATTTGGTACAAAATAGTTCGATTGTTTAATTAGCTAATTAATGTCAGGTTTTCCTAAGTGTGTAAAACTAACAGCATACAAATAAATGACCAAATCACTTCAGTTAATTCATTAATTGAAATTCAATTAAATCACCACAAACGAGGGCGCTTAAATTCTTCGCGTTTAATGTAATTATTTCTAAGGACTAACATTTTTCGGTTAAGCGGGCACTGTCACTTATATATGCGTTGCGGCAGTGTATAGTGGACTTTATTTGTAAAGATGCTCGGTTTCATAGAATTTTGTTTTTAAATGCTTTGGTTAATAAATAAAATGTTTTCAATACTTTAAAGTTGTGCCTCAATTTTAATGACATATAGAAATAAGAAATATGTTACTTATTTAATGCATTTTCATTGATCGATAAGCCTTTTTATGAAGCAACACCGGTTTACCCTAAAATAGAAGATAGAACATAGAACACAACAAACTTCGTTCTTATTCTATTTGACAGTCGCGAAAATGATGGAATAAAAATATAACCTCAAATCAAGGTCTCTTTACCTGTTTTTTAAATTTCCTGTAATTTATAATTAATTCGTATTGATTAATTATATACTAGTGTTTAGCATAAAGTTAAAACTAACAATAATTAATATATACGTTCTAAAATATAATAGAATTACGATATAATATTGAAAAAACATGTTGTGTTTATGCCAAGACGTTGTGTAACAGATACTATTGCGACCCACCATTTCTTATCTTTCTGAGAATATTCTAAGTAAAAAATGTTTAGTTTATAAAATTTGTGATTTAAGTCGATATAAATTAGTTAAAATATGATTCGATCAACATTTTGTTTAAGAAATATTGATACATTTTCGAATCGTAAAATATTAAATAGCTTATTTCATCGATCACCGAGTGTTTTCGCAATACGGACCAGTGCACGGAAGGTGTTTAGCGATCATGAAAGTTCGAATACTGTATCATCGAAGGTTGAAATTAATCATATGATTAATATGAAACAGCAACGAAATAGGTTTAATGAAATAAAACAATATGTTAAACCGTATGCGCAATTAATGCGAATGGATAAGCCGATCGGATCATGGTTGCTCTTTTGGCCATGCGGATGGAGTATAGCATTAAGTTCGCCAGCAGGAATGTTACCAGATTTTCAGACGCTGGCGTTATTTGGAATGGGTGCGTTTTTAATGAGAGGCGCCGGTTGTACGATAAACGATATGTGGGATAAGGATATTGATGCAAAAGTTGAACGGACAAAAGATCGTCCATTAGTTACAGGAAAGATCAGCCAAACCGATGCTCTAGTATTTTTATCAGCTCAGTTAGGTGTTAGTTGTTTAATACTATTAGAATTAAACTGGTATTCAATTGTGCTTGGAGCATCATCACTGGGCCTTGTGATCATCTATCCGCTTATGAAACGGTTTACATATTGGCCACAGTTGATTTTAGGCATGACCTTCAACTGGGGTGCCCTATTAGGATGGAGTGCCATTCATGGAAATATTGATTGGACAGCGTGCTTGCCACTTTATTTCTCAGGTGTATGCTGGACTTTAATTTATGATACTATTTATGCTCATCAGGTAACAAAAAATCAAAACTACATAGTTGTTAGGTACTAATTAATTCGACAAAATATATTTTGCAGGATAAAAAAGATGATTTAGCTATAGGTATAAAATCAACCGCCTTAAAATTTGGTGGGAATACTAAACTTTGGTTAGCTGGTTTCTCAGTTCCTATGCTGTCAGGTTTAGTGGCGTCCGGTGTACTTTGTGATCTATCTTGGCCATATTATTGTGCTTTGACCGCAATATTCTCACATTTAGGACATCAGGTAAGACGACTAAATTTCCCATTTTTTGTATCCTTAGATAATCAATGTTTATTTCCAGATTTACACGCTGAATATAGATAATCCGAAAGATTGTGCAAAAAAATTTATTTCAAACCATCAAATAGGCTTTATACTATTTATTGGAATTGTTCTAGGAACATACTTAAAAAACTCGGAAACAGATCAGACAAATATAACCAGTACGAGCAGTAGTGGTAGCAGTAATCATGCTATGTTACCAATTAAGAAATTATTAGAGAGTGAAAATAGTAAAACATTAAATGTTTAGAGTACCCGTCACATGCGGGTCCGTGTGAATGTTGTTTGCTTGTTTTAATTATAGGTACCAAACCAAAAAAAATGAATAAAATGTTGTTTTCTATGTTGTATGTGAATTTTGGGTTTTTGGTTTGGTTCTGCCGAATTAGATCATCGAATGCCATCATCGTAAGCGTGTGTAAAATATTGGCAGTTAATATATTATATGGCTTGAACTTGGAAACCGGTTAATTTTTTACCTGTTTTGCGTGAAGGTCAACTCGTTAAAAATAAATCAAAAATGCTCTTGCTTGTATGTATATTATTGTTACTGCCATCTTGTGATTCGTGTTGGTACTTTATGTACTCTATGAATTAGTATTCAAACAATTGTGCGTTTCTTTGCTGTTTTCGGTTAATTCAAATTTAAATCTCATAAACAAAAATAAATATATGTGTCGCACCTGCTGAATACTCCTAAAACAACACCGAACTCCCTTTAATCTACCTGGATGTGAGATTTAGAATCGTCATTTGAAACCCAAAATGCGATTGTAGGCAATACTCTGCAACCCACTCGATGACCTAGGCTACAAGTTGCATAACAGTGAATGTGACCTCTGCAATGTGGGTGTTGGTTTCTTTTTTTGGGTGCAGGTAAAAAATACAGTCTTCAATTTTAAGACAGTGGATAGCCAACCCAGCGATAAACACTTATTGACAAATTGGTGATTGGTGAATTTATAGCGTGAAAATACCATTCCGACTATGAAAATATATGTAGGCTTGAGAATAGTGTACTTTGCGATAGCGCTTGATCTCAGTGGCTAGCAAATTTTTTTAATACAAGAAGATCCATTTAGAAACATGATCTCATCCATGCAAGACTTCCCGAAGTCAAGCTGGCCACGTATTTAGTTTGTCGGCCTACCGTTTTAAGATGTCAGAATGTTTCAAATGTGAACTTTTGAAAAGTGAAGGTACGAAACAACAACTCCAAGATCTTGTTAGCAATAAAATTTTAGAGTTCGATTATCTAAATCGGCGTGACGAATTGATTCTGCGGACCGGGCCCCTACTAGGTTTAGATAAGAACAACCCCAAATATGATTAGTTTGATAAGAAACACAAAGCCATTTCACAATTGTACGGAAAACTTTGTAGACTATTGCCAGAATTCCGTCTTGCTTATTTGCATTTAATTCCTTCAAACGTTAGAAAAATACGGGGGATTGGCTGTTTATAATCGGGTAATAAGGAGCTTACACCATGAACCGATGAGCGAGATTATTAGAATTATCAAGCACAGTTGTATATATTGAGCTATTGCTTTTTAAAGGCAGAATGAATTATTTGCACATTTAAGTTTAATGGACGTCACTTCAACGTTGTAGCCGCTCTTTCTAGATGACTAAATCGAAACCATCTCACTATTGGTCCAAACACCTTGCATCCTACCTTAAACAACAACGGGACACACTTGGAAATCAAATGTCCAAATCTCTTATCCAAAAGACATTCTTCCAACCTCAATGACCTGATCACCGAACGTGATAATATCGATTCAAACAATTTCCTGATTTGTTGTTTTACCTTAGGATTGAACGGTCCTATGGAGCTCCAATGCATATTCCAAGTTCCCAATAAAGGGTTTCTATACCGCACACAATTTTAGATGATAGCGATCGTATAGTACAATACTGTACTATACATATTATCAAAAAAACTGCTTCTCTTACTAACAACGCTGTATGGAGCTGTTTGACCGTTCTTACTTGAGCTATTTTTGGAAATTGCGATTTTCGCTTTAAGCCAAATACCAAAAAATCTTCAATATAGTAAACTGGACGGTGTGAAGTTGCAGCGTACCCCGTTTGGTTGACTCAAAAACTTTAATGAAAGTTTCTAGAAGCACACATCGCACCAATTTCAGAATTGCATTTCTTTCATCAATTACGATGTCAAATTAATTTTTTAGAGCATACTGGATACGTTGATGTTGATATATCGAGAATATTTCGGTCAATCCTTAACTCTCTAAAAAATGGAACAGCTTACTCCCTCCAGTCTCTATCTAAAACCAAACAATTCTACAATCCTTGGCACAACCACAAGTGCAACTTAGTGAACATTGCCAAAAAAGCATCTTTTCGAAAATATTTGAAAGATGGAAACACCATTTACACAACCGTACAGGAAAAGGCCAACTGTATCGCCACAAAATTTGCCTAATATTTCACGTGCTCATCGATGGGTCGCATAAGATTCAAGTTAAGAGTAGTTGCTGAAGTTCTTGCAGACACTGGTGCTAACAGATTAACTGCTCTGTTCTTAAAAACTGTTGCTAATCTCTGGCTAAACCATTATCTATTCTGTTCCATCGATCTATATGGATATTGCCATTTGCCCTTCGATCTGGAAAAAACCTAATGTTTATCCTGTACCTAAGAGTCACTTTCATGTTTCTACTCTAGAAACACTAATCAATTTCCTCTTGATGAAATACCTGAAAAAACATCAACTGTCATCGGGTGTGGCAAATCGAGAGCAATTGAATTTCTCAATAAGCTTGTTTATAGATTGAACTTCCTTTTTGGTGGCCGAATCACTTATCATTTATTCTTATGCACATTTTTATTCTTACACATTCTTCATTTGTTTTTTCTTTTCCTGCTTCTATTTCATTCCGAAACTAACGTTCTGAAACAGAGATTTGCTATGAAATATCGAGTTGAGCATGATATTGGTGCAATTATCAAACGAGGTGAGGTAAATAGGATTGAATTTAACCCAAACAAGATTCAGTCGTGTATTTTTACCAGCAGAAACGACAAATATGCACCCAATTTTTCAAATTAATGTTTTAAAGTGCGCACGTCTGAATTTGTTGGTATGTCCCGGTTTAACAATCTTAGGACCCTTTAGTTGCAGTTTGTTCAACATTTGGCCACTGCCAAAGATAAGATGGCACTTTTCGTATAGGGTATCCACAAGAGAGCACACAAAACATTTCAGCTGTCAATGGTCTGATGAATGAAGATACAAAACCAAAATTCCAAGTTCTTGTCGGCAATATCATTGTGGAACCCAATTATCGGTGTGACGAAGTAATTACTGCTTGGAACGTTCTGAAAACTTGGATTGTTAGAGTTCCCCCAGCGGACCCTAGGTGTAACAAAAAAACAAAACCAAAAGTGATTGGTTTGATGACGAATGTAGCCTTGTTGTCGAGAAACAAAATATGCCCCACACAGAAAAGTAAAATCTTTTACAGTCATAAGGAAAAACAAAGCGGTCCTTGCTAGGGAAATCGCTTAGCGAATTTTTAGATAGAAAAAATGTGAATGGTGTATACCGAAATCTTGAAAGTACAACAACCCAGCCATAAGCAATTCGCGTAATTTCTTGAAAGGAATTACAGGATTACAACATACTTTACTCCTTTTTAATATTGATGCGGTATTCGATGCTTGGAATGAACATTTTTCCGAAATACTTAATGTTTAACAAGTGTCATAGACTGTAGATGGATCCCTTCAAATACAGACCAGGACAACATCTTGTACCAGCAGTCCCATCAATTTCTCGCCTGTGCAGACGATATCTGATTAGACTGCATGGCTCATTTGTGAAAATAGCCGATCTTATTTATTGGTACGCAGCTGTGAATATGTCATTAACATGTCTTTAGTAAAATAATGGTTGAAAATCTAGAGTTTAAAACTGAAATTTCTAAATTTTCCATTAATAAATTTGGAATGATGGGATACTTAATGGAAAGCCCTGTTGCATTCTACCGATTTCTCAGCAGTGATTAATGGGCCTTGTAGTGCGTCCAGAGCAGCCTTCTTGCTTTGATTATAAAGTATATTTAAAATATCCCAAGCATGCATGACGCGTCATGAGTGCCTTTTCCAAATTTTATTAAACAGTGCACTATATACGGCACATGGTCGTTGTTAATTTTAATAATAATAATTTGGTGAGAGATGATGTTATGGATTATGCACGCCAACTCCCCAACAAAGACAATTTCACGTTGTCGGCGCGTCAGTGGTCCTTAGCGTACCGTAAAGTGCACAGCCGCACATTGATTGGGAGTCGTAGATACGAAGTAGGTAGTCGCTGAATAGTTTTTTGGGCCCCTTGTGGATTGATGGCAGGAATTCGGTTTCGGTGGCATTGCAATTAATTCGGTATTTTTTTTTTGACTTAATAAGGGGGTTCCGCTTAAGAATTTCATGCTTAAATGTATATACGAGGAAACGCAACGACACATAGCATCACCAAAGGAAAAGCTAGTCTAGAGATTAGTTTATAAACATAAAACAACTACATCTTACTCATGCAAATTTATAACGAAGGACAACATAAAGGGCCATTCGTTCAACTAGAAGACTATAATTGCTAAACAAATGTTTTGGCAGCAATTCAAGCTTATAATAAGACGATGCCGACGTAGCAGAAAAAAACAAAGATTTTTGGGAATTTTAATAGGTAATATAATTTAATATTTGTAAAATGTATTAGGTATATATATTGGTGATACAATTTAAAATGTTGGCTTTTTGATCGCCTTGTGATCAGTGCGCAACTGAATGAAATTCAACACCACTGATTTGTCGAGATAATTCTGCAAAAAAGTTTAGCAATTCTTTTAAAACTATTACTTTATAGAGGCATATATGTATAACTTACCAAGGTATCACCACTGCACACTTCTTGGAGATTCTCCTGTTTTACCAAAAGTAAATTGCACAATGCATGTAAAATATCAAAAAGCTGCGTAACTAGAGTGCTGTCCAAAATGCGAACACATTTCCGATATTCATTAACATCACAAATGGCACACATAGCCCCTGCCGAATTATACTGAAACTGTTGGAAATGTTCGAAAATCACGCGATGCAACCGTACACCAAATTCGGTTAGAGTCGACGATAAATTCTCACCATCAACGCATTTCTTTATTTGTTGAATGAGTGGAATTATAAATTGAACAACCGTAAGACAGGCGTGAGATGCGACCGTATCAACATCGGTTTCCGGTTTAAAATCACTTTTCTTCTGTTCACTTTGCAGATAAAGACGAACCCATCCAATAATTGCGTTTATTGATCGATCCAGTCCGGTATCCAATTTATTTTCAAGCTGCTCAAGCATAAACCGTTTCTTTTGAATACAATCTGAATACTTTTGGGTTACAATAACGCACGGTATCACACTGGCCGTATACAATTTTTCAAGCAAGTGAATTATTGTGTTACATTTTTGGACGACATCAAAGAAATAAATTTGAGGTGGATATGCTTTATTCTCGGCAATCGGAATAGCTTGCAGACCCAAATCAAGCGCATAATCAACATGTTCATGTAACAAATACCGTAACAAAATATCGGCTAATTTAATTATGTTTGTCGGTAATTCCGTTTCCTTGGATAAAAGACGGCACCTTTTAAACGCCACCTTCGACTCTTGTAGCAAATTAATTGCTAACTCTTCCGAAAGGAATGTTTCTCCGCCGTAATCTTCAATCTGAGCTATATTTATGTTTGCTCTACCACCAATTAGCGCTTGCATATCACGACGCAATTCCTGAAAACGTTCTGTTTGTTTCTTCTGATGTTTTTTACCTTCGTAGTATCGTTTCAACTCTATGCTACATTTTTCATCTAAAAATTTTGTTTCAATTTCCATATAGGCGGCCAAATGTTTCGTGAATATATTCGTAGTCAATTTATTTAATAGATCATCATCGGCATCTGTCATAAATTCGGAAAGATCGGCAGACAATTTCATGGTGCGCGAATACATATCGGACAGTGTTTTCAAATATTTATCCTCATTTTTTCGATCCTCTAGCTTGGTCTGAGCGAATTGATTTAATTTCAGCTGGTATATATTCAAAATAAATTTACTCATCACTTGATCGGGACTATTGAACACCTGTTTTATTATTTCATAGTGATGGCGACACATCGGAAGGATTCCAGCAAAAATATCTTTGCCACTATAAGTCTGCATCTGACTTTGTTCGATGTATGCGTCAATACATTGCGAATATCCTTTAAATTGTGATAATATTTTAGCCAATTGTTTCATTTTTTCTATATCTTCGGTACGCTGTGCCAAGGCAAACTCCTCGATTAGTTCACGCTCAATTTCATCGTATTTTAATTCGATTTTCTTTTTAGCCTCACTAAATTTATCAGCCGGCAAATCTTGTGATATTGTGTAAAGTTTTTGGATGATATCGGCTGCCTCGAACAGTTTAGCTTTATCGTTGAACACATCGTTTAATATTGGGCCGGGGATTAAAAATTCGGTCATATGATTTAATAAACGTTGTGCTTCTACGGTTCGGCTCCTCGGTATATTTACATTTTCAAGTTGCTCACCTAAGTGAATAATTTTACCTGCAACTGAATTTATTTTCTCGTCCAACTGATGAAACCAATCGATTGAGGTCTGATGCCGCTCCTGTAGTTTATCGATATTTTTGGCAAAAACTTTTTGTTCCTCCTTTAGGTTGTCTTCGAGCTTTTCACATTTTTTCTGTTGACGTTCCTGAAGGATTTTTAAATCTTTTATTGTCGAAAGGAATGTCTCTTGTAATAAATCTCGATTGAATTGTTCCGAACCGACCTCATTATTTGTTCGCCATGTAAGTCGTTCGATGAATTCTTCAACGTCGAAAGGGTCCTGCAATTAAAAGAATTAACGAGACATGCTTAGAAATATATATTTGGCCATAGGAATAATATACTAAGGGTGGACGATGGCAACGTTTGATGGCAGTTGGGCAATTAAAAATCGCTTGAAGCAAGAATAAATCCTTCCCTTAATACATATGTAATTACCTGTTCCAGTTCCTCCATATATTGCGACAGCATTTTAATTTATCACGATTTACGGCACTAATCCACCCTTTTTTGTGCAACTTTTTTTATTGTTGTTATCTAGCCCACACAAAGAACCAATGTCATCGCTTTATAAGTAGTTGTCAAAACAATAAAGATTAGGTATTAATGAATTATGTAGATACTTTTAAAAATCCCTGTATTTTTGACATTTGTTCATGTTAAAAGGTATAATTTTAGCAGTTTACATTTAAATGGTACAAATGTTTTGTTTATTAAACTTGTGGGTGTTATGAATATTTTTATTTTTTTGATGATTGCGGGTTCATGGCCATCGAACTTCAATCCGTGGTGCATATTATTTTCCCCTTCGATTACGTAAAAATTGATCCATTCTTAAAGCAGATCCAGAAAATCTACCTAGGTTGGGAAATAAAAATGCATCATAATATTTTATGTACATTTACGAATAATGTGCCAGGGACATTTGGGTGTGTCCCTGCCCTTGCCTACCTACATGAAAATAATCCTCCATTTGCTTCAATAAATCAAGACAAATACAAAATGACGGCATTGGAAAGAAACGGATCCGCCAAATATGAGAGTTGTTTAAATAGAAATTAGAAAATTATCGATTTCCAAATCTTGGAATGAATTAAATTTCGCTTTGTTTTTATTTAATAATTTGTAATTATGTTTTTATATTCTTGAAAAATGCCAGGCTACATGAATAATACATAATTAGATTTAGTTAATATAATTAAAATTAATTTGCAAATCATATTTTATAGAGAAATAATAAAAGGATGCACAGGAAGAATTACAAGAAAAACGATTATCCATTTAATATTTAATGAAATACAAATTACGAATAATAATCCCGTTCTTGTAATTTGTGTGTAAATATAATAATACAAATAATCTAGAATATATATTATATATTTATGTATGTAATTTTCATATTTATATGTATATTATGTTTACTGCTCCTCATCACCTAATTCGTGTTTAATTTTGGTGAAATCAAATTCTTCACCAGTACCACGTTTGAATATGTCCACAACATCCAAGCATGTGGTTTCAAAATGAGTTGTTGCATCATAAGACTCTGATATGAAAATTTGTGATTCTAGCCCTTTATCAGTTGCTTCGTAATAATCAGTAATTGAGATGAATTTCTGTGCAATAGGACCCATTAAATCTAATCCAGGTTTGATTTCATTTTCTGGATTATCAGTTTCGACCGTAGTTGATACCATTCCAATAAACCAACCCTTAGCTGCTACTTGGTGAGTATAACTTATTAACGATACATAAATATCAGAACGTCTGCCAACTTGCTTTTGTGGAATAATAATTTGAGTTGATAGTGCATCCTTTGTATTCGCAATTGGATGATCAAGAAGACAAATGCATCTAATAACTTTTCCCTTCTTATGCACTCTATCAGGAACGTAACTTGGATCACAATAAATCTGCTTACACTTGGCAATCTCATTACCAGATCTAACACCAATAGCTCGGCCTCCCTCTCCAATAACAATTTCATCGATTGGCTTATCAAGCATATATGTTCCACCATATATAGCCGATAGCCGTGCAAATCCTTGGGGCAATTCACCTAATCCGTACATTGGATACAAATAAGGTGATTTTCCATAACGTGCCAACGAATCGGAATACAATTTAATACGGCGTATCGTTAAAACGGCTGGTTCATTCAAGTAATCATCATCCCGATACAATGCTAAAGCATGTCCGGTAAAATCTTGCGTATTTTTATCAAGTCCAAATTTATCATATAGGCCTTGCATATTACTTTGCATTGGATCAAAGTCTTTCCATGTTTTTGGATCATCCTCCTTAAAGTCTTGTACATAAATCACAAAATTGCGGAAACGTCTTTTTTCAAACATTCCCATTAAATCAGATGCTAGCGCTTCCTTTTGATCAACTGGAACTTTAGCGATTTTACCCTGTTTGAATACGTAACTACCTTCAACCGATTTGAACTCCAAATAACGGGTAACGCCCGTATGAATTAAAAGTTTCACCAGCAAACCATTCGCCATTAAAAATTTTGGAATTAAATCCACGTTCCAATCACGCCCTCTGCCATATTTTTCACCTGGATTTTCCTCATTAAATCGTGTAAAAAGTTCTTCTAGTGGTGTTATGGATGCCGAGTCACCACCATAGTACTTATTTCTATCAATATGCAAAACTTTTTTTCCCGACACTGAGAGCATACCACTTAGGATACATTCTTTTAAACCAGTTCCGAGAACAATTGCGTCATATTCCTCATCCATTTTATTTTATTCTTGTTTTTTCTAATCAGATACGAAATTAATTAAATTGAATAACTTTTCTTTTTTTTTAATTTGACACGAATTGCACAAAAAACTTCTTTCTTATAAAAAAATCCAATATGTCTGAAAATCTCGTTCGATTGCAACTTTTTTTTGTTAGACAACTTGTCAAAAAAAAAAAAGAAAAAATATCTGTATGCAAACTTTTATTCAGCACACGTAGATGGCAACAAAATCAGCTTGAAGAAAATTAATAATTTCGATTCGAATAAATCAAAATAAGACGAGTTTTGCAAAATATTTGATTAAAATAACAAGATGCATGTAACTTTGATGTGATAAGGTATTAATATACTTCCGGGCTTTCGTACAAATCAAATATTTTGATAAAACACTGGCTAGATATAAGACCACCGTGCTGAATTTGCGCTAGCCCATTTGTTTAGTTTCCTCCGTGATTTTAGCTGCCAAGTGGCATTTTATCGATAATATACAATTGTCTCTTTTATGTATTTTTTTTTGTGATTAACTTACGTCAATTGCGAATAATTAAAGGCGTTCGCCATTGTATTTTCAAAGAAAAATAAAAGGAATAAAAAAAATTGTAAATTATTTTTGTGATAATTTTGTTTATTTTAAAATATAATAAATCGTAACTATTTTAATTGTTTAATTTATAATATAGTAAACGTTGATATAAAAACATTATCTAACAAAGTGTTGTAAAAATTAAGTTAAAAAAATAACAAAATGTCTGCTATAAGCCCCGAATAGTAAGTTTTCTTTTTTTGTTAATTTTTATATGAGATTACCCCACCTCAGATTTCCTTTATTTGCATATTTTAATTCTAGTGGGCATTAAATAGTTTTCTATAGTTTAAAGTTTAATTATCATACAAAAAAAATTAAGACGAATTAAATTTTTTTTTTTTGTTGGCCAACGAGATATCACTCAAATGTTTCAACTCTTTTTGTCTCTTTGGCTGTTTAGAAAACAAAAGCGTACACAAATTTTTATTTTAATGCGTAATTTGAATAAGACATAATAAAGGAATTATTATGGTTACATAAAAATAATTTTTAATTTTTGGTTCGATTTATTACGATAAATATTTCTGAAGGTATAAAAATTCTTTGATGAGTCATAATGAAATTCGTTGTAAAAAAAATGTTGGAATAATGATGTACTCGCTATAAACTGTCTGTGTGTCGTACATATCTAACAACAACACTTCCTTGATCTATATGTTTATGTGACACAAAACTGGTCGATAGCATGCGATATTCAATCACAGAACCAATCATAATATGTACATATTTATACGAGAGGAGTACACGTCTGTTTATGCCACGCAACCGATCACTTGATAATGTTGCAACTTTGATTGCGAACTATATAATACACTAGCTGAAGCAATAACATTTCCGATTGTAGAATATACGGTCGACGGGAGGCGTATTTATACGTTTTTGAGATAAGCTTGGCTCGATTTATGGTTTCTGAGAGATTCATTTTGTATGTTTACCTTGTGTCAAACTAATAGTTTTCTATTTTGGTTTTTTAGAGTTCTTTGTTCTCCACATTACGTATTGTATTATCATATTTATTTATTTAATTATTATCGTTCTAGGTGGTTCGGTTTTTAGATAAATGATTCTGGAGATAATAGAATAGGTGTTAATTACTATTTGGCCGAGTTATTTATCGTAATACCTTATTTGGGAATTAAAGGCTATTTAAATACTCTTATCGGAATATGATAATAGGAGACAGGTGCTAAATGCATTTGACACAGATTGCTGCATGCCTATCCTTTGTATGACAAATATTAAATGAGTCACAAACCGTAACATTATTTTATCTGAAAAAAACAAAAGTCACAACATTATTTATTAAATCCATTTTCAATTCAAAGTTCATTATACTGCTATTCTTAGATTTTCGGATGTACCATAGATACAGCTGCCACACATTTCTTCGTGATACTATCGCGACAAGACTGTCTAGACCAGAATGTATCCTGCAACGTTTTGCATCTGAATGCAATTTTTTTTTTTTGTTATGAATCCTACATGTTGGCTGGCAAACATTTATTAAACATGTTTGCCATTTCGCCTGCATTTTTGTAAAATGTGAATTGGTAACTTTGCGGTTAAATTTTGCTTAGACCAATGCCTAAGGAGGTATTTGAAACAATTAATCGTGTAAAGGAGAACATTTATTTTAGTCATTCTCACTAGAAAAGGTTATCTGGCTTCGAACAAAGAATGTTATTCGTCATATTTTTTTCGGTCCAGGTTAAATATCATTTCATTAACATGGTCTCCGTTCTCGAAAAGTGAGCTATTTTTGACTATGATACGAATTCGAGTGTATATGATGATTCAGCTGCATTCCAACAATGTCAAACTTTGCTGACACATTAATTCACGGTTTACAAAGACTTTGAACTTGATAGTATTTTGCCGAGTTGTTATTAAGATTTTCATTTTATTTCTGATCATATAATATCAATCAAAGTTTGTTGACACACAGCATTCTGTGTAATTCTAGGCGCATTAATGATAAACTTTAATCGGCTTAAAGCACTAACATATTTTTCCTTTTATTTACAGTGATTATCTCTTTAAACTCCTGCTTATTGGGGACTCCGGCGTTGGAAAATCATGTTTACTACTACGGTTTGCCGTAAGTTTAGACATTTATATTGCAACCTCTTGTACATAAAAAACTAATAAAAATTTTTTATTTTTGGTTTTTTATTTTAGGATGACACATATACGGAAAGCTACATAAGTACTATTGGTGTTGATTTTGTAAGTATAAACATTTTAATTTTTAGCTGTTAACAAAACTATTTCGCCCCGTCATCAGATTGCATTTTATTTGGAATTTCTTATTTATTTTTCAGCTTCAATTTTTTATGTAATCTTGAATGTCTTAAATCGAAAGTTTTTTTTTTTTTTTTTTTGTCTTATCACTCTGATGTCACAACTAAGGTTGTATAGTTATGAAACGCCGATAAATTAATCAGATAAATTCGTCTTGTTTTTAATGCGCACGTTGCATGAAAAACATATCACATGATGCCATGTGACTTAATTGAATTCTGGGAAAAACTATCTTCATGTCCTTTAAAATAAAATTTGTCTTACACGCAAGATATAGTCAACTGAAATTTAACGTCTTTTAGGCCACTATAAACACATTTTTGTTATCTTTTTGTTAATCTATTAGGTTTCAATATAATGTACAATTTTTGAAGTCGTCGGTGGTTATAGATTACGTATAAAAAGATAATTGTATTGAATTATGTTTTTATTTTATTATAGATTTTTGTTGTTGTAATTTATTCATTTTTCTTTTTTCTTTTTATCATTTCAGAAAATTAGAACAATAGAGTTAGATGGAAAAACAATTAAACTCCAAATTGTAAGTATATTATCATTGGATGCCCTAGCAATGAAGTGATTTATTAGCTTTATTATTAAAAAAATATTGCTGCTAGTTTAGAGTGTGTTTTTGTGTCTAAGAATGGGCGTGTGAATTGCATGTTTAAGTTACGTTTGAATAATTATTATAATATGTAGTTAATTGTTGGGTTGAGGTCAACATATCCCGCGCCTATATCGTTATTCGAATGAATTATAAGAATGAATACCATAATGGCGCAGAAATCAACAGACGAAAATTAATTTTTTAATTTTTGCCTTTCATAAAATATTCCATAAAATAATTCTGCATAATATTAAACGTGATTTTGAGTGCCGAATTTAATTTTGCCATATTATAGTCTGGGTTAAATGGTCTCCAACATTCCTAAACTATGTTTGAATTAAATTTTTAACAGAACCAACCTAGTTAGATTTAAATAATTTAAAGAACATATTTAAGGGCAACAAAAATGTTAGTTCATATAATTTAAATTTAATAGGTTGCATCGCCTGTTGCCACACAATTCCCAGAAAATGAATTAGCTAATGCGATACTAATTTCTGATAATTTTAGTTTAAACAATGTCAAGCTACTAAAATTTTGGTTTGTCACAAAATCTAAAATAAATTTGGTACATAGCGCAAAGTTGCATGAAAATTAGCGGTTGCGAAAATCTTATCTAAGCAAAATATTTTGCTGTTTCTACGTTTTGAACATTTTTCAGAGAATTCTTCAATTGGTTTCATGCCTTAAATTGATTCGAGAAGTTCTAATAAATGTTCTTTGGTTATTCAGTCTAATGAAATGTTAATTAAATGAATTTCGGAACACTTCCATAATTAATTACATTGGCCCTAAACACAATTTTTAAAAATGACATTTTGATGCTAAAATGCAGAATCCAACATACTGCACAGTAGCTTGAATCAGAATACATCACGTTCCAATTTAATTTTATTAAACCAATTATAACTGGGTTAATTACTAAAAAATATTTGTTTGCGAGCTTCTTCAAAATTTTACAAATGGCTTGGTTTATGGCTTTTAGTTAAGTCATCGATGCGTAGAATGAATATATATATAAATATATAGAGTTTTATACACAAAATATATCTTTTCCAATTCGAATGTAATCGAATCTCAGAAGATTTAGTTACTTGTGTCTGGATTTAGTAAAAGTTGAGAGTTTCGTGTACGTACTAGAGGTGAAAATGGCCAAATGGCCTTTTTACCCAGCCAATATTATAACGTCATCATTACTAGTAATGTTTAGGTGGTATACTAAACGATAATTTTTAATGACGTTAAATTACTTCATTACCGCTAAAAAGTTTATTATAATCTTACAAAATATTGGTTTTTGACGACAGACTAATGAAAGAGTAATGACGCGAATTCTACACATATTGAGAAAATATGGGTTCGCATCATTAATTGCCATCATTTTTAATTTCACCGACTCACACGGTCAATACTAATATGACTCCCAGAAGCTAATGAATTTAATAGTTATCATATTGTAAGTCCGCTAAACACACTAGCCTTTAATATATCTGTCTTCATTTCTAATATAACATGGAACATTTACAATATACCGAAGTTCTTTGTTTTGGAATGTCTGTATCACGTCTGGATAATTACGAGTGTCTATCTATGAGCCAGTACATTTTCCTATACTTTATGTGTTCAGCTCCTCCTTTTTCTTTAGTTTGATACTCCATTTTTCTCATCCAGTTGCTGACTATTAATCGATGTTTGCAGTTTATTTGTAGCCAGCTTATACTACATTGTTCTCTACTGCCAAAATTGCAGTATCATCAGCAGAAGTTGCTATGGTTGATTCGTCCTTGAGAGGTACGTTCCAAGTATACAGGAGGTAAAAGATGGCGCCCAAGTGGATAGAAGTGCTGTAGTTAGCTCTGCCTAAACACTGCTTTGTTACATGTAGAAGCAGGCATTTTACTTTATTTTGTAGTTCTTTAATAATTTGTCCAGTTATTAAGTCATATCCAGAAGCTTTTCTCATGTTTCGATTTTTAATTTCCTCTTTTAGCTCATGTAGCGTTACAGTTTGTATTTCAATTGGATTGAAATTTTCATCAGCAGTTTGCCTACGTAAAAGTTTAAACGTTTCTTTGAGGTATCTCGCAAACATATCAGCTTTTTGTTTACTGCTTCGATTCCATTTTTAACTGTTCTGATGAGAGATTTCAGCTTTTTACCATTTCTGTATTTTGATTTTCTTGCCAAGACTTTCATGCTTTTCGTTTCTTTGCCACAAGCTCTCAGTGGATAATTTTTACTACTGATGTTATTTACATGTTATTTACATATATGCAGTAATTTGCCACGAAACTTGTTAGTCAGAAAATATACTTTTGTATTAGCCTTTCTAATTCCTCTTCGACGTGTATCGTGTTTCTTATTTGTTTTTGAAAATCGATGTTTTGCTCTAACTGTTCACGAAAGAGGTTCAATTAGTATTATTTCTTATTAAAGAGTCTTGCAGCGATTTCTTTTTTATTGTAATTATTGTTTCACTGACTGCCATAATAACAGGAGAGTGACTCGAAGTAAGCTCTTCATTATTTTCCATGCGAATATAGTTATGAGACATATGTGTACCTTTTATTACATAAGAATCTGTAAGATCCGTGTTTTGTTTAAATCTGTTGGCCAGTAAGTTGGTGAGCCACCAGAATGAAAGGCAAATTTAAATATTTTTCCTGCTTCGAATAGATCTCTACCTTTTGGTGTTGTAACACACGAACCCCAGTATGTGTTTTTGGCATTGAAGTCACCACCAATGATGAAACATCTCGTCGTTTTCCATAATCTTCCCTTTTCAAGTTAAGTCGTGGTGGGCAGTATATTGCTGGTATATTTACTTCTTTGTGCTTTGTTTGAACTTTGAATAAGAATAGCAGAGTTTCGGAGATCCAATTTATTGTGCATATACAAATATTTCCAGCTCAGGGATATGTTGGATCAGCCCATTCGCGTTCCTAATTATTGTGTTTTTAAATTAATTTTTTGTTTTCTAGTCGTTTTAGGTAACGATTGTGTCAGGTTCTTCAATTGACCAAAAATATGTTTATTTATCTCAGACTGCCATCAAATTTTTTATTTAGAGCCTCTATGCATTTAGATATCTTAAAGTTTAACCGTCTTTGTTATCTTTTGTTTTTGCCTTCTGACCTTAATTCACTTGCGCATAAGATTCTTTCCCTCGCAGGTTAAATTATACCTGATTTATCTGACGATTGGTCGCAACAGGGTCTCTACGGTTTAGGTCAGAATTTCTTGCAGGATTCCTTATGGATGTAGCCCCTTGCGATTAATGCATTTTGCTACCGAGTTCCTTTCTAATGTGCAGCTGCTCGTAAGGTGGTTACCAGCATATTTAACGCATCCTGCCATACGCTCACAATATATTTAAGCCCTGACATTTTTTGCACTGAACTATCAGCAGTGACTTTTCCTGACTGATTCAATTCTGATTTTCATATTTTGAATTGATCGAATGTCATGGATTTTTTTGTTTATTTTCCCCATTGTGAAACGTTAGCATGAAAAGCGTCAGCCCCCGTTTTTTTAGAATGCTGTTGCATTTATCATTTACAGTTCTCCTTCTTGATGATGTTTATAACATTCTTAATATCTAGACCTTTACTCTGCAATTGTGTCGTTACTCTCACATTTGAGTGTATTCTAGCCATAACTCTTATTGGTCTTTCATGCTTGTCTTCATAAGTATTCCGCTGAAATTTCTCAGTGTTATGCTTCAAAGTTAGTTTTCTGCAAGTATCTGAGTCTGGAACATTACCTTCCGAACATCGTTATTTAGTGCTGCCAGCTTGAAGTCTTTGTCCGTGTACTTCTTCTAGACATTTTAACTGTACAAGAAGTATGTGTTTTTCGCTTTCATCAGTTGAGTTAGTTTTAGGGGAAGAAAAAATCGAATTAGTATCTCCCAAAGAATTCGTTTTTATGATTGTACGCAACCTCAAGATTCGGTTATCCTTTTGGAAATGATTCTCATTTTCGCTTGTTATGTTTACTGCTTTTGCAGTCAAGTTTGCCAAAGCAGTAGCAGTGCTTGTAGTGTTTTCTGTTACAGTGCCAAGTGCATCACTGTAGAGATATTGTGGTCGTTTGATTTCGACGGCTGGACGGCCACTTTCTCATTCCCGAAGGTCGCCGGTACTGGGTGTCCGAATCCCTGTACCGAGTAATTTACTGAACCACTTACCCTCCGATGAACTATACGTATCACACCCGCTCCGATGAACTAAACATATACTATAACGTATCACACATTGTCATAAACATGTGTCCCCACTAAATGCTGCACTGATTAGAGATCCTAAAATTCATTTACCAAAATTTATTTGGCTATTTTCCATTTTACTTTATAGAAATTAATATTGAAATAGTATTCAATTTGAGCGAAAATGTTCGCTCTGTGAAGTTGAGATTAATTGAAAAGTCATTTTTTCGAAACGGAACGAAAGATTGTATTTGATTCGCGGACCTGTAATATTGAAAGTCTATAACATACTTGCTGGTTCAGCCTATACCCCGATTTAAACTCAACGTTTAAACGGTGTTGTAACCGAAAGTGGTCTGAAAGAACTCTGTGTTCAGTGAACTTAAATTTGGTTGGTTAAGTTAAATTGCATTTTGAGTTATACATGTCACTTCTAATTTATTTGAATTGACAGTTGTACTTACTTGTCCTTACTGTCAAAAGACAGAAAGATTTTACACCCGATTAAGTATTAAATTATTTTAAACAAATTTATATTATTAATCTCAGATCACTTTCAGTCAACACTCAATCACTTTTGCGTTTATCATGAGGCAAACGTCGTTGACGATACCTACAATCTAAAAGAGATCAAAAGCGAGAAGCGGTCAGCTTAGATAAAATATCAATATGTAATTGCAAATTCTATAGATTGGTTTGTCAATATGTTCGCAAAACCACCGAACAGAGCAGTAGGTTGCAATTCAAAGGAAGCCGAATGACGGTAGAAAAGTTGGTAGATCAAGGATTCCTTGGCGAGGACCAAATTTGGGGTGCTATTCCTGAATACAAAATGAATTCGAATCTGTAACATTCATATTTATTTCATTCATATTGATTAAATTCAAATACGAATCCCCCTGAGAGAAAGTGTGGTGTAGAGAAGATCGTTGATAGAGTGTAACTTTAGAGTTGCAGTTGTAGATGCTCATAAAAAATCTTCCCGATTATTCTGTCTACAAAACTACAAAGTTTCAATGCCGATGGACATGATAATTTCCAAGTTGGAACATTTTCTTGGTTAATCTTCTTTGGCATGTAAAGTTCCTTTTACATAATTTATTTAAATATGTAGTAGCTATAAAAAAAGTTTAAATTTTTCCAAAATTCCATAGGTTTAGTTTTTTTCACACGAAAATAGCTAATTCGTTAATTTAAATTTTGTAATACGAAATTTGATCTTCGTGTTAATGCGTATTATAATCATAATCGTTCATACATGTTGATTCGATAACTAAATAGCATTACGCATACATAAAATAACATAACAACGCCAAATCACACTTTATTAAATAATCCGCGACCTTCAGGAGTTTTTATTGTTGACTAAATCTAATCGATCTACTCGGATATCAATCGATTTAACAAATTTTGTACAGTGATTGTTGTTAACAGATACAACCCATTTTCTGTTTTTAAGTTTATATCGAAAAAGCTAAATTACATTTTCAAATACAACATTTGTAATATATAAATTAAATATAAGCAAGTCCTTGAGTAAATTAGGTGAGATCATTTTAGATAATTAAGAAGCCAACGCAATAAAAGCACGTCTCTCTTTATACAATCTAAATACGTGTAAATTGAATTGAAAATAAACGAATTTGTTTTTCTTCTTTTTTAGTGGGATACAGCAGGTCAAGAACGTTTTAGAACCATTACATCGTCATATTATCGTGGCGCCCATGGTATTATAGTCGTATACGATTGTACAGATCAGGAATCATTTAACAATGTAAAACAATGGCTCGAAGAAATTGAACGTTATGCTTGCGAAAACGTAAATAAGCTTCTAATAGGAAACAAATGTGATTTAACAACTAAGAAAGTTGTAGACCATACTACAGCAATGGTAAGTGTTTGTGGCGGAGATAAAATAAACTTGTATCGTGGCAGTTTTACTATAAAATTATTATTTTTATTGCAGGAATATGCAAATCAGTTAGGCATTCCGTTCCTTGAAACATCAGCCAAAAATGCTACAAATGTAGAACAGGCATTTATGACAATGGCGGCTGAAATAAAAAATCGTGTTGGTCCACCATCTAGTGCTATCGATACAGCTAGTAAAGTTAGAATTGATCCAGGACGTCCAGTCAATGGTGATACAAAATCTGGTTGCTGCTGAATTATATCCAGGTGTTTTTTTTATTTTTAAAATAATTAATTAAAATCTATTTAATTAAAAAAAAAAATAATAATAATAAAATACAACAAAAAATATGATAATGATGAATGATTATTAAATATAATTTTTAATAATACATTATTATAAATAAAACATAAATATAATATTTAACACACAAACACACTGGTAAATTACAAATAAAACAAAATAAAAGTAAAATTGTGTTATTATAATTTAAAAATTAATGTAATAGAATTCAAAAAAAAAAAATCAACAAAATTAAATAAGGAAACCATCTTGGAATTTTATTATTAATATTAATTTACAAATTATAATTATGAATAATATAAATAAATAAATTATATAGACAGAATAAAAAAAAAACTTGCAGTAATATTAAAATTAAAAAAAAAGTCGAAAATACCGAATAAAAATATTAGAAAAGAAGAAGATTCATTTTCACAATCGATATATTCTAAGAATATCCTCTTAATATATTATATATTTATAATTTAATCTTAAATATAGAGACATGTTTTAAAAAGAGTGCAAATCATCATTAAACAAACAAAAACAAAATGTTGTCTAGATATATATTTTTGGATAAAATAAATTAGCAGATAGTAGAGATATGTCGAAAATATTTGGTGATTTTTGATTATTTTATAAACACACACAAACACACTACACCCCCTACACGCAGCATCTCTGCAGATTTTTTTATTTTTCTAATTTCCATTTTATTTAGGTATGTCTAGAAATTTGGTGTATGAATATTTAAATAGGTAAACAAAAAAAAAAAACAAGTATTCAGTTTCTCTCATCCTAAACATTAGAAGATTAGCAAATTATACTACTAAATATTATAATAAATATATTATGTATTCATCGGTATTATTGAATTGGACGGTATCGCGCGTAACTTTCATCTCGTACGATACTGTTTGTAAGTATAGTAAGGTGGCATGAATATAATTTTTATTTTGTAAAAACAAAAAACTATTTTTGACGCGCTATGTATTGATATATAGGAAAAGATTCAACGTATACAAAAAATTATGCTCTGCGGACGGCTTTAATGTTGGATTTTACACAAAAAACAAAAAATTATAAATTATATATAAAAAAAAATAAATAAAAATATTAAAAAAAAAATTCCTCTCTTTAAATTTTTAATTATATTTAACGAGTACATTTACATATATATAAATAAATAATATTATATATAGTTTTTGTGTTTAGCCTCTTATTTTTTTTCGTAGTTAGCTTATGACGTAATATTATGATTATCTTATTAAATTATCTTTATTATTATTAATTATGGTAATTTTCAATTTTATAAAAAACAAAAACAACAAATACAATATATTTATAGTTTTATTTGAAAAACAAAATAGTAATATTTAAAATATATATTGATATTTAATTTGAATACAATATTTAACGAGAAAAAAAAAGTTAAGAAAAGAAACAAGAAACATTCTAAAATAATAAAAAAATTATTACACTGATTCGGTTTTTAATTTTGTTGTCTTTGTTCAAAAACCGGGAGGTGTTTATAGCCTGCACCTCATTCATTTTTTAGAAAGAAAAAATTATTTTCACATATAAGCCTATTGTAAACCTATTTTTGAATCTTGACGTTAATTTGAGGTTGTTATTTGATTTGAATCAGATCCACTCGTTTCTGATTTAAATTAAATACGAATCTTACACCAGGGGAGGATATTTCTATTTCTGAATACGTAAGTATAAGATTATTATTTGAATTTAATCAGATTCGCTCGTTTACGGTCTATTATGAAACTTGGTACAGTCCTTACCAAAATTATTTGTGCCAGTGGGGCTATTTGGGAATTCGATTCGAACGTGATCGAATCTTCTTAGATACCTATTTGAATTGAATCAGATTCATTCATTTCTTATATTTATTCATGCTTATCACGTTCGAATCGAATTCCCAAATAGCCCTGCTGCTAAATTTTCATGCAACTTAACACACAAACAACTTTAAAAATTATATAAATAATAAACGTTTTGAAAACATTAACTTTAATTCAATAAATTAAATTACCTTGCTTTACTTTTCAATCAACATTTTTTTTAAATTTTAGTTCTAGGAGAAATTACAGTTAATGTAGTTTTTGCAAAAAAAAATTATTTGTACCCACAAATTTGTTCAGGAGGGCTGTTTGGTAATTCGATTCGAACGTGATCGAGTCTTCGATGTACAAGATTCATATTTGATTTAAATAAGAAAGTATTGAATCTGATTCAATTCAAATAGGAATCTAATATATCGAAGCCTCGATCACGTTCGAATCGAATTCCCAAATAGCCCCCTGACTATTATTTGTGTAAAATAAATATAAACCGCTAACCCTTCAACAGTCTCCTTGCATAAATGGTTTTCCTCATATCATCCCCTCCGGTAGAATCAAAGGTAACCCAAATTCATCGTCTCGTACAAGAGATTGAACTAGGGGACATGACATCATCACAACCTACTTCATTGGTTGAGCACAAGAGGTGCTTCCAACCACTCCTGACGCATTATATGCCACCCAGCTGACCACATTAGCCGATACGGTGTTAGAGACAATATCCCAAACTCATGTCAAGGCCCCAGCTCCTGCACCAGCTCACACGTCATCACAACATAAGTTAGACGAGCCCAGCACGTCTGTACAAATCCACGAAATCATGCGACGTGAACCGGGACACTACTCTATCTCAACCAAACGCAAACAAAAACAATGACAACTGTCTACAATTTAGTTTCTAACACGTTAGATTTCAGGAGGCTGAACAAAACTGCAAGTCATAACCTGTCCAATTTGGTCAGAATTCAAAGGTAAAAACTAGGTCCTCCGGCGTAAACCAAGATTGTCCAACAGTACATAACCCAACGCAGTCGATCAGAAGAATCACAACCCTGATTTTACACTACACGCGGCAAATGGTTCCTCTGTAAAAATATTCGGCAAACGACTGATCTCTCTGGATTTAGGTCTGCGCCGAAAATTCACAAGAACTTGCGTAGTCGCAGATATTTAAGGCCAATACTACGAACTAATTCAGCTTACTCTACAAAACGCATGTCGCGGTACCAACCATCCGAGTGATCAACGCGGGTAAAATCGATCCACGAATTTTTCAGTTGTTGGAAAAGTACAAAACTATAACAGACATTTCGCAGCCCTCCAGTTTTCTCGAAACCTCGCAAACTAAGCACCGAGAAACTGGCTATCACCAAGAAGGAGTTTGAGTATATGGTGGAGCAGAGTACCTGTCGGCATTCGGCTTGTGCATGCCCATTGGACTTGGTTTCCAAGAAGAATGGCGATTGGGACTTTGGGTGGATTATCGTGGCTTAAACAACGTTATGGGGCCAGACAGATGTTCCATTCCATTCATAAACGATTTCACACAACGACTACAAGGGACGGAATATTTTTTCACAGTTGATCTGGACATTTATAGATAGCTAAAGCCATCTCAACGCCGTTCGGACTATAATAGTTTACTCGTAAGACAAGGGCTAAATTTCTATTTTATCTATTTCGTCGACGTATTAGCAGCATCAAATAAAATTAACGAACATTTTGAGGGCCTAGAAATTATTGTTTCCAAATTAAGCGACACTTTATTACAATTTCTAGGGAACGCATTCTCCGCGAAAGGTATCAGATACCTTCCAACAATTACGACGTTTTTTTAGGTATGTTCAACTTTTACAAGTCTTTCATATGCTTAACGCGGTACAAAACCAGGCAATATTGAACGAATATTTGAAGGGAAGCAAAAAACTGATTCACGCAAAAAACTGATTTTAGCATTTGAACTCACAACAAAACTACTTTGCGAAGCCACGTTGTCAAGGCACTCATAATAATTTGCGAAAGTTGCATTAATGGTCGACCCCTCTGACACAGCAATGGAGTAGTAGGCCAACAACTACATGTACTATCGGATCCCTAGTTCAAATATCTAAAAGTTTGTGTTAACGGTTAATGAACGATATCAGACGAAATCTCAATTGGTACCTAAAGTTTCCAGACGAATTTATTCCCCTGGATAGGGGGTATTTCTTGGACTCGATGGACGGAGTAGTAGGTCAGCTACTACATTTATTATCGGAAAGTGAATTCAAATCTCTGGCCAGGAATGCTAAGGCCCATTTATCAGTTTCAGCTAAAATTTTAATTGGTATAAAAAGATTCCAGGATAATTTATTCCCCTGGATAGGGGGTAGTTTTTAGGCTCGATTGATGTAGTAGTAAGCCAACTACTACATGTACTATCCGGAAGTGAATTCAAATCTCTGGCAAGGGGTGCTAAAGCCCATTTATCAGTTTCAGCTAAAATTTTAATTGGTATAAAAAGATTCCAGGATAATTTATTCCCCTGGATAGGGGGGAGTTTTTGGGCTCGATGGATATAGTAGCAGGCCAGCTACTATATGTACTATCGGAAAGTGAATTCAAATCTCTGGCAAGTGGTGCTAAGGCCGATTTATCAGTTTCAGCTAAAATCTCAATACCTAGAGTTTCCAAACTAATTTATTTCCCTGGATAGGGGGTAGGTTTTGGGCTCGATGAACGGAGTAGTAGGTCAGCTACTACATTTACTATCGGAAAGTGAATTCAAATCTCTGGCAAGGAGTTCTAAGGCCAATTTATCAGTTTCATATCCATATTCATCAATAATTATTTATATTTTCTAATTGCTGGGTTCCATTTAACGTGGCAAAGTACACACAAGTACTTCTGACTGCACGCAGCTACTCTTGCTAAATTTTATGAGTAGTTTGTTTTTTGAATTTATGGCGATTTCGTTACCAGAATATTTAGTACAACTAATCCATATTATTTTAATGCAATAATAATGTTTAACAACAAAATTTTAATGCAATAATAATGTTACGTAATTAATTATTAATTATTTAAAAAATCGAGCCTCAGACATTTTTACAAAAGTAAAACATACGCCCTCTTTTAAGCAAAATCAAATATTTCAGCACTTAGCCGAAACATTGTGTAATAAATGTAGTACATATGCCCTAACAGAAATGTCACCATATCGACATATTATAGACACATTTGTTTTGATTGCATAAAACAAACAAATATATATTAACTTGTATATGATAAGATAGACGAGGTAGTAAGGTGATAGAGTGGAGTGAAGAAGGTCTGGAGTTCGAATCTAACCAAAGCTAACGAAAAATTTCTTTTTAAATGAAAAATTTTGAATTGGGGATAATCCGAGAAGATTAATCGGGATCGGGCTCGAGACCGCTACAAAAAAAAATTTGGTATAAAATTCGTGGAAATAAAAAAAAAATCAAATTTTTGCTTAAAAAAAAAATAAAGTCGGAAGTTTGAAGAATCGAACTCCAAACCTTTCGCACAAAACTCCTTCATCTTACCACCCAACCACTCATCTATACATAATTGCCACACAGTTTTTCGTTTAAATACTGATAAATTCGGACTTGATGAAAAATCGCATACAAATTTTTGTTATTTTACCAGGCGAACAGAATTTAAAAAACAACATAATTATCAGCAACGTGACATTATTTTGTATCAAAGCGTGCCACTTCAAGTTATGTGACACTTGAACATACAAAATAAAGTCATATTGCTGACAATTCTACCTTCTTGTAATTTCTGTTCGCCTGTTAAAATGACAAAAAATGTTTGCGATTTTTAATGAAAAAAAAAATTTTTATTTTTAAATTTCTGCTCCCCTGGTAAATAAAAATTAACTTTTTTTAATTAAAAAGGCAATCAATAACTCTAGCCACCCAAATAGAATTGAATTCACTTCCGGATAGTACAAGTAGTAGTTGGCTTACTACTCCATCAATTGAGCCCAAAAACTGCCCTCTATCCAGGGGAATAAATTATCCTGGAAACTTTATATACCAATTAGATTTTACCTGAAACTGATTAATGGGCCTTAGCATTTCTTGCCAGAAATTTGAATTCACTTTCCGATAGTACATGTAGTAGCTGACATACTACACCGTCCATCGGGCCCAAGAAATACCCCCTATCCAGGGGAATAAATTAGTTTGGAAACTTTAGGTATTGAGATTTTAGCTGAAACTGATAAATGGGCCTTAGCACCACTTGCCAGATATTTGAATTCACTTTCCGATAATAAATATAGTAGAAGGCCTACTACTACATCCATCGAGCCCAAAAACTCCCCCCTATCCAGGGGAATAAATTAGCCTGGAAACTTTTTATACTAATTGAGATTTTAGCTGAAACTGATAAATGGGCCTTGTCACCCTTTGCCAGAGATTTGAATTCACTTCCGGATAGTACATATAGTAGTTGGCTTACTACTCCATCAATCGAGCTCAAAAACTACCCCCTATCCAGGGGAATAAATTCGTCTGGAAACTTTAGGTACTAATTGAGATTTCGTCTGAAATCGTTCATTGACCGTTAATACCTACTACTAGATATTTGAACTTGGGATCCGATAGTACATGGAGTAGCTGCTTAAAATTGTGGTCCATTATGCCGATTAATTATTTCTTTCTAAATTAATTTTAAATTAGAGCGTTTAAACTCTTACACAGCTCGATAGGATTTTAAGCTCCGCGTGGACTGCATTCCTTGGTTCGTTGTTCTGAACGGAGTATTTTTTCGTTGCCTTCATTACTGCATTGTGTGAGATAAATAAAGAAGATCAAAGGGCTTGAATGTTAGTCTTTCCCGACTATCTTTAAAGTTGCGTTTTCCCCATGACTGCCTAGGCACGTTATCAATGAGTCATGTTGCTAGGTCCTCATCTGCGCAATTCACGATGAGCATTCCGTCTTTTTAATCTACAGCCCAGGGAAATAAGGCTTATACTTAATTTAATCGTCCAAGCTGTTACCTCCAGCTCCTTGATTCGCACCTGTTGTCTCTTTTAAGTTGGTCCTCTTTATTTATCAGTGGACGGAGTTTTTCTCCCTTCTAGCTGGAATATACTTTGAAGTGGAATTAATTAACCGGCTCCGTTTACTTGTATGTCCGTTTTGTAATTCTAAAATTACCTATTAGAAATTGATGTTGTTGACAGTTGTTCCAAATGTTTTGTATTCTTTCAATCTTCCTTTGTTTCTTGCCTGTGCAAGGATTGATCATACCATTTCGTTACCATTACTGATAATAGCACTGCAACAGTATTTATAGTTCCCTGAATTCTTTCAAATCAAAATTAAAAGTAGTGCAAACTATAAGAAAACTTCCGATTAAAACAGAAACACTAGGTTACAAAATAACTCGCCCCCGGGTGGACTCGAACCACCAACCTTTCGGTTAACAGCCGAACGCGCTAACCAATTGCGCCACGGAGGCATGTTATGTTTTATTACTTATCGTTAAGAATTTATTGATCTTAAGTGCTCAAATATAACTCCAATCCACCCAGTAAAAATAAAACAACTTGAAAAACTTTGTTGATAAGAAAACTGATTTTCTTCATTAATGGTTTACATTTTGATTAACCAGCAATTTTCAGCAATTAAATTTCGTTCTGAAGCAAAATTATACTGCGTCGGGCTGGAATTGAACGCGCAACAACTCAACAACTACGTGTAAGGAAACTATGTAGGCTGAATGTTTTAAGGCCAACGATGCCGGAAAGCTGCGTTATTAAATGTAAACCGTTATTATCCTACCCCTAAGATGGTAATCCTAATAAGTGAATAATCGATTAATTTTGTCACTATAGTATAAGTACAGCAGACTGAGTTAACTGAAACCTAGGTAACGGAAAGAGACTGAGCACTAAAGGTAAGTTTGAGACGAGAAGATGATGAAACTCAAGAGAAAAATATTTAGCTGGGTAAATGGTCCAAAATGCAAATTTGTTTTATTTAATTATTTTACCTACAAAAAATACATAGTGTAAATAAATACTTTTAAAACAGTTTCAGTTTTACGTGTAGCTCCTAAGAAAAGGTGGCATCGACAAGGTTAACTGTAGTGTTGATGTTGACATAAACCTAACCTTAAACTAAAGTAAAGTATTGGTTAAGTGCGTGTAGTAGTGTAACTTAAATAGCCCGGCAGTCTAATCGTAAGATAATATCATATTTTCCAAGAACTATGGAATCGGATACAAAATACAATTCCACATTCGTAAATAAACTGCCGCTTAATCAATCTGATAAATTTATTATCGTAGAATCAAAGTGGTTGTACGATGACATTGCAATTAACATACTGGAATACAACAATAGTGAAACTTTGCCACCCAACGAATGGTATGGAACATTAAAAATTGATTCTATTAAAAATACAAGTGAAGCCCTAGAACGATCATATGACGAATTTTATGCCGAATGCAAAAATGCCCTGTGTCATCCAAATGGTCTATCGAAATTCATCTATACCATCGACAACAGCGAATTCAGCTGGAAGAAAGATACGGGTGGAACAAAAATAATTTACGGTCGGGTGTCGCTAACTAAGTCTACGGAAAATTTGCATTTACAGTTTTTGCTTAATTCGTTGGACTTGTGTTCGCAACTGCGCATAAAATTAGATTCCAAAGAATCAGAGATTACGGAACTTGACACAAAACATAACCAGTTTGTCAATAAATATGAGAAATATGTGGCCGAAAAAGTTCAACACGACGACGAAATGTTGAAAAAATTCCTTCTTCTCTTGAACAATAAGAAATCGAAAATAGCGGAACTAAACCAGTTGCTGTACGAAAAAGGCAACGCAAAAGACGATAGCCTAACTCAAAGTGATATTGGACAGGATAGTCAAAAATCGGATGATGACATAGTAGTTCGTGAGGAGCAAATCGCATCGGTTGCCGCAAATGTACTAACACAAATTAACGATGAACAAGCAACCGATTCTAGTCAGTCGCAGGAATTGCTTAGCTACAAAATCCCAAAACGAAAGAAACAGGCATTCGATGAAATAGAAGAAACGGTTAAGGTACGAATTCGAGAGGAGGAGGCCACTGTTAATGAACATGTAGATTCTAAGGCGTATGACGTGGATACGCAAGATATGCTGGAGAACATGTAAAATATAGGCCAAATAAAGACGTATTTTAGTAAAAATATTTATTTTTGAAATGAATCTGCCATATAGAAATGATACAACACTTTACTAATCGATACTCCTATTGAGCTATTTACAGGACCATGGCGTATATTGGCCAACAGATTTTCACCCTCTTGGACTGTTTCACATCCTCGATAAGCTTTTACTAGTGCGGCTGGAGTTGGATATTTATCTGTAATTGCTATTGCCTTTTTAACAGAAAGTGATTTCAGCTGGACTAATTGTTTGGTAAAAATCTCGCGTACCGTTAATCGTTTATTCTTGGCCGATAACATTTGAAATTCGTTAAATTTCATTAGTGGTAGAAACCCGTCTGGCGATTTATCCACTTTCGGTAATTCATCTTTTGGACAACTAATCAAAACTTTGTCTTTAAACTTTTTGATCAGCATTTGAGTCATTACGGCCAGATATGTAATAGAGTCATGATTGTTATCGGTAAACTTCACCTGAAAACCTGCATGAATTTGTGTATTAGCTGCCGCTTGTAAAAGATTTTCGATTGGCAAGCCCGTGTGTTGATTATTTCCATAGCTTTCGATTAAATATATCACATTTTCGATGCCGCATTGTCTCAATCGGAATTTCTGTTCATGGAATCGACCATCTTTTATGCTACTACCAAAATCATCGATACGTTTCCGTTCGACAATGTAGGGCAAAATTAGTTCATTGCCTTTTGAGTCTCTGCAAATCCACCCATAATCACCAACACTCATTTTTCGTACCTCAAATTTAATATTTTGTTGTGTTACTGCTTGAACTGTAAGATCGGCTCGTTTCGATTTGCTGCAAAATATAATCCAATAATTTATTAGTTACATAATCTTAGTGATTGTAAGGGAACTCGTGCAGCCATACCCAGACGTTTCCTGATTATCAACCAACAGTATCACGTCAAACGTATTCGGAGACATTAAAACCGATTCATCATCACAGTCGATTTTTTTAATTTTGGCCGGAGATTTATTTTGGGTAGCTTTCCGTTTGGATGGAGACAACATAAGGTTTGGAAGTTCTTTAAATTTCACTGGCGAAACTTTAGTTTGTCCCTCAAGTCGTATGGCTAATTTTGGACTTGTATGTACTTTCTGGCGCATTAGATTAATCCGTTTGGAAATCATGTTGCACAATGTTGGTCCAAAACCTTCCAACATTATACAATCTTTCGGGTCGTTTAGTGGAAGCGGAAATTTCCGTAGCGATTCGAGCGCCAGACGAAACGCATTTTGTGATTTACGATTGTGACGAACAGCAGTATCTAACCATTCTTCAAGCCAGCTGATATAGAGGCGATTAGGTAATTTTTGTTTGAATGTAATGCGATTTGATTTTGAATCCATTAAAATTATACTTTCTTGAGTTAGAACTATTATTGCCAATTGTTTTGATTTTTTGACATCCAACGGTACTGCAGTGCAAATCGACTATGCAGATTTCCAACAAGTCTGCATTATCTTATACTTGGTAAGTAGGGCGATTTTAAGTTATGCTATTTTCCGCAACCCCACAAGCAAATAAAAATAAATTATAGGGTGTTTTAGCTTATTCATTCATAATGCTCCGGAGTTTTCGAAAGTGACATAAATCGTTACTTGTTTAGTTCATTCTTTTATTTATTCGAACGTCAACACTTATTCGACATTTCATTTGACCAAGACATTGGAATTGTCATTCAATTTTGGGCAAAATAAATAATCAACCAATTCTTGAGATTTATTTCTAAAAGTTGGTAGTGTTAGACATTTAAGTGAATCGGTGATTGAAAGAACGATATAAACGCCAACGTTGTTTTTGGCGTTTATATCGTTCTTTCAATCACCGATTCAAGTACTTTTCATACCAGGTGCCTCGCCTCGACATATTTAGTTACCACAAATGCGAAGCTGAGACCCTTTCATACTGGTGACGTATTTTCATTGATGGCTTTTTGACAGAAAATATCTGGATATTTTTGACAAATTTCACCCCCGCTAACTTCACTTTAATAAAATATTCGGATTAATTTTGGTGACATGAGTGAACAACCTTTGTATCTGACGTATAATTTTGGTATTTTAAACGTCAACAGCATATTTTCTTTTTATTATTTTAATATTTTTTATTAATATTATTGTTTATCGAAGCTTTTCATATTATTATAATTTAAAATTTTAAATTCTCAGAAATTTTGGATTTTTTCACGCCGATAAAAGAAATAATTTTTGGTTGTCAAAAAACTCCAAATAAAATAAAATAATAGCGTGATGGGTACAATTGTGCAAGGGGTAACCTAGTCACAATTCGCAAGTGTACGTGCTTCTTCCTCGTGGCAACTACTGGTAACTGAGGCCGTTTGGCACATTTTTGGCCATTTGGCGCAGGCTAAAGTACGATGCTAAAGGAGAAACCCTTTACAAAAAACCCTACTCTAAGGTGGAACAGCATATGTTGATGGATGAATGGCTGATAGGTTAATCAGTCCGGTGAAGTATGCTTACTCTGGATACCAGGCACCCTCCAGTTTTATTTAGCCTTCCTTTGGTAAAGCTGGGTGATCTACATGCGAATTTCCATTCCCAGCAACTCGTAAGAGTAAAATCAAACGGAAGACGGGCAGGGGTAGGAATAAACGGGAGTGGGACAGCCCTCTTGAAGTCCTTGGGTTCCAACGCTACCGTCTTTCTAGCAGAACTACATGCTGCAGTAAACATCTATGAGGGAGAGTAATAAGCCCAGATAGTATGTATCACGCACCGGCTGGCAGTATTATCAGTTCCATTAAGAGCCTGAATATTAACTGGACGGATTATTAAAAAAAATGCGGACTCTGGATACCAGGCACCCTCCAGTTTTATTTAGCCTTCCTTTAGTAAAGCTGGGTGACCTACAGACGACTTTCGATTCCCAGCAACTCGTAAGAGTAAAATCAAAACTGGAAATGAAAATGTTGAAGCCTTGCTCAGAAGCAAAACAAATACAAAATTTTTATTTATAATAATTTAATTTATTTATATTGTATATTTAGGAGAAATATATTTATACAATTTTTAATTTAAATAAAAAATATTTTTCTTTTATTGTTTAAACAAAAAACAATAATTATATTTTTTTTATATTAATTATAATAATATTTATATAATAAATAAGAAAATTTGTTTGTTTAATTATTTTAATTTAATTTAATTAATTATCTTGTTTTTACTATTTTTCATTTTATAAAATTTGGGATTGTTCTAAAACTGTATATTTATAATAATTTAGATATTAATAATATGTAATAATTAATAATTATATATACACAGGGTGGTCAAACGAATTGTGCTACAAAAAGAAAATGAAATAACTTTTTTATTAATCAATGTTTTTAAATATATACTATGTATTTATTTTTTTATTTGCAGATTGATCTTTGGAATATATGAGAATGGATAATTGGGATGACGAAATGAGAATTTGGATTGTTCGCCTCTATCATCGCTTAGAGTCTGTAATTGCTGTACAAAAAAGTTTAGAGGTGAGTTTCGCAGTACCCCACTAAGACGGTGGAAGATGACTTGTTCAAAATTTGAACGAGTTAGAAGCAGTCCAAAGAAGGAATGTCGGAAAGAATAGCAGCTGTAGCTTATGTCTTACAAGATAATCCCACTGTCTCTACGAGTAATTTATCGTCTCAATCGGGTATGAGCAGAAGTTCAATAAGAACAATATTACATAAAGATTTACAGAGTTACACAGAAAACGAATACCGTTTAACTCGATATAGTTTCAGAAAGACGAACCTACACATTGCTAGAAACGTAATGCCAATACTCAAACGAAACTTTCCAAAGCATAACTACGCATTTCCTTGGCCACCAAGATCTCCTAAACTTACTGCACCTGATTTTTGTGTAAACAAAAGTGGACTCCAATTAAAATCTAATATTTGAGATACAAATTTGAAAATTAAATTGGTATCTAATACATGAATTATGAAAAAAGTTATTAAAGTTTTTCAGTGCATTAGAATTCATTGAGCACCCTGTATTTTTAAATTTAAATTAAAAAATATTTGTTTTATTGTTTAAACAAAAAACAATAATTATTTTATTTCTATTAATTATAATAATATTTATATAATAAATAAGAAAATTTGTAGTTCATTTTATTTGTTTAATTATTTTAATTATTTTTCATTTTATAAAATTTAGGATTGTTCTAAAACTGTATATTTTTAATAATTTAGATATTAATTATATATAATAATTATTATACATAAATAAATAAAGATTGAGAAATAAAATTATTTCGTTATTTGTTTCTGTTGTAATTAATTAGTTTAGAATATTTTTTGTTTGTTTTGCGGATTTAAATTTTGGTTTTTAGAACTTGGATTCATATACAGACTATCTTTAGCTCCAATTATATGATGTGTTGGTGAATATTACCTATTGTTAAGGTGTAGTGTAACATCTTATAATTTTTCATTTTAAAAATAAAATATAAAACCAAATACATCGTCTCCTAATCGTTTTTTTATAAATAATTTTTCTATATAAAGCTTACCCGAAATTTTAATTATATAAACTACGTTAATTAATTTAATTAAATCCATTTTTCAAAAAATAAATGTAATTATGACAATATTATTTTATTACTTTCTCAATATTTTCGATATGTTTAGTAAAATCAACACGCAGGATGCTTTCAGGTCCCTGTTGCTGAATGCCTCTGATATATGGTGGATCGAATGTAGCTTTTCCATCAGTAAATTTTTAATGTCAACATTGAGATCAGAATGCACATGATACGTTAACAATTCCACCTTCATGTGATAATTTAAAAACTTCGTTTTCCATTAGTATCAGATTTGCGATGCCAAATTAGTATCCTAAGTTCGGATTCCATACAGGCAGTTACTTTTAAATTAATAATAAACGCTACATTTAAAGAAAGCTGGCAAATTAAGCAGTTTACGGGTTTAAAATATTCAAGTTGGTTTATTTGACTGATGATTAATCTGACAATTTATTCTCCGATCAGTTTTTGTTGATGTCCAATATAATAAGATTGTTCCACATTTGTTTGTATGCAGCATAACTTAGTACGTCACCTAGAATTGTACTAAAAAAAGAAAATTATAAATGAACAAAAAAATGCCGAAAAATCAACTTTATAAATGAACAATAAATATGTGACGCCATTATAAAAGCATTGGAATTAAGCGATTGACTGGATGCCATAATACCAAAATTGTTTGTTTCGATTATTTTAAACAGAGTTTAAATTTTAATGGGTAATATTTATTCCGGTATTTTGGCGATTTCGAGTCTAATCTTTGCCTTAAGCTCTTCCCAAGTTTAAGCAATTTACAGATTGTGTTTTTATTTACTGGTTCAAAAAAGCGTAGAAGGTGACTTCTTTTGATACACCGTCTATAATGTAAAACAGTGCTCATAGCCAGGCGTGCGATCATTTCTTAATCGGGAGACCACTGATTTCACCTCCTGAGTCAGACAAAACCAACATAAGCGCAACACATAGGTGGACCCTGCTTTCAAAAATGACTCAAGGATTTTGGAAAATATTGTCTAAGGAATACTTAACCAGTCTACAACAAAGGTCCAAATGGACACCAACGAGGGCAAATTATGAGATTGGTCAGCTAGTTCTAATCAAGGATGAGCAAATTCCACCTACAAAATGGGCAATGGGAAGGATAACAGATACTACTACTACTAACCAGAGTTGCAACAATAAAAGGTCCTAAAAACACCATCTTCAAGAGACCTATTATAAAGATAAGTCTTCTTCCAACTGAGGATAATCTAAATCTAGCAAGGAAATCAAATTAGGATGCAACAATAGCAACAAGATGAGAAAACTCAAGGTCTGCATACAGAAGGTCACACTTACCAAGATGATCTATGCTCACTGCTAATATTACTAATTACATTCAATTCGAGCACACTAGCTTTCAATATCACAAAGCTTAAAAATCAACCAGGCATATACTATGAATCCATTGGAGAGCTCAAAATTATATATATAACGACTGGAACATAATAGTGTATTATAATCTAACCAGCTATTATGTAAAATTAGCTGCTTATAAGTGCTGTATAGACAGGCTAGCAAAATATTGTTCATATCCTCACAATAACTATACAAACTCAAGTATTTCTAAAAAAAATCAAGATACGTGGATTAATGAACCATTGTTCGAGCAGTCCTTACAAGAAATGGAGCACAGGGATGAGTTACTTCACTACTATAAAGTGGGATTTGGAAGAAGCAAACGGCGACTTTTCAACTTAGAAGGAAATCTAGCCAACGAGCTATTCGAGGTACTACAGAGCCGCTCAAACGTCAATCATAGACGCGACTATAAACGTTTTTAAGAATAGACAGAATGATATGAATAAGCATTGGCTGCTATTCAAAACTCAGTTAGAGGAGCCTCTGGAGAACAACAATGAAAAAAACAACTTTCTAGCTCTATCAATAAATAGAATGTTGCGAATGATTGCATTCAAAGAAATCCAAGGCACCCTGATAGAAGCAGTATTGGATACGCATAATCGAATCATTACCATGAAGCTCTTGACGACATATTGGCACTGTACCAGCGCACGACAGTCAAGACAAAATAGAGTGTACACCCACAATATATACATATGAAGCAAATGGAGAGTAGGTAATTAAAACATTGTGAATATTTTTTTGACAATTATATAAGCATTAGAGAGAAACCTTGTAAAACAGTTTTAAATTGGGGGAAATATAATTTCTTAATTACCCCAACGTACAACTAATATATTTACACTTCAGCATTCATAAATTTTTGTCTGATAAATTCTCACTATTGACTAAAAGCAACTAATTTATGTACTCACTGCGTACCACCCACACTTTTTTGCGCACAAAATTGGCCACAAATTTAATTAACACAAATCACTTAAGAAATTATGGTTCAAGTGTTTGAGACGATAAAAAAAAAATTCTTTCTAATATTTCTATTTCGATAGCGTAATAATTTGTATATGTATTAAAATTAAGAACACATTAATAGAAAATAAATTAAATTAATTTTTTTTTTGTAAATATATTTTAACACAAATTTGTTTTAGAGTTTTATAGCGTTTATTATTAATATTTTTTTAAATAGTTCGTCAAAACGTAAATTTTTATAATGTTAATGATGATCCAAGTTCTAAAATTTAATTATGTATTGTATAATATGCAATTTTTTTTTTTTTTTTTTAAAGATTAATGTAGAGTTTAATAAACAACACTAAAGAAGTTTCGGATTTACTTACGTAGATTTAAATACGCAATACACACACAAAATTATCCATTTATTTTTTGAGAAATTTTATTTAATTATATAAACTTCCAAATTGTTTTGTTATTTTAACTTTTCTTTTTGTTTTTTTTTTTAAATTTTAGTATTATAATTAAAAATTTAAATAATTTTTGTTTGTTTGTTTGTTACACAACATAAACAAAACTAAAAATTAAATTAAACGCTATATTCTGGCAGTGTAACATATATGTAAAATAAAAACAGCGAGTAACGTACGTCCGGGCCGGGGATACACCACTGGAGTCACTTTATAATCTAATACATAATAATAATTAAATATATATATATTATATTATATATAATATAATTACGAAGAACTCTACCATCGAATAAAATCTATTTACATAAAAAAAAAGAAAAAAAAATTATTTATCAATAATACAAAGTTAAATCCCAGCACGACACGGGTCACGCGCCACCCGCACATATTTTACTACACATTGTAACACGACGAGAATACATTTTAATTTTCCTTTTCTTGTCCTAATCAAACTTAATAAATTCTGACTTAAATAAAAAAAAAAAATTGATTAAAAAATAAAAAATAGAATGAAGTATTCAGTGCTTTTTTATTATTTTTTTTTGAATTTTTGAATTTTTTTTATAGAAATCATCCATTTTGTTTTGTATTTTGTGTTTGTTGTAAATTAGATAGTATTGGTTTTTTGTATTTTATAAATGTATTTATTTTTTGTTTCTGTTTAATTACGTAGTTAATTAAATTATATTTAATTTCAAGTTTTTTTTTTACCTTAGCTTGTTTAATTACTCTTTTTTTTATTTAATTAAATAATTTATTATTATCAATATTTTTTTGTTTTTTTTTAAATTTTTTTTTGTTTGTTTATTTTTTATTTTCATGTCTATAATTTTGGGCTAAAGATCATCTGACATAAATGAGTTTTGGGATTTTAACTCTTCTAATCTACGAATTTGTTGACGAAGATACATTACTCTGGAAATAGAAACAAGAAATATTAATTGATTAGTTTTTTATTTAAGAAATAAATAGAAATTTAATATTTTTTTTTAGGTTTGGTATTCCTAAAATTCTTTTTATAAATAAATTAGCCATGTGTCTCATAATTTTTTTATTTTACTATGTGAATGTAAATTTTATTTAAGGTATCTTTTTTTTTAGAAGGTAACACATGTTATTATTTCACAGATAACATACTTAACTATTTTTGTTTAGTTCCATCTCAGAATAGCTAAACACCAAAATTAATTTTATTTGTAGCATTTGTGTGATGCTCCAAAAAATCACTGAACTTAGTAGCACTCTGAGAGAGACATCCATAACAGGCCTTGACGTCAGCACCAATGTAAGTAGAACCTCGTGAGGGAAACAAACACTTTTGAATGACTAGGCATTCGATATGGCTAGTCGGGTCCTTGGTTTAGCAACAAATTCCCAGTTGATTTAGATCATATATGTAGTTCCTTTTATAGTCTTTATTAATGATCATGATCAACAATCAATTCCCTAAATTTAAATACAGGTCCACACTTGAGTTATTTCGTTATGTCCTTGAAAACGCGACGAAAGTCAAAACGTCATAAATAAAAAAAACAGAAATAAGTAAAAACAAACAAAAAAGAAAACCGTCAAATGTTTTTAACGACGTAACTGAAAAACAATAAATCAAAAAAAAAACGATGTATGTAACTCAAAGATGGCCTGTACATTTTATCGTTTTGTTCGCATTGCCTTATATTTTTGGCGTTTAATATAATATGACATTTTTCCAGCTGTTATTGAAGTTTATAATTGTTTTGTTATCATTCTGCTTTATTTTAAGTAGTATTTCTGTGCTAACTCGTTAACTCAAGTTATATAAAACAATTGGAGGAAGTGATTCAATATTGTTTCCGCAAATCAAAATTCATAATTTTAAAGCTATGAAATTTAAAATTTTACATTTTGAAATAGTGAAACTCTGAATTCCTAATTTTAAAATTCTAAAAATTCTGAAACACTAATCTGAAAAATTTTCATTTTCAAGTATTTCACAATTCTGAATTATTAATTTCTATAATTATGAAATTTTAAAATTCTAAAAATCTGAAATTTCAAAACAATAAAAATTTTAGTTTTAAAATTCTTAAATGTATCCATTTAGCAACAATTCCCCAGTCTGTCTATTAAGTTGAACCACACAGTTCCTCTTATTGTTAAAAAGGTCAAGATTGAAGAAATGAAATATATTATCGTTCCACAATTTCTAAAATTCTAAAGAACATTGAAATTGAAACATTCATAATTTAGTTTATTTAAATTTAAAATTCTAAATATCTAACATTTAAAATATGTAAAATCTGAGACCTTAATTCTAAAAAATCCATAACTCTAATCTACATATAAAATTTTCATTTTCAAGTATTTGAAAATTTTAAATTAAGAATTTCTACACCTACAATTTGCAAAATTTTAAAATTTTTAATTTCTATAATTTCGAATTAATTAAACTATTAGTTTTAAAATTCTACAATCCTAGAATTCTAAAAGCATATTTGAATTTTTTATTTTCCAGAAAAAAAAATCAACTTTCAAAATTTCTCGCAGGTAAGTCCGAAAAATACTAAATTTTAATGCTCATACTCACGAAATTTCAATTAATTTTAATACTAATTTCAAAACAAAATACTAATTTTTGTTAAACTCTAATTACCTTTCATGAATTTGAACATAGAGGATAAAACTGTTATGCCCACAGTATTCATGAAAATTCTGTAATTGGAGTTTAAATAGAAACTAACGTTTGTTTTGTATGAAAAAAGATGATGTGGTGATTGATTAAAGTTCGTGAAAACGGATACGGGCATTAAATTCTGAAACCAGTCTTGTTTAATTTTGAAATTCCAATGCTCCAGTTGGTAGTTCCTGAATTCTAAAATTGAAAGAAGCACCAAATTTTTTAATCTCTAAATTTCTCAAAATTAAATATTTACAAAAAAATAAAATTAAGCTCTGAAAATATGTTAAATTCGGTCATCACCTGGGGTCTATTCTTAAATTATTACAACTTTCGTATTGCAAGTTAGTGTTAAAGTATTACGAAAACCCTAGTTTTACACTAACTCGCAATACGTAAGTTTTAAAAATAAGAAATTTTATAAACGTGAAAACTCGTAAAAAGCAAGGCTTACATTAATGATTGTAAACAATTTTTCGTCTTTTCGATAAAAAATGTAGAAAAAAAATTTAAACTCGATAAAGTTGGCTTTGTTTTTTACGAGTTTTCAAGTTTACACAATAGCTTGCATTTTAGAGAATCAATATACTGGTAGTTGTCCTAGAAATGATACTTCTGTATAACTAAGCATTCGATCTAGCTAATCGGCCCCGTCACTTTACCATGAAATCCTTATTGCATTTGGTTGAACCATACAGCTCCTTTATAGTCTTACGACTCAAACGTCAAACAATTGACGGAATGAAGTAATTCACTATCGTTGCACAAATTCTAAAATTGTAAATAACACTAAAATTCAACGTTCATATTTCTTTTTAATTATTAAATTATGAAATTTAAAATATTGTAACATTTTATAATACTAAAATTCGGAAATTTTAATTCTACAAAATTTGAAGCGAAAGCTTGTCTAAGCTTACGGTGAGCATGCTCTTGGTAAATCACAATGCTATGAGTGGTTTAATAAATTCAAAGTGGGAGACCACCAAAAAAGTTTGAAGACAGTGAATTGCAAGCAAGTTCGATAAGGATGACGCTCAAACGCAAGAACGTTGGGAAAGATCCAAAAGCTGGGTAAATGGGTTCCGCATAAGCTGAATGAAAGACAACAGGAAAGTCGAAAAACCACTTGAGAAATGTTGCTCACCAGATACAAAAGAAAGTCATTTCTCCATCGAATTATGACTGGCTTTGATCCAGGACAATCATCGACATCGGCTGACTGCAAGGCGTATGTTGCGTTGATTCGAAAAGTTCACAAAATATTCCACCAATAACATCATGTTAGCGTGATAAGAAGTGTCAAGACCAAGACCATCCATCATATTTTATACATTTTGTCACAAGTACTTCCCACAACTCGGGTTTTATCGTTTTTTTTTGTGACGCACCCGAGAACCAACACCAATGTTGGTGTCATAAAACTTTAGACCAATTTGTCACACAATGAAAGAACACTTTGACACAAAATAAGTTGATAATTTGAGACATAGGTATAGGTACTATGCGGATATTTTGTGACAAAATATATTTTAGAAAAAAAGGAAGATTTTGATCACCAATTTGTCACAAAATGTGCGTTATTTTTTGTGGTAAATTATTGTTGACAATTTTGCGAATATTTACGCGAATAATTTGTGACAAATTTCATGTTGATTCGAAAATATCACAAAACATTCGACCAAAAATCGGCAAATTTCGCAAAATGTTCATTTTCTTGAACAATCAGCATTAACCCCATCCCCATATTTTTTCCACCAATCACAATTTTGTGTGAAATTTTTGTTGTTTTTTGTGACGCATGGTTTCTCATATTCAGAACGTTTGCACATAATAGTGAAAATTTACAAAGATATCTCTCGCATATCGCGAGTTTATTTTTCGAGGAATACATTTCTATTCGATTTTCTTCAGAATTGGAATATAGTTCAAACCGTGCATTAAGCTCAGAGCAAGCTATCCGAGCAAATTTATTGGGAATTCCAAAATCGGACAGAAAACCGCCGAAAAAGATCAAATCAAATTTACACATTAGGATTTTCCACAAACTTATTATTCAAAATAAGAACGTAAGTGGTTGACGTAATCTGTGACAATTAATATTATTTAAAACCCTTTTCCAACTTGAAACCTAGGTAATGGTTACGCTGGCATTTAATTATGGAATTAGAACGTCGTAAGTCTGCCAGTCACGAAATGGCGGAACCTCAGTAACAATCAACAATTGTGTTTCCTTAAAAATAAAACATTAATATTATTACATTTAACACAGGCTAGTGTGGCTTATTAATACTTAACCGCAAAAGCTTCTCCACTGAAGTTTATTAAAGTATAGGTCCTAATATTGGATGAACCGAAAACTTTCCGCCGTTTTTTACTCAAATTTCGAACTTTGATTGTATTTCAAGTCAATTTTACACCATTAAGAGAGTTTAAGAACGAAACAAACGATAGTCTGACAATGCAAGAACATGACTATACGGTGGATGCATTAAAACTTGCCAACCAAGCTCTCTTAATTTTTATTAAGTCATCAAATATGTGTGTGGGTCTGGCATTGTCATGATGGAACACAATTCCTTTTCTGTTGAGCAATTTTGGGAGCTTCAGAATTAATCGTTTTATGATACAGTTTTCGACATTTTTTGACACGAGTTCTTAATAGTCTTTCAAAACATGTGTTTTCGACACTTTTGACAGCGAAAAATTGGGAAATGTATAATTTTAGCTTCATTTTCCATTTTACTTAACTTTACAAAAATGTTCTTTATGTATGTAATTAAAATTTAATTAAATATAATTTTATTACGCCAAAATCCAATGAAACAGAAATGAACTTTATATTTTAAAGAAAAACGTGCTAATGAAACAATAATTTGGTTTTCTCCTTTTTGTAATACACCATAAGCATAGTTTTTGACATCTTTCGACAGGTGTTGATAGTTCTTGACGCTTTTCCACCGGATTTAGCACTTCATGATACACGATTTTCTTCGAATCCCACTAAACCCAAAGCAACAATTTACTTGGCGTCAGCTGTGGCTTTACCGCCGTTTGTTTGGGCACACCACGCGTTGACCAATTTTTTTTCACAATTGGTATGTGATTCATTTTTTTGAAATTATACGACTGTTTAATGGTGCATGTTGAGTTCCTCAGCGATGTGATGGCTACTTATATGCCTGTTAAGATTTCAACGATTTTTTCAGGGATTGGTCGGCCAGAGCGGGGCATGTGCACGTTATCTTCTTCCCTTTTTTGCAATAGAATTTTTAAATGTATCTAATTTCACTCATTTTTACACACAGAATAACTTTTCACTAATCCTTAAAATAAAATTTCAAAAATGACTTATCACCCTCCAAACAAATGAAAATACATATATAACTTTACTAATAATATCTATTGTTAAAACGGCGAAAACTTTTTAGACTTCTCGGTTTTAAAATTTGGTCACTTTTATTAAATAATAGTTTCTTTCTTAATTTTACATAGTCACTCAAACTCTAATCAATAAGTTAATCGCAAACACGTGTAAATTCTTACCGGAAATTGGAATTAATTAAATTGAACAATGTGATGTATTCAAGATTCGGGGATTTGCGGCTGAAAATTATCGTTCATTAGTAAAATCTTATCTGTAGTTTACTGCGGTTTGGGTCTTTCACAGTTAATTTTCGTTAATCTATCAAATTCATAATATGTATAAGAAAGTTGCTGTTTCAACGAAACTAAATATTGATGTTAATTTAGTAAAGGCCATTAAATACGTCACATGTTTACATTAGTCAAATATAAAGAATCAATGACCCTGAAATAGTGGTTTTATTCTTACAATCTTAATCTGCTTACAATTAATTATTATTAGATAAAAAAACTTACTTCTGTTCTTGCAGCGTAGCTGTAATTTCAGTGATTCTAACTAAGCTTCTAGCAATTTTTAAATCAGCTGATACTCTAGTACATTGCAAATCACCTAATAAATGAGCTTCATCTGAACATTTTTGAGCCTGGAAATTAAAAAAAAAAAAAACAGTTACAAATTAACAAATAATTATAAATGATTTGGAGACTATAAATCTAAAACTTAAAAAACAATTTACAAAACTTACTTGTTTTTCTAGCATGTCAGCCGGCCAACCCGTAACATGTGCTATTAAATCGCCCCTAAAATAATTTGCTAAACTTGGTGTAAGGCTAGGTCCTTGCGATCTATTACCTTGGGAAGAAACTCCTTGTAAACTACTTAATGAGGCAGATGCGCCATCCACTAAAAAAAAAAAAAAAAAAAAAAAAAACAAAAACAAAACGTAAATCTTGAGTATTACAGGTCAAATTAGACACCGTTATTACTCACACTTTCTATGGTCATTAATGTCTAGGTCTTGTGTAGGTGTTGGAGGACCATCCGATATTAATGAATTATTCCCAGGCCCACTAGACATGTAAGGACTACCGCCCGAATGATTAATCATTGACATCGAATGCATATGAGATAAATTATACAAAGGAGAATTTAGTGTATGCTCCCTGTAAAGTAATAATAAACGAGAAAATTTAGTAAAATACTTAAATTTTATCACAAAATCCATTACCTTAAACTATTTGAACCACTATTATGATTAGATTCACTTCCAATACTATGTTGCCTAGACATCATTATAGCATTGTTAATTGTTTGAATCGCTTTTTGCTGATTCATTTCTGTGTGATCTGATTGTTTACTGCCGGTGATTTGTGATAGTAATTTTGGCAAATTAGCTAGCGAAACGGCAGGGGGACCTGGCGTATTTGGATTTAACATATTTTCATTTTGCACACTATTACCGGATAAATTGCCTAATAATTCACGAGGTGGACCAGACGGCGATGATGCCGGTAAACTAGTTGTATGAATATTATCTGGTTTATTTAATTTTGATATATGATGTTGTGATAAATTAGTGCTACCTCCTCCTCCGCCACCCCCCGATAATGAATTACTATTGTTACCGGAATTTGATTGATTTGATGTTGTCGTACACGTTGATGTTGAATTTAAGCTGGCTGATACAGGTGTTGTGAATTGCAGCTGAGAATTGGTGGGAGTTGATGGATGTGATGCTAAACGAGGTAACGCTGTTGCTAATAGTACGGGTCCCTCATTATTATTTTGAATTGTTGTTGGCGTGCTTGAATGTGAATAACTAGCTTCAGATGTGGGCGTTGAATCACCCGGGCTTATATCCATATCTTGGCTATCATTTTCATGTCGCCTTCGATGTGACGTCGACGATGCAGCTACCATATCTGATTCATGTGTCCAACGTAATCGCGAGTTACCGCGTGAATTGGAATGTTTATATGCTGTAAAATTAATAGAAAATTATTTACCATATTTTTACAAATCAATCAACGTTTTTTTTTTCGTTGTAATTTTACTTACATGATCGTGAGGTAAATCTCTCCTCCCGATCTCGCTCTTTTTCTCTATACTCCCTATGTAAATTTCTGAAATAAAATAATAAATACTCGTTAGATTTGATCTATGGGACAATAATTAAGCAAATCAATCTATTTATTATGTTATTCACAAGTAAAGGTTATGGATTTTAATCGATTTAAAGGAAGTTCGAATTTGAAATCTGCCGCATCCATTCATCATCTAAATACAGCTAATCGTTCCTTTGGAATATTCAAAACAGAGATTGAAAGAATTTTTGGAATAGAAAAAAATGTTTGCCATTTTGGAAAGTAATTTTTCCTGAATTTAGAAATTTTGTACAGAGACAAAAATAAAATAAAATTTATTTCATTTTCAGGAGATATTGGAATATAATGTATCGTTAGTTAATCGAGCTTTCCAAAATAGCTACCTACAAGTAAATACTTGGCCTCGTAGAAATGTGTTCTTGTAAATTTACATGGTTGTTACTTTACAAGTGGATATCAGAGCAGAATAATTTAAAACAGCCATTCTTAAACTTTTTGAAGTCAGGACCCATAATTTTGGAAAGTTTTTTCACAAAGCAGTAATTCATAAATCCAGCACCAGACCCAGAAATAGCGCCAATTTTTTGCATATCGAGGCAGCAAATTGAATTAATTATCATCAAGCAAATTGAATTAAATGAAAAGAAGCCAGTTATACCTCCCTACCATAGAAGGATAAGATAAGTTACTGAAGGCATTTGTGAACAAGGCACTAGGAAAAACCTTTTTTATTTCTGGTTATTTTGTAGCTGTACATTTTCTCAAAACAAGGTTAATTGAATTTGAATTTTAATGAAATTTCGGAATTTTGGTGTCACAAGTGATATTACATATTTAAATATTCCATCAGCAACTAAACTTGCGACCAACCATGCACGGAAAGTATTCGGCTAACCGCGGGCTATCTTTCCGTTCATTCGGGTTAGTTTGAGGAGAACTTCATGAAGAACAAAAAGTCTTAATCTTCCTTCTTTAAAAGATGGAACAACGCTTATGCTTCTGCGAGTAGTTGCCAAAGTTTTTGCAGATATTAGCGTCAACAAATCAACTGTTCATGGCGGTATTTTCAAAATAGTTCTGAAAAACTGTTGTGGTTCTTTTGGGTTAACTCTTCTTCTTCTGCTTGGGAAACTGCTCTTGCTCATCCAACGGACAAGAATGGCTTCTGTTACTTCAAATTATCGCCCGATTGCTATTGGCCCTGTCCTTATCATGGTGCTAGAGGCAATAAGCAATTCCCAACCGATAAACTGAAGAACATCTACTTATTTCAGGCTATCGATATAGGTTTCGACGTCGAAGATCTGCTGAGCAATGAATTATTATTCACTAATCTGGTGAATCTCATATTGTTGCGCTCGAAATCTCGAAGACGTTAGATCGTATGTGGTACAATGGTTTACTGTGCAAATTGGGAGCAGTTGAACTTCCCAGTGCTAGTTTCTTGGATTGAAAACTTGCTCTTTTGTAATGAAATCCAAGTGGTGGTGGATGGTGCGACTTTCGTTCTTCGTACATAAACCCTTTGAACTCGTAAGTCGACGGTGTCGCTATTCTCATTTCTCTGGGGCAAATTGGTATGGAAATACTGAGCTGGCCAGGGAACGCCCCGATTTGAACCGCATGCCGATTGTTGAGCAATTTTAAACACGCGGGTCGAAAGGAAAGACCCAAAAGCAAAAACAGAATTAAAACTAGCAATAACTGAAACTTGGGAAATCGAGATATCGGGAGAATGTTTTCTGTGCCAACCAGGATTGCAGTGCTTATTAAAGCCCGTGGAAGATATACCTAACATTAAAATACTTTTCAACGGTTACTTCAAATATTCGAAATAAAAATTTTAAATGGTACTTTAATGCTTTATCGAAATAGTACCTTAAATTTTATTTTGAATAATGATTTCAAGTTCAACAGCCTTTTTTCTATTGTTAGCTAATTTTTTCATTAAATGGACGAATATATATTCAGAATCTATTGCAAGATGGGGTCACCAACATGTTTTGGCTGAACATTTATCCGATTACTACCGTATATATTATTTAAAAGTGGTTTGGTTTCGCCGCCATTTATAAAGCTGTTCTTTTCGGTTGGCAAGTGTTGAAAAATTCCAACAATTTTACAAATACACAATCGGTTGTCGGTGTCACAATAATGCACAATCGGTTTGGCACTAATCAGTTCTACACTTTAGTGATGGTTACGGTTTCAATTTAGCAACGGTTGAGATTATAATTTATGGTATACAGCTGAACTTGTTTATAACGAACTTTAAGGGACGAACAATTTTATTCATTATCTGGAAGAATCGTTATATCAAGAGTTCGCTAAAATCTCAGTTACTTTTCAATGCACTATTCAAATTTGTAATTCAGGTGAACTAGAAAACAGAAATTTTCGCTAAATATTCTTGTTATCTTTTCTCTTTTGTTATAAAGATATAAAATAAGAACAAAGTAAATTTGAAGGTGGTTCGTTATACGTAACATCGAGTTTCGATAAAGATATCCTTTACTTAAATTTGTTATTCGGGGAGATAGGGACTTGTAACAAGACTATCGTTATATCGCGATTTTTTATGTCCAAGTTCGGCTGCATTCGCCTTAAAACAACCCGAGATTACGGCATTGAAGTATGTGTCTGAGATTACAATCACTAGGCACATCTGAATCCGTCGATATAATTGGTTTAACAATAAATAATAAGATCTCTTGGGCCGAACAAATAAACAAGACGAGGGTGGGTGGATCAGTGTCTCTTGATTATTTACGAAGATGCAAATTTTATTTTAATGCATCGAAAATAATACAAATTTATAAAACTTATATCAGCCCAAAACTGGAGGCTATTTGAGAATTGTTGAGAACGTATTCGATTCTCCGAAATATAAGATTCGTATTTGATTTAAATGAGAAACTAACGAATGTGAATCAATTCAAATAAGAATCTCATAATTCATGTTAGTGTGTGTTCTTAAAATATTTTCACGGTAAAAGTTCGGCGGAGCTTTGTAAAATTGTGCTGGATTTGTCCGTGGCAGCATGCACTTTCAAAACTCTTTTTTTCTTCGGAGCACGCGTTTGTGGGTTGCAGTGGACAAACTATCAAAAATAGAATTTATCAAAACTGAACTCACAATTTCTTATAGACATATACAATCTTCTTATAGAGGGCATCAAATTTGATTCAAGGAAACTAATCTCACCTCAGCTGATCTGCTTACAGAATTATTGCAATTTTTAATTTACTAGATCCAGCAGAGGAATTAGAAGGACTAAGCGTCATCAATATGTGTCAGAATGGTAGCAAAAAAAAATCGACCAAACTTTGGCGAAAAGGAAATCCAAGTGAAAATCATAAAAGAAATAGTTCTAGAGGAATTTGACCCTGTAAAAACACTGGAGATCAAGCGAATGACTCTTTTTTATCACAAAAACATTGGATAAAATTAAAATGCGATTTAACTAAATTGAAAGTCAAATTGCATATGTCAGCTGAGTCTGTAAGTGCGCTAGGTGTATCAAATAATTAAACTCAATCCAAATTGTAGATTGTTCACATGGGAAGTAAAGAATTTCAAAAAAAGAAAAAAAAATAACAAAGTTACATGAATACGAAGCCTTATTAAGATTGATTTATATTATTCGTTCCTTTACATTCCGTTACATTACGTACCGACACAGACAAATATTGTTAAAAAAAATGTATAAATTGATGATGCCTGACGGATAGTATAAATTGGTGATATCTAACACTATACGTGTACTAACTGAAAGGAACGAATAATATAAATCAACCTTGAGGGTAGTTTTTAATGAACCGGACCGGATTTTTTTTTTAAGGTTTTTGCTTAGATACAAGTATTCATATTGTACTTAGACGTAGCTTAAGGAAAGAAAGGAGGAGGATGATGGTGAGTCGGAGGAGGAAGGGAATGAAAGTAAAATTTTTCAATTTATTCTTTCTATTTAACCCCCACCAATTTAACCCATCTATTACCTTTTTCGCGTTAATTCTTTCATTGAGTGGTAAACAAAAGCATTTCAATGGTAAACAACAACATTAAAATGAGTTAATTGTGGAAAAAACGCTTTGAAGTCGTATTGAAATGAGACTGTGAAAATATGGATGACTTACTTGGAAGAAGTTAAGAGTCACTTCAGAGAAGGACGATATTGTCATTTTGAAGTGGTTCGAGAAGATCTAACAATAATCCTACTACAAGCAAAGGCTCGGAGAATTCGACATTAAACATAAGAATACACAGTATAAACCTTTGTTGACATTGACAAAGCGGCACGCATCGAAAAAAGGCTGACTCGTACAAACGAAAATGTTTACCGTTATTGGCGAAAAGGCTGGACAACTAAAGATCGCAGTTTTGTTCAACAAACCGTTAAGCGCCCACAAAAGGTTCATTTTTCCGACTGCTTCTCTTCCAAAGGATTTGGAAGTCTAGTCTTCTTCACAAGAAACCTGGATGCTCAATTCATGGAGAAATAAAACGTGGAAATAAAAAATCGGAGTCGCCAAAAGGGTCAGTCGTGAAAAGGCCACAGTGGCATTCAAATATTTATAAATTGTTCAACCCAGAAGAAAATGGCCAATTTGTTTGTAAATTCTTTTGGCATTCTCAATGACATGTTTGGCAATTCTGAGAGCCAGTTTAAATTTAGAAAAATTGTTCTTTGCATGTCATTTCGCATTCCAGTAATACCACCGTGTTCAATGAGATGGGATGTTAAGTGGAGGAGGACTTACATATATATGATCGTCGCTTAACAGAGTGTGGCCTGAAGAATATAAAGGCGGATTTACAGAAATATTATATTTATCCAAATGGCTGATAAATCTAGTAAGTGTAATTCATGTGGAAGAAGTTGCTAAGGTGAAGGCATTAATGTTGATCGGTGCGATTCTTTCATATAAGAGAAAGCGAATTGGCAAGAGAATAACGGCTTCAATCGTAGTTCTACAAGCAAAAAAAAGCCGAAAACAGGAGAGTTACAGTATTTGGTTACCAATAATTATGAGGGTGTATGGGAGTGATTGAAGACATAACCAAGCTTGGAGAAATTATTGACGAAATAACAAATATGTTTGATTTTTCCCTTCGATCAAACCCTTTCTCATTCAAGTTTGAGTGAGTATGGCTTTGTTTCTCATCATTTGAACACAAAATGAAAGGTACGAAATAGTATGAGTTAAAGAACGAATAGTACGAGTATAAGAATGAGCGATAGCGAGCTTACTACTTCCTGGAATAAATTGTTATTATTGCGAATTGTTTTCTTTAATCTTCTGACAACATTAAAAATTCGCACGGGCATTCGCTTTAATGTTAGATTCGCTGGATAAATGCTGCTCAGTATGTCAAGCGGGAATCATATGTTATAATTGAAGCTTTGAATCTCGCTGTTAGAAATTCAAATTTAAAAATTTTTGTGTAGTTGATTTGTACTGAATTCATTAGATAACCCTTTGACTGTGTCCAAACTTGTTAAGGATTCTAAACTCTTTATTCATTTTCTCTCCTCTTCAAATACTAATACTAAGTAATAATACTCTGCCCATTGGATAATGAAATTGCAGATTCTTTAGAGAAATTGTGCCCTTATCATTTAATTATATTAAAACAGCAATCAAGAACTCCGTTCTAAGACAAGTGTGGCCAAGTTTGTGGACCTAACTTTAGCGTCACTAAGTTCGCTTTGTCCTTAAAAAGAAATCAGTTTTAAAAGTCTTTATGCGTGGTCTTCATCGAAGACGATGACGACTGCATTTTCTTCGAATGCAATTGGCCGGCCTTCGATAGAATCAGGTCTCAAGTGTTTAATTCCAGTTCTTTTAATATAGATCAGGTATTCTTCTTGCCTTGGTTTTAGGGTTTTGAAGTGAACCCGATTGTGCTCCGGTTCAAAGATTTTTATTCATATTTCTCGAAAAAGGAACCCGGCCTTAAAATTACTTTAACGTCATAACGAATTTAATTAAATGAAAATTCGTTACTTATACAAAGCTCAAATTAAAACCTAGCGTTTTTTAGCACTGAAATTGGAATTTAAAATTTAGAAATAAATTGAAGGAGATTTCGACCGGGCTGTTTCCAACAAATTTGGGTTTAGGTTCGGGTTCGATTCGAAATCGTAGTTTAAACTTCTTCAGTATATTAAGACTGCAGCTCGCATTTGCTATACAGGATAGATTTGTCATTTGCACCATGGGTCTTCTATGGCATTGAGTGCGGAGCCTCGGTGGGTTTCAACCAATTTTTAATAATAATGTTAATAATTCTATTTAGTAATAATCATAAACGCACACCATAACAATTATTTTTTGTGAAAATTGTAAACTATTTGGTTCCTAAGCTTTAGCAACCTCTATTTATAACTAGGTAGATAACATAATCAGTTGCGAACCCGTTAGATAAAGGAATATAAGGAAGTAGAGGTATAATCTAATAAACTAAAATCAAATTTCGTATGTTATCTCTGGCTTCACCCAATCAAATTTCAAGAATTTGGAGAGGTTGCGTTTTTGCTTATCTCTCTTATTGCTCACTTTAGCTAAATCAGAATCCATTGTAATTTTGAACAATGTTCGGGGTTTGGGCCCATTGATTACTTCTGTGTATACTACCAAAACAAAAATATACAACTTTCAGCCAATTCGACGGAGGTCTTTCCCAAAAGAATTAGTGTTTGAATATGTTCAAAATGTCAGAAGCATTAAAAACATTTACTGAAGATGAAGGATGAAGTTCATAAATCTTTAATTAGGCGAACTGAAATTGAACAATTTCAACCAAGAAATCAAGTACTATCTTTGAACATATTCAGGATATAAATTTAACGAGAAATTGAACGTTTAGTGAGGATATACGAACCAGTATCTCTTTCGCTAACGAACAGATTTTTTTAGGTAAAGTATCAAGCTAAATTGATACTAGAAACTTTCATAAAATGGAATTATCGAAACTTTTCCGATATCTCTCGATGGCTAACCTGCAACTATTAAGATGAGTTCGCGTGGAACAACGCACAAACATTGTAAAAAATACTGTCAACAAGAAACTCAACAACTAGAAGCAATACAAATTATTTATGAATTGCTCAAATCTAACACAAACAAACATTTTTCGAATGCAATTCCATCATAATTTTATGTCAGCAAAGAAAAAGCTACTCATGTAACAGAAACATGCAACTAAATTAAATCATGTGTAACATGAACTTTAGGTGCATTAAATAAATAAATTTGCTTTGAATATTTTATTGTCTGTTCGGAATTTTATAGATTAAGGTTAGCTTGGATGAGATGTAGCGTTTTTGATTATGTATTTGCTAAATTGTAGGGAAGCCAAATCAATCGATTCGATCGCAGTCGATCGATGGTGCCGACGAAAGCGTTGGATTTATGCTAGTGTACAATAATGGACTGGCTTTCCAGCCATCAATATTTGCCTAAATTAAACAAACTTAATAATATGTAGTTTGAGACTAAAGCATCCTTTCTTTAATCAAAATATGGCTTAATATTCGCAGTACCTCAACAACGATCGAACATGAAATACTTCAATTCATCTAATTATTTTCTTCTTAGAACCTTTCTGGGATCGTTTTAAAATTTCTCGGAAATTTTACTAAGGTTTTGGAGTAAAATTGAAACGTAAATAGCTCTTGAAAATTGTTTCAAAAAAATTCGATCGACGCAAATCACTTTTATGTAAGTGCTTTGTGTTAACTATTACAAATTTACCATGTGTAATGATGAATGGAGCTGATGCCACTAAATTGGCGATAATGATTGCAGCTTAGAGATATTTAGCTTGATTGTTAGAGAAATTATTTATGAAATAAAAACTTTAAAACTAAACTTTTAAAAACTTTTCTGATTGACGAAAAGTTATTTGAATTGTTACGTTGCCTTTAGATTTTCAATAAATCGGATGCATTCATAACTCAACATATTGAATTTTCTCAATATGTGGCCATCAATCTTGGCGAAACCAAAAGGTTCATTAACAAATAGAAAAGTGATAGGTTCAGAAGCGAGAAATATCAGCTTAAGAGTTTCCTTAAACATTTCAATATAATTCGAAATCCAGCCTACAGTAGTGCGCTAACAAAATTAAATGTTTCTGAGTTAATTTGAATTTAAGAGGCAGGGCCAAATCTTACGAACGTGCAAACAGAATGTTTGTACATTTGTACGATTTGCTTATGGTAATGACACTTAAAGGTATCAAAACGATTCTTTGAGAACTTAGATTTATTTGGAAATAAGAAAAACGACTTAATTTGATGAACTCTAATGAATCAATTCTCACATTTTACCTGGAGTCCGTTCACAAACTCTACATTGTAACTAAAAAGCGTTCATAATAACATTATAATTTTCTACCCTGCTAAATACTGCCTTTCTGGCTGCCATTGTTCCAATATTGTAACAATGTAGAGTTCGTGAACACAATCCTGCGGCTGGTTCATTTTTGTGAAGAGCTTTTATAAAGGTTGTAGATACCAGACAGAAACAAAGGCAACGCAGACGGTAATCTACCAAAAGCACAAAACTACATGCCATTGGTTTATCAATTTTGGAAAGCCAGCAGGAATTTCTCTTGACGAGATATTTAGGAATAAACTCATTCCTTTAGATAAATGAGAATAAGATACTAAGATGGTGCAGGTCATTATTTTAGCTAATAAACCCATTCGTAGAAGAACTACTTTGCGAAACATAATGACTGGAATTTGACTGACATAAGTTTTAAACAGAATGTCTACTTCAACTTATCTCCAAATTTATTGAATAAAATGAGCATGAGTCTGGTTAACTAGTTGAATAAAGTTTAATGGATTTCGTTTTAGTTTAACGCTGAATAAATGACAAAATTCTTGAGCTAAGAACTGACGACAAAGTAATTAGACTAGCAAAAACCACATTCTCCACGGGATATTGAAATTTTATAAATAGAACCTTATTAAAAAGCACTTACCTTTCTTTTTCTAGCCATTCTCTAGGTTTTTCCCACTGTGATATTTCTGTTTGACAATTATAGTAATACTTTTTTCCCGACGAACTAACATGTTCACTCCAATCACCGATACGATTAACACGTTCCCGATCACCACGATCTCGATCACGATCACGTTCATTACGATCCCGATCACGATCACGTTCTCTATGATCACGTTCATCTGAATTTGAACTTGATCCACCGCGCGGTTTATCACTTGACACTTGACTACATAATTTTGTTAAACGTCGATTTATATCACCACCACTTCCTCCGCCGCCGCCACCTCCACCACCACCACCACTTCGATCATGATTTGTACGATGTTCTAAGTCTCGTTCAGTGCCTCCTCCTCGCCTATCACGAATTTTATCTTTCGGTGATCGTAAGCATTCTGAATTGTATTTATCCTTTTTATTGTAGTCTCGTTCTCGTTCTGCTTTTTCTCTCATTTTTTGTAAATAAGTTGAACTTTGGTAACGATCCCGTTCACGTTCTCGATCACGGTCTTTAATATCGCGCGGCGAATCGAGATCTGGTGAATCTGTCCTGTATGAATTATTGTTTCCATTGTTTAGTTGGCCACTACCCGGTGACAAATCACGTTCTCGAACAAATGCCGATCGACTTGTAGCCTCTCGTTCATAATCCCTTTTACTGTATTTTGAACTCTACAATGAAATAGAATAAAAACATATGTGGATATTAATATACATTTTAAATATTTTTAAAATAGTATTTAGATTTTGTTTACAAATAAAATAAGTTTTCGTGTAAACATTTACATTTTGGGTCTTGAGTATTACTGCTGATGCAGCTATCTTGTCAATCCCTTGCTATTTATGTGGTGCTTTAAATCAGGGTTTTATTTACCTCTTATAAATACACGGAAACAATGGAATGAATCTTAATTAAATTGTTTAATTTGAAATTGTGGAAATTACATACAATTAATCTAATTTTTAATCAATTTTTGTAAGTTTTTCTTTCGAAAATTTACAAATTTTAATTTATTTTTTATAACAAAATGGACGTCAAAATATTTTTTTTTCTTTTTTTATGGAGAGAAGGTTAAGTCGACGCAATATAAAATGTTTCTAAAAAAAAATATTTTTTTTTATTTTGACTGGAATACATTAGATTTATAAACATGTAGTGAATATAGAGATTTTGGCCCGGGATTCGATGGATAAGGATTAGAGGCGACGGAATTTAAGGTGCCGTATTGCAAAAAAAAAGTTTTTTTAAGTATTTGAGATGACAGATCAAATTTTTTTTCGTAAAGTTTTTGCAAAATTATTAAATTAATTGGACAATTACAATGCAACAAAAATAAATTATTAAGCAATTTAGTGATTGAATTATGCAGGCGAGTATAAATTTTATATTATGTATTCAAGAGTAGTATTTTTAATTACCTGATAAGGATGGGCCTGGTGCTTCTCAAAGTACCTTAAACGAAATAATTATTTCATTAATATTTTGTGTACCATCATTTTTCTTCAGTTTACATCGAATTCAATTGAAATTTAGAATGGATTCAATTTGGAAATCGTGTACAAGTGAAAAAAAATTAAATTACTCCACGAAAAGTTTTTTTTTGGTGGTGGTGCAAGAATTTTTTTTTTTTAAATTTGTAAATATTTACCCATCGTTCACTCGCTGCGGTTTTCTAGCATGCATTACCATCAATGCAAAAATCTGGGGTTTATTTTTGGCTATTTATTGAAGCCTTTTTAATAAAATATGTCATGAAAACAACATTAACGTTGATACGAGAAATTTTAATCAACTTTGTTCTTAACAGAAGACGCCGCCATGTCACAAAATTTCGACGGAGCGGCTGCTGTGCTATTATTTTTTTTATTTTTTCCTTGGTTCCTTTGTATTTTGGGTAGATAGCACTAGTGTTGTTGATGTTCGAAAAATTGCTAACTTCATTGTGTTAAATTTTATTCAGCGGACGTATTTTCGAATCTATGTTATCGATATTTTGCGGACTAATCGTATATTTTGAACTCTTTTGAGTAATAAGTTTTACTTGCAAACATAATAGAGCTTAATTTAAAGCTCAATACTTATCTTGTTAACCATTCATTAAAGAATTTTCGATTACATATTGTTTTTTGTATTTTGAACTGCTGAATTGTGTGCTGAGAATACGCTTGTACAGTCTTGTGGTAGTCGCCTAAATGTTTACTGGAATGTAATAATTATTCTCCCTTATGTTCTTTTGTTTAAAAAATATTGAATTGATTGTAACATTGAACGTTGCATTTTACAGCACAGTGTGCACATTCAATATTGATGATGGTTGTCAGTATTGTAACTGTAACTTGTAACTCTTAATCTTCTTCTAATAAATGAAACACGTTATGTAAATTAACTTGTACAATCTTTATTATATCTCTTAAATGTGTGTTCATTCTTCACTTTCTAAATGCTGACTCTCTGACATTTCGTTTTACGCCCCGCGTACCTTAATCCGTATATTACCCAATATACCTTACTGTAAATTAGTATATTCAAAGTATACTCTTATTATAACACTCTAATTATAACACCTCTACCCTCTCTTAAAAAAAATTAATCAAAATAACAATTAATTGTACAGATCAGTATAGTACGTTAACAAAATATTCTTCAAAATTACACATTAATTCAAAATTACATATTAATTCATATTGTTTAAATTACTTATTACATTTTTTTTTTTTTTTTCTTATAAATCTAATTTTTGTGGTATTTTCCTAACTCTACCGGACCTCCTAACAACACTGCTCGAAACCACATCCTCAACCGCAGCACTTTCTGTTTGTTCCGAACAATTCTTATTAGACTCACATTCACCTGACTCCCCAGGGTCATCATTTCCACTGCACATTTCAATCTCCCTAGGTTCATTTATGAATTCCTTCCCTGAATTTTCCTGCTCTACAACTGGGTCCTCTTCAAACTCAGGTAAATTCACTAACTCATCTTTCTCAATTAGTTTTTGTCCAATGGTTCTCATTTGATCCGCATGTCTTTCCCACATACGTCCATCATCTAACCTTATTAAATATCGAAGTTGTCCGATCCTTTCCACAACTGTCCCAAACTTCCATTTAGTTTGTAACCTTAGATATTCCCTAACTGAAACTCTGTCCCCTTCTTTAAACTCCCTATTTGACGTGACCCTATTATTTTCTTTTATATTTTTGGAAGGAATCATTAAATCCAACCTGGATCTTATGTCCCGATTGAACATCATCATTGCCGGTGATTTGCCTGTCGTTGGGTGCACCATTTTTCGATATGTTAATAAAATATTTTGCAAATGGTGTTCTATATCCTCTCTTGAGCAATCCAAATTCTTTAACTTTTCTTTTATCGTGCGCACATACCGCTCCGCTTGACCATTTGTTGCTGGATGATAAGAAGCCCCCATCTTGTGTATGATTCCGTTTGTTTTCAAAAACCTTTGAAAATCTCCCGACGTGAATTGTGATCCATGATCACTGACCAACACTGAAGGTAATCCATGTGTCGCGAACACTCTTCGGCAGATTTCGATGGTTTTATTTGTCGTAATGTTATTTAGAATGTGTACCTCCGGCCATTTGCTGAATGCGTCCACCATAATGAAGAAATATAAATTGTGAAATGGACCCGCAAAATCAACATGCACCCTATCAAATGGGCTGCTTGGTGATTGCCAACAATGGAAAGTTTCCTTAGGCGGGTTAGGCTGTAATGATTGGCATTTGCCACAGTTCTTTACTATCTCTTCAATTTCTCGATCTATGCCTTCCCACCAGCAATAGCTTCTCGCTAACTGCTTCATCCTTGAAGTACCAAAATGGCAAGAATGCAGTTCTACTATTACCTTTTCCCGAAGCGAAACAGGTATATACGCCCTTGACCCGCGTAATAAACAATTTTCTTGTAAAGAAAACTCATTTTGGTTGATATTGAACCGATCCTGCGAACATACTTCCCTTCCCGTTCGCAAACCTAATATTAAATTCCTAATTTCTTTATCCTTTAAGGTAGCTTCACTTAATTCTGCAACCCGTATTGGCAAGGTTTCAATCAAATTAATTTCCACCACATCTGATTCTTCTCTCTCGTTCCGTATTTGTGGAATCGGTAATCTGGACATCGCGTCTGCATTCCCGTGATCCTTCGTATTGCGATACTTAATTTCAAATGTAAAACTGCGTAAAAATATCTCATAATGTTGCATGCGTAATGCCGTAAACGTTGGTAATTCCTTATGTGGACTTAAAATTTGAATTAGGGGTTTATTATCTACGATTAAAATGAATTGTCTGCCGAACAAATACTGTGTAAACCTCTTGATTCCAAATATTATGGCGTAAGCCTCCTTATCGATCTGTGTATATTTCTGTTGCGTGCTTGACAAAGTTTGAGACGCATACTGAATTGGTTTTTCCGACCCGTCTTGCAAAATGTGACTCAACACTGCTCCGACACCGTAACTGCTTGCATCCGTGGCCAACACCAAAGGTAACTTTGGATTATAATGTGTCAAACACTCATCTGATTGCATTTCCTCTTTAACTTTCAAAAATGCCTTTTCACAACTCGTATCCCACTTAAACATGACATCCTTCTTTAATAAATTATTGATTGGATATAAGGTTGTACTAAGACTTCTCAAAAAACGACCATAGTAATTAATCAACCCTACAAAAGCTCGCACTTCCTCTACATTATTTGGACGTTTCATATTTTTAATCGCTTCAACCTTAGCTTTTAGCTTATGAATTCCCGACTTATTTATTAAATAACCACAGTATTGTATGTTTTCAGCAAAGAACACGCACTTATCCATATTCACTCTCATATTGTGATCTTGTAATCGTTGTAACACTGTACTTAAACGTTGCAAGTGTGTATCATCATCCGGCCCGGTTACACGTATGTCATCAAGGAACACCGATACCCCTTCGATATCTTGTAAAATGGTTTCCATATGACGCTGCCAGATAGCTGGAGCTGACGCTACTCCATACATCAACCTCGTAGGTTGGTATAATCCTTTATGAGTATTTACTGTAAGTAAATGTCTGTCTTCAGGACGCACCTCTAGTTGTAAGTAGGCCTTCGTTAGATCTAGCTTTGTAAATTTATCTCCTCCCGCGAGTGACGCGAATAACTCTTCTACTGTAGGAAGTGGATGTTCATCGACAATCAAATACTTGTTAATCGTAATTTTGTAATCGGCACATAACCGTACTGTGCCGTTTGCTTTCAATACAGGTACCAATGCAGTACCCCATTCACTTCGATCCACTTTCACAAACACGCCATCTCGAACTAAATTGTTTAATTCGTCCTCTACTTTTGATTTCATTGCAAACGGTATTGTTCGAACTTTACAAAAAATTGGCTGAGCATCTGACCTTAAATTCAAGGTTGCCTGTAGCCCCTTAATTTTCCCCATAGAGTTTTCCATGGTTAACTTGTAATTGTTTAGTATATCCGCTAGTCTATTATCTTTTGTGCCTAATTCACTTACACTATTAACGTTAAAAATCCTATTCCAATCTAATTTGAGTTCCTTCAACCATTCGCGACCCAGCAATGCATGTCTATTCGTATTTACTATATACAATGGAAGCACCCACTCGGAGTCATCATGTGAGACTGTAGCCCTAATGTACCCAATGACATCTAAACTTGTACTACAATAAGTGATTAATTTCAAATCCGTACCAAAAATCTCACAATCTTTAAAAAAATTATTTTTATACTCTAAACTACAAATTGAAACTGGGCACCCTGTATCGATTTCAAATTTTGTTGCTATACCGTTTACCGCAACTGAAAATAGCAATTTCGAGCAATGTTGTTTCTGCAAATCTTCAATATTTGCTAACACTAATTCCTCGAATTCCTCTGTGGTCGACTCAATTAAATTTACATTTTTTTGTTTGATTACCTTCTTATTTTTAAAACACATTTTTCCTAAATGCCCTATTATACCACACGTATTACATCTTACTTTAATAAATCTACACTTAGGTGCTAGATGTGATTCATCTCCACATCGAAAACAATGCAAATTTTTGCCATTATCATTAAATTTATATGAATTTACATACTTCGAAACATTACTACTAAATTTATTATTATTTGAATTTATAGATTTTGGAACATTACTACTAAATTTATTATTATAATTATTCGTACCTTGTCCCTTCTGTGTTACCGCATTGCATTCGCCTGTTGCTCGATGCAATGTCGCTGCATTTCTAGATGATATTTCCAATGCACACGCTACCTCCACTGCTTTTTGTAAAGTGAGGTTATTCGATTCCAGTAGTCGATTCTGTGTTGCTTGACTTCGTAAGCCAAACACTAGCTGATTTCGTAATGCTGTATCCACATATGTGTTGAAATTACAATGTAAAGCCAGCTTCCGTAAAGCTGCTAAGAATTCCTGTACCGTTTCGCCATCTCTTTGTTTTCTTAATTGAAATTTGAAATTCTCCATGATTTCCAATGGTTCTGGATTATAAAAATCCCGCAATAACTTTGAAATTTCATCGAACTCTTTTGTATATGGTGAAACAGGAGCCAGTTTGTCACAAACGAGATCATATGCTTCTTGACCAATAAAATGCAAAAGCAAATGTAATTTCTTCTCATCTTTGGTCTCGAACACCGTAAACGCCCCTTCAAGACGCTGTATCCACCGGTCCCACGTATACGTAGTTTTATCGAATTTATCGATTTTAAACTCCGACTGCATTTTATATTCGATATTATGTAATAATCTTTATAATTTTTCCAATCAAAAAAAAAAAAAAATCCGTCACCATGTGGTTGGTCGTAAAAAACTTTTAACACTTTTTGTATCTTAATTTATCTGGACCATCCGATCCCATCCTCGTCGCCAACTATTGTAACTGTAACTTGTAACTCTTAATCTTCTTCTAATAAATGAAACACGTTATGTAAATTAACTTGTACAATCTTTATTATATCTCTTAAATGTGTGTTCATTCTTCACTTTCTAAATGCTGACTCTCTGACATTTTCGTTTTACGCCCCGCGTACCTTAATCCGTATATTACCCAATATACCTTACTGTAAATTAGTATATTCAAAGTATACTCTTATTATAACACTCTAATTATAACAGTCAGATGTCAGCATTAATTCATATCTGAAAAGAACTGCACTGTTTTATCTCCTTTTGTATTGTCTTGTTTACAGAGCATTCACAATGAAAAAATTTAATACTTTTGACTTACAGGTTTGCATGAATTTCCAACATAACGAGCAAAAATTTTTGTTCGTTAAGTTGGAAATTCATAGAAACCTGTAAGTCAATTTGCTACTTGTGTAGTACGTGTGAGTAGATGTTCAATGGAACGCAAATTATTGTTACAGTAGTAAAACATAACCTGAATTTAAATAAAACTGTTAAATTTTAATAAAAAATACGTTGTTCTATTAATAATAATAAGTAATAAAACATTAAACAACAAAATAATTAAAATATTTTTACGATTTAACATTTGCGCGTTGTATCACAAACATAAACAAAAAATTTTTGGTTTTTAACCCTAATCGAAACAACATATTTTTGTTATGTCGGTAAGTTCAAATTCTAATCAAGTAATTTCCGAAAACTTTTGCAGAGAATGAGTAGATGTCAAGTACGTTGTATGGAAATGTTTCAAAATAAAATACATACAAGTTTATACCTAAATTAACATTATTTTGAAAATCGATGCATTTATCAAATTAACCAAAAAGGCACACCTTGGTTGGATTAGGGTTAAAAAATGACGTTTCAAACAACCAAAATTGGTATAAAGCCATCTATTAGAATTTTTTAAACTAAAATCCCTCTTTTGTTAATTATATGCGTAACTACTTCTAACACGCTTCTTCTATGGAACACGCTTATTGTGAATGCTCTGTTACTTACAGTTCTCTTTCACGTTCGAGTGGTTGTTTTCTAAGACCATCGTTTAGTAGTTATTCCTACTGGTTGCACTAGTATGGATCTCTTCTTTCTAATAAATATTATAAGAATGTCATTTTACAACGTAGCCACATATTTCTAGGACTTAGCAATGGCCTGTTTGTGATCGACAGAGGATACTTAAATGTAAGATTCTTATTTGATTTGATTGTGGTTTGCTTATTTCTTATTTAAATCAAATATGAATCTTGTGTTTCGAATTAGAATCGTATTCGTGTTGAGAAATAACATCTCACAGACAATCCAAAGCTACCTAGGTAGTTTAGATTCAAAGCTGCATGAAAGAAGCAACCTGTATTGGCGTGAACTTCAGCTTGGAATATATTGAAAGTACTTTAAGAACAGGAAGGTAGAGTTCTTTCTGTATATTTTGAATCTTTCTGCATCTGTATGTCAGGCTTCTGGTTAAGGGTAACTCCCAGATATTTAACTGGATTGAGTAGGTACCCAATTTCTGTTTTACTTTTCTCAAATACTTTCTGTGCAGTTAATGTAATTAAATGATGCACCCTGTAATTTCGCTGGTCAATCTTTCGTATAATGTATAAAGTCATAAAAAATATTTTTCAGTACCAGTGAAAGATTCACCATTTGTGGTTTTGGTAGAACCATCGAATACGACTCGCATTTTTGTGGATGAATGTTGGAATATAATTTTTATCCGGTACTCAGCCCTGAAACAAAAGTAAAAAGTCATGAAGAAAATGTACTAATTGGTTTTTTGGGTTATGTATTATTTTTTATGTATAACAAGGCAGTCGAGAAAAATAAAGTAAAGATAACAGTCGAGAGATATAAAAACGTGAAATAATAAAATTATTAAAAAGTATAGCGTTCTTGTTTTTTTATTTTATGTATATCAAGTGAAATAATATTGAAAAATCTAACAGGTTATGGGCCCAGAGTGATTAAAAACGCCCAATAAAATAAAAATAATAACTAAGAAAAGTAAAAAAAATAAAAATAAAATTTGATAAAATGGCGTCGTGCAAAGAAGAACAGAACCACGTGGAAAAATTGAGTGATGCTGAAAGTTTTGTAGTATGGAAATTTGGAGTGCAGATACTGTTTAAATCAGTAGGAGTTTATGAAGTGGTAAATGGCGAAGTAAAAATGGACAAGGACAATAAAACTGAATGGTTGAAGCAGGACGCAAAGGCACAAAAGATATTAATAACAACGGTAGATAAAAAGGCGTTGATGCACGTAATAAATTGTACAACGTCGAAAGAGATGTACGATAAGTTGTGTTCTATATTTGAGAGAGATAGTGAACAAAAGAAATGGACGTTGATGCAACAATTTTTTAATTATTCGTTTGATAAATCACGGGATATGGCTACACATATAAGTCAACTGGAAAATATAGCTCATCAATTAAAAGTAAATGAAAAAGCTGTAGACGAAAAAATGTTGATTTCGAAAATATTATCCACGTTGCCTGAACAATATAAATATTTTATTAGTGCATGGGAATCAACCTCGCCAGGAGAAAAAACCATAGTTAATCTAACCAGTCGACTACTTGCGGAGGAATATCGGAACAAAAACAATGAAGAAAATCCTGTGGCGTTCAAGATACAGAATTATACAAAAACAAAAACGGAGGCTATACGGTGTTACAAATGTAATAGCTTGGGACATATCTCTCGATTTTGTAAAGAGAGTCATAATAAAAATTCAGATGTTCGGTGTTTTAAATGTGGTAATCTCGGACATATTTCTAAATTTTGTGTCAAAACTGGAGGAAAAACTCGATCGTGTATTATATGTAAAAAAAATAATCATGATGAAACGAATTGTTATTATCGGAAAAACGGAAAAGCGAGTAATGAAAATAAAGTGGCTTTTATGGCAAACAGCGATACATATGAAGTTAACTGGGTGATAGACTCAGGGTCCTCTTCACATATGGTGAATGATAAAACAACTCTAACCGAATATAAAGAAGTAAATATCAACGTAGGAGTAGCGAAGAAAGATCAATCAATGGTTGCAGAAGGAGTCGGCATAGTGAAAACTCGAGACTATTTATTAAAGGATGTATTGTATGTTCCAGATTTAAGTAAAAATTTGTTATCAGTGAATGCAATCTGTAAAAACGGCGGTGATGTAATATTTATGGGGGAAAGTGTAAAAATAGTAAAGAATAATCAGACAATAACAACAGGGAAACGAAACAAGAATGGGTTATTCGAGTTAAATGTACGAGTAGAGCCATCAGAAGAAGCATTAGTAGCAGATCAAAAGAAATTGGTTGATCAATGGCATCATAAATTAGGCCATTTAAGTATTAATAACATTCAAAAATTATTAAAATTATCTAAAGGAATAAATATAAAAGAAGGTGATCTAAAACAAGCTAGTGAGATCTGTGAAACTTGTGTAAAGGCAAAACAGACGAGGCATCCATTCAAAGAAGAAAGAACCAGAGCAATGCGTCCATTGGAGATAATACATACGGATGTTTGTGGACCAATAGAACCACATACATGGGATGGAAAAAATTACATCGTTACAGTCATTGATGACTACACACATTTCGTGATGGTATACTTAATAAGTAATAAATGGGAGGTGCCTGAAATATTAAAAGAATATATTAGAGAAGTAGAGGCGAAATGGGGTACACAGGTTTCCATAATACGATGTGACAATGGTGGCGAATACAAAAGTAGCAGTTTTAAAACCTGGTGTAAAGCGAATGGTAAAGTTTTGGATTATAATATACCATACTCTCCTCAATTAAATGGAAAAGCTGAGAGGTTAAATCGAACCTTGATGGAAAAAGCAAGAGCATTAGTCTTAAATTCATCAATGGATAAAGAAATGTGGGGTAAAGCAGTACGAGTTGCGGCTTATTTAAAGAATAGAAGTCCGTCATCCAATCTGGAAGTCACGCCATCGGAAAAATGGTTCGGAAAAACACCTGATCTATCGCGACTGCAGATTTTTGGTTGTAGCGCGTATGCCAAAGAACTCGGATACTTAAAAAAGTTGGATGACAGGAGCAAAAAATACAATTTTGTAGGATACGGTTCGAATGGATATAGACTTTGGGATAGGAATAATCGAAAAATAATAATGTCAAGGGATGTTATATTTCAAACTGAAAATTTAATTGATAATTCGCAGAAAGAAAGAGAAAATAGTGTGAGGGATTACAACGATATCGTCATCGATGAAAACGAAGATCGAGAACGGGAATCCGATCAAGAACAAGAGGAAAGAGAAAGTGAAGGAAAAGAGCGAAGTTTGGTTCAAAAACGACAGACTAGATTGCCAGAAAAATTTCATGATTATGTCATGCTAACATATGAAGAAGCAGTGACTGGGCCAGAAAAGCAAAAGTGGAAAGAAGCAATAGAAGAAGAAAAGCAATCACTGGAAACGAACAAAGTATGGGACTATGTGAGTAATGAAGAAATTGGAAATAATAAAATTTTGACTAGTAAATGGATATTCAAAATAAAAGAGGATGGAAAATATAAGGCAAGACTTGTTGTACGAGGTTGTCAACAAAAATTTGGATTCGATTTTGAGGAAACATACAGTCCTGTAGTGAATAGTAATTCTTTAAGATCTATCTTTGCAGTAGCAGCGAATCGGGGAGATGTAATTATGAAGTTCGACATAAAAACTGCATTTTTGCATGGAGAGCTATCGGATGATATATATATGCAACTTCCCGAAGGATATGAATCGGAAAATGGAGTATGTAAACTAAAAAAAGCGTTATATGGTTTAAAACAAGCTCCTTTAAAATGGAACGAGAAATTTACAATGTTCCTAAAAACCGTAGGACTACAGTCAATAAAAAGTGATATATGTATATACAAAACCAACGATAGTAGTATAATATTAGCAATATACGTAGATGACGGAATCTTGATAGGGAATGATAAACCAAAAATGGAAAATTTGCTGTCAGTAATTGGAAACGAGTTTCAAATGACCGTGTTTAAAGATCCAAAAACATTTTTAGGTTTGGAGCTGGAAGTACAAGTTGGCTCAAAAGTAAAAATTAGTCAACAGCAGTATGCAGTTAACATTCTAAAACGTTTCAACATGGAGGGAGCGAAACCAGTATCAACACCACTAATGGATATAAAACAAAACAAACAGGAAAATGTGATTTCAGATGAATGCATAAAATTTCCGTATCGAGAGACGGTAGGCAGTCTCATATATTTGATGTCGAAAACGCGACCAGACATAACGTTTGCAACGAATTATGAAAGCAGATTTGTAGAAAACCCAGACAAAGAAGATATAAACAACATAAAACGGACGTTGAGATACATAAAGGGTAGTGTGCAAAGAGGAATTGAATATTCGTCGGATAGTGACATATCTAAACTAGAAGCGTTTTGTGATTCAGACTATGCTGGTGATATAGAAACTCGGAGAAGCACATCAGGATACGTCATAATGTTTTGTGGAGGGCCAATAAGTTGGTGCTCTCGAAAACAACCAATCGTTGCACTGTCAAGTACAGAGGCTGAATATATTTCAGCAGCAGAATGCTGCAAGGAGTTAATATACTTAAAAAGTCTATTAGAAGAGTTGGTAGGTGTGGAAATAAAAGTAACATTGAACATCGATAATCAAAGTGCAATAAAATTAATTAAAAGCGGTGTTATAAACAGACGGAGCAAACACATTGATGTGAGATATCATTATATAAAAGAAAAGGTATCGGAAGGACTACTTAAATTGAAATATATCGAAAGTGAAAATCAATTAGCAGATATTTTTACGAAACCACTTGGGAGTATAAAATTTAATAAACACTGCAACAAATTGCTGGTATGGATTGAGCCGGAGGAAAAATTAAGGGAGGGTGTTGGAATATAATTTTTATCCGGTACTCAGCCCTGAAACAAAAGTAAAAAGTCATGAAGAAAATGTACTAATTGGTTTTTTGGGTTATGTATTATTTTTTATGTATAACAAGGCAGTCGAGAAAAATAAAGTAAAGAGAACAGTCGAGAGATATAAAAACGTGAAATAATAAAATTATTAAAAAGTATAGCGTTCTTGTTTTTTTATTTTATGTATATCAAGTGAAATAATATTGAAAAATCTAACAATGAAAAGTCCAGTTTAAAGATGCAATGATGCGGCAGATGATAATGATTGCAAGACAATTTTTCTTCTAGAGAATATGTCCTAAATTAAACAAATTCTGCCATAAATTGACTGTAGGAACTTCACAATTTTGATTCTTTTTTTAACCATCTCTCGAGATTGATGAAAGATTTTAGTGCCATCTCCGATGACTCTTCCATGTTCGGTCTTGAATTTTTGAACGGTAAGCGTACACAGAACGTCCTTGCTCTTGTCTCTGATGAGTTGAGATGAAGTGTTGCTTGCAAGGGTTGGTAGAGATATCAGTATCATCTTGTTTTTCCTCAACCTGCCAAAATCGATCTGGCCATCTATTGAGGTATCCAGATGAGTTGAGTTCGACAAGATGGCAGAAGTTTTCGCCTTTATTGAATATTTCTACACTACCAGAAACAACCCATCCAAGCTGAGCTTTTTGTAGTTATGGAAGAGCAGAGCCCAACTTCAATTCACTCAGATTGCAGCTCGAAAAACGAATCGACATCTATCAGCATGTCCACTCATGGGAAGGAATGAAATCTTGGTTCAACTAATTGAATATTATGTCGAATGCTAAATTGCGAAACATCTTTTGCTAAGTATTTTTTTGTGGCTTGAAAGAATTCATTGACCTTGATTTTAAAGATTGAGTATTAATTTGATTCGTAGATTGGTTTATAACCTTATCATCCTTTGAATTCGATGATATGTGTATCTGTTGTTGTTTCAAAATAAAATTCATACAAGTTTATACCTAAATTAACATTATTTTGAAAATCGATGCATTTATCAAACGAGCCAAAAAGGTACACCTTGGTTGGATTACGGTTAAAAAAAAACGTTTCACACAACCAACATTTGTAAAGAGCCATCTATTAGAATTTTTTAAACTAAAATCCCTCTTTCGTAATTATATGCGTAATTAACTATTTCTAACAACTACACCATCACGAAATTAATGCTCCATTAAAAATGAAACAATAGCCTGTGTTGGACTTTCTATCAATATGATCCCCTGCCCAATCAGCATCGACATAGCAGTTGAGAATACCATCAGTTTGTTCATTTCCCAATTTTAATTTTGATGATTTTGTACCTTTTAAATATCTGAACACTCTTTTAAGTTCATTCCAGTCACACATTTTTGGATCACTTACACGTCTTGCTAAAATTGATGTTGCGATGGCTATATCCGATCGTGTAGGTATTAGTAGAAAAATATAGTAATGATCCTATTGCACTACGGTCAGTTTCCTGCGATTCGAATGGTTCTTGATTCATACATATTTTGGCTCAGATAACCAAGATTCATTAGTGTAGATGATGATTTAGCGTCTTCTAAATAGAATTCACGTAATTTGCTCAAAATATACTTTTCTTGATTCGTATAAAATATGCCAGTTTTATCCCTATCGAACTGGATATCAAGCTAGAATTGTAGTGAACCAAGATTTTTAATTGTGAATTCAATATTCATTTGTTGTTCAAAATCATTTATAAGTTGAATATTCGTTGCAGCCGCAACAATATAATAGTATAACTGTTCCTCTTCATGACCGTATCGAATTTCTTGTTCTGCTCTTTAGCACCTTGTTTAAGACCGTACAGATTCTTCACGAGTACATACCTGATTTTTGTCGTTTGTTGTACATACCTGATTTTTGTCGTTTGATGTAAACCCTTTTGGTTGTTTCATAAATACTTCATGTGATAGATCGCCGTTTAAGTATGCTGTTTGTATGTCAAAATGCTTGACATTCATTTTTCTTTTTCCAGCTACAGCTAAAAGAATTTTTAGTGTTGTTGGATTTGTAACGGGTGCAAAAACTTCGTCATAATCACGACCATACTTTTGCGAGAACCTCTGAGCTACTAAACGAGCTTTAAACTTTACGATGTTTCTGTCTTGATCAGTTTTCGTTTTGTAGACCCATTTACACCCAATTGGACTGGAACGTGGTGGTAATTTAGTTAATTTCCATGTACCAAAATTGTGAAGAGATTCAATTTCATCCTTCATAGCTGTTAACCATTTTTGAGAATTTGGCCCATTTATGGCTTCTCCATATGTCATGGGATCTGAATTCATTCCTGTAGTTACTTTATTTATTTCCGTAATGAGCCTTTTTGATGGTATGCCTTTGTTTTGTCTTGTTGACCTTTCCATGTGTGGCACTTCATGTTGTTCATCCCCTTCTCATTCTGTATCATATGTCGGCATCATGTTCGCGTGCGATATTTTGCTGCACGTTGTCTTCATTAGTCGGATGTGTCTGCTCACCTGGGATCTCGAAAACTGTTTGATCATTAATATTGGTTTCGATGAATTTAACATCACGACTGATTTTTACTTTATGTGTATTAATGTCAAGAAGTCGATAACCTTTTGTGCCAAGCTCATATCCCACGAATATCAGCCTTTCTGCTGTATCGTCCAATTTTTTTCGCTGTTTTTTAGGAACATGTGAATATACTGGTGTTCCGAAAATATGGAAATAATTTAAATCAAGCTGTTTGCCATGGCAGAGTTCATATGGAGTTGATTTTAAATTTCTAGTAGGAAGGCGATTAATTATATGATTCGCTGTAGTTACTGCTTCACCCCAAAACTGTTTATGTATACCTGAAATCGTTAACAAACAACGTGTCATTTCGATTAATGTTCGATTTTTACGTTCAGAAACTTCGTTTTGTTGTGGCGTTTTAGGTAGTGTAAACTGGATTTTAACTCCTTTCGATTTAAAATAATTCCATAGTTGAATATCCTTGTATTCACCGCCTCTATCTGATCATCTCATTTTATCGCGCATTTCCGATTTTTGTTTCATTAAATATATAAAAGTATACCTGATACAATCATCAGTTAACGTAAGTATATATCTATTTCCACCTGGGGGTCAGTACTTGTAAACGGTCCACATACGTCAATATGGATCAGATCTAATTTTTGAGTTGACTTTGTAAAAGATTCTTGTGGAAAAGGATCTCGAGTTTTCTTGCATTGAAAGCATGTTTCACAAACATCTCTATGATTACAACTGGAAATTCTTATTTTGTTAGCCATTTCGGGCATTTTTCGTATGTCGCTAAAATTACGATGACCCAAAACCTGATGCTATTCATGAATACATTTCGACTTACTCAAATTAGTTACGTTGAAAATTTGATGGTCTACTTTATATATATCGTTTCTGGATTTCACGACCATTAATATTTTCTCTTCTTTTTCTATTTCACATTTATCGCCCTTGAATATAACGTTACAACCAGTTTTGGCTAACTTGCCAACTGATAATAAATTACATTTGAGTCCAGGAACAAATTGTACATCGTTTAATCTGAATTTACTGATTGAATTTTCGAATTCAATAGTACCGGTACCTTTTATCGGTCGATTACTGCCATCAGCTAATGTGACCAAATTATTACCACAATTGTCCAAATACTTGTCGATGCTCCGGAGTCAACACACCATTCAGGTATACGGATACATACGGATGTGCCTTCATTATCACTTTTACTTTGAACTACGTTGGCTTGTTTTTGTCCTTTGCTTTCGTTTTCTTTTTCCAAGCTGCGAATTTACGGCATTCACTTTTTCGATGATCTTTCTTCCGACAGAAGAAGCAAACTTCTTTAGATTTGTCAGAGCCATACATCTCTATTTACTTTTAGGGCCTTCTCACTACTTGCATTAACGGATTCAATTTCTTGTCTTCTTTTATACTCTTCCAAAAGTTTGTTCTTCACTATTGTTTTCGTTAAATCTGTCTGGGGGCGTGACACAAGAGCCGTTATCAAAACACTATAACTTTCCGATAAACTGGACAAATATAATGCGACCGAAAGAGCCTCCGCTATTGGCTCATCCAATGTGTTTAATTCATCCATACATTCGTCCATTGCGTTCAAATGTGTTTGCATGTTTCCACCCTCAGGTAACATCAATCGACATAATCGTCTTAAGATTGGAACCTTGTTAGATAAAGTTGACTTTTGATGATACTCCTTTAATGCTTCCCACATTGTTTTTGCCGTAACTTTATTTTTCACGTGTATTATTTGGTTGTCTTTTATTGACAGTCCTATGAGTGCTCGAGCTTTATATTCATGTTTATTTTTTCATCGATTGTTGTCCATAGATCTTCTTTAATCAATAGGAGTTCCATTTTATACTTCCAGACCAAATAATTGTCGTCATTTAATTTTGTAATCTGAATTTTTGTTACGTCTGATATTTTGGAGGTTATATGTTTCCAAAACGAATTAGAAAGTTATTTTATGAACCTTTCTTTTTTTATGGTTTCCTTTATGATCGATATTTCTTAGGATATTAGTACGCCTGGGCCCTTAACCTGATGAATATTGCTGATAATATATATTTACAACCGCGTGTTACTTAGAGAGAAATATTCGATACATCATATAATAAAAACCCCTTTTTTCTTTTATGCTTTGTGTGAGACTAAAAAACGCACGTACACACACACTTGACTTTTTTATTATTCAAAATTCTATGAACATACTCGTAGCTACAATTTTTTGTTTTAACATTTCATAAAGCACATCCTACACTACGTCATTAATAACAATAACTAAATTTACTATATGTTGTATAATAACCAGCAAGAAAATTATTTTCTGTTTTATTTTGAGCGTAATTTGGATTTTATTTTTATTCTTTTAACAATTACTGTTCCAATTACCAAGGTAAGACGGCCTATATGTATATTCGTTTTGGTTTTTACAGTTTTACAGTTTAAAACTGATTTGATCTTATCATTTTGATTTCGGTTACTGGTGACACTAAATGTTATTCATTACAGGACAGCGTTCATCACAGTCGCAGGTTCATTTCGCACATACTAATTAACGACTACTTAGGTGTCTGAAACCGGGTCGATTCTTTAATACTAACAAACCTTTCCTATGCTTCCGTTTTGTTATATGTAAAAAGGGTGTACTCACCTCGTAAGGTCGAAGAATGGTTTGGAAAGAAGGCGTCCTTCCTTCTGTTAATGGCATCAGTGTCCAGCTGTGGCCCATCCTCTTCGACAGATCTTGCGGAGTGGTGTGTCTCATCCCTCAACGGTCACACTCGGTTTATTATTTCAGGTTCTCTCCTGTAAACATGTGGGTGCAATCCTTTTATCTGTTTTTTAGTGTTTATCTTCAATGCTGTCAAATTATCACGAATTTATGTCTGGAAACCCCACGCCTAACCCTGAGCTTAGCCCGCGGAATCATTTTCAATTTTAATTTTGTTGTTTTTGATAACGTTACAGATGGGTAGCTTATACATAAGTTTTATTTGAACATACAGCTTATACACCGCACATAATTTTAGCGATATCCACCCCGTACCGTATTTACCAATCCTATTCGGTTTTCCATGCATCAGATAGTACTTTTTCAGGCCCGAAAGTACTTAAAAAAAAAAATGTTTTCAGTTTTTCTAAAGAAAAGATCTTTGGGTTTAAGATTTTATTGGATTTGACCCCTCTTTCGGCTCCCGTCCCCCCACTCCCATCTTATTAAAGGTTGAAGGTGACAATCGTCGAATCGCGATAATTTAAATATTTTTAATTTGCTTGGGATTTTTTTTTTTAATGAAAATATGTAAAAACCGAAATGGCTTTTATCAAAAAGTAACTAACTGAAGGGAATTTCGATAAAAAATTCTTGGTACAATTTTTTTTTAAAGTTAATAATATTTATTTACGTCACAACGGCAGTATATGAATTGTTACAGTACGAGTTCGATGTTTATGGACGAGGCGACGAAGGAGCTGAGTATCATATTTGCAATTGAGAAATCGTTCTGCAATAACATTGCACATTGATTCAAAAATCATCTTCGAAAGCCTAGGTTACTGCACTGTCGTAGAAAAAATCATTTGAATTGGTTTTCTTTTAAGTCGAAAAACAAGAGTTTGCATGTGTTTCTAAACTATAACTATAACTTTCCCAAACCTGACTTTGCTCATTCGAGTGATATCATGTGGTCATTCATCTCAATACGGAAAGGTTCACGTTTAAATAATTTTCACAGCATTATTATGTAAACTCGCTGTAACATTGCCATAACATATTTTGTCCGGGATTAGTGTATCAGTGACAACTTTTGCTCCAATCACTTTGCTATATTTTCAGAATAATGATTTTATATCATAGTTGCTCTCGTTACAGTAGGTACACCGGATAATACTGGAGACCTGTCATAATTTTCAGTGGAGGATTTTCGTGATAACCTTAATACGCTATTTTTATTTTGGTTATTATCATCTTCTAAATTCTTACCTTTCGTTGATGTTTTCATTGTTTCTGGAATATTTAATGGGCACCTCACTATAGTATTGCTGTTCATGTTCTCATTCATACATTCACATTCACTAATGTTGTCTGTTCTAATGTTGTATTGCGCTGTTGCCCGTACTTTTTTAATTTTCTTTAACCTCAGGTTTAGTTTCATTTTCGTTATCACTGGTTTTATTTTTATCTAAAGCTGTCTTATTTCTAATTTTATCGTTTGCATTTCTGTTAGATTTAAATATAGTACCAGGGGACCGAGTTTCGCTCGATGAACAGAAAGACAGTTTTTTTAATCTCTTTCGCAAAACAACTTTAATTTCATTTTATTTTATTCGGCTGAGACATAAAAACCGATGTTGCCGAGGTAGGCATCGTCGCTGTCACTATCAAGACTTATAAAAGTTTCATCAGGAGCGTTCAATGCTTCTTTCCACACAACATTATACGTGCGACGTTCATTTTCAGGTGGTAACAGAACTTTCAAGCTATTTTGTCGTTTAACACGGGAAAATGCTACATACAACATACCGTGATTAAAGACAGGTGTATGAAGGTCGACGCCAACAAATTCTAACGTTTGCCCTTGAGATTTATGCACGGTCATCGCAAGCGCTGGTCGAAGCGGAAATTAATGTCGTTGTATTGTACATCCAAGTTGACCTTTACTGGAGTCGAGCGTAACTCGAGGAATGTGTACTTCTTGTCCAGCTTTTTCCCCATTAATTATTTTTGCTTTAACTACGTTGTTACATAATTCGGTAACAATCAGGCGTGTTCCATTGCACATACCCTCCGAAATATCTAAATTACGCTTTAGCATAATTATCGTATTTTTCTTTAGTTTTAATTCATGGGGTGGCAAATCAGCAATTTCAAACGAATTAAGAAATTCTGGCGAGAATTCAATACCTCCTTCCTGTTTATCCTTCACAGAATCATGACTTTTATACGATTTGTATTCTCCTGGGAGACAATCGACGATTTCAGCATTAATATTACTGACTTCTTTGTTCAGCGGCGCGAGAATAACACGTTCCTTCATTCCATCGTAATTTTGATTCGCAAGGCAATTTCCAAATACTTCTTCGATTAAATTACCACTGGAAATTGTATTCTCAGGTAATTCGATTTCATTGAAGTCATTTTTTGGAAGATTTCCATTTCCCAGTTTCAGGATATACTTTGCGAATGCTTCCTGTTCAGGTTCGACATGCATATTTTTTTTTTACCAAAATTTTTTGAAATGCTTCCAAAGATGACTTTTTTTGATCGACAAATCGAGTGTTTCACTACGGTTGCTTTGGAGTTGAACAGGTAAGCACTGACGGAAATCACCTCCTGGGACTAAAATTTTCCCTCCAAATGGCAAGTTTGGATTTGCAATAGACCGCAACAACTGATCCATATTTTGTAAGCCATACTTTTGTAACATCGGTGCCTCATCCATCACAGTCTATTTTTGTCTTTTGAAGAGGACAGATTAATAATAATTGCAAAAATTAAATATTTTAAATTATTTTTAACTGGTTTCAAGTAAATCAAATCGCATTAAAGTGATATATTGTGAAAATGTTGTAATTATCTCGGTAATTATAAACAATAAAATGAATTGTAAAATTCTATGATTAATAAAGTTAATTCGTTGTCAATAAAATTTGTGCTAAACAATTTACCCATCATAACTGTGGTTACTGCTATTTAAACTCTTGTTAATAAAATTTTCGTGGTGTATTAACTGTTATTAAATTAAAAATTATAATACTTAAATAAATACGTGCAATAATTTAAATAATGAGTTTATGTAAAATTTGTGCAACAAAAATTAATCGCGATGATTCTAAAGTCAAGTGTGTAGTTTGTTCCACTTTATACCACTCTGCTTGTATTAAATTAAATGAAGCAGATCTCGATAAGAGATTACTCTCATGGAAATGTGCTGTGTGTACAGATAACCAAAAATTATCGAAACCATTGCCTTCGTCATCTAATATTGGAAAAACAGCAACATCTAAAGATACCGCTTCTATCCAACAACCAACTGTGTTCGGTACAAATGATGTGGATTTCAGTGACAGTGTTGCTTCATTTAAGTTTATATACGAACAATTGAAAATGAACGAAGTGACCTTCTCCAAACGGTTTGACAGCATCGAAATTCTCCTTAGCAAACTGGATGAACTTCAATTAGAAAATTCAGCCTTGAAAAAGAAAGTAACTGATTTAGAATGGCGCATTGACAGCATTGAACAGCTGAACAGAAATAAATCGTTGGAAATATTTGGCTTGCCTGAATCACTCACAGCTGATGAAAATAGCATAATTGAAAATACGGCTAAATTAATCACTCAAGGTCTAAATATTAACATCGGCGTGGATGATGTACAGTCGGTCAATAAAATAAACACACCGCGCGTGAAGAAGTTAGTTATTAAATTTAAAGATCAACGCATTCGAGATTCTATTTTGGCCACTAAAAAGAAGCAGAGATTATCAACCCAATGCCTTGGAGTATCACCGGTAAATATTTTTATTAATGAAAATTTGACAAAGTTCCGGAGTCATCTATATGCTGAAGCGAGGAAAATCAAAAAATCTAACACGATAAAATATGTATGGATTCGTAATGGTAATATCTATGTACGGAAAACTGAGGGTTGTCCAGCAAAGTTAATTAAATCAACATCTGACCTTGATGAAATTTAAAGTATTAATTTTATTATTTTTAATTTGTTTTGATGTCATTTGTAGTTCATGAAGGTGGTGGTGATTTAATTGAAGATGTCAATAAACCTGCAGAAATTTCAAAATTTTATGTGTTGCATTTTAATATAAGAAGCATGCGGGCAAATTTTACTTCGCTTCTGGTTAACCTATCTAGTTATTCCATTGTGCCGGATATTATTATTTTAACGGAAATATGGATTACTAATAATGAAGTTCATTTTTATAAAATCCCTGGTTATAATTTTTTTAGTTGTTGTAATGATATAAATCGTGCGGGTGGAGTAGCGGCGTTTGTAAAAAATTCTATTACGGTAAATTTTTTTAATTATAATATAATAACTGCTGACTGTATGGAGCTCAATTTCTCTGTTGGGGATTTTTTAATTAGTAGCTTATGTATTTATCGCTACAATTGGAACTCTGTTGATAACTATTTAAACGAAATTATTCCGATCCTAAATAAGTTTCGCAAATCAAAAAATTTTCTACTGATTGGTGATATCAATATAGATATTTTATCAACCAGCAATATAATAGACAATTATATGATGACTCTATCATCTTTTGGGCTATGCTCTCTTATTAATTCACCTACTCGAGTAGTAAATAATAGCTCTTCGTGTATTAATCATGCGTTTTACCGGTTCAGTTCTAAACATTTATTAATTTTTGGTGAAACAGTAAATCTTCAAGTTACCGATCATTCACCGATTTTATTGACACTCTCAATCAAAGCTTCAATAGATCAGAAAAATAAAGATCCCAGTCCTAATGTATCGTGTATTAATTATGACATTTTTAATGATCTTTTACAGTGTCAAGTGTGGGATGATGTGTTCTTGTTAAACTGTGCCAATATGTCAATGAATAAATTCTTGGAGATATTTAAGTTTTGTTTTGAGAGTAGTAAATTTCAAAAGGAAAATAATTTCAAGAGCCGCAAGATAGCTCCTTGGATGTCACTCAAACTACATTCACTGGTGAACATGAAAAATAAATTGGGCAAAATACTTAGAAAACACCCTATGAATTCTAAGCTGTTGAACCGTTTTAGGCGAATAAATGAAACGTGTAGAGTAATGATTAATTCGGAGCGTATAAACTATTATAGGAATCTTTTTGATAATTGCTCTAATAATAGCAAAACACAATGGAAAATAGTTAATTCATTAGTAGGTGATGATTCTAGTAGATCTGACATAATATCTTCTATACTTGATGAAGATGGTAACGAAATCACGAATTGTTTGGATATTTGCAATATCTTTAACCGTCATTTTATCAGTTCATTTAGTAGCTTGCACTGTAATTCTGCTTTACATTGCTATGTTAAGTGGCAAAATGAAACTTTTGTATTCCAGGAAATTACTCCTGAAGAAGTACTTTATACAATTGCATCACTAAATAATAAAAAGTTCAGTGGTTCCGATAGAATCAATTCTAAAGTTTTAAAACGAACTGCTCTAAATACATGCTATATACTAGCTTATATTTTTAATCGTAGCGTAACAACTGGTGTATTTCCTAATGTCCTAAAATGTGCAAATGTTATCCCATTGTTTAAAAAAAATAATAAATTGTGTATGACAAATTATCGCCACATCGTACTTGGAAAATTTTAATTTTTTTAGTGATTGCCAATATGGTTTTAGAAAGGGTCTAAGTACTGAAGCTGCGCTTTTAAAATTTTTTTCCTTGGTATATGATTCTTTAAATAGTGGCAAATTCGTGAGTGTGCTTTTTCTGGACATATCTAAGGCCTTCGACTCTGTTAACCATTTACAATTATTAAACCAATTGTGGCATATTGGATTTAGAGGATTTACCTATAACTGGCTACAATCTTACCTGCAAAACAGATTTCAGAAAGTGATAATAGGTGACTGCACCAGTGATCTCAATGAAATTCTTTCAGGTGTCCCTCAGGGCTCTGTTCTTGGTCCATTACTTTTTTTAATTTACGTCAATTCATTTTTCGATTTAAATCTTTATGGGAAAGTAGTAGCATTCGCTGATGACATTGCGTTAACTTATTCTGCCGTTAGTTTCGATGAACTGGAATGCCAAATGAATTACGATTTAGCGGTATCGCACGTTTGGTTTTCTGATCATCAAATGCGTTTAAGTGATAAATCTAGAGGCATGCTATTCAATATAGGGTCACGAGTGGTTAGAGATTTGAATGTGTTTTATCACGATGATAAGTGCACTAGTTCTAATGATTCTAATAATTGCTTTAAAATTCAATTTGTTCATGAATTTAAATATTTGGGAATAACTATTGATAGCAGCTTAAATTTTAAATCTCACATAAATAATGTTAAGGGTTATTTGAATTTTGCTCTTAGAAAGCTTTCTTTACTTCGAACAATTTGTCCATTGGAAGTGCTGCTCAAAGTATATTATGGAATTTTCAATTCTAAAATTGAGTATGGTCTTGTTGTATATGGCGGAACCTACGTCACTAATATTAAGTCCTTAATAATTGCACAGAAATTTGCTTTAAGAATTATTTATTACCAAAAGCGTACTGTCCATTGTTTTCCGATATTCAAGAAGAGTCAAGTGTTACCTCTTCGGTACTTATATGTATATAAAGTTTTAAAACTTTTCTTTTTGCGTAGTGGGCATAAAATAGTGGGAACTCACTTGTATAACTTACGCAATAAAAATGCCTGTATTATTCCGTTCACTCGCAAAGAGTACTTTAGGAATTTTTTTATTTCAAATGCTCCATTCCTTTTTAACAAATTACCGTTAGCCATTCGGAGTGAACAATCAATCAAACGCTTTGGGATATTGGTGAAGGAATGGCTTTTTATGCAGGAGGATGTTGAAAGTTTGTTTCAAGTTTGCCATTAGTAGTAACGATGGATGTTAAAGAAGTAGCTTCGTAATTTGGAGAAGTCTAGACCAGGGAGAGGTATTTCTACATACAGTCAATCAGTGTTTTGTAAATTAACTTTCGTGTTTTAGTAAATGTCTTTTATCTTATTGTTTGTTCCTCTTCATTAATTAATTATTTGATAATTCTATTTGATGGTGATTCAATATAGACATATTTGTCTCAGAATCACCTACCTATATTCAACATAATTAAATTATTATTGCTTAATGTCATTGTATTAAAGTAATAGATACTATAAATAAGGTCTAAACAACTATCAGTTTTCTACTAGGGAATTATTGTTAAAATCTATTATTATATGTTAATGTTACAAAATTGTAGTTAATATGAAAATTGTATTTTACTTGTATTATTATTGTTGAATAAAGTGATTTAAAAAAAAAAAAAAAAAAAAAAACATCAACTTGAGCGAGTTCTGTAGCTTTGCCTGAACCAGGTTTAACGCTGGAAATTGAATCTGACGAAAGCGGAATACGGAATAATACGATAAGCACGTTTGACTGCAGCATCCTCAGATCTATTATTTCGTCGTGCTTGCAGAATAAAATCTTCAGCCAACTGATTTTTGAATCTTTCCCAGAGACCTTTTGGATCTTCGGGACATCCAAAAATAAGAATCTGAACGAAGAGTATTCGCATTACCGAAGGCATTTTGGACAGTGCTGATTCTTCTAGACCATCTATCCACTGTTTATCGTCGAAGGTGAGGCCATGATCTAGGCAAGCTTGTTTGTATGTCGCATAACAAATGCCATTCACAGTAAGTAGGTCATCAAAACTTGTTGCATCCTTCACATGAAGTACTCGCAAATGGAAGCATTCTGGTTGAGCAAACGACGGATTCGCGGTTCCCATGTACTCGTTTTTCCATCCCATTTAAAATGTTCGGGCATTTGCCAATAGTAGTAGTAATTCTGGTTTGTTTGCATTTGCTTCAACGCCTGGTTATGTCGAAAATACGCTTCTAACATTGAACCGTTTTGTCCAATATCTGCCTGTAAATGAATATCCAAGCGCTGAACGATTTGAATCTTTCTTTGGATTTCGTGGCCAAATAATCGCCAGCATGCTTCAGGTGGTGTAATGCAGCGACCTTCCACATAGGTGTCTGCTTCATTATAAATCAAACTCCGTTGATTTTCAACAACCTTTATTGAAGCGCAATCGTGTCCTTTGTAGATGTATTTATATAAATATTTTACCGGACCTATCCTGCCAACATATTCAACATTGATGTGACATTGGAATTTTTTCAGCAAATAAGCATTATATGTGGCCACATGACGATTATCTCGTGTAACTCGGCGATTATCCTTATCTTTTCGATATACTGCAAGTTCATGTGAAAATTCTTCTCGATTATGTTGGTCCAATTTGGGGTCATAACGACGACGGTACTTTGGTTTTTCATCATTCGCTAGAGATGTTACTTCTTTGAATTGCATTGGAAAACCATAGCTGCACTGCAATTTTCCATTTTTATTGACCATACATGTAGTATCTGGATTTAACTCCACTCCGCACGGATTATGAATCATCCACTTTAACACTAATTCTCGCAATTCAGGGTTGTCGGTATTTGGAATTTCAGCTGAAATTAGATCATCAATTTCTTCTGTATTATGGATTCGATCTTCAGGATTCATGATCAACAGCAAATGCATATGTGGTAGTCCACGTTTTTGAAATTCGATTGTATACACATATGCGGCCACCTTTCCAAATATCTGTTTTTTATTCAAATCATTGATAATTTCATTAAATTTTTGTTTCGCAATTCGAGCGACGAGATCGGGACGATCTTGAGCGGCCTGCCGTATGATAACTTCCTTGTCAGATATAATACGCGCTTCTTCTTTAATTTCTGGCCAATCGAGATTCCAAGTCATGGTGATGAAGAAATCTGGCGATCCAAGACGACGAACAATAGCCATTGCATCTTCGAAATGTTCAGCATAGTAACGCGTTGATCCGGTGAATGATGATGGTAGTATTATTTTTTCACCAACAACTGCATTCTGCTTCGCAGCTAAGTCGTTGATAAGTCGGGTAACACCTGCGTACTGATCGGCTAAAATAGTGTTTTGTTTAAATTTGATCCACTGGATGCGATAACGTTCAACTCGAATGAGATATTGTTGAAAAAGTCGTCCACCAAAATGTAAAGCGTTGAAAGCTGTTTGACGCAGGTCGGGTGTTAAATTAGTTTGCAAAGAAAGGCTTTTGGCGTGTTCAGGTCGAAAAGCTATACGATATTGCGCTAGTTCAAGTCGTGTTAGATGTGGACAACTTGCATAAGGTATTCGAAGTGGCATACCCACGGTATATCCTGACGTTCCGGCTGGGTAAAACAATATGGGTAGGTAAAGAGCTCCACACGATGGTCGATATTTTTCAAAATGACAACATCTTTGCCACGTTGTTTTACAACCATTTTATTTGACGGGAAACTTTGATCGGCGTTAAGCGTAAGAACAACGCATACTTCATTACAAGCAGAAGGGTTGAACCGTCTATAATCCACACTATCTGGCATTGTAAAAATGAGCTGCACATTTGGAGGTTGTAGTCCCAGGGCAGCAGCACGTTGATTTATATCATCCTCCACTTCTCGCATCCTCATGTACATATAACTTTGGGCATAAATGTTTTGTTCTCGCAATATTTTCTCCAACAGATCCATTAATTTACGACTGATTTCATAATTTAGAGGATGTGCAAGGCGCTCGTCAACAGCATCATCGGAGTCTAAAAAGTATATTTGGCCATATGAAGGTGGTTCGAAATCACCTTGAGTGGTTTGTGTCGGATGTGCCGTCATATTCATTTTGTGATAAATATGTCCAGCTGCTTTGAAGCTAAAAATGTTACGACTATTGATGGTTCGATCATCGCTTACGTTGAATGAAGCTAAAGCGAAACATGTGTTTAAGTTTCGGATTCGTTTGTGGAACTCATTAGCGAGCGGGTAACGTCGTAAAAAAAGGCAAACCAACTCATTTGGAAACTGTGGAGGTGGCAACACAATTCGACCATACAAGCAGCAATCTCCAAATGAATCACCTTTAGGTTCGTACTACTAGGTTCGTACTGGATTCTGTGCCATAACTCGTTGCCGTCGAACATTGCGACGGCGTTGTTCTTCTAATCACAGATTTCGTTGTGCATCATTTTCGTTTGCGATTCGTTGTGATGGTTGTTGTCGCATATCTTCTAACCGCTGATTTGGTTATGCATCATTTCCGTTTGCGATTCGCTGTGAAGATCGGTTTCGGTCGTGTTCCAAGCGATGATTACGTTCTTTATCATTTTCGTTTGCGATACGATGCGCATTTCTTCGTTGCATTTGATCAAGGTGTTCTTGGGATTGAGATTTATTAAGTATCATAATTACCTCAGACATTTTTTCCATGCCTTTTGCTTTAATTGTTCGGATTGGTCTTGCCGCTTTGGATGGTCTAGATTGTTGGACAAAAACTTCTTCGATTCGATTTTGTACATTGAGATTGAATTCGATATCATTCGTAACATTTGATTGTCCAGGTTGTTGTTCTTCCAACGGCGCATCATTTGGAACAATTGAGAATTTGCGTTTTTTGGGTCGTCCCCTAGGCATATTTCGAATTTGGTTTTTACCTTGATGAAAAATCAAATTATAAATAAAACTTTTTAATTTTACAACTCTCTGAATTTACTTCGTTCAGGCAAAAAAAAAATAAAAAAAAATGGTTTAATTTGGTTTTCCAAAATTAAGGCCCTAAACGAATTTTCCCGAAGTCATGACCTATCTATATCGTATTTTCACACCGGAAAATGGTAGTATGGCAATTTTCAGAAAAAATTATAGTGCCGTTTTCGAGAAAAAATTTACAGATATACTATACAGGGTGTCCGAGTTTGGGATGCTGATTCGTCATGGGGTGATTCCTTGGTTCATTCTGAGAAACAAATCGTATGTGGAGGGGGATCCATTTTTGATATCCTTTGAGATACAGGGTGTTTAAAAAATTTGGTTCAGAAAAAAAGTACACCCAAATATTAAACTGTAACTTCCAAACCAAAATATTTATCGGAGAGCAACCAACTTAGTCTTATTTGGTTGGTAATCGTATAGGCTATTATTAAGGTTAAAGTGGTTATCTTGTATCTGCATCCGTTTGAGAGCTATGGTGATTTAAAGTAAAAAAAAAATATTTGTTTTTTATAAAATCGAGTTTTTCTCAAAAAAATCCGTTATAATTTTTTCTTTTGTTTATTTAATTTTAATTTGTCATGATCTCCTCTACAATCCCCCAATACATTACTTGTACCCACGTGCAATAGTTTTCTTCGTATTCCGTTTATTCTCAATCTAATTAAGAGATTATATAGTGTTAATATTTTACCAATTTTATTTTGATCTGTAAAACAGTAGGCGATGATTATCAACTCATTTGTTTAAATGTTGAAAAAACAAAAACTAAATATTTTCAGATTCAGTCATTAGTTTCGAGATATTATCTAGTGTTGTATCAGTGTTGTGAATCAAAATTTTAATTAATTTAATAAAATTAATATTATAATGGCACAGTTCTCAGGTGAGGAGTACATTGATATCCATTTTGTTTACGGATTTTGCGATGGTAATGCAGCACGAGCTCGCAATGAGTATCAACTCAGATTTCCAACACGTCGCATTCGACGCTGCGAGACTGCCAAATATCGTAACAAGATCGAATACCCGGGCGGAGCCCCATTCAGTCTCACCAAACCATTTGGATATCGACGAAGGTATAATCCGTAATGTAACAGCAAATCCTTCTATTAGCATAAGGAGGCTCGCTTTACAATTAAACGTCTCTCGCTATCGAATTCATCAAGTATTGCACAAGGAGAATCTTCATCCATACCATACAACACCCGTTCAACAACTATTATCGATAGACCGCACTACAAGATTGGAGTTTTGTAATTTGTTGATGGAAAGGAATTTGGACAATGCAAGTTTTGTGAAACGTATCCTATGGACGGATGAATCTCAATTCACAAGAGATGGCATAACAAACTTTCACAATCTACACACGTGGGCTGCTGAAAATCCTCATTCGAAAAAACAAATATCATTTCAGCACTGATTCAGTGTAAACGTATGGGCTGGTGTAATTGGCGATAAATTAATTGGACCATTCATATTACCACCTAGATTAAATGGTGAACGTTATTTACAATATTTACAAAACGATTTGCCACTCCTTTTTGATTATGTTCCCATTTTAAGCAGATTCTCGCATACATACCAACATGATGGTGCACCTTGTCACTACCATAATAATGTTAGGAATTTTTTTTACGAAAATTATCCAAATAATTGGATTGGAAGAAATGGACCAATTCATTGGCCTGCAAGATCCCCCGATCTTACGGTATTGAATTTTTATGTATGGGGAAGGATGAAGGCGCTTGTATACTCCAAAGAAATTGAAACAAAAGAAGAACTTATACAACGAATACACACAGCAGCACAACAGATAAGGGAAGAATTACCAAGAATTGAAATAACCAAAGGCATACTTAAACGAATATTAGCATGTATTCAATCACAAGGAGGACATTTTGAGCACCTTTTATAACTCCTCGACCCAAACTTTGTATTGAGGGATTGTAGAGGTGATCATAGCTCTCAAACGGATGCAGATACAAGATAATAACTTAAACCTTAATAATAGCCTATACGATTACCAACCAAATAAGACTAAGTTGGTTGCTCTCCGATAAATATTTTGGAAGTTACAGTTTAATATTTGGGTGTACTTTTTTTGTGAACCAAATTTTTTAAACACCCTGTATCTCAAAGGATATCAAAAATGGATCCTCCTCCACATACGATTTGTTTCTCAGAATGAACCAAGGAATCACCCCATGACGGATCAGCATCCCAAACTCGGACACCCTGGAAGTACTGCTTATTTCGCTTAACAGAAAGAATTAACTGATGTGCTGTGATCTCGATGCGGATCATCGTCGGAAAGTTTTATAATTTTGGACGAGTCGACGGTCGGTTTTGTTTCGTACATTGTCAAAGACATGGTCGAGTCGATAGAAAAACACGGATCACCGTTGAAAATTTTTGTGTTTTTCGTTCGTGCTGTCGACACGAGTTGTTCAACTGCAGTGGCTGTTATAATATCAATATCAACGTTAACTTGTGTTGTCCTAGTTTTGGCAGGTTTTAGTTGTACCGCTACAGGTATTGATCTAGGAGAAAAGATTGAAGAATTGTTCAACTAGGGTAGTTTATCTTCGAACAAATAAGGAACATTATATATCTGTGCCGCTCACATCATTTTCTTCGTCATCCTTTTCTTCGCCTAAATCTTAGGACACTTTTTCACAATAATCACTTAACTTACTTATCCCGTTATTTATTTTATTATTGGTTAAATTGAGATATTATTTTGGGAAACATGATTTTCTTCATGCAATTTTTCCCATTTGATTAGTTCATTATTCAGATCTAGAAGCGCTCTGCATTTATTTATATTCGTTAAACGAATGGTGTCGCTGAAAGTTTTCAATCGAGCTTTAATATTTTCAAAACTTTTCAATATTCGGTTAATGGCTATAGTTTTCGCCATTAATATTCGCATGTATTAAACTTTGTCACAGTTTTATAGAATTATTCACAGGCTCATTAAAAAAGGGCGCCAATCCTGAAGTTCTGCATAATATGCACTTGCAAGGCGCAATTAACCATTTCTAAAATTCGCCATTTCCGTAAAGCTTATTAATTATTGTAAAATTGTAAATATCTTGTGTCCGGTTGTAAAGCGGTGATCAATTTGCTTGCATTTGAATTCTTCGTATCCAAATTAAGCAGCAGGTCGAATGTTCGTGTTAGTTGTCATGTTTTCAAACATCAAGCGAAGGTCAATAAATCGAATGCAGGATATCTCGTGTCCAATTACCATATTTTAATCTTCATTGCTCCCAGTATTGTATCAATATCATCGAAGTGCTTTATAGAATTCACCATTAACACGTTTTTCGATATCTAGGAATTCCTTCCACTCGTCTATATTTAATGAAAGTATTTTTTTGGGTCGAAAGTACCTCGGTACTTTTTCAAATTCAAAGGAGTGAAAAAAGTCCTAACCCACCTAAAATATCATCCCTGATTCCAACCTGCTTGTTTTTCAACTAAACTATTCGAACCTTCTGCTAACTAGATTTGCTATAATCACTGATCGCCATAACTCGTTACGAAAGTGGAATTTTCCAACACAGGCACCTTAACCACGGTAATAAAAAAAAAAAAAAATTCTCAATTACTGCATATCATATTGAAAAATATTGCGTTTGCTTTCAATTGGAAAACTGTTGAAACATTTATCAGCCTCAAAATAGTCTCGATACATTTACGTAACAATCTCTACATAACAAGTACACTCAAGTGATGTGGTTGGTGATGCACAAATTATTCACCTAACATTATTTTCCCGCCAATTTACAGTTTTTAATTTCCATATCAAATTTACCACCGTAATTAAATGCGAAATGAATGATTAATTTTTTTCGACACAATATTTAATTGCGAAAGTGTTAATGATTCATTTAAGACAAAAAAAAACTAATTAAAATTTCCAATAATAATTACGCCTAAAATCGTAAATAAATAACTCGAAATGCATCAATGTGTTTTTGTTTAAGCTTTGTCATAATGATTTGTTATGCGCAAGGAACTGACAATTTCTCACGCCAATTATTATCAGTTGTGTTATTTACATACTATATAGATTTGCTATTTGCGGAAGCTCATGGTTGTTTTACTATAAATTGAATAGTAATTACGTCTTTATGGGAAAACTGATTTATAAAAGTAACTTTGTTTGATTTTGCGCATATACCAACTACTCACTTAGAAATCTTATCTGTATATTGTTATTGGCATACCGACAACTCATTGAACAAGCCACTTTATTATCAGAGCAAAATACAATATTTTGTCTTCATTTTTTTTTTTTGTGTTAATAAAAAATAAACCGAAAAGAGATACAATTTTCTGTTACTTTTGTGCCATGGTTATATGAATTCGGATAGTAAATAACCAAAACAGCGAACTCAAAAACAAAAACTACAAAAAAATGTTTATTTCTTAAGTTGCTGTGTTGCTCTGCGGTTCGTTCATCAAGAGTTGGGCTTAAGAAATTATAAAGTTTTGTTTGTTTTTTGTTTGTACACAATATTTCCTTATTTACTTGGCGGATTTGTAATTTAATTAGTGTTTATGTTTAGTTAGTTTGTAATGTACTATGCTTGCGGTGGATTAGTTTTAATTGTGTACATGCACTCTAAGCTAATTGTTCACAAAGTGTTTTTTGATTGGCCTAATATATGTACATATAATTATTATTTTTAGTATCTTTTTTTTTTTTAATTTAACAGTTAAAGTGAATTACAGAAAGAAAATTTATTGTCGTATAAATTTTAATTAAGATAAAAATATAAAATAATGATTAGAGTGAAATAAAATTTTTGAGAGAAGAAAGAATAAAATAAAAAGTCAACAAAATCAAAATAAAAAATTAATTTAGTTTGGTGTATATGAAGATAATTATTGTTTTTAATTAGATATATTCTTGTATGTGTTTATAGTTTAAATATAATTAGTGAAGTGACACATTCGTGTATGCGTTTGGATATTTAAACTAGAATTAAAAACGGATTAAACTACTGTGCTGATTATGGATATTTCAACTAGCGCATAAAGGTAATAAAATTTTCACCTCAAAACTACAAATTTCATAAGATTTATTGGTTCTTTAAAATTCCGATCTAATTTTGATGATATATGAGTTGTTAAGTGTTTAGGATGGGTGAATGATTTTCTAACTGGATTGTTTATTATACACGGCTGATGTTGTAAAGTAAAAAAAAAAAAAATAAAAATTTAATATTGTTGTAGCAGGTACTATTGTTTGACAATGACAAATGATTCATTGTTTATTATTTTTTTTTTTTTGAGTTTTTTAAAAATTAAATTTTTAAATGTTTTATAAAATTTATAAATTTTAATCAAATTTTGATAACTGCTTATAAAATTTGTTTTAACATTTTAAATTTTTGAAGAAGTTGGGCTTTAAGCCTGATGATTTAGCCCGAAATCTCAACCCGAAAAATGTGGTTCATTTCTTGGCTAAAGTGTAGTTATCCAGAAAAGTGTAAATGTTGTATAAAATGTAGGAATTTAGCTGTGCTGTAAACACTGCAAAAAGTATAGCATTGTCCCGAAAAAAATTTAAAATTTAGTTAATTTATTACTCGAGAAATATCAAATTGGAATATCGGCATTGGAAGGCGGCACCGAAGGAGTCACACCATTTGGTTACGAAATTTTTAAACGAGAATCGGGATGTATTTGCTCGTTTTCCCGGAGATTACGGGAACCGACGCTAGTGAAACACGGAATCGACGTCGGGAATGCAAAGCCAATAAAACAGCCGCCTTGCATGGTACCTGTTTGCCGATATGAAAGCGAAAGGTGTTATTGAACCAGCCTTTAGCCCCTGGTCCTCCCCAGTCGTACTCGTCAGGAAGAAAGATGGATCGTTGAGATTCTGTGTTGACTAGGGGGCCTGTGTGTTTCCACTCTCGACTTGTAGTCGGGCTACTGGCAGGTTGAACTGCCTAGTATAGTTAGATGACATCATCATCTACGGAAAAGACATTGGCGAACTAGTTAGCAAGATGACGTTAGTTTTCGAGAGACTAAGGTTAGGTAATTTGAAGCTGAATCCGAAAAAGAACAATCTATTCAAACGGCCAGTTCATCATTTTGGATTGGCCATGCCCAGACGGAAATCGCCTGTGCGTAGCTTTCTTGAACTTTGCTCCTACTATCGCTAAAACAGTTACTCACTTCAGCACCAATTTTGGCTTATCCTTAACTCGACAGATTATTCTTTCTTGACACAGATGCTAGTCTTTTTTGAATAGGAGGAGTTTTATCACAAGAAATAGAGGCCAAAGAAAAAATGATAAGCAATTTCTCAAGAACTCTGCGGAACGTTGAAAGAAATTACTGCACCACGAGACGAGAACTGTTAGTAGTTGTGAAAGTCATTCAACACTTTCACTCGTATTTGTATGGCCAACGTTTCATCGTGCGTACGGACCATGCGTACGGACCATGCGTCACTATCATGGTTATTAAACATCAAAAACCCGGAAGGGCAAGTCGCCCGGCGGATAGAAATTCTACAGCAATATGATTTTGAGATCCAATACCGCCGTGGCCTAATACACGGAAATGCGGATACCTTCTCACATCGTATCTGCCCGGCGGAATGCCGAGAATGTAATCGACTTGAGGTTCGTGAAGGGAGAAGACCACCATTTGTGAGCCAAGATTGGACACTGGGGAAGAACATTCTCCAAAGTGTAGCAAAAAGATGACACTTGAAAATTTGAGTCAGCCGATGGGACATCCGTCCTCCTTCAGATCCTACCGCCAAAAACATTGATCGAAGAGGTTTTAAGTAACGCCCACGAAGGGAAAACCTCTGGACACTTCGCGATATCGAAAACCAAACAACGAATCCAAGGAAAATTTTACTCGCCGGGTTGAATCCGGGATTTCGAACGATGCTGCTGAAAATGCAACGTCTATGTCGCTCGGAGCAGCCCATGTCGCCAAAGACGTGGACGCCTGAAGTTATGTACTAGGTGCCCTTTTCGCAAGGCTTGGTATTGACATCAAAGGTCCTCTTCCAGTTATGGATAAAGGAAACCGCTATGCTCTAGTCATCGTGAACTACTTTACCAAGTGGCCAGAGGCGATAGGAATACCAGATAAAATAGCCGAAACGGTGGCAGAGACATTAATTTCCCTCGCGAAATTCATTCGGACCAAGGCTGAAATTTTGAAGCTGCAGTATTCAAGAAGACAATGGAACTCCTCGGGCGAAAAAGACGAGGACAACACCATTACACCCAAAATCGGACGGAATGATCGAGCGTCACAAACGCACTCTGTGTGATTACTTAGCCAAGTTTGTTCGCGAAACACAACGTGATTGGGACCAGTTATTTCCGCTATTTATGTTGGCTTATCATTCATCAATTCACGAATCAACAGAGGTGTCTCCCGCTGAAATATTTCTTCGGATACGGATGGATGGCATTCATGACTTTGGTCGCAAGCATCTCAAAATTTCAAGCGAACCCAGTACAGTTCAGTATCGGTTATCGAGTGTGGCTGTACAACCCAATCAAAAGAATAGGAGTTGGCCCAAAATCGCAGTGCAACTGGGATGGTCCATTCGAGGTTATCGGGAGGCTAAACGACCTGATTGTCCGCATAAAGAAGCCTACGGGAAGAACAAAGATAGTTTACGGGGATCGATTGGGATCCTATCATGGTAAATTGGATAGGCCACTTTCATAAATCGCGATGGGACGTTCGCTAGTAAGAAGGGAGCAGTGTAAAAAACACATATTCGCCTGGGTGACCATATCCCAAAGAATTTACATACACCGATTGATCAAACCAATTTAAATAAAATTTTGTAATTTATAAAGTAATTCGCTAGATTAAGCTGTTTATTTGTAAGGTAATTGATAAAATAAAGTTAGCCTAACCAGCTTTTTGGACGTACAAGGGAAATTGGAAGTTATTCCATTAATTTTCTTACTCTCGGAGGGTACATTATTTTACCTTTTTTAAAATATGTAGACTCCGATAGTTCTACTTTACACTACTCATTCAGTTTAGGCAATAGATAGTCGTATTTCCATGAGAATTTTACAACAACAATTGTTCACTATACGAATTAAATAAATCAAACCAAAAGTTTGAATTATTTAATTTATTCCTAATTTTGGTTATACCACCTGAGACCAGATGCAAAATTGCTCTTTCTTTTGGCTTCCGTGTTGGTCCAAATCCTTATCCTCTCCAAGAGTTTGCCGTTTTCAAAGCCACAGAAGGTTGATGGTCTGATAAAAGGTTTCGTCGCTGCTTGAGTTGCCTGTAGATCTATTTTCTCATTCCCTTAATACCCTCCAGTCCTGGCAGAGTGGCAGTTAGTTCATTTAGGGCTTCGTAGCACAGGACCAGGCATAGACATAAAATGGTCCGTAGTTATACCATGATTTACTTAGTTATCCTCCAACTCACTGAAACCATTTTGAGGTGCTAACGAAACGCTGGATACTCCTGACATCCATCTTGCTAAGGTCCGTAAGGTCATTGAAGAGGGGTGCCCCTATCAACTTTAGTCTATTCCGTCGAGCCCAAAAACTCCCCCCATCCAGGGGAATAAATTAGGCTGGACACGTTTTATACCAATTGAGATTTTAGCTGAAACTGATAAATGGGCTTTAGCATCCCTTGCCAGAGATTGGAATACACATTTCGATAGTACATGTAGTAGCTGACCTACTACTACGTTCATCGAGCCCTAAACCTACCCCATATCCATGGGAATAAATTATTCTGGAAACTTTTTATACCAATTAAGATTTTAGCTGAAACCAATAAATGGGCCTTAGCACCCGTTACCAGAGATTTGAATTCACTTCCGGATAGTACATGCAGTAGTTGGCTTACTACTCCATCGATTGAGTTAAAAAACTGCCCTCTATCCATGATCCCATGATAAATGGGCCTGGGGATCCAGGGGAATAAATTAGCCTGGAAACTATTTTAGCTGAGAATGATTAATGGGCTTTAGCACCTCTTGCCAGAGATTTGAATTCACTTTCCGATAGCACAGATAGTAGTTGGCCTACTACTCCATCTATCGAGCCCAAAAACTTCCCCCTATCCACTGGAATAAATTAGTCTGGAAACTTTTTATACCAATTGAGATTTTAGCTGAAACTGATAAATGGGCCTTAGCACTCCTTGCCAGAGATTTGAATTCACTTTCTGATGTAGTACATGTAGTAGTTGGCCTACTACTCCATCCATCGAGCCCAAAAACTACCCCTTATACAGGGGAATAAATTCGTGTAGAAACTTTAGGTACTAATTGAGATTTCGTCTGAAATCGTTCATTGACCGTTAATACCTACTACTAGATATTTGAACTTGGGAGCCGATAGTACATGGAGTAGCTGCTTAAAATTGTGGTTCAATATGCCGATTAACTTTTTCTTAAACCAAGAATTAATTTAAACTAGACATTTTTATGTCATTTGGGTACGCCACTTGCCTATGGTTTGGATTCATTTTTTTATGGTCCATATATTATTTTGACTAAATTCCACTAATATTGCCTCTGAATGGTCTTACTTTCACAGGAAATCACTTTTATTCGAAAGATTTTGTAATGAAATTACATTTTTAGTACTAAATATTTCAATATGAATCGTAATTTTTCCAATTGGAATTTAGCTTAGCAGTGTGAAACTAATACATATATAGAATCTGTGGATTTGTGGAAAACTTCACATCCATATTTCAATATCCCTTCTGCTTTTTGAAATGCGGTCCGTTGTACCACGTCAAGCCAGTTCATCGGTTTTTATATTCCCTGTACTAATGAAATGTCCTAGCACCCATATGATACGGATGTTGAACTGATCTGTCGTCTCGTTAAGAGATGAGAGGCAGTTCTGGACTACTTTCGACGTAAGGAGGTGTGATTGAAGCACTTTAATGGCAGCCTGACTGTCCGTATATATGCGAATATCATAAGTCCACGACTTCCTTTATCGCAGTTACTTCAGCTTGAAAAATGCTACAGTAGTCGGGAAGAGAAAAGCTCCGACTTTTTCATCCCGTTTTGACCTTTGATAATCCATTTCTACTTATTTATTTATTTAATTGATCTATCCATCTTTATCTACATACCCTATTTTGAGCATCAGCTCATTATAACAGAGTGCGCAGCAAGGGATAGAATTCAATATATGTACAAAAAAAACCAAAAGCATTCAAATAAAATATATTTTTAAGCATCTTAGGCCTTCAGGTCCCACACCATCAATACAGCAGGTTCTTCGTTTAGGTGCATTTCGTTTCCTTAACATTTTTTTTTGAACTCTCCATTTTAATGTTTTTACTCGTGGCTCTCCAATGACACCATGAATCCAAGATTCAACAGATCCCGCCTAGCTTCGCTTTTAATTTGGAAATTAAAATTTTGAAAAAAAAAAAAAAAAAAAAAAAAAAATGTATGTGACTGACACAAAACTCAAAGCCAACCTTTCAGTGAAGAAGTTTATAACTCCTGGTTCCAAAAACTCCATCCATCATCCAGCCCTTTCTGGATGGGATTCTAGTCCGGAACTTTATGTTAAAAGATAGTGACGGGACAGTATAGTCGGTGGTCTTGGAAATCTCTTTGTTACGAGTATAGACGAGTGCCCTGTATTGTTGCAGGTTCATATTAAGGTGGATTTCAGTCGTATGGCAGTACAAGCTGCCAACTGTTTTCCCAAGATATCTAGAGGAGTCAAAAATAGCAGAGTCTCCAGTGCCTGAGTGGATGTGCTCCTCAGTGCACCACTGATCCACAGAGAGATTGTACTCTTTCTTGAACTTTCGTCAACAACTTTAGGTTGACTAACGGTACCGGAATATTTACCACGGACACCAATAGCAACATCCGCTTAGACAACCACCTTGAATCCACTATCCTCCAGTCTCAGCCACAGGTCATTTATGACCAAGTTCCAAAGCAGGGGGACAGTAAGCCACCCAGCGGCATACCTATGCTTGCAAATCTTCTTGCGCAGTATTACCCCATTTGACCTATCCAGTCCTTTGGTAATTCATCCACTCCTAGAGTCGAAAGTCAACGAGTTATAGCCCCTGGAAGCACGTTGTTAAAGGCTCCCTCAATGTACAAAAAGGTTACCATTGCGTAGTCTCTATATTCGAAAGATTTTTCAAAAAATTTATAAGAGAATGAAGGGCAGTCTCTATAGATTTCCCCTCGTAATAAGCATGTTGAGATTTAGACAGCTTTCCCGGTACAATCGTGTCTTTAATATGGGCTTCTATTTATCTTTCCAGTGGTTTAAAAAAGAAAGAAGACAAGCTAATCGGTCTAAGGTCTTATGTACAAATACAACCTTCACTTCCGTCCATTTACTAGGAATGTGACATAGTTCTAGGCTGCCTTTTAAAATTACCTATAACCAGGAAATGGTTAGATCATCGAGTCCAGGTGACTTATATGGTTTAAAACTATTTATCGCCCACAGGATCTTTTTTCTGCTAATAATTCGACCTGCAAGGCTATTAGCCCTATTACCTACTGATGTGGTAGGTACAGATTCGGAACAACCAGGAAAATGAGTTTCCAGCGGAAGCTCCAACGATTCCGCACTATTTGTGATGCAAATCCTATCCGGCCGTTGAAGATAACTTGTGACGGAAGGACCAGTTGATATTACTTTGCATAGCCTAGACATCTCCAGAAGTCTCCAAAATTTTGCCACAGTATAGTCTCCAAGATCTGTTCTTGGCACTTTTCAATTGGTATTTGTAAATTTTGAAGACTTCCTTATAGGATTCCCAGTCTACAACGGCTTTTGTTTTCCTTGCTGTTTTGGAGAGTCTTTTCCATTTTGGACGTGCTTGTTAAATCTCCTTGGACCAGCAGGGTGGCCGAGATTTACCCCTAGGCCTGCTAAGAGGACTAGAGTTCAGCATCGCTTCATTAAAAGGGTCGGAAAGCTCGTCCACTAAGCCATCGAGCTCTTCCACAGTTTTTGGAGGTTTTGGCACCGGAACTGGCAGTGAATTACCCAGAATTGTTCTAAAGATATCCCAGTTGGTTTTCCTTGTGTTTCTGTAGATTGGACTTTTTGGAGAAGTCAAGTCCATTTCAAATTGAAGATAACAATGATCAGAAAAGGAGTGGTCATCCAGCACTTTCCAGTTTAATAGACTAATCGTCAAGTTTCAGACAAGTGTAATATCCAATACCTCCTTCCTGTCTATTTCTAGTTATAAAAGTCGGCTTATTGCCTATGTTACATATATGAAGGTTAGTACTTAAAATGTAATCAAGGAGTGCGATGAGAATTTGCAACAACTAAAGTATCACCTTCGGAGCCTAATGTCACATCTGGGGTTCCTCAAGGATCTATTTTAGGACCTATTCTGTTTTCATTGTATATAAATCAAATTTGTCAATCAATTAAACAAATGGGAAACATTTGCTATCACCTTTTTGCGGATGATTTGCAAATCTATTCTTTTGGGGATATTGATTCGGTTGACGCTGTGATTAATAATCTAAATCAAGCGTTATGTAATATTTTGGAATGGTCCAAAGTGCACAAACTTCAAATCAATCCTGCGAAGTCACAAGCCATACTAATAACTAACAAAAAACGTATAAATTTACCGGTAAACAGTCTTTTAATTGACAATCACAGAATTGAGTTTTGTGACGTTATCAAGAGTCTGGGGTTGATCATAGACACTAAATTAAATTGGAGTACCCATGTTAATAACCTATGTGGTAAAATTTATGGTATCTTAGGTAAATTGTGGTGCACGGCGAAATTTATTTCAAGTGATGTGAAATGTCATATCATTCGTACTCTTGTGGGACCTTTACTTTCATATTGTTCTTCGATATATTCGCAATGTTCCAAGAAGTCCCTACGAAAGTTAAATGTTGCTTTTAATTCTTGTGCTAGATACATATTTTTGAAGCGAAGGGGCGAACCAATTTCGCACCTTTCTGAACAGATATTTGGTGTAAGCTTGAACCAGTTTTTGGAACTGTCGGTGTTGACTGTGATGTTTGGTTTGACTAAAAATAAAGTTCGGAACTACCTTTATGATAAACTGAAATTCTCGAAATCGCAGAGGACATTAAATTTAAATTTGCCTAAATCATGCAAAACTAAGCCAAGACAACGTGCTTTCTTTATCCATGGGGTGAAGCTCTGGAATAGTCTGAATCCGTCTATAAAGGCAGCATCTAATTTGCGTGGTTTCAAGGGACTGTACCTCGAGGGGCTGATTGGCACATAATTCGTTTCCATTATTTTTCTTTTTTCTTTTTTCCATTATCACGTCTTCTAATGTTTTATCTTTTGTTCTTAATCTTTTCTTCTGTATTTTTAATTATATTATATTTAATTTTAATTATTGTTCTAATTATTTTTCTTTGTAATTGCTTTAATACACATAGGAATATATCCCTGGATATTGTAAAAAGGCTATGCCTTATTTGTGTATAATTAAATAAATAAATAAATAAAATGTGATGGGCATCCTAGCTCTTGGTCTACAGGGTATCTCCTCCCTATCAATAACAGCAAGACCTCTGACCTGCATAGGCAGCCAGCCTCCATTGCGACAAGTCGGAGCAGGTGTTGGATTTTCTGACAGGACTTCCAGGCAGGTGGTGGTTAAAGCCCCCTCCACCTCCTTCCTGGTGGGCGTGATACTGCCATCCCATTAGGATTGGTTAATGACTGCCACAACCAGCTGATCCTTGAGTACCTCACTAAAAGGCCTCATACCGGCAGTGCGTGGAGCTTCGTCCTCTTGGCGATCTTAGAACTTTCCTCATGCGATCTTACTCTTTTTAACTGTGTGCCAGCTGAAGGATCTTCCGACTTTTGTTCGGTGACTTTCTCCGTTCTGTCTTTCGGCGAAAAATGATCTTTCACCATTACAATTTTTACACGCAATTTCTTAAGAAAATTCGTAAAGCCGCAACTATGTGGGGACAAAGCAGATTCAGCCATTGAAAGTAGAAAAATTTGATATATTTTGCTACCTTGGAAAAACGAATTTCGTATGTTGATTAAACACAACATTTTAAGCAAACCGAATAGCAGAGGCCTTTTGCAGAGTTGGACCAATCTTATTTTTTCGATGGCTTAAAAAAATGCAATTACGTCGGGCTAAATGTTTCGAGGTAAAAGGAGGCTATGTTGAAAAATCGTTTTCTGGTCAAAAGCAATATTTTGCATTCAAACAGTAATTCGTTCTTTTCACTTTAGGTTCCTTAAGTAGTGGGCCCTAGTGATTAGACCTTTTAGCCCAACGGTTAGGTGGGTCCTGGTCCTGACTACACTTCTATTGAGAATATTACAAGCGCGTTAAAAATGAATGATGTGAAGATGCTTGAGAAAGTTTCAAACATTTAATATCTTATATATCATTTTTCCATTAGTAGATTTCCGCTGGCAACATATTGGGAGACCTGAATGCACCCAATGAATGTGACAATAAAACTCGTTAAATAATAATTTCGTCACCATAACGTTGATAACCAAAATGCTAAGGAAATACCTTTCCGGTCCAATGAACTAAAATATTAAAAATGAAAATCATAACATTTCAGAAAGCAAACAAAAAAAATGTCATTTGCCGTTACAATTGCGCCCTTGCGCGATATTTTGCATAATCAATAAAATTTTATGTGAGAAAAACCCATAAAATCGATGTTTTATGCAATGGCAGAAATTTAATTACACGAAAAATGTTGATTGGAAATATAAATTTAATTAATCTGACCCAAATCTATGTATTTTGTAATATTATAGTTTTTTGATGTGAACGGAAATAAAATCGAAATTTCTGTAATATTTACATGTATCAAGGTGAGAGCTGCGGTTCTGCGATTCTCAGAATTGTTATCGAACTGCAACATAATCATTCGTATACTACACAACAATAACAGTAATAAAATTAATCAAATTTGTTAATTTTGTTTATATCTACCTACCCAAGTGTTGTGTATGGCCAATGATTTTCGTACCTTTTCGCGCGCCACATAATTTTGCAATAATTAAGAAAAAAAAAAACACAAAACGTAAAATATATGAAGCATCTCTTATATGTCTAATTTAATTGTTTAATTATGTTACACAAAATACAATTAAAAACAAAACTTTATTAATTTTTATATGATAATAGAAGTTATTGTTTCAAACAATATAAAATATAATTAGTTAATTGGATTTTAATGTCGAGATTATAATAATTTTGTGGTTAGTTTTAATCATGCATATGTGTTTGTGTGTGTGTGTTTAAAAAATAAAACAAAACACAAACAATTAAGTAATTTAATTAATTAACGTATTGTTAATTAATAGTTAGCAAATATAAAAACGCTTTGGAATTATGTTCAAACTTTCGTTTAGTGAATGTGTCCGAAATTTAGTTGGTTTGTTCATAGTTCCATATAAACATTTCTGTATTTACTATTTATTGAACTTCTGAATTTTCCGTTGCAATGTGTTAATTAAAATTTGAAATCATTAATTTTTAGCTGACCAATCATTTTACTAGCCAATGTTACTTCAACCTATGTTTAATGCTGCCTCTGCTTAAGTAAAAGTCAAAGAGATGGTAAATTCTATTCAAATTCTTGGACATGATGTTTGTTGGTTTATTGTCACCATAGTTTGTTCTGTATTTATACAGATGAAAGAACTCATGATTTCTTAAATTCCTACTCAGTGCTTTTATTTTAACTGATTCCAGTGTAGATAATGCATCGATTTGATTTAGTAAAATATTTCCCACAAGCGAACGCTCTCGTCTATTTTCCATTGTTGGCATTTGATCGAAGTTGAATCCAGTCATGCAACATTTGAGACCGAAATTGGGGTCCGTTATCAGAGAACAAAAACTCAGGCACTCCAAATACATTGAAGACATGTTTGCTGAGAAACAGAACCACATGATGAGCGGATGTTCTTCGTAACGGTTCTAAAAAAAAAAACAAATTTGGTATACTTATCCAACACAATGAGTAGGTAAGAATTGACAGATTTGCTCCCATTACTGGTCGAGTCAGGTGATTTGTGAGTTTTATGGCCTTACAACGTTCGTAATTGGTAACAAATTGCCGGACATCGCTTGACATGGTGGTCCAATCAAATTGACGTCTCAATAATTCTAAGGTTTTCTCATAGCCCATATGTGAACCGCTATAGGTGGGTTATGAGCTTGTACAATTAATGAATTTGTAAGGGACTAAGGAACTACCAATTTCCAGTGAGAAAATTCAATATTATCACAATCAATAGAATTGGATGGAAGAATGAATAACTTTCCGTCGTTAACTTTGCAGTTCGTCTTGGAGTTGCCTGATTGTTGAAGAACGGATAATTTCTTTAAATAATTAGCTTCACAAAATGCGGCTGAATCTAAGTCGATACGAAGAGGTGAAATTTGCAAGTCATTGTCCGGATTCAAAGATGAACTTAAAGAATCGATATTAGATCGTGAGAGACTATCAGGCACTACGTTGTGAGAGCCTTTGCGGTATTCAATGTTAAAATTAAATCCTTGCAACTTTAGGCTCCATCTCGCTAGACGTCCTGACAAGTCTCTCTGCTCCATTAACCATTTTAGGCTTGAATGGTCGGTTATATGGTCTAAATTTTTTCACGCTCATGACCGCAGCGAGACATGCAAGCTCAGTCACGCTGTATTTCTTTTGTGCAGAGTTCAATTTATGTGAAGGGAAAGCATTAGGACGCTGAGAGCACGCTGCCGATTCCATAATTGCTAGCATCACATTGAAGATAAAATTTCATATTGAAATTTGGATTACGAAGTACTGGCGCAGAAGTTAAAGCCGTCTTAAGATGGTTAAATGCATCAACTACCTGATCGGACCAAACCATTTTCTGATTCTTCTTAAGAAGGTCGGTAAGTGGATCAGCAATACCAGCGTAGTTAGATATAAACCGACATTCCCAAAAATCGTCGAAGTTGTTTCACGGTTGTTGGTTGTGAATAATTCGAGATGGCCTCTATTTTGTCGGGATCTACGCGAATGGTCCCATTCCCAATCACATGACCGAGGTACTTCGTTTCTGTCATGACGAACTGGCTTTTCTCCACATTGATTGTCAAATTCGCACGCCGCAAGTGTTGAGCAACTTGAAACAAAAGTGTAAAGTGTTCCAGTAAATGTGGCAGAAACAACAAGAAGATCGTCCAGATAGACGAAGACCCGGTCATGTAACTTTAGTAGGATTTTCATTAGGTGGAATAATGTTTCGTAAATTAGTAGTTTCATTATGTGAGGAACTACAAGCCTCCTTATGGTTTATAGAATTATTGAAACATATTTCCTCCTGGCAAGTTCGGGGCAAGTATTGCTCGCCGCGTCTTTGACTGATTTCTTGGAAATACTGGGATGGAAATGAACGCCTGCAGGATGCTTCATTTCCTGCATTTGGTTTCCCGAAATATTATTCTCACAATTTTTACAATTTTATCTAGTTGTATTCGGTTGACCACAACCATAACAATAAATTTCCATTTTTCGACTATTTGAAAAATTAAGTAGATAGTTCTGCTCTATTCTGGTTATGCTACAAATACTGTGTTCTCTGTCAACAGAAAATTATTTGTGTTTGACAGATCTTGTTGTTCACTAAATACTTGACGTGTGGAGTTTGAGGAACCTTGGTTAAACATTTCACAGTAGTTATGGGGCGCGAGCTCATTTATGGTGTATCTTCGTTGAGCTTTTTGTTCATTCAAACGCCTCCAAGCATCCTCTATATCGATACATTTATTCACAAGGATCCCTACTGACTCGAAATGTTCACCAGCTAATCGGAATTGAAGTGAGAAACTCATATTTTATCGTAAAATAGGATATACCATAATTGATTGTCCGATAAAGGTTCCCCTAAAGATAACGAATCGCTAAGTATGACAGAATAAAATTCTTTAAATGATTCTGATGGTTTCTATTTACTTGAAATATAGGTTGCAGAACTTCTAGATCGGATCGCCCAAGTGACGTCACCCCGGCGTTCGATAAAATACCAATAACAGTCCCAAGCCGTTTTCCGATGGAGCGGTACATTGTTTGAGTTAGCTAACCGTTCTACTCGGAATACAAATCTTTCGGCCGGCTGGGAGGTAGAGGACCCGTCAAACTCTATATTCCATTTATGTGGGTTGTACAATTTTCTTTTTCACTTGTTGATGTTCGCCTGTCATTAGTTTTATCATTTGAAGCAAAATGAACATTAGGCATTTATTTCGTATTGTCAACGATAGGCGTAGTAGTTAATCGGGTGTTTAGATTGGGAATAACAAACGAGGTATTTGGTGCATCAACTAGTGACAATCTACTAGAAAGCTCCTTGAAAAGGGCCATATCCGCTTGAGACGCTGAAATATTCAGATGTGCGCCTTGTTCTGTTTCTTGTTTTGAATGCGGAGGAAGCCCTGGTTGCATCTCTGTTCCTTCCACAAATCATCTGGTGGATTCCCTTCTCTAGTGACATGTAACATTTTTAATAATTTAAGACATGCATCTACGACAGCAGTTGCTTGATTTACAAACATAAGCCAATCGTTTAGCACGATAGACAATTAGCAAAAGTTTTGGAACTAAGACGTGAAAACAACTCATCGGTTCGATTATACAACATCGTAAGCAAATCGTTTTTAAGATCAGAGCATGCAAAGCAAGATTAAAAAAAAATATGTCAAAGCACGTAACAAAAAAATTGACATCAAAACGTTATAAACGGGTATCATTCATATTGCTACCGCTGATACTAATTAATAATGTTTTGGTGTTGGAATTTAAAATAATGCCACCTTGAACTGAATTCAAAACGACCAAGGCCGCAAAAGTTTGATGCATTATTCCAAACAATTCACACACACTCAAAGAAATCTTATCAAATGCTCGCAGTTTGGGCGCCACTGTAACGGAAAGCTGTCATAAAGTATAGATAACCGTTGCAAACTTCGTAGAAATACACTGTTGCAGCTTTTTCGGCCGGCTAGCGTGCATCGCGTGGGATGGGTTTTTATTACAATGTTCCTAGAAAGCTTAAAATGCTACAAAAATAAATTGTGTTACTGTCACGAGGCCGTGATTACCTTACCTACCGGTATTAAATGGCTTTATTCAATTTCCATAAAAAAAATAAAATAGTAATGGTGGCAATCGCTTCAGGTAAGCGTGGAATAGTAAATTTTAGTTGTAAACCCATCTCTTGTCCATGTTCTGTAGCCTACTAGTAAACCCCAATTCTCTAAAGAATCGAAATTTATAAACAACATTTTTAGTAAAAATGTTACTACTTCCTTGAATCAGCTTTTCCTTCGTAAATTGTCGTCGTTTAAGTTTAAAAGGTAGGTAGCTCTAGGTCGAAACTTGATAGATCGATCGTTGGAATTAAAACGATGTTACCTTTATGAGTGGACACTTCTGCCTCAAACACATTATATTGTTTAGTGTTGAGATTTCGAAGTAGCATGATTATAGTTCCAACTTTAAGATTCAGAGTATGTTGAGGTAACCCGCCAGCCGGATTGATGGAATTGATATATTCTGGTGGAAAGTTAAGGTGCTCACTTTAATCTTCTGTATCGACTTCATCTGTACCTAAATACACTCGACTTTGTTCGTGAATAATTTGATTATTGATTCTGTCCACATCAACGTTCTTAGGGGCATAAAATTACTTTTCTCGACAAAGAAGGGATGTCATTTGATGAAATTGCTTTTCCAAAAGTTACTGTCACCAAATCATCGTCACAAATTAAGTTTTCTGGAATTTCAGTAGTGTCAGGTGGTACATAGCCGGAAATCCGCTCCAATCAACATGATTTTTACACCAAGAAGAACGTTTGTTTGCATAACTTCCTGCAGCAACTTGTCAATGGTATTGAGAACATGATTGGATGTCACAGTGCACTCATCTATAATAATCAATTTTGCATGACGAATATCCTTTGCACTATCACTTTCCATCCTTAATCCTGAGACGGATGTTTCACCGATTGGTACAGGCAGTTTAAAAAGTGAATACCATATTCGTCCATTAATTAATAAATTAGGAGCTACTCCAGTTGTGACGAATCAGTATTTCAAACAATTAATTTTTTCCACTACCTTCGATGAACATCAAGAAAATAACATTTTGGCTTTCTGGTTTCATCTTCAGTTGCACCAATAATTTTGTGAAATACACTTGATTGCGTGAGATTAAAAGAAGAGATGAGATTTTCGGCAATCTGATTCTCTTCTTCAAAATTGAATGGGACGTAGTCAATATTGCGGCATATAATATCTTCAGTCATGTTTTCCTTATTTTCATTCCAAAGCAACAAATGGTCAGATGGCGAGGCAAAGGCACAAATATATGTAAAAAGCTGTGTCGTTTGTGTCTTTCACAGTTTTTTCATCAAAAGACATTGTAACGGGGACAACTAGGAGCTGTCCTCGTTAAACAGAATGCCCCGACGTCACCACCTGCAGCATTTGCTCCGGCTATCGCGCAGTCTATCGTGGGTGGTGGTGGTGTCCATTCAGGGCCTTGAAAGCTGCATTAAGGTCACTTTATTTTACCATTTCACCCAGTCACACACACCACCTTCATGGTCACCTCCCGAACACAATAATTACTCAACGTCACTCATGATGCAAGATTATGTCGTATAACCAAAATTTTCATAATTTATTAACAAACAAAATAAAAATTATGATTTTATATAATTTAACAACAACAAAACTGTATTTAAATCATTCAATTGCAAACGACAATCCCCCTCGAACGCACGGCGACATCCTGTGGACTCTTCGAGCTCTCCGATCCAGAGGATACCTGAAATGTAAAAAGAAACAAAAAAAACTCGCGCGGATTGATTGAAAAAAAAAATTAAGTTTTGCAAATGAATTCTTCAATCCAACAGAATTTATCTAAACAACAAAAAAAAAATGTGACAGTGGATAATAAAAAACTTGGCTATACCGACATTTTCACAAGATGACCCGTTGAAAATACTGCTACTGTTACCTGTTCGTCTCTTGGGGCTCCACGGCAATGTCAACACTTGCCAACAAGACGCCACCGCTGAATGTTGCTGAGAATTACGCCAATCAGAGTAACAAAACCATCAGCCGCTTAAACAACAGACCACCATACAACGATTCTGGACTAAATCTTCTATTCTATTGCACCACCACACAACGATTTTGATGTAAATTGTTTATTTCGTTGATCCACCACACAACGATTTGGATGTAAATGGTTTATTTTACACCACACAAAACAACAGTGAACCGCTAACAGCACCGCTAATACTCCCGCTAGTAGTACTCACGGATATTTTATTTCACGGTTAGTTTTTTTTTTTCCTATTTATGTGGTAATTATATTGTTCTGCTTGTCCGGGATTTTTTTTCTCTTATTTTCTTTTATTTTTATTTTTTTCTATAATTATTTATTTAGGTTAATTTTGTATTAATTTTTATTCCCAATTTTTTTCGTCTTTACGCTTTGACGTCTTGATTTTCAATCCCTTCCAAAAAAAATTCTCATTCTCAACCATAACAAAAAAAATGCTTCTTGCCTATCCGTGCGCCCTTTTTTCAACCCATAATCGTTGACGAAATCATGAAACACCGGGAGGCCATCTGTCTCACAATCCATACACCGCTTACACAGGCTGCGTTCACATCTCCAATACACAACGCAAAGTGAAATGATAGCGAAATGACAACAACAACCAAAAAAAAACATCATGACGAACACAGAAGAGAATGTCAGTAACGACCAGTTCGTTACAACATCTTTACTGACCCCTCCGCTAACTGCAATCGTTCTAACGCCTTCAAATGATTTAGCTCCCGTCTCATGTTGAAGCAAGAGTCTAAGACAAAATCTTTCAGAACCCTTGATTTTAACAGTATTCATCCTTCCAATTATTTTATTCTCACCACATTGTCGCTTCTTCCAGAAAGTGTTTTGAAAGATGGTTTGCATCTGGATCATTTTGGTTGAGTTTAAACCAAGCAGTAAGTTTCGTATCTCCCGTAGTGGCACGGTCTGCTGCAAGTAGTATATTCCCTACGCGAGAGCAAACACTATCCACTTCCTGCAAATGAACTGGCCATCGGTATATGGTATGACTTTGATCATGCATTGGGAAACAAAAAAATTCTCCAAATGGCTTCCAGTGCACTGACGTAGGGCGAATCCACATACATTAAAGTACCATCGACATTATTTTTGTGTGGCAGTTATATTTTAGACAAAGGTATTTATTTTATTTATTTATTTATCAACAACATGGAATAAAGCATATAGCTATTCTATTCCAACTATTATCTAGTTACATATAAACTTATAAAATATAACATATAAACAAACACTAATTAGAAATTATTTTTAATAAAATCAAAAACCAAAGATTTAAATTTTGATAAAGGTCTTGTACTTCTAATCTCAACCGGAACCCTATTCCAACTTGTAAAAGTTGTAAACAAGGGTGAGTTATTGTAGACATTGGATCGGTTGGCTGGCAGAATTATGCTGCCATTGCGAATAGATCCAATTTTTATTTTATTGTATAAGTACAAAGGAACCCGATTATTAATAATTTTATATAGTAGTAGCATCGCTCTATAATAAAAGAACTGAATCATTGTGCAGCCGAGCAATTCCTTAAACATTGCAGAAATATGATCATATTTCCTTAATCCGTTGACATACCTCACAATATTATTCAGAGTAACTTGTAGAATATTGCAAGAAATCGAGTCACAACTTAAATACAGGAATTCACAATATAATACATGGGGTATTACTAATGATTTCGAAAGCAAAACCCGAATATTTTTGGGACATATGTGTTTATGAAGCTTCAGTCCATATAAAATAGAATTAATTTTATTACAAACATTAATGACTTGAGAATCCCAGGTAAATCTACTGTTAATACAGATTCCAAGGTTATTTACATGATTTAGAAATGGGATTTTTATATTATTAATAAAGATATCAGGAATAATTGAGAAATTATTCCTAGAAATGAAAATTGCCTGTGTTTTCGCGATGTTCAATGAGATTCCATTCGATTTTGACCATACCAATATATTAGATAGATCTAGGTTAACATTATTGAAAATTTCCAGAATATTATCACTAGTACCACCAAGATATAATTGACAATCATCAGCATACATGTGATATTTGGAATATTTTATTGCCATCGGCAGATCGTCTATGAACAGGGAAAATAACGTTGGGCCAAGAATGGTTCCTTGAAATACACCTGTCGGTATTCGTTCAGAACCCGATTCTTTACCATTTATGACTACTTTTTGATATCTTTCGGATAAATAGCTGTGCAAAAGTTTAAGGGATGTTTTATCAAAGTTAAAGAAAAGCAACAGCTTTTGTAATAACAGTATGTGATTTAGAGAGTCAAATGCTTTAGAGAAATCCAATAGTATTAACACGATAAACGAGTTTTTTTTGTCAAGATGGTGTGCAAGATCATCAACAACATGAAGCAGAGTGGTGCTAGTACTGTGATTATTACGAAATCCAGATTGAAATTGGTTTAAATAATTATGCCTTACTAAATGCTGGCTGATCTGATCCCGGAGTATAATCTCGAAAACTTTAGATAAAATCGATACCAGACTAATCGGTCTAAGGTTATCCAAGGAGTCGTTATTCTTTTTTTTCATTATGGGAATCACAATGTTTGTTTTCCAGATATCTGGAAATATAGACTGCATGATACAAATATTAATAAGATAGGTCAATTGCGATACAATATGCGGTAAAATAGCCTTTAAGAATTTCAGATTAATTTTATCATGACCAGGCGAGTTAGATTTTATCTGATAAACAGCTTTGACAACGTCGATTTCACCGACACTACTAAAAGAGAAATACATTTGCTCAATAGTGTTTGTAATGTCAAAGTTAGGTAGTGGAAGAGTGACAGACGCAGACTGTCCACCACAAAAATAACGGTTGATGACTGAGGGATCCATATCAGTTAAAATATCAGACTTACTTTTCCCCAATCCAACTCTGTGGATGTTATTCCAGATTCGTTTCATAGCTAGTTTACAGTTACCAAAGAAGTAACTCTGTTTAGAACTTCTTATCAAGCTAGTTACTCTGTTGCGTTCAATGCGATATAACTCCAGGTACTTTAAGTTGGATGATCTTTTATATTTAGTAAACGCTCGGTCCCTCACTGACATACTTGTAGTGATACGGGTATTTAGCCACGGAGCCACAGATTCGTTATCTACTATTTGCTTAATAGGAACACAATTATTATGGATGTCATACAGGCAGTCATAAAATGATTGGAATAAAGAGTTGACGTTATAAGTCGAATGCATAAAGCTCCAATTAAAATTCGAAAAATAATTCATGATCAACTCTGTGTCCAATTGGCTATAGTCGTAGATATGTTTGTATTCAATTTTCACACGGTTTAATTTAACTTTATACGAAATGACGAGTAAGTCATGGTCAGATATATCTGGGAGATTATATTGACTAGACCTTACAACCCTAAAGTAATCCGACTCAGATACAATAAATTGATCAAGCCAAGCTCCACCACGGGTTGGTGAAAATGGAACCGAAATTAAGTGGTTAACTTTTAAAAGATCGTGAAATTTGTGCGAGTTAGCGAGCATATTAATATTCATATCACAGCCTATAATGAAATGACTATAGTTTGAAACATGTGAGGAGAGGATTTCCTGGAAATTATCTAAATCGGCTTGCACTGGTTTCTTAGGTATGTAACAGACAACAATCAAAACAGTAATTGAAGGAAGTATCAGTTCAGCCATCAGAACTTCAATAATACCATAAGTAGAAGAATGAACGAGCTTAACCTTAAACCATTTCTTATAGTAGAGACAAACGCCTCCGCCAATTTTATGCGTTCTGTCATATCTCAAGATATTATAACCGTTCAACGCAACAGATTCATTATTAATTCTATTAGTGAGCCAAGTTTCTGCAACACAAAATATGTCAAGATTTTGTTTACTGATAAATATTCTTAATTGGTCGATATGGCAGAACAAACTACGAGCATTGATGAATCCAAAGTCTACACATGTAGCGTTAGTAACATTACCAAGCTTAGATGACCGGTTTGGTATTGATGACGAGTTCAGATTGAGAATAGAATCCGCAAATGACCTAAAATATAAAAACAGATTTAAAAGCAATTCAAACAAATTAAAAAATTTAAAATATAGAACATAACTAATATTACAGTTGCCCGGAAAATTGGTGAAATTATGAATATTGCTGTTAAGCTTATTATGCTGGCAATGTTGCGGTGTCGGGAAATCTCCGTGAGCGTCGAAAGTTGATAAATGGTTTTACAGCGCATTCCAAAGGCCAAATACTTCCATCATAGGCCTTCTCGAAAACTGCGGAATCCAAACCAACTTTGGAAGGGTTTGGACCTTTACCAAGGTATGGATTGTATGGGAACACTCAACTGTGGTCAATGCGACGGCTGGGAAATAATTCTATTTCGTCTGTCTCTCTTCTTTTGTACTTGGGATAACCATTGACATTTCCCAATGTTTCAGAAATTTGAGCATTAAACCATTTGGTCGATGTCTTCTTTTGTTCGTAATTTTGAATCATCATCGAGAATGATTAAAATGTAAGCATGCGGTAATCCTTGCTTTTGAAATTCTAATACATGAACAATCGCCTTCACTGTTTCAGAAAGAGATCTTTACACAATGACTGGTATTAAATTATTTAACTTGAGCCGAAAAACTCTAGCTACCAAGTCAGGCCGATGTTTCACTTTTTGCCAGAGTTTAAGGTTTTCCACGATTTCTTTCCATTTGCATATAGCAGAGGCTATATATTCCATTAAAGCTTTATAACTATCTGCTCTCAATGCCGGTTGATTGTTTCGGATCCATTGAAGATCGTTTGAATCTGCGCGAACATAAGCGTCAACTACGTACTGCTGGGTTAAACGTCCTGTGTTCAACAAATGGGAAAACTCCGCTCCAACTGACAAACGACCAGAAAAATTTTCCTTCTTAGTTGCTCGGAATCGCGTTTGTGCCTCATCCTTCCTGACCCGTCGGGAATAAAATCGTGTACCTTATGGTATCTAAATGAGCATAGCAAAAATGTCAATCGATTAAAATTTATGTTTTTCACGAAATGATGGTTCTCCATTTTTGCTTTGAAACACTATGGTCACTTCGCTAACCGTTGGAACATTTTACAGCCTTTGGTCATTGTCTCTATCGTAAATTAATGCTAATGCTACCTTGGTTGGTTCAACATCGTCTGCTTCGGCAGTTTCAATGGCTTGTTTTTCCATTTCATGAAGGATTTTTATTGATTTTGGAAGCGGGTGGTTTTTAATTATGTCAACACGTATGCCTGGGCAAATTTTCTTGCTTCATTTCCTTCAGGATGCACTGTTCCAATTCGATGAACTATTTGTTCGCATACGCGAAAGCAATAGGGGCCGTTTCAGTCGAGGCAAACGCAAATGAACTATTGTACGATCGTATACATTCCATAAACTGTTTTCTTTCTGGCAGAGCATTGATCAAAAGATTTTCTAAATACCCGTGATAATTATCAAGTGGAGATCTCGGAACTCTCGAAATTCTTGGGTAACCCTACTTTTTTGCGAGTGATTTAATTTTAAGATATCGTAAGCAATAGTTTTGAAGTCGTGTGTCATGCTGTTCAAGTGTTTCAGCGGCTCTTGAAGAAGAAGTCATTCAAATCATAAATGGTAAAATTTTCATGACGATCGGTTTAGCGGCTGACATCTTAATTATCACGAGGTCATAAATACCCCTCGTCCAACGCTTAATAAAACCAAGCATGGAATTAGCTCTTGCGGCGCGTTGCTCAATGTACCTATAGTAAAGCAAATACTTCAACGAAAGTAACCCCTAGGTCAAATATGCCATTAATTTGATATTGTTGTATAGAGGGTTAACTTTCCGATGGAACTATAAATTCTTACACTTGTTATTATTGAGACTGAGAAGGTTAGACTCACACCATTTCGCACCATTTTCGGCTGTTCTGATGACTTTGAGATCATCTGCAAACATTAATACCTTAGAATGCTGTATTACTTTAGTAGTGTCGTTGATGAAAATTATAAAGATCCAGGGACCAACATGAGAGCCTTGTGGTACGCCTAAGGTAGCATGAATTCTACTACCAAGCTCAATTTACTGAATGCGGTTACTAAAATACGATTTAAATCATGCAACAAACTGTTTAAAGAAATGGAATCTGTATAAGTGTTCTAACGTTTTGCAATGACTGATGGAGTCAAAGACTTTCGCAAAGTCATTATGTGCCACATCAACTTGCTAATGCTTTTCAATTTCTTTAATGGTGTTGCTGGTAAATTCAATAAGATTTGTTGATGTCGATCTTTTTGATATAAAATCATGCTGACACTTTGAGATGAGGGAGTTGCGTAATACTGGTTCAAATAATTTGGGTATTGAAGATATTGATGTAGTTTTGAAAATTGGTGTTATACTCTGGTTACTTTCCATTTTTTTTGGATATGCTGCTAGATGACACGAGCTGGAATACCATCAGGACCATATCCATCTCCGAATACATCTAGAGCCCGATGATTATAATCGGTTTACGTTGTTTTTACCATTGTTTGGATTTCCATACTTATCGATACAATCGATAATTATCGTGATATGTTGCTGCTGATAAGTTCCTTTTCCGAGTTAATCCCCTCAAGAGATAGATGAAAGTTCATTGTATCGGCTTTTCTGAAGTTGTAATACTGCTTGCTGTTTTAAATACTTCTAGGGCTTTGTGGTTAATATCATTAATAACGAACGGTAATGGTGATTTATTTACTTTAAATAGAATTCATTCGTTTGTAAAAAGATTTATGTCAAAAAAGTATCGATGAACAGACCATCTGCTTCTGAACTCACGTTTAAATGTCTTTTTCGTGGCGGATGCTAGGTACAAAACAAAGCTGATAACACGTGACCACTGCCATCAGCCATTTATAACACGAATGGAATATTTATAGGTGGATCAATTTTATTTTTATAAATGGAGAGAAGAGATATAAAACAAGTTAGATTTTTTTTTAAGCCGAACTCGAACTCGAGCCTGAACCCGAACCCAATATTTTCTTGTGCATGAACCTGAACTCGAAATTGTGAGGCTTCGAAAAATATAAAATATGAAATATTAAATATCAAATATCAAATATTAAATATCAAATATCAAATATCAAATATCAAATATCAAATATCAAATATCAAATATCAAATATCAAATATCAAATATCAAATATCAAATATCAAATATCAAATATCAAATATCAAATATCAAATATCAAATATCAAATATCAAATATCAAATATCAAATATCAAATATCAAATATCAAATATCAAATATCAAATATCAAATATCAAATATCAAATATCAAATATCAAATATCAAATATCAAATATCAAATATCAAATATCAAATATCAAATATCAAATATCAAATATCAAATATCAAATATCAAATATCAAATATCAAATATCAAATATCAAATATCAAATATCAAATATCAAATATCAAATATCAAATATCAAATATCAAATATCAAATATCAAATATCAAATATCAAATATCAAATATCAAATATCAAATATCAAATATCAAATATCAAATATCAAATATCAAATATCAAATATCAAATATCAAATATCAAATAACAAATATCAAATATCAAATATCAATTATCAATTATCAATTATCAATTATCAAATATCAAATGTCAAATATATCAAATATATCAAATATATATGAAATATATCAAATATATCAAATATCAAACATCCTCAACTGTGTTTACAAAACGATTTATAATAACCTCGCTTCAACTGACTTGGCAAAGATTAGTAACCTAGGTTAGGTTAGGTTAGGTTGAAGTGGCTGCATAAGCACACTTAGACCAGTGGCGGTCCATTGTGGTACCATAAAATACTCGTATATCCGCTTTACCCTTACTGGAACCAATTACAGTTACTTATGTAGCAATGAACATCCCGCACTTTACTGTTTCCGAGATCCGACAGGTGTCGTCCTTATTGAACTTATCCAAGTGCTTGTGCTTTCTGTGTGCTAATGCCGAACATGACCAATGAAGGTGAATCAACGACTCTTCCTCCTCCTCCTCGTCCAAACAGCTTCTACAGAATTCATTTGCCTCCAGACCCCACCTTCTTGCATGTTATCCAAAATGAGAGTGATTCGTAGACTTTTGGTCTAAAATAATTTATCTAAACCAATTCGCCTAAAGAAATTTTTAGATGAGCAATTGTTTGTTCAATCTTGTGGTGGAACATCAATATAATAATGAATATCACATGTTAACTAATGATTAGAACAACAACATGGGTTCAATATACTAAACGCTTATGTATTTAGACAACGCTTTTCCTAAACTATGTGGTTTTACATAAAACGCCATAGACAAATTACATCTTTACAGAACATTAGGTGGTGACACTGGTAATCTGTTCATTTTGAAAAAACAACTTGAAAAGTTCATTTTATCGTTTGTATCTCGGGTTTAATCTACTTGTATACTTCAACTTTGTCAAGACCTGTTCAATCGCTATCACCTCAGCCTGATCCAAGCTGCAGTAATCAGGGAGATGAAAGCAAATGTTTATATTTAATTTATCACAGAATACTCCAGCTTACACTTTGCCGTCTTGCTTGGAGCCGTCCGTGAAGAATTGCAAAGCTTCGTTTTCCGATAATGACCCGTCCGAAAGCCCTTTTCAAGATCATCCTTTAGCGAACTACCTATAGTCGACTGTCCCGTATTAATAACACTTCCACTACTGAGAAACGGCTGCAAGTCGCATAACCGTAATTGCAGCCAACTGTTTGCCAAAAATGTCGACCGGAAGAAGATAAACAAAACCTCTAAGGTAAGTGTCGGTGTCGACCTCACTGCTCCGCTTATAAGTATTCAGGCCGCTCTTTGCAACTTCTCTATCTTATTTTTATAAGTTACATTGTCCAGAGCTGGCCACCACAGACATACCCTGCACATGAGTTTTTTTCTCATTATTGCGGTGTAGAGCCAGTATACCAGCTCCGGCTCCAGACCACATCTATTACCAATGGCGTTCTTACAGAAGTACATAGCTGCAGTAGCTTTGTTTGGTGCCCAAGTACTTCCCGGAAACGGCTATCGCTACGTCGTCTGTGTAGGCGATCACATCTATACCCTCTCTCTCTAGTTACAGTAGTAACCCATTTGCTCTCTCAAATTTGGCCGAGTCATTAAAGATGTGTGTGGTCTGGCATTGTCGTGAAGGAAGACGACACCTTTCCTATTAATCGATTCTCTCCACTTTACGCATTATTGGCCAGGTTATGGAGCAGCTCATAATATACGATTCCCTTTCAATCCCATCTAACATAAAGATTCATTTTCGTGACAATCTTTTTCGCACATTTTTGTCGAATGCGACCCACTTTTCATGGCCCGTAATCAATCTGTTCAAAAATGGCTCTATTTCGTTTCGTTTCAGCAGCGATTCATTGTTAATTTATGCTTGGTATCCAAATATCGAGGTTCTTTTTGAGCTGAGGAGCAACAGCGTCAGTTGACACCGTACTGTGTGGCTTTATTATTCCGAGTAGGATTCCTCTTTTAGTACTTGTTAGTGTTCTACAGGGGTGGCAATTCATTATGCCGGCATATGCAAAGTCATGAACGCTACAACTAAACCTTCATGTATCATGGAGAGAGTGCTTTACTACTTTTTGACAATCTTTTGCTACGCTCTTGACATGAAAGGTAACACCGAGCCTATTTTGATGAAAGGCTTCCAAGAGCCTTTCATCAAAATCGACCCCTATAGCCATTTGACTGTCTGCACCATCTTAACTCTAAGACCACGGGTGGTCTATTGGTGGATAGCTCCGTTTTATTAATGTTCTCTGCGCTTTTTCTTGAATTCCCAGCACGGACAAACCCTTGCGCAAGTGTCTCATTTGCGAACCAACCAGAGTGACCTACCGCACTTAGGACACCTCGTTGAGGCACTGCGGAAATGGTAAATAAAGTGCGTGATATCGTGTTGGACCGAGTTAAAGTTAGAGTAGAGAGATTGTTAAAATGGTAAACATCTCAGACGAAAATGCACGGAACACCCTACATGAACATTTGTTGATTTTTCGGCATTTTTTATAGACAAATATATTAATTGTTCATGGCAATCCCAATATTTTCGATTTGGTAAATCAGAAAAATATAGAGGCCAATCGCTCTCAATATATCTACTGAAAAAAGTAGAAATATCTTCCCCCCTCCCCGTAATTTTAATTTTGGCTGAAGGCCCAGAGTTATACCAATGTATAACTCTGCAACAACAATTAATATATTTGTCTATAAAAAATGCCGAAAAATCAACTTTATTACAGACAGACAAATTAAATTCTTAACAAATGAACATTTGTGCATGAAATAAGTGCTCTTCCACTAAGACGTCTGCAGTCGTCAGCACCAAATTGAGTTGTTGCCTTATCAACTGTATTCACTCGATAAGATGCTATATTAATTCTTAGGCCTATTTGGAAGAGCTCGACAAATCTTTTTTTTTGGATTTCTTTCAAAAGGTATCTGATTTTCACAATCTCTTAAAAGTTTCATATCCATACTTAAAAAAATGGTGGTGTGGCCAACACACGACTTTCTTTTACGAAAATTTTGAGAAATTTTATTTTATTTTATTTTATTTTAATTTTTGGAAACATTTTGTATTAAGTAGTTTTTTGTAAACCTTATACTTTTTAAGATATTTGCAAAATAAATTTTCTGAACCAAGGGAGTGGCCTCTTCCGGTTAGCCGATTTGGAGTAAAATTCACTGGGACCTCCCAATTTATCAAAATAGCTTAAATCTGAAGTTTCAATTCGATTGGTTAAACCATCTGGGCTGTAGAGGACACAGACTGATAGATTGACAGACAGAGATAAATCTGTAAAAATCTCAAGGTATAAAATTTCCATGATTACTTTACTTTATTTTACTAGATTAAAAGAAAGTAAAACAGAAAAAAATGTTCTGGCCCGGTATTTCTTATGTCGATAAAGTAACAGGCCTCTATAATACCTAAAAGTGTTAGCCTACTGCATATTGCGAAATTTTATTTAAGGTGTGACACAGTAAGTTTCAAAGAACAGTAATTTTAGGCAAACAATTTCGGCAACGGCATGTAAATAAATCAAAATTGAAAGTTTAGTGATTAAAGATTCGTAAATTGTAAATTTCTAGTGAAAGAAATGTAAACCACGAAGTTAGCAAAATGAGTTGAATTATTCTAAACTCGAACAAACATTTAAGCAGAATCACCATCATAGTGTAACCAAAATGGTTCACAGGGCAAAAATGTGACACGCGCGGTTATGAATGTAGTAACCAATTCTGTACGTATTTGATTTATGTAGCTTCGTGGTGTACATTTTTTTTTACTAAAAATATACCAAGTACCTTCAAGGTTAATTTTTGAATCATTTGCTTTTACAATTTCATCATGTGAAAGTGTAAATTCTTTTAATTTGATCGATCGAATTATCGAATAATATGCAAAGCTCACATCTAATTGCAATATTAATATAACATAAATATTTGATAACCGGAACCGTTAAAAAAAAAAATGTTTTGTTTCACAAATATTGTAAATAACTTCATAACAATAGACAAAAGGTGTTATAATTGAGAGATGATGACTTCCGCAATAAGAAAAACACGACTTATTAAATTATTTAGTGCCTAGGGCCTGTATAACAACCTAATACTTGGATACATAATAGATTTCTGCACTCTCTCCCTATTACACAAAAATCTAATATCCGAAAATCGAATTTTATTGCAACACAATTCGAAACACTTTTCTGATACACTTTGCAACACAAATTGGAGTCATTAATCGAATTTAACGACATCGCATTAGTAGCATAAAGCGGCAAGATTAGATTAATTCGCAACAAATTATTATATTTTTCTAAACAAAGCGTTATGATTTATAATTAAATTATCTAATCCATATTGTGTATATTTCTATTAATATTATTATTAAGACGCGGTTACCCAATGTGTTACAATTTTATTGCGATACGAGAAACGAATGAGTGATACAACATAAAAATTCCCATTGATACCTTCCATAGTATTGTATTAGAGTTGATTGCGTGTGAGGGTCATGTAATTTAGATGCAAATAGTCTTAAATAATTTTTCGCTTTGGTTATGTATGTATTACAAAATCTAGATTAAATACAATTTAGCTTAGATCTTATATAATTTTTAAATTTGAACCAAACAATTCAACCGTTATTATCCGAATATTATATTGATCTGTATTATTTTGAGTTTTGACCAAGTAAAGATTTTGATGCTTGTATTCTAATTAAATAGTTTTTGTTTTATTTAGAATAAAAGTAAATCATTTACGGTTAAACGAATGTCTGCAGCAAATGAAGAAAAACCATCATAAATAAACTGGAATTAAATAGCGCATAAAAAATCGAAGAAATCATGTTCGTTAAACTTAAATTCGATTTGTTGAAATCATTGAAAGTTAATATTTTTATGTACATAGATGTATTGTATATAGATTATAGAAAAATGTTTCGATTCATCAAATAAAAGATTTTACTTTCATGTACAGTATGCGCATTAGAATCGGTGGATTAGGTATAATTATAGCATCTATAGCATGTGGTCTATAAATCTAAATAGTTTGGTAATTTGAAGTCGATCACCGGTAAAAATAGTATAGTAAAACTAAAGTTGTAGAAAATTCGCTGGTCTTTTCAAAATCTCCTAAATTCCCAAATTTTAGACGATAACGATTGTAAAGTTTTCAAAATTTTATTGTAATTTTTGTATCATTTCATGTTTGTTACGTCTTGGCGTAAATAAACAGAAAAAGGTCTAAATTCACTCCAAAATCAAGTTCATTATGTGAAAAATTGAAATTAAAATGCAGTTTGGTTGATTCAGAGATGGTCATCTGAATTACCCTGAAGAGCGGACATCAATTTTTTTAAAAATTTACAAAAATGCAGTATTTTTTTTATAGTTCAATAAAAATTTTATTACAAAATGAATACACTGTTAAATATTTGAATTATAAAATATAAAACGGTTAATTTTCAAAATCCCTAACCGGATTATCGAAATCAATAAGCTGTGAGGTCACTGCAATACGTAGAATGTTGCTTAAATTAGCACCAGAAAGCCTATTTCGATAATCATTTTTGGTATATTTCGTTATTGAAAATGTGTTGCCTTTGTCAGGACTGGATATTTAGTTGAAGGAACATTTTTCCAAAATTCGATCTCTTCTTTGGTACTGTAAATCAGTCTTATATCTGACTGAAGATCACACAACTCTAGCCGAAATTCTTCGCTTTGCTCTATAATAGTGCAATTTATTGGATTGCGAAAGATGATTATTAATTTTCTTATTTCATCGAAGTCGCGATACCGAGACAAGAATTCATTTTCTAAGTTTTATAGATGGTTTGAGAAAGAATAAAAATTAGCTATTTCGAATTCATTCTTAATTAGCTATCTTGCAAGATTCAAAATTAAATAAATTATTTTCTGATATTTCACTTTGCAGAACTGATAGTTTTTTTATAAATCAGTCAATCAGGGATATCATATCCACTATGTTTGGTTTTTTAATTTGAAGTTTTAAATTTAATACATTTAAGAAAGAGGTAATGTCTGTGAGAAAAGCTAACTCCATTAAAAAATGTTGGTCATTTTAGCCTGCATATTTTCACTATTCTGCACATCTTGCTTAAGGAACTCAACCACTTCTTTGCGAAGATTAAAAAATCTTTTGAGGCAATTTCCTCGACTAAACCAACGAACTTCTGTGAACATAATTAGGTCATCATAGCTTGAATTAAGATCCGCTAGTAACAATTTAAACTTTCGATGGGTTCTAGTGTTATGGCCTCTTTTGATTTTGTTCACGATGCTAATTACGATTCCCATAGTTTCAGTTAATCCCACAGCACACAGCGACTTTTGATGTATAATGCAGTGGTAAAATGGTACCTTTATATTGTTTTTGTGAAACTGTCTACGAAGTCCTTTTATAGAACCGCGCATAGATGGAGCTCCATCGGTACAAACGGCACTCAATTTTGATAATCCACCGATTGACAGCACCGAAACTTCTACACCATTATATATATCCTCTCCTTTAGTTTGGTTATGCAGCGACATTAAATTTAATAATTCTTCTTCCACATTAAATGCAGAGTCCACATACCTTACAAATATAAATAGTTGAGCTGTATCCGTATTGTCAGTTGATTCATCCAGTGCTAGTGAGAAATAGGAACAGTTTGTTATTTTGTCTATCATTGCCTGTTCTGTCTGACGGCTTATGTCCTGGATTCGTCTCGTTACAGAGGCTCTTAAAAAAGGAATATTGTTAATTAGTTGCTACATATTGTTTGCAGGTTCTCCCAGACAATTTAATATTTTCAGAAAAACATCCTTAAGAAAAGCACCATCGCCAAAAGGTTTTTTCGCTTTTGCTATTTCATAACTTGCTATATAAGATCCTTTGATCAAGTTACCAGATAATGTAGGACCAGGCTGATTTGCATTAATCGGAAGTAGTAATTTATAGCCAGAAATTAAATTACTACGTTCTATTCCCTGGATTGCTTGAAAATCGCTGGAGTGCGCTGTGGCATAGTGTCTCTCAATGTTGCTTTTTTAAACGTGGAAATCACTTGTTTGCAGATAAGGTACTGCGGCTTTTGGTCACAATTTTCTACAAATAGGTAAGCAAATTCCCAAGACGGATCAAATTTCACATTTGAATTAAGACGTATCCTTTTTGTATTCATATTAAGTACCTACACGTACCTACACAGCGCCCGCAGGACTCCAAAAGATCGATTAAAAAATATCATGTTCGTCCTTCCATCCTTCCACCCTTTTCCAGTCATACATTTTTGTAACTTTTTTATTACCTCCCATTCTCACAAATATTAGGATAGTAGGGTAGACAAAATTGGCAGACAAAAAAAAGATAAAAAAAATTATCTAGTAAGCTTTTAAGTATAAATTCTTTCCGTGACGTTTTATTGATATTTTATGACATGGTATTATCGATATTTGTGAATTGCTTTAATAAAATCGATTTAAAGGCATCATTTCTGAGTAAGATATTCTCTTGGTATTAAAGATCGTGTATAAATCTTAACAGCAAATTACGGGATGCCCAAAAATAATATTACGCTATTAGGGCGAAAGAGATACAGAAAACGTAATATTATGTGACAAGGAGGTGTGGGTATCGGTTACAAAAGATAATTGACATTAATTCTGATTTGTATTGTACTCAAATGGTCCACAGCGATGCTCTGTCCAGACTCAAGTACTGAGTAAAAAATTATATCAGCTAATTATTCCGTCGCTTACAGATGTCGTGGCCTAAACAAAAGAAACAAATTTTCGAAAGAGAAATTTTGAACATTGTGAATGCTCTTTGAATGGAGTAATTTAAATTCTTAAGGATTTTCGACATTACACTAGAGATGTGTAATTACAGCTAATTCTTAATGGTCGAAGATGATAAATGGCGAATGCAATTTTGATTGCTGTGCAACATTTTTCGGTTGGCATTTAACGGCTCAGGAGGACGGGGGGGGGGGAGGCGGGAAGGAGTATATTTAAGAAAACTAGATGTCACGAGTTAAGGATGCTCAGAAGAAGAGAACATTTTTGTAAAATGTAAATGGTTGGTTTGGTGACGTATAACGGTCGCTCTTTGCGAAAAGTGTCGTTCGAGGAATCGAATAGACCAACATTTTGGTTTATTCTCGTCACTTAATATACAATTTATTTTAATTATAATATCTTTAAAATTGTGTGGTATACTTCTACGAAATTCTAAGTAGTAATTTTTTTAAAACTATTTTAAATACGGAAAGTGGCGAATTCATCGCCGTGCGATTAACCCTAGATACAATTTACGGATTTACATGAAGCTTATCAGGATCCCTTAGCTATAAGTAAGGAGAAAAAAAAATCTATTGGGGATTATTAAAGCTGATTGATCCTTGTTATCTTCAATTCTGACTTCTGACATCGAATAAAGCTAAACTCATGAATCGACGTAAAGTGAAACCTTTGTATTTTTATATTATGAAATATAATTTAATTTGATATAAATTAATTATGATTTTTTCAATACGTAAAACCTCCCAATCGGTCCACCCTTTAATCGGACCAATTCCAAATGGGACCATTCTCAATGTACTAAAAAAGGTTTCTCATAGTAAAATGCCTCTGTAATTGGACCACCTCCGAATTTGACCTATGGACCGCATATTTCCTTTTATTTTATAGTTTTTCACCTCTTATTAGGAGCACCATATTGTCAATTTCACAATTAATGTTTGTTTTTTTTTTCCAAAAAGTAACGGGTACATTTTATCGGTACATATTTCATGTGTTTCATGCATCGATAATTTAATACATATGTACATATTCAGTTTAAAAAGGACCTTAGATGAATTAAGTTATTTGATTAGATTCCGTTTGTCATATAAATTAAACAGTGCAAAATTAAACAATTACATACATCAGACATAGTAAGTAAGTACATAATACATACTTATACAATTATAGAAACATTTAAATGTTTTTACTGCATCTTAATTTTGAAAATGTATAACTCTAATAGGAAAATGAGCAAAGAGAAGAGACAGTACAAAGAATTAACTTTGACGGAAAAATTATCAATTATTGAAAGTGCCGACACTGATCAATTATCTCAACGAAAGTTAAGCGAAAAATTTGGGATTAGCAAAACGCAAGTCCAAAGAATATTGGCTAATAAAGATAAAATAAGATCTACGGTCGATAATTTTGGCCCTTTAAAAAGAAAGAGGGTATCATCATGCACCACATATGGAATGCTGGACGAAAAAATATTTCAATGGCTCACAATGGCCCCAGCAAAAAACTTGCCAATTTCAGGTTCAATTTTGCAGGCAAAAGCCCTAAAAATGAGCGAATTGCTAAATGTTACGAGTTTCACAGCATCAAATGGATGGCTGGAAAAATTTAAAAATAGGCATAACCTACATTTCGTTAATTTAAGTGGAGAAGGCGCCTCAGTAAATATGAGTGTAGTGGAAAACTATCGCGAAACTTTAAAAAATTTGACAAAGACCTATGAGCCACGAAATATTTATAATTTGGATGAGACGGGCCTCTTTCTCCGCGCAACGCCATCACGGACTTTAAAACTAAGGAACGAAAAATGCACAGGGGGTAAATTGTGTAAGGAGAGATTGACGGTTGCTTTATTATGCAATATGGTTGGCGAGAAAGAACCACTTGTAATCATTGGAAAGGCGAAAAAACCAAGAGCATTCAAAAATTTGAACATTGAATAAACATTCAATATTAATTGGCGATTCAACAAAAAGGCCTGGATGACGTTCATTATATTCGAAGAATGGATGCAGAGGTTCAATAAAAAAATGGCAAAACAAAATCGGAAAGTGATTTTATTTTTAGATAATGCAACTTGTCACCCAGATAAGCAGTACAGCTATGTAAAGCTTCAGTTTTTCCCCCCTAACACAACTTGTGCATTGCAACCGTTAGATCAGGGAATAATAAGAAGCTGCAAGACACATTATCGGAAGCTCTTGATGAATCGCTTGGTCGTAGCCATTGATGAAGCAAATGGAGTGGAAGAACTTTCAAAGAAAATCAACACATTAGATGCGTGTTCGTGGTTGACAGAAGCTTGGAGCAAAGTAACGATTGAAACAGTCAAAAATTGCTTCAAAAAGGCTGGATTTGGAGGTGAAATGGAGGAGCTTCAAGTAGAGATTTTAGCAGAATCGAACGATTGGTATTAAGTAGCTTTTGAACTAAGGTACTAAGTAGCTTTTGAACTAAGTTGACGTTTTATGTTTTTGCTGTGTGAAAAAAAAATAAAAAAATAAAAAAAATAAATAAATAAATAAATTTTTAATCTATTAACATTTAATATATATAGTTTGGTTTAAGTTTTTGTTAGTTGTGTGTGTATATGAACGGTTTACATAAGATGAGTTCCATCAATTGTATGATGTGTGAAACAAACATAAACGAAAATGGTTTAGTTTGTAGTGGTTTTTGTTCAAATGTGGCACACTACAAATGTGTGGGAATAAAAAAAGCAGCATTTGACTGTATAAGAAGTTCTAAAAATTTATGTTGGTTTTGTGATAATTGTAATGACGTATATAAAATGCATGTCAATAACATTAGTGATATAAAAAGAATTGTGAAAAATCTTGAATCATCTTTGATTCCTTTAAAGAAAGTGCAACCAGAAGTGGATTATGAATTGGAGACTGATTTATGCCAATCTAGTGCAGCGTTACCGAAATCAGTATTAGCGGTTCCTAATGTGTCTTCACCGGAATGTCAACCTGCTTCAGATCTTGCTGAATCAAATGGTTTGCCAGTTGGTTATCCTCTACCTAATGTTTCTTCACCGGAATGTTAACCTGCTTCAGATGTTACGGAATCAAATGGTTTGCCAGTTGGTTATCCTCTACCTGGCATTAACTCATTGACGACAAATCAGCCTGTTACAATGGATTTACGCAAGAAAATTATTAGTGCTCCCGCGAGCATGAATACTCCAGCCCAGCAGTCAACATCTTCAATTTCAAAAAATGTTATGAACAACTATATTATTGGCACTGGTAGCTGTGTTACCTTACGTGCTGTGGAGCCTCGAAAACAGATTTTTGTCTCCAGACTTCACCCGGATGTTACTGAAGCAAATATCAGGCAATATTTGCTAGACAATTTCAATTTGTCGGAAGTATTTGTTCATCGCTTTACACCAAAATTAAAGGATAATTTCAAACAGGATTACTCATCATTTAAAATAAAAATTTCTGTTACTATGTTTGACAAATTGATGGATCCAACTTCTTGGCCAGCTGGTGTTCTAGTGAAGGAATTCCAAAATATACCTAAGAGTCATCCTTTTTTAGGGCTACGCCAACCCAATCCACAAGGTTTTTAGATTGTACTTCAAACGGTGGTAAGGCTGTTCCAGGTGATAGTCTGCAGGTTAGTGCCAGTTCTTGTTTATGGTTTTGTCATCTAAATGTTCGTAGTTTAGTTAAACATTTTAATGACATTACTATACTGTTGGATGTTTACAAATTTGATTTTCTTGCGTTAACGGAAACTCTACTTAACGGTAAAATTTCAGACAAGTCACTACATATTAATAATTATAAATTAATACGTTTTGATCGTATAAATAATACACGATGGGGTGGGGTTGGTATTTATTTCAGGGATACTTTAAAAGTCTGTAAATTATTTTCTGGCACATTTGGAAAAGTTGAAATTTTGGCATCTGAACTTATTGGACGGTTTGGAAAAATTCTTATTTTGATTGTTTATAACCCGCCTCCGGCTTGTACGGAGGATATTAATAATTTACAAATAATTTTTTCTCAATATGTGTTTCAGTATGTAAAAGTTATTTGCTGCGGTGATTTTAATTTTAACATGTTGACTAACAATAAACTTAGTGATTGGTTGAGTTTGTACAATTTATATTATTTACCTTTTAAACCGACTAGATTAGATAACAGCTTGTTGGATTTGATCATTTTGTATGAGCCTGATAGGCATAATATTGTTTCTTTTAGGCAACATGCTGTTCCTGCTATTTCTGATCACGACTTGGTTTTTGCATGCTATAAATTCTGTCGAGTCAGGGATAAAATTTCCTATACCGTAGTTGCTGATGTTAAAGCGATTGAACGTGAGAGTTTTGTAAGTTGTTTCTTTTCGTTGGATTGGTTGAATTTTCGTTTTTATGCGGATGTGAATGATATGGTTGAGGAATTCAACTTAAACCTTTTACAGTTGGATAATATCTGTGTGCCTCGTAAGAGAGTTTTAAATAGGTGTCCTACTGCTCCGTGGTTAAATGCTTATATTTTGGATTTAATGGAGCGTAGAGATTTGGTTTATAAAAAATATAAAAAATATGGATTGGAGCATGATTTGGCTTCCTTTAAGTACTATAGAAATAAAACCAACAAATGCATTAATGACGCTAAGCATTCATTCTATTTTGGGAATGTATACAATTCTAAAAGAACGTGGGTCAATTTAAAAAAGCTTGGAGTTTTAGGTACATCAAATGAGGCAGTCATTATGTTTTCTGCCGAAGAAATTTTGAATGGAATTTGTAAGTTTAGTGATTCTGTTGGTGTTTTACCTTTACCTAATTCTAATTTTATTAGTTCGGTAAGGTACGCGTTTGTATTTGATTGTGTCGATGAGCTTATGGTGCTGAATGCGATTCGTGCTGTTAAATCGGATCTAATGGCATATGATAATATAAACTTTAAAGTACTTAAATTGTTTATTGAATTATTTCTGCCTCATATCACATTTATTATTAACCAATGTTTAACGAAATCGGTGTTTCCTGATTTGTGGAAGGTTGCTTCTATCATTCCCCTGCCTAAAAAGGATGTGGTTTCTGGAATTGGTGATATTCGTCCGATAAGTATTTTACCGGCGTTATCAAAGGTACTAGAGAAAATTATTCAACTCCAAATTACCGAACACCTTATCCGGTTTGATTTTCTAAGCAAATTTCAATCAGGATACAAACCTGGTCATAGCACTACCACTGCACTGGTGCATATAGTTGATGATCTATCAACTATTCTGGACAAGGGCCATTCATTTGGTATTTTAGTCCTTTTAGACTTTTCTAAAGCTTTTGATTGTGTTAACCATATCCACTTGCTTCAGAAGTTACATTTGTATTATACATTTTCGAATTCTGCTATTATGTTGCTTCATTCTTATTTGAGCGACCGCAAACATTTCGTAAAGCATAGAGAAGCTCAATCGAGTATTCGAGAAGTATTTGACGGGGTGCCTCAGGGTTCTATTTTGGGGCCTTTGCTTTTCTCCATTTATATTAATGATCTGCTTGGGCATATTCGGAATTGTCGATTTCATCTTTATGCTGATGATTTGCAATTGTATATTGGTGGCGATTTTTCAGAGTTGGATGAGATTGTCATGCGACTTAATGTAGATCTTAAAAATGTTTCCTTATGGGCCAAGAATAATTCACTTGCTATTAATCCCACTAAAAGTAAAGCATTATTGCTTTCTACAAATAATTCTCATAATATAGCACCTCTGATTTATTTAGACAATGATATTATCTCATTTGTGCCTACAGTTAATAACTTGGGACTAATATTGAACCCTAAACTCACTTGGATTGATCATATAAAATCCCTATGCCAGCGTGTTAATTATTGTCTATACTCACTTAGGTTAATAAAAAAGTTTTGTCCAGTGAATTTACGCATATAGCTATCTTGTTAAAAGTCTGATTATACCAATTTTCACATATTGTGATGTAATATTTAATAACTGTGATAGTACTTCTAGGCGTTTACTTGAGGTTACGTTTAATAACTGCATTCGATATGTTTATGACCTTAGGAAGTTTGACCATGTCTCTGAATTTAGGGTTTCTATTATTGGATGTGACTTGTTTGAATTTTATCGTTATAGAGCTGCGGCTTTTATTTTCCGTATTATTAAAACGGGTAAACCATTGTATTTACATGAGAAGTTAGATTTTTCTACATCGTTGCGAACAAGAAATGTCAACTTGCCTATCAATAGGACAAAGGTTTACAATAACTCCTGTTTGGTGAACATGATTGTCATTTGGAACAGCCTACCACTGGAACTAAAGAATATTGGTTCTTTGAATATTTTTAAAGGATTAATGTTAAAATTGGTACAAGGTAATCTAAATTTTTGATTGATTGGTGTAAATAGTATGTATATATGTATATATGTTTATGTATATATTTTGTATATATATTATCTTTGTATATTTTGTTTTATTCTTTGTGTTATTTTTAAATTTTGTCTGTTATTCTCTACTTTAATTATTGTATATATTCATGTTGTACAAAAACATTAGGTTTAAACAGCATTGGCTAATTGATAAATAAATAAAAATAAAATAAATAAATCCGAAACAGAATTTCTCGGCTTCGATGAAAATCTGCAAATTTTCGAAGAATTACGAGACGATTGGGAAGACAATTTTTTTACTTCATTTAACCAAGAGCAAAGCCTAACAGAATATGACAGTAGTTCGTCATCAGATGGAGATGATCTAATTGTTGAACCTCTACTGCCTACACAAATGCCTTTCAGCCAAGTGCAAAACAAGTTAAAACAACTTAAGAATTATGCCAAAGAAAAAGGATTAGACGAGATGTTCTACCATCTCGAAAAAGCTGAGCAAAAATTAATTGAGAAAGAAATAGCAATTAAGACTAATCAATCAAAAATTACGACCTATTTTACCAAGGCGTCGGAAATTTAAAAAACCTGTTTAAATATGTACAGACAAATGTATGTATTGTATGCACATTGCACATATATTATGTACATAATGAAATGCAAATTGGTACATAGCTAGTATTTCATTTTTTATTTTATTTTTTGTTACTGGAATATTTTGAATAAATATGTGTATATTTACGAAACACAAGTACGTACGTACGTACCTACATATAAAAATATTTTTTTTTTCCTTTCCTCCATAAACGGACCACCTCTCAATTGGACCACTTTTAAATGGTCCGGCAGGTGGTCCGATTAAAGAGGTTTTACACTATCATTACAGAATACAACGCCTAAGTCGATTTAGTAGTACTATTATGTCTGTTAACCAATTTTTGAAATCTATCATAGAAACATAATTGATTAACGTATTAATGTCAATTCGTCAATACTGAAAAGATGTTTATTCGATTATTTGGATTACTACTTCGTTTATTCGGTTACAGAGTTTAGGAATCAGCTGAGAGATTTACGGAAACTTCGAATTTTTCGAGTTCAATCCAAGCATGTCAACCTTGACTTTAGCTAAACCGGATTTATTAGGTCTAGTCGCAGTACTTACGTATTATTTAAATTTTACATAGTCAACAATTTTTATTTTACTGCAATAAAACTATTATGTGGGTCAACCAAAACGATTTATTGTATTATACCGACCATATTTTGTTAGCAAGTTTCTAAAAGATTTGCATTTTCAAAAAAAAAAAAAAATCGCAAATGCTTCTAAAACTCAAATAGCTAATCTTAATCATTTGCATATTGATTGACCGTAACTCATAAATTAAAGTATATAAGACCAGTTCACCACATTATATGCTAATAATAAAGCGACGGTGTTCAAACATTATCTAATAGCGGCTAGTTGATTAATTAATTAATGGTGTATTCAAATATTTATTTATGCAGACCATGTCCGATATTTTGGTTTTTGCAAAAATTCTAAATTAGTACAGATTGTGTATATAGGTACATAATCTACTAACCTCCACGAATTGAACTCAAGATTTGGAACATCACATCCGAAAGATAATTTCGGGTGCTGTATTTCACATAAAAAATACTTTGGTCAGTGTTTTTTTTTTACGTATTCATACAGACAATTTCGAAATACCACAAAAATTAAACTCGGTTTCATTGTGGATCTGAACGCAAAAATAATACAAAAAAAAAAAAAAAAATGTCGATATTTAACTCTACACCGTATCATTAAATATTTATGTTGCCTACGGTATTTATTGTAAAGAAATAAGAAATAAAAATCACAGTCTTATACATGAAATTATTGTAAGTAAGGTACCCAAGTTCCGTATATTGTATATCGCGCATGCAGTTATCTCTAATTATATGTTTTTGCTTCTTCTTATGCATATTAAAGCTTTTATATGGCATAACTGCTGTCGACTATTAATGATATGATCGTCTAATTGTTGAGTGCGCGTTGATTTGCTATAATGACTCAAAATAGTCATTAATATGTTTTGTTTGCGGTGCAATGTTGTGATAAACGTTCCATTTTCAACATCAATTTTATGATTTGGGTATTTAAAAATAGTTTTAATTCTTCTACAATATTTTATAGTTTTTGGTTATAAGCGCATTAAAAATTATTTTCGATTTATTTTTAAGACTTACGGATACTTTGCTAAAGTATTAAAAAATTATTTTCCACTTGATTAATTTTGAATTTTTTTTTGGTTTTTGTTTTTGTTAAGCTTGATTTAATACAATGATTTTGAACAGTTAGTTAAATATAGAATTCGCATTTTCATTCAACTTTTAACAACATTGGATTTGTATTCTGAGAATTATTGGTAAACGCGCGAAAATATGAAAGTAAGATTTAAATTTGTACACTTCATGCATATTTTGTTCTCAGTGACAGATTTAAAATATGAAGTTTGCATAATGGGATTACATAGGTTAGATATTTTTGAAGGTCTCTCCGTTGAGCCTGATTTTATTGTGCAAATGTACTTTCGTTGTCCTCATTGTCATTTATAGCTTTATCTCAATAGAGTAATATGTTCATTGCTTTCATTTGGAAAAACCAGAAGTTTTCTACAATGAGCCTATTTCTACTGGTTAAAGTGTCGCTGTCTTGTATCAAACATTGCCTTTGTAAGCCTTTGTTGCGTTATAGCTTTGTTTCTGCAATTGTGACATATTTTTTCAACAAATCACTCTGCGTTAGTGTCATCGGTTGACAACCTACTGTCGTATAACAAAATATCTAACCACTCTGTATTTTGCCTTCACAACGGACGGCATGTTCACCGCATGAATCCCATGGTTGACCCCATGAATTTGTTGTTTTGATTTTAAAGAATTAAGAGGAACTAATTCCAGCCCTAACCTCTTCAACAAAAACCAAACATCTGTCCCGCCGAATATTATACAGCTTGCTCCTGAATCTAATAAGCCAATCACCGCATATAACCTAGAATCTCAACCTCTATGTGAAAAATTTGTTGTCAAATGTCTCACTTTTACTCTCTTTATTTTGTTTTGGTCGACGTATCCTATTTGTTCGTAACCTTTTAGACCGAATTAGCATTCCCAAATAGTTTTCATTCTTTTCTTCGGAGAAGAATTCCATTTAAAAAATGAACTTGTCTCTCCAAGCGAATCTTCCTCCTCCTTACCAGAAGGATTCATCAAAAGGGAACCTCTTACTTGCCCGTCTCCTGTTTATTGCATTATCTTCTCTGGAACACTGGTCAGCCACTCCTTTCTTGAAACAACACCAACAATTAATGTAATATGAAATGGTATAAAATCACCTTTCGCCACCTCTTCCACCTCCTGACATTTATTACGTTGATCTATGAACTAGGCCTCATCCATATTTTAGCATACACCTTCCAATTGCTCCACAGTTTGGATATTTGTATTATAAAACTGTAAACAATATTGGGGCAGCATATTCCGCAAAAGCGCATGTTGTTTGTGTTCTTCTCCTAATGGTGGCTAAATCTTCCTGAATAATTTTGACATTCCTGGATTCTTGCCAACGTTTCTTCACGCATCATAAAATTACAATGCCTTCTCAAAAACCGCCTTTTCACACCACTTGTAAGCGTATTCGAGTCTTCTAATATATAAGAATTTATCTCGTACCACTACAATGCTACATCTTGAAGAATCTTGAAGACGATTTTGTGTAGATCACTTTGAGTGACCTCATCTGCTCTAGCATACATCTCTACTCGTGGCAAACAATCGATTAGAGAAACACTGCTTTCTCCAATAAATCTGATGGGCCATTTTTCGACCGGAACACGACGTCGATCCCCCATGTCTGTGGGGTCGAGTCTATTTATAGCGATACACAGTAGCGATTTTTTTTTTTTTTATGATTTAATTTTCTGTCGACTCCTCTGGACAGATTTTCGATTCAAGAACTCACTTTTTAAATTTCCCGTATAACCTCAAAAAAACACATTTTTAATATTCTTTGTTGTCAGATGTTAGAAATTCAAGATGGCGGATCCAATATAGCGGACATTTTTTTTTAAATTAGGAAATTTCGTGAAAAACGGTTTGTGGCTGTTTTCAAGGTCGCTGATTACGAATTTTCTTCCAAATGCCAGGAATTTAAAATTGTGGGTTCAATATAGCAAACAACATACAATTTAAAAATGTTATTTTTCTGGAAATTAGTCTATAGTGGCATTTCGTTCTTATCGAATCCAGATTATGAATAGGCCAGATTGTATATGCACATCTTATTGTAGCGGCCGCGAAAGTCCCTCTTTTATCGTTCAAAAATATCAAGGTAAAAAAATATATTAAAGTGTTTTTTTGAGGTTATACGGAAAATTTAAAAAAAGTGAGTTTTCGAAGCGAAAATCTGTCTAGAGGAGTCGACAGAAAATTAAATCATAAAAATTTTTAAAAAAATTTCCGATAGCGTTAAAACTCGAGCCGGAAAGTTGATTAAAAAAAAAAAAAAAGCAAAATACTTTTTCGCCACTCTTCATTTCTTTTGGTTTCCTCCGCCCTACCATTAATTTGGAATATTCCTAATAGTTGGTCAAAGCCTGAAAACTCGGCTGAAGTTTAATTTGCTCTGTTGTTTGTTTCGATCTTGGCCCCATTACTTGGTTTTGCGTCCTGGACCTCTCCCCGTTCCGGAACGATTGAGATTAATTCGAGGGCCTTCTGATTGCCGCATATAAGATCGCCTTTTTTCTTCTTCCTTTCCCATTGCTCGATATGCTCTGTCTTGAAATCCGGGCTCTAATAGCTCCTTCATGATTTTGGTTATCACTGGTAATAGCAGTTTTCAACTCTTTTTGAAGGGTTTGTAAAGCCTCAATTGTCAGATAAAATTCCCTGTTATCTTCCTTTGAACAAATTGGAGGACTTTGTTTGGCCACTAGAGCCTTTTGGAGGACTTATACTTTCGTTCGACTGGTGCCTTCCGCCATTGTATTCCTAATGCTTATCTCGTATATTACATCGGTGTCTGCCAATTCTGCAGAGTGCTTGACAGAATCCAATAGCTCTTCCAGATTACAAAAAGCCATAGTCTATAAAACGAAGCTTTTATAAGGGAATTAGAAACGAGGAAAAAACCAAACTTTTCATAGTAAAACACTCAAAACCAATGTGAAATCACTTTTCTCCAAAGACAAATTTTTAAATGAAAACGTTACAAATTCTTAATTATGATTTCTGAAGTAAATCGTTTTCATTTTATTGTAATAATCATTGTTAAACCAAAACAACAAATGTAACGTAACAAATCATTGTTTAAACCAAAATTTAAAAAAAAAATTCATAACAACAACATTCTTGCCAAATTGAAATAAAAGCTTACTACAAAACGTGTGGTCATTAAGTCAATATACGCTACATAGATGACAGTGATCACAAAATATTAAGAACGTGTGACAATTTTGTGATTAAATAATTTTTTTCGCTTAACCTGAAACTTTGTACATTGATTAAGTGTAACAATGCCGATTCCAAAATGGCATTCTTTTAAAAAAAAGTTGTTGCGCAATCATCATTGTTGTACTACGTTATAACATTGCGATGCAACCAGTGGCGTAACTAGCTACCCGCAGCACCCGCAACCGCGGGGGGCCCACGAGATTTCGTTTATTTGTTCAAATTTTAGATTAGATACAGACCAGAACGATAGAAAAATAAGAAATCGTTCCTGTTACTATGAAATATTTTCTTAAGACAGGGTCAATCATTTCTTCTCCGTTCTGATTCCATAGAAATGAAAATGCCTTGAGGTTCTAACCGATATTTAGATGTTGAAGAAAATTAGCTAAACTCGATTTTTTTTACAACGATTTTTGTGTTTGCTTGGTTGAGTTATCGGTATATTATCAGAGCATTCTAGAGTATAGAGCCATAATCTTAATGACGTATTTTTTAGAACCTTTTTTAGTGGTATAACTTTTCACTGATTTCCATAGCAATCCATAGTAAAAATGGTGTTTTTTAGCTTCAAGTTTTTCAATGAAAAAGGCAAAAACGTCATAAAATGTTTATATAAAAGTTTTCTACATATCTTTAAGAACAATATACAAGAAGGCCATATTGGTATTAAATAAATATTAATTGCAGAAATATTAAAATTAAATTATTTCTAGCTATATTTTTTCGAACTTTCATTTTGAAAAATACATCAAAGTTGGCTCTGACAACTTAAAATAATACTTGCTAAATTTATCTTTAGTTTTACTAGTGTACGTAAGATGTCTAAAATGGTCACAGAAAAATACGAAAAAAAATTATTTAATCGCACAATTATCACACGTTCCTATATTTTGTGAATTTGTTTTGCTTTTCCTTCAATTTTTGAACTTGAAATTTCCCCAGGTGGTAATTTTTGGTACGATTTTTCCAAATTTTTACGGCCATCACTGCCATCTATGTACATAATGTATATTGACTTAATGACCAAACGAATCGTAGTAAGCTTTTATTTCAATTTGACCAGAATGCTGTTGTTATGAATTTTTTTTTATATTTTGGTTTAAATAAATCAATTATTACAAGAAAATGAAAACGATTTACTTAAACGATATTCATGTATGTTGAAATTCAAACATTTATGAAAGTATTTCAGAAATCATAATTAATAATTTGTAACGTTTTCATTTAAAAATTTGTCTTAGGAAAAAAAGTGATTTCCCATATGTTTTATGGGTTTTACTATGAAAAGTTTCGTTTTTTCCTCGTTTCTAATTCCCTTGTAAAAGCTCAGATTTTTTGATTATGGCTCTATAAAATACAGGGTGCTCTGATATTATACGTTTTGCTTAACTCCAAGCTTACCACTTTTCCATTTATCAAAATTCAACCTTTTACAAATCAAATTGAGCATTTAGCCAAACAAATTCAACCTTTTACAAATCAAGTTTTGATTAGAAAAGTTGAATTTGATTTCCCTAACAGATAAATTTTTATTTTGTAAATGGTTAAATTTGTTTCGAAAAAGGGAGCTTATAGTAATCTGCTGGTGTTTGCAGCTTGCGATGTATCATTATGATTTTCATAAAAATCAAGAAGAAACCTGAGAAATACATAAACGCGACTAAAAATTAATTCTTGTTTTCCTCATTTGGGCCAAACCAGTCAGTCTCTATAATCAATTAGCGTTCGTTCGACTTATACAGTTTCTCATTTAGTGGATCTTTTGACTACCAGTAAACCGTAAATAAAAATGGTATTTACAGGTTTATTTTGAAATACTATTTTAAATATGTATAAGGAAAATGCAAGTGCCAAGTTCCCGATTTCATATTTGCTAGTCTCAGGTTTCATCTTTTGATCATACTCTTTAAAATTTCTCGAAATTTTTGGAGACTTAATTGGTGATTCGGTGTTATGAAACAGTCAGATTATTCGAGATTTTCGAGATTATTCGAGTATATTTGAGATTGTAGTAGGGTGTACTTTATAGTTCAATCTTATTCGTAAATTTTAGAGCCTATTCGAAGAATATGATTGTTTGGTATTTAAAAAATTTTCTGATAAATTTAAGGGTTCTGTACTTTCAAAATTTTTATGGATTTTCTAGATTTTTACAGTCTTTTAAATATTATTCATTAATATCCAGTTTTTTCGATATTACTGAAATTGTTCGAGATCAATCTAGATTCACAGAATATAAAGATTATTCGAATTTTGCCGGGTTAATCATGATTGTTCTCCGGTTTATTCTAGATTCCTTAAGTTTTTTGACATTTCTAGGATTATTCGAGATTTTTAAAGATTTTCGAATTTATTCGAATTTTGGTGATATTTAAAACATCTTACGGCTTTACGTTGTATAGTGAAACCCATTTTGGATGAAGGATATTTTCATTGAGAACAAATATTCTGAATTTTTTACAAAAAATATCCTTGAGTCGAAAAGCTTCACTGAGTGAAACCTCTTAAAACTAAAAGTTCTCGATATTTCTTCCAAATACATGATTTATGCTCATAACACATTTTAACGAAAGACAGAATTTATGGAATACACAAAAATGACCGAGAAAGTATAAATAAATTATGAAGCTTAAATTATGAACAAATACTCTAAATTAATCCCCAAATACCACCGTCCTTTACAATATCAAATTTGAAAGTCAAATGGTTTGATTTGAAAAGCTCTTAAAACTAAAAGCTCTTAATAGTTTACATTGAGCACAAATATTCTAAATTCTACCCAAAATTCCATCATCCCTTCCAATATCAAATTTCAAAGTAAAAATTTTTGTTTTAAAAGCTTCGATTAGTGAAAGCTCTGAAAATTAAAGCTCTTGACAATTTTTTCAAATACATAATTTATGCTCATCACACATTTCACTAAAAACCTGAAATTTTTAAAAAGTTAAAAAATGTTAAGTTCAAACCCCAAAACGGAGAAATTAAATGTCAAGCTTAAAGCTTATTAGAAACTAATATTCTAAATTTATTCCAAAATCTCACCTTCCTTTAAATGATTTGGGTTAAAAAGCTTCGATACGTGAAAGCTCCTAAAACTAAAGGTTCGACGTTTTTTTGCAAATGCAAAAGGCTCAAAAATGTTAAGTTCTAATCCAAAAGTAAGCTCATTGGAAACATTCTAAATTTACAAAGGGTAGCGGAATTTTAGGATAAATTGTTTAAAGAGTTTCGATCAGTGAAAGCTTTTAAAACCAAAAGCTCTTGAAAGTTTTTGCAAATGGACATTATTGCGCATAAAAAAATTGTAACAAAAAACCAGAAATTATTAAAACGCTCAGAAATGTTAGTTTAAACCCAAATACATAGTATAAATTAATTATCAAGTATAAAGCTCATTGTTAACAAATATTCTAAATTTTTCCCAAAATTTCGTCGCCCATTTTAATACAAAATTTCGGATTGAAATGATTTGGTTTGACTAAAAGCTTTTGATAATTTACATTGAGAACAAATATACTAAATTGTCCCTAAATTCCATTACCCTCTGTAAAATCGAATTTCTAAGTAAAATGGTTTGGTTTAGAAAGCTTTTCTAGTTGAAAGCTCTTAACACTAATAGTTCTTGACATTTTTTGCACAACATAAGTTTGGTTCATAAAACATTTTAACAAAAACCTGCAATTATAAAAAGGCTCATAAATATTAAGATGCCATCCAAAAGGTATAATTTAATTCACCTCTTAAAACTAAAAGCTTTTGATGATTGATGATCAATCTTGAGAACAAAAATTCTCAATTTTACCCAAAATTCCATCAGCTTTTGTAAAATCATATTTCTGAGTAAAATAGTTTGGTTAAAAAAGCTTTGCAAATTGAAAGCTTATAAAATTAAAAGTTCATGATTTTTTTGGAAATACACAAAATATTTTAACAAAAACCTAAAAGTATGAAAAAGACTCAACGTTTAAAGTTAAAACCAAACTTGTTTAAATTAATTATCCATCTTTGGTGATGCTTTATCGATTTACTTAGAAATCGTCAGAGCATTGAGTTGCAAGATGCTTTGTGTCATCTACTCTCAAAATCAGATACAATAAATTAATGCGAGACCGGATGATAGGAAGAAATAAGTTTTTCACTAAAAGCTTTACTTGTTCATAGGTAACAAGAAGCATTTTTAGGGGCCCAAAAAAATGTTGTGGAGGGCCCGAAATTTGTATTTACGCCACTGGGTGCAACCATACTCCCTCCGTTAAGTATTCTATTAAACCTTCGGTGTCAAGTGAAAGGTGGCATAATATGATCATTGGTCTCTTCAATTGTGAAGGGCTCTCCAATCAAAAAATGTCCAGGAGTTACCACCAGTAAGTCCTCCATAGGTTTTGAGTAAAGCTTCAATTTGACATAGTAGAGTGTAACCCTCTTCAAATCATATTTGATGGATTGCAATGAAAGTATCGGTTGTCATATCTGATACCAATTCGATATGAACTGTCTTGGTGGCAAAACATATAAACAGCGCAATATAGCCATTGGTGACAGGAATTCTACCTCTTCCAACCTTTGATTTCAAACTAATCGGCCCAGCATAACCTACTTCAGTTGTAGTGAAAGGGCGGACAATATACAGTCGTTGTCGTCGGTAAATCTCCCATTAGATGTGTCGTGACTTGTTGCTTGTACCGAAAACATTTTATGTATTTTTGAGTGAAATGCCGTACAATGTATTGTGGCTATTAACAATCCAATAGTTTTGTTTTAAGAGGCTGGAAAGTAAAGATGGACCATAGGATGGAGGTTGAAACTGTGTGCTTCATACCCAATCATTTCAGTAAGTCGATAATCCTTGGGAACACTGATTGGATGCTTCATATACTCTTCACGATCAAGTTTTGCAAAATGACCTTCGACTCTCAACATCCCATCTTTATCGAGAAATGGAGTTAATGATAATAATTGGCTTTTACGATGTAACATTGTGCCATTTTTGAGAGAGTGAATCTCTCTAGTGAACGTTTCTCCCTGAAATTCTCTAATAAAAAATGTCTCGGCCTTGCGAGGTAACTCGGGTTGATAAATTCTGGCGACCATTCGTTTAATATTTCCAAATAATGAGTATCTATTCAAAAAATGCGCCACGATTTCATTTAGTTGTACTCGTGTCAAAACCTTTATTGCATGACGGCCACGCATTTGCTGGATCGGTCAGCCAAATAGGCCCCGTCCATCGTTGAAATCAGAAAGAAATTGTGGGCTGATTCGCCGGGATGCTATGTCTACAGGACTATTCTGTTACGGTACATAATTCCATCGGTTCCATCGGGTGAAACTGGTGGGTTTGGAAAGTTTTTACTATGAATTTAACGAGTTTGGCTAAAATGCAGGCTCTACAGAAATCCAAACTGATTTGGCAATGATAAACCTGACGAATCATCTCAACATACTTGATTGCGATACTGGGGTTGTTGCAACCAGAAATCAAGTTGTTTACATAAAAGTGCTGCTGGATGATTTTCGCGATTATTGGATGTATGGTTTCGTTGTCATCGGCGATTTTTTGAAGAGTCACAGCTTCGTTGACACTATCTCTCCAAATTTATGTTTGAGAATCTGTATCAGGTAACGATACAAATACCTGTCGATACATTTTATCGACATCTACATTTTATCGACATCTGAGAGACCTGTTGAAGATTTGCATGATCCGTCAAAGATAACATGTAGTTTTGTGGTTGTACTGTCTAACTTAAGAACGACAAAAAACCTCTTCATCCCAAAATGACGTTCAATATGTGTGATTTACGTCGTCATCAGTGATAAATGTGGACAATAATATAGAGGCTCCTTGTCCTGCGGCGCTAGAATTTTTTCTAGTACACCGTAAAAAAAAGTAGGTACAAGTACTCGAGTATTTTACTACCGTGAATGGAAGGCAGTTTATGTATTCATAAAGTTAACAAAATTAAAACAAAATTTGTAAACGCAACGCAACGTACCCAAATTTCATTAAACATTATTAATAGTTCCACCTAGTGATGAATAGCTAAACGTGGAACTTTTTACTTTAACCATGGTTCGATTAAAAGGCGGTTCACGAGCACCGAAAATTGTTTAGCAGTGTTTTATATTCAGATGGCTTGTTAAATAAAAGATTTTATTGTCTGATTTTGTATCTTTAATTTTTTCTCATCCTTCTTTGTGAGACTGACATTTTAGATCTCTACATCTACAATGGTATCACAGTCCACTGAACTTCATGCATTGTTATACATATACAATAGTATAACAGTTTGTATTCTGTTATACAACATCTCCCCTTTTAAAATCTTCTCTCCCTTACATTTTTATTACATGTTATTATGTTACATTTTCTCTTTTAGGATCTTATCTACTAAATACATTTTATTACATACATGTTATCTTATGTACTATACATTTCATTTATTTTTATTTTTATTTTTTTATATTTATTTATTTATTTTTTTTTTTTTTTTTTTTTTTCTGACATCTTCCTTTTAATATCTTTCATAGTCTCTAAACTTATTTGGGCTTCGTTTTTCTCTCGTTGACTTTCTGATTTGCGTCCTATTTTCTTGTTCATTGAAACCCACATTACTCTGACTTTCCCCACTCTCCGTTTTAATTGGAAGACTTCGTTCAAACCGTTGTGTCCTTATGCCCTGGTCCGGATTACTACATTCTGTCTCTTTAGTTTCGTTATTTTCATTTGCGCGATCTATTTCGTAAGTCTCTACCCAGTTTCTATTGTGCGATTTAGTCAAATGCCTTGAAGTTCTTCAGTTCTTCTGTATGTTTTCCCATTTTGTGTCTTTATGATATATGAGCGTGGCGTATGATATTTCTTAATTATTTTAGCTTTCTCCCATCTATTCTGCCTATAGTTTCGATACATTACAGCATCACCTATTTCAAAGTCTTTTCTCTGTCTAGCACTTTTATTATAATGAGTAGTTGCGGCAACTACTGTGTTTTTTAACTCCAGTTTATTTTTTATTGATTTTTGGTTTGCAATGTCTAGTAGTTTGTCCCTAATCGGCAATTTTGTTCGAGTTCTTCTTCCTAATAAAATTTGTGCTGGCGATAGACCTATCTCTTGTATTGTCGTATTTCTATATTCCAACAAAGCACCTTTCAAGTCTTCATTTTTTTTCAATATATTTTTTGCTGTTTGTATGCCCTTTTCTGCTACACCATTCGATTGTGGATAATGCGGTGAGCTAGTTATAAGTTGAAATCCCCAACTATTTGAAAATTGTATAAATTCGTAGCTATTGAAAGGCATGTTATCCGCCACTATTTCGCTAGGAATACCATGAGTAGAAAACAATGTTTTAAGCTTGTCTATTATTTCTGTAGCTGTTTTATTCGTAAGTTCTATTATTTCTAACCATTTACTAAAATAATCCACTACTACTAAAAATATTATAATTCCGTATTGTCCTACATCGCAAGCAATTTTCATAAATGGTCTTATGGGTATTTCATGTTGAATAATATTTTCCTTTCTATTCGAATTTCTATATGTCTCACAAATTGAACAAGCCAATACTAAGTTCTCAATTTCCTCATTTATGTTCGGCCAAAATGCTATCGTTTTCGCTCTCAATTTTGTTTTTGTAATGCCTTGATGAGTCTCATGAAGGCAATTTAACATTTCTCTTCTTAATTTCGTTGGTATCACTAATCTATCCTTATAAAAAATTAAGTCGTTTTCTAGCGTAAGCTCATTTCTGTATTTATAATCCTTTTTTACGTTGTTTTCTATTTTTTGTACATTTTTTGGCCAACCATTTATAATATACTCTTTGAGTTTATGCAAATCTATGTCTTTGTCCGTTTCTATTTTGTATTGCGTTTCCTTTTCTGTACTCACATTGATTGTGTGTACTACTTCCGTCAAATTTTCTTCATCTATTGGTTCGTTGATTTTTTGAAAAAATTGAGGTGCCATGTTCAACCCAAATGGTAACCTGTTGAATTTGTACACTCCAAATATAGTGCTAAAACTACATAATTCACTAGATTGTGCATCCAATTTAATTTGGAAAAACCCGTCTTTCATATCTAAAACCGTAAAGAAACACTTTCCTTCCAAATTCGCCAATAAATCTTCTAAAGATGGAATTGGATAATATTCCGGAATTATCACTTCATTTAATTCCTTGGGATCTAGACAGATTCTTAAATTCCCATCAGGTTTCTCTATTATGACCAAATTATTGACCCATTCTACTGGTTTATTGACCTTTGATATAATACCACTTTGCTCTAATTCATCCAGTTTTATTTTAAGTCTTTTAGCATTAGTGGAATTCTCCGTAGAGGTTTTATGACCGGTATAGACCCTTCCTTTATTATAATTTTTCCTTCCATTGGTAAACAACCCATACCGTTAAACAAACTTGCATTTTCCTTTACTAAGTCCGTCTTTGTTTTAATTTCTAATATTCTATTTTTGTATACTAATTTAAATAACACACTGGTTTTTAAACCTATTATCGGTCGGGTCCCCTTGTCATTAACAATGATAAATTTTTGAACAAAACTAGCACTTTCAAATTGTATTTCTAAATAAACTTCGCCTATCGGTTTTACTTGAAAGCCTCCAAACGTCTCTAGAGTAATATTGGTTTCTTTGATTTTATTTATTGAATTTATATTTTCAAAAATATTTCTCGGCAAAATATTTAAATCTGACCCGGTGTCAATTTTATTTTATGATTTTCTATTATCATCGTTTCAACCCACTCGTTATTTTTAAAATTTATGGTGTTTATTGATTCTATGAAAACTTGTTCTTCACTATTATCTATGGTATTCAGAGTATGAATCCTTTTGCTAAAACATGCGTGAGTGAAATGGCCTATCTTTTTACATTTTTGACACTTAAACCCAAAAGCGGTACACTCTCTCACCCCATGCCTTTTTGTACATTTTTTGCAAAAAAATTCATTCTCCTTTACATTTCTTGAATCACTTATATTTCTATAATTATTATTACCTTTATTATAATGTTGATTGCTGTTATATCCCCCTTTATGTTTGATTGTATCCACGTTTTGTTTCCTCTCTTTTTGTACCTCTGCCGTTTGTAGCTTGTTTATTTCATTTGTGCGACATTTTTGTATCGCCATCTCCATGCTTAAATTGTCAATATCCAATAAACTGGCTTGTAGAGATAAATCGTTGATGCCTAGAACAATTTTGTCCCTTAGTTGCGAATCCACATCCACATATTCACAAGTTTTTGCCTGTCGTTGTATCTCATTCAAAAAATTATCGAAAGATTCTCCCTGTTGTTGAATCCTTTTATTAAATAAATATCTCTCGTATACGACATTTTTTCTGGGGTTGCAGTATTTCTCAATCAATTCTACCACTTTTTTGAATTCATTTTTCTCTTTTTGTGCATCATCCTCTTTCGGCGCGAATTTGAGGTTATTATAAATTTTTATCAATTCCTCACCTCCGATATTAAGTAAGATTGCCACTTTAACGCCATCTTCTTTTTTATCATTTCCCGTCGCCTTCATATATATTTCCATCCTTTGCTTGAATATTTTCCATGCCTCGGAAATGTTCGATGATGCCCCATTTTAACGCTGGTGGGATATTCATTGCCCCATCCATTTTTTATTTATTTATTTTTAATGTTTAATACCCGGCAAAAAATGTGCAAATTTATTTGTTTATTTGCTTCTTATTTTAACACGTTTTCGTATTTATTAATTATTTTTTCTTTTCTTTTACTATTTTTTAATCGGCTGCGCCATGTTTTATATTCAGATGGCTTGTTAAATAAAAAATTTTATTGTCTGATTTTGTATCTTTAATTTTTTCTCATCCTTCTTTGTGAGACTGACATTTTAGATCTCTACATCTACAATGGTATCACAGTCCACTGAACTTCATGCATTGTTATACATATACAATAGTATAACAGTTTGTATTCTGTTATACAACAAGCAGTAAACTATACTCCAGGTACTAATAAGTTAAAAACAAGATTGGAATCTATTGAGTATATATTTAGAGTTTCAAATGGTAACAAATAAAATAATATACGGTCTGTCGGAAGAGGAATTTGATGAAAATTATCAAATCGATATTAAATTATTTGAGGCTAGGTATTCAGTTGGCATCTATATTGAAGCCTGATACTTGTAATGCAGCGTTGATACAAGGCCAGCATTGACAATTACTAAACTAAGTAGTATTAAGCTACCAGAATTAAATATTCATTATTTTGAAAGCGACCCTTAAAATTTTCGAAGCTGTAATTAATAATAATTCAGCTCTAATAGATGTCGTAAATTTCTTACCTCCCAAAACCGCCTAAAAGAAGAAGCTAAGCAACCTCTTGGCCACATTGAAATATCGGATGCAGGTCATAAACGAGCCTGGGCAGAACTCCTACAGCAATTCGATAACCCAAGGCTTCTTATAGAAAAACACATTGGATAGAATTTCGCGGGTTTTTTGAAAAGAGAGCTTCAGGTGGTAAATTATTCAATAAATCAAAAAATCATTTATTCATGACTCGTATAAGTTGAATACAAGTCATTCAAGGTATTCTAATTGTAAAATTTGCAATGGTTCTTCATATTTTAATTGCCCTTCATTTTTGAGCTTAGTCCCACTTGAAAAATTAAAAAAAAAAAAAAACAAAGAAATTAGGGCTTGCATAAATTGTCTCAATCCATCTCACACTGTTTCTGACAGTGTTTCTACAGGTTGCAAATTATGCAACACAAAACACAATACGCTTTTGTCTCTTGATCAATGCATAACAAATAACCATCGAGTACCATACCAACCTTCCCATACAAAAACAGACTTCAAAGCATGTACGTAGAGTGTCACTGCGTTATTGGATTCGACTAGCCAATCGAATTTCATAACGAATAATGAATGGGATCAATTCAATTGAATTAACTGGAATTGGCACAGTGTCAACAAATATAAATGAAATGGTTTCAACCGAAATAAACTCAATATATCGAAATTATACATGGGGGGGGGGGCTAAAGTTGAGTAAATTAATCTACCAGCTCCGTAACCTTCCAGTAGGGTGCGCATCACGTGAGCTGTTCTGATCTTGTCATTAGCCAGCTTCGTGATGGGTACAGTTGTGTAAGCACGTACGTGCTGCCTCCTCGTGGCAACCACTGGTAACTAAGGCCATTTGGCACATTTTTGGCCATTTGGCGCAGGCTTAAGTACGGCGCTAAAGGAGAAAACCTTGACAAAAAACCCTAATCTAAGGTGGAACAGCATATGCCGATGGATGAATGGCTGATAGGTTAATCAGCCCAAATTTTGCGGACTCTGGATACCAGGGACCTTCCAGTTTTATTTAGCCTTCCTGTAGTAAAGCTGAGTGACCTACAGGCGATTTGCAATTCCCAGCAACTCGTAAGATTAAAATCAAACGGAATACGGGGCAGGAGTAGGAATATACGGGAGTGGGACAACCCTCTCGAAGTCCTTGGGCTCCAATGCTACCATCTTTCTAGCGGAACTACATGCTGTAGTAAATATCTAGGAGGGAGAGCAATAAGCCCAGATAGTATGTATCACGTACCGGGAGGCAGTATCGTCAGATTCATTAAGAACCTGAATATTAACTGGACGGATAATTAAGCAGGGTCCAGCACAATATATCTTTTAGGTCGCAGTGCGAGGTGGCTGATCGCCCGCATGGCCCTCCAATAATAATAATAATAATAATATACATTTAGTCTAAATCTTTTCGTAATTAATAAAATATCCAATAATTTGCCTCAAAACAGTTTTAGTATCAATCACTGATCTATCCCATCCAATATACAACTGGCAGATTTTAATTCCTCTTCAATGTGGTAGTACAGTCATAAAATTGACGTGAATGAATCTATTGAAAATGGAATGGATGTTTCCTCGCGATTTTCGAGTATTCGTAAATGGTAGGATTGATTTATCTCAAGGAATCTTTGGAAAATCTTCATTAAAATAATTACAGGAAAGTGAAATTCGATAATTCAAAAGCAATCAATTAAGTTGTTTTTTTTAAACAACAAGCTAATAGCAAATAATAGTAAACTGTTATCATTAAATCCATTTCTGAACGGAAATGGGATTTTGCGAATCGATGGATGACTTCAGAACTCATAATTATCATTTGAATGTACAAAGATATTATCAAAGTCCGAATAAATCCGATTGTTGCATGTAGGATCACAAATCCTATTGTTTAATATACGCTAGCAGTTTTGGATAGTTCGAGGAAGAGACTTGTGCAGCCGGATTGTTCATGAATGTATTACATATTTCAAGGCAAAACCTGAACTTCGGAATCAAATAATGGGAAATGCCCGAACATCGAGTTTCAGTTTTACACAAAATATTTTACTTCACAGAATGGCATACAACACCACCGAGATCTTCACATTTTAGAGTATTGTGTGAAGTTAAGTTATTTGAGTCCAGGTCACTATCTAATAGGCTAACAATTTAAGCTTAATTTTAATAAGCTATGTTGATACCAAAAAATTTCTCTTCAGCAGAGAAATAAATGGCGCAAACCTTCATTAAATGTAAAAGAAGGATTCTTAGTATTACTGGCGAAACACAATGCTTCACCTCAAATGTGGCATTTAGGTAGAATCATGAAAATTTCCATGGTAAAACATTAGGGCAACAAATGTCGCCACAGTATTTTATACTATCGTAAGTCCAAAATTGAGAAAATTGCGCTTAAAGTTGAAAAATGTTTCTCTGGACGTATAAGGCTTTAAAATTCTATAACTCCGAAACTACACTAAACTCGTGTTATTTTGGTAGTCACGGTTTCGGAATGGTTTCGAAATGATATTAAAGAACAAAATCAATCTAGGCGCCAAGAATGTTGTCGTTTGTATACTAATTTCCGTCAAAAATGTTGTTTATTCATTTCAAAAACCTCAATTCGCTGACTGACTTCGATGTTGTGACCGACAATCAGAAATATTCTCTAAGAATAATTAAGTGCAGAGAGTCGGTATCTAGTATAGTATACAAGCACTTTATAGTGTTCCAAAATCAAAAAGAAATTCTTAACGTGAAATAATATCTAAACATTGTCAAAACTATTTCTATTGATAATTTATGTAAATGAGTTTGAAGCAATTCTACGCTTGTTGGCTGGTTGTCATTCAATTCAACCTAAATCCAGAATAATATTGTCAATATAAAAAAACCGAATTAAAGATTCTTCTTATCTTAATGGTAATATTTCAATATTGAGGAGTGGTTTAAAATTTGAGTTAGGTCAAGAAATTGAGTAACGGCTTTTTATGTATGTGTTAGTGTTGATCGCGCATATTAAGATTGAACAATGTCGTAAATATTGTACATTGAATTGTATAATTCTATGTTGTGCGCGATGTGAAATCAATCTTGTTTTAAGAATTTAGAGAGATTTCTAAAAGGTGAAATGAAAAGATAACATTTCTACCGTCTTAAATATGGTTTTATAATGAATTAATAAACAAAAATTCTAATATAAGAATTTATAATTGTGGTTTGGGGCTTTATAGTAAAACAGAAGATTATCATTAGAATACCGGTTTAAATGTTTAATATTAAAGGCAACTGCCCAAATTATCTAAAAATATTTGAGGCCGAGTAAAACATTAATTTACTCGGGATTTTTAAAACTATATATAAATTCAGGTTTTCACTCAGCTACAAAATTATTTCCAACAACACACTTTGCAACAATATTTACCGAAACTATCTCGACAACATGTTACTTCTTCCACCATAATAAAATATTTGCCGTTCAAGAATTACCTATACCTCCTACTCTAGAAAACAATAATGAAGGATTTAGGTAATAAATCATGAATCAAATGGTGCCAAATTCCAATTCGTTACATTAAATTGCTGGTTTTATTTAACGATTCGCCAATAAGTCAAAAACTTATCATCTGTGAATATACAGCAAACTACAAAAATTAGATACTGGATAAACAATACGATCACTTAAAAACATATCGTATCATTTATCTAACAGGTTGAAACAGGTTGAATTTGGATTCAATTCCTGTATCAATATTCATTAAAATTTGGACAAACACATAAACTACGGGCGCCAGACAGCCATTGAGAACGTGCGAAAGCACCGGGGGGGGCTATCCTAAAAATATATGTACATATGTATCCATGTTTAATCCAATTGTTTTTCAAACCTTTAGTACATTACTTTTGATTAACCGAATACTCTAGTTCATAAATCAGAAATTTTTTGCCAGAAATAGGAAAACATTTGTACCTGAAAAGATCCTAGCAAACGATTCCGTAAAACAAAATAGTGGTTGCCATTAACATTTTCATGATTTGGTTATTGATTGAATTTAGTTGTGACCTAGATTATCAGCAACCTGAAGGTTGCTATAGTATTGCTAAATGGAGCAAATCAAAATATGCTTTGAGTGATCTTGATGGTTATATCAACTATTGAAGTGTGATTTTTTAGGAGGTTCACAACTTTTCGTTGTGTCTTATAAGCATTGGTAGAAGACATATAACTCTGTTTGTTTTTGTTGTAGATCTTGCTTTTACCGTTGGTTGTTGTATTTCTGGTACTGGATTATCTAGTGCAAGCGAGTGTTCTTGGTTTATTGCGTCCTCTGATCAACCAGATATCGGTAGTCTACATATTTTGATGATTTTCCTTGTCAAACACTTATCGCCTTGTTTTACTGTAACAAGTCTTATAAGACCAATTGGAGTTTAATAATTCTTGCAAGTGGCCATCTTGTAGAAGGAAGTTGTTTTGGAAGAATTGGAGCCCAGAGTGTCTATCACGGCTCCAAAAACGAAGGAGAATTAATTCTGATAAAACAGCTGGGTTAATTTGGTAAGTAAATTCCACCTATTAATATATTTCAAATTCGTCAAGTCGGGCTCTGTTATTGCTATCATTGATCTGCCGATTAAAAAATGGCCTGCGGAAAGGGGTTAGTGCTGAATCATCATCTGTGTCATTGCTTAGTAGAGCTGAAGGTTTTGAGTTGCGACACGCTTCTATTTGGCTAATATGGTTGAGAGTTCTTCAAAAGTTAGTGTATGGTCCCTAAAAAACTTTTTAATATTTTGTGTTGTCGGCCTCTCATTGTCCTCCACAGAGAGAACTTCCCGGGGGGAATAAAATGCCATTCGATCCCATTTTCAGCTAGTTTAGCACCCAATTCTTTACTTTGTTGTTAAGCTTGCTTCTTTAATATTTTACTAGCAATCATAAAATTTGTACAGCAATCGTTGAATAATTTTAGACATAAGCTTCTTCTACATATTCCAAACAATTATGGATTTTATAACGGATTGAGCTTTTTGCGTTTATTATCCGGTTATTTCGTCTTAAGTTAGCTAAAGTGACCTGATTTCCTCCATGCATTGTTTTGTAATATGCTTCTTTGATGATCAATTTCGAGAATTGATGACTTCTAGGTAATAATATTGGATGTTTCTTATCAAATGTTACATTTGCGATGTCTAGTCCTCCTCCCACTCTTAACTATCGTCCAGAGCTAATTGTTTTAGTGTTTTTGAAATTTATTGAAATCTGTTTAGGCTATATTGATCTGCCGGAACCTTTTTTCGATATCAACAGTAAAAACGTACCGATACTTCCTCTATGTTAGTTTTTGACGTTAGGCTGAGGTTCGTCTTTCTGCTGATTCCTTTTTCTTGTCGTGTTAGGTGCAGTAACATATGATATCCTCCTTTACAGATGAAACAATTTATGTTAATGGTACAGTTTGCTGCTTGAAAGTCCAACATGTTTCAATTCTATGAATTTTTGATAGCGTACGTAAATAATGGATGTATTCTGTGGTTTTGTTGTTGTTATAAATGCACGTTTTACAGGTTTTTGAGCTATATATACTTCCGTTAGCAGAATTCCGTTGGTCTGAATTTGTTGGTTTCCAGAATTCCATCGGCTGACATAACCTTCCGGTATAATAGAGCTCCTATCCGAAAGTTTTATTACTACAAAATTTCTTGTTTATTGCTCAATGAGGAAGTTGTCATGAAGTTGTCATCTGATGTGAGAGTCAAACTCGGTCCTGGTTGACCCTCCAGAGGAATAGTTGGAGTTGGTACACCATTGAGACGTATGTGCTTGTCTGCGATGAATATTTTATACATACTCGGTATATGCACTCGGTTAGGCGCCTTTCAAATCTCTACCCGCATTTGTCACCGGGGGACTTCCAAGCCTCTTCAAATATTACAAAATATTTTTTTATTAAAAAAATTATTTAATCGGAAATATAGTTGTTACCAAACATCCAAAACCAAAGGTTCACCTTTATTGACAGCTCATCGCTAAATGTCTTTTGGAAGGCCAACGTCAAGCCCTTTGTAAATTGCAATATATAAATTGCAATACAGCGTCTATGTTGGGGTTAATGTTTGCGAGAATCTTAGCAATCACACGAGCCCGGAAAGTAACACGGGACAACGAGGAACTTAGCCAGGGATGGTCGATGTTATCTGAACGGAATCAGCCAAATTTCATTTTGTCAGCTTTCGCCTGAGCAGTAGAAAAAAGTCCAAAATGTTCGCCCGCTTTTAGATGATTCCAAAATTTGCCACATTTCACTTTGCCACACAAGTTCAGAACATCCTTCATTGTACGCACTTTTGATAAATTTCGATGTTTGATGAAGGGACTACTCTTAAGTAGGGTTTTCCAATTTGGAATGTCTGGATTTTGTATTTCTTTCATCTGGCAACCTTACGCCTTTTTTGACGTCTGACAAACTTTCACATTTTATGTACCCGATTAACCGAAGCATGTGGGTTGTTATAGCACCTGGTCAAACGAGCGAATTCTGCTCAAACACTTTGGCCTCCGCCTATTTAAGATTCTGGTGACACAGTCCGTTAAGCCGTTATATAAATCATATTTGATTAAACTCAAGCCAAACAACCATTTGTTGCGCCGCATATTTGCTAACTGGGCTTTAGAATATCTTGAAGTTGACCCGAATATCGGCTAAAAAATCTTCTTCAGTGACCGGGGCAATTTTTGAACAAGCGGCTAACGAATATTTGTTTTTCTAAAAAATTATATTGGAAATGTTCCAGGAGTGTGCTAAACATAAGTATTATTATATTAGTATGGTTGGCATGGACGCCCCTTTCAAGGGAAAAAAACATTTTAAACCTAATTGTTTTAGCTCGAACCAAATGAGGCCCGAAAATCCGACTTAAATATTCGATATTTAACCTAATTGCAAAAACGGCGTGAGCCCCGCTGACTCGATACAAATTGTCCGTCCCTGAATTCTCGCTCCTAAAGTATTACAAATTCTTATAAACTGGCGATTATTTTTCTAGGTTAGGTTAGGTTAGGTTAAGGTGGAGGTCTACTATTCATTGAAACCATTTTGTTCTGTTAACAAAACGCTGGATACTCCTGATGTCCATTCAATTGAAGTCCGTCAGCTCATTTTCCTAACTAAGCAACGAAATGATTGAAGGCATGCAATCCTACATACATTTGTGTCGATTTTTAACTTCGTGTTTGTCCAAAACCACTTTCCTCGGCTTTTTGAAAGCCTCTGAGTCCTAAAAAAATAAAAAAAAAATTCCGTTCGTCTGTCTTAATGTCTGTGCCCCGATATCTGGAGAACGGCTTGCTGGTTTTAGGATTGAGTTGGACGTGGGGTTGATATAGGGTTGGGCTAGATTTCATTTCGGGTTGAGTTAGGATTGAGTCCAGGTTTATTTGGGGTGCATTGAGATTGATTCAAATTGGAGTTCCTGTAGGCAAGTAATTTGTTGTACATATGGAGATTTTGGACCGTGTTGATTAAGGGTTTGACTTTAGCGTTGAGTTTGGAGTTAAGTTGAGATTTGAGTTGGAAATTGAATTGGGGTTGAGCAGGGTTTAAGTTACAGGTTCAGTTGGGGACTTATTTGGAGTGGAGGATTGGAAAGGGTGAGTTTGGGTCTGGTTGAGGGGTTGAGTTGGGGGTTGAATTGGGGGTTGGGTTGCGGCTGAGTTGGATTGAGTTGGGGTTGGATTGCGGTTGAGTTTGTGTTAATTCAGTCGTTCAGTCGGAGATTTATTTGCGGGTTGAGTTGGAAGTTAGCTTGAGTTGTTCTGAGTTGAGTTCATGTAAGCATAGAGTTTTCCGAGCTTTGTTTTGATTTGAGGTTTTGTGTTGAGGATTGAGTTGGAGGTTTAGTTTTGCGTATAGTTGTGGTTGAGTGAGCTGAGGGTTCAGTTGGAGATTTATTTGGGGGTTGAGTCGAAATTTGAGTTGGGGATTGAGTTGGGGCTGAGTAGGGGTTGAGTTAAGGGTTGAGTTCAACTTGAGTAGGGATTGAATTTTTGGTTGAGTTGAGGATTGGGTTGGGGTTGATTTGGTGATTGTGTCAGGGATTGAGTGGTGGTTCTGTAGTGGATTAAGCGAGGGATTGATTTGGAAGTTGAGTTGGAGGTTAGATTGAGTTGACTTAAGATAAGTTGATGTATGCACCTAATTTTCTCAATCAAAGTTCTAATCACCTGATGAGCAATAAAATATTTTTGCAGCTTGGTAACGCGTCTCAGCACATTGTTTGCCATTAAGTTCCGGTCGAACGATCAGCATTTTGATGGCATTCCAGACACCCAAAGGTTTAATACATAAGTTTTAAAGACGTTCACAAGCGTTGTCGCAAGTATGTTATGCTCCAAGAAGCTCTTCATTCTAAACGAGTGCTCAAGGAATCGGTTGGTTCAATCATCAATTTGTCAACCTCACTGTTTATGACCCATCTAAGAATATGAAAGGTTTCATTTCAAGTAGGACTAACATTTCTTGATTCTTACAATGTATTATAGATTGGTCTTCCTCACTTAAATTTGTTTCCCAACATTCAATTTACCAATCACTGAGATTTGGATAACAGTGTACGGAGCAACTTTGTGAATGCAGAGCGGGTTCTATACATACTTTCGACGATATGAAGTATTGCATTCGATTTGAGGGACACCACCTGTATTTTCCAAAATACATAATACCAAATTAAAATTGTCATTATATTATGTCAACCGAAATAAAAAAATTATTTATGCGCAACCTAATTTCTAAATTTATTTTCCGCACATTCCATCTTCCGACTTGGACATTTTGCCATTTCATAAACACAATTTAAATCTAAATAAACAAATTGAATTTGAAAAATTCCCCTAATTTACACGATTGCAACACCATCTTGTAAAACGTCAAAAAAAAAAAATGTTTGATGCCCATTCAAGTGTCGCGCGCGCATAAATGCAATTTTCCGGACTTGCGCGCTCGTTCACATAATTGTTTGTATTGAATTATATTTTTGCCCCGCGTCCGCTAATGGAAATCCACCATAATTTGGTATTTTTTAATCATTTTTGGTCCAATTTTAATTCAATAGATCTTACTTTCATAAATACAGTTGATTATTAGATTTTAAATTAAAATTTTTATTATGATTTGGATTTTTAGCCAAAAGCTAAATCAAAAACATTTAGAATATTGTGCAAAATTTTGTGGTTTATTTGTGTACCATTCACTATTATAGATTTGCGCGCTATAAATTACAAAATACGTAATGTTTATATAAGGTGAAACAAATTCTATTGTTCTAAACAATATAAGTAAATATAAATAATTTGTTGATGAAGTATATTAGCCGGAGGCAAATTAGTTTTATGAATTTTCCACAACATTACAAAATTG